>CM019149.1:29881914-29960901 GCA_009733165.1 Naja naja
AGATTGAAGCAGTTACAATAGTAAGAAACCTTCACACTTTCTTTTTCAGTAAAAATTTACTATTACTATTGTAACTGTTTTCTTTACCTGGCTACTGAACTATAAGAATAATTTTCCTCATTTTTCCCTCCCAAGTCATAATTTGGAGAAATTTATAGGCAGAATCAGTTCTGGCGATTTTGATAGGATTCCTTTGATCCTGAAATAATAAGTTTGCTATCTCTCTGATACTTTTGGCAAGAAATTTTAGTGGAAAAAGGTAATATGGCTCTCCTCATAGAAATTTCAAAAATGTTTTATCATCTGCAAAGTCCAAAAAAATGGAATAGTTTAATTGAATAATGAGTATCTGGTTATCTTTTTGGAATTGCACCATATGGATATAAAGCTACAGTAAATATGACATGCTTTCATGAATGTCCTAACTGAAGATTTATTTATTTATTGGAATTTGACAAACTAAAATGAGAGCAAGAATAAGAGAATAAAAAATATAATGACAAGTACATTAGTGCACTTATGCACGCCCCCCTCTACTGACCACTTAAGTATGACGTAAGGTCCACAGAGTCAATTTGTGACTGAAACTGTGAAAATTTGTAGGTGAGACAACCGAATCAGGTAGGGCATTCCAGACCACTCTATTACAGAAATCAAATTTTTACAGTCACGTTTAGAACGATTTACATTGAGTTTAAAGCAATTGTTTGAATGCGTATTATTGTGATTAAAACAGAAGAAGTCATTTACAGGTAAAAGATTACTACATATAATTTTGTATGCAATACTTAGGCCTCCACAAGTTTACAGAGTTCTAAGTTATCCAAACGGAAAGCCTAGTAGCAGAAGGAATTCTATTGTGTACAGAAGAGTGCAAGACTTTTCTCGTGCAGTACTTCTGAACCTTCTCGATTGTACTGATGTCAGATATATGGTGGGGATTCCATACAGTTGAACAATACTCTAAGATTGGTCTAGTGTCAGGATTCTGGGAGTTACTCCAATTAAACCATGAGCCTCAATCTACACTCCCAAAACTACAAAGGATTTATTAGAAGTTAACATGCCTGCATTTGCCTGGGCATAGACAACTCTGAGATATGTAATTCACTGTCACCCTTGACCCTACTTTTACTCGCACCCCTCTGATGCCACCTAGCTTATATATGACATTTTGATTATGTTTACCAATATGGAATATTTATTAATCGAATTTGAAATTGCAAAAATATAAAATCATTCAGACACATAGTCGTGATCTCTTTGCGAAACAACAGAATTATCTGTAGAATTGAATAATTTTACGTCATCAGCAAAAAGAACGCAATTGCTTTTAAGTTGGTCACATAAATCGTTGATATAGAGCAAAAAATTGATGAAATTTCTTACGTTGCAGTGAGAACACCTTCTACTACCTTCTGCCCTACTTGTTGGCTGTTCATGAAGTCAACCAGAATTCAAGGCTCTTACCCAACATCACATTGGGCTACAATATCTATCAGAACTTTTTCAGTGCAAGAATGACATATGAGGCTGTGCTGGATTTTCTGTCTACAGGACAGGAGAACATCCCAAACTACAGATGTGGAAGACAAAAGAACTGCTAGCAATGCTTGAAGAAATGGATTCTGAACTCTTTGATCACATTTCTAATGTCTTGAGCATCTATAAAATTCCACAGGTATAAAGCCAAATGAAATTAATTCCATGTTGTAAATTGTTCAGATTTGCCAAAAGGCAGCACTTGTATATTTTTCCAAATAAATTGAAAGTCAGAGAATAAATATTAGAAGAGCTGAAAGAATTTTTAATTCACAGTGTGTGTGTATGTATATATGTATATAAGGTAAAGGTAAAGGTTCCCCAGCACATATGTAGTCATTTCAAGCTCTTGGGGTCAGTGCTCATCTCCTACAAAGCTGAAGATTCAGCACAGTCCAAAGACATCTCCATGGTCATGTGGCCAGCTGAAGTGGTTTATTCAAATGGTGGTGAAGCTATAAGAATGTGTAATCTAAGGAAAACATTTTCTTAGGGGAGACATGATAGCTGTGTTCCAATATCTCAGAGGCTGCCACAAAGAAGAGGGGGTCAAGGTATTCTCCAAAGCACCAGAAGGCAGGACAAGAAGCAATGGGTGGAAACTAATTGAAGAGAGAAGCAAGCTAGAACTAAGGAGAAATTCCCTGGCAGTCAGAACAATTTATCAGTGGAACGACTTGCCTCCAGAAGTTGTGAATGCTCCAACACTGGAAGTTTTAAGAAGAGATTGGATAAGCATTTGTCTGAAGTGGGTAGGGTTTTCTGCCTAGGCAGGGGGTTGGACTAGAAGACCTCCAAGGTCCCTTCCAACTCTGTTATTCTATTATTCTATTATTTTTGCCAGCTTCCTGGTAAAAGTGTTTGGTTTCAGGCCTCTGGTAGTAGAAAAGGCCTGGGTGTGACCATTGGGAGTTTTTAAAATGATGACTTTTGAAAAGTGACTTTTAAACATTTTGAAAATTTAGTGACCAATACAAAAAAGTCCCCACACCACCCAGAATCATAGAATAAAAAGTTCAACTCCTTACATGGAGGAAGAATAGTCAGACTACCACAGACAAATTGCTGCCCAATTTTTCCTAGAAAATATCCAGCAATGAAGCTCCAGGAGACAGGCTGTTCCAACTCCTAATAAGCCTCTCAGTGAGGAATTCCTCATTTTTATAATCTTGAGACTGAAGTAAAAAATTCAAAGAAAGTTATGAAGAAAAAACCAAATAGGTCAAGATCGCTAGAGGGCACCTCCAGAAAGCAGTTTTTGCATACTTTCTCTAGTTTACAAGATAGAAGAAGGTATGCCATAATATTCTTTAATATTTTGAAATGGAGCTTTGAACAATGCCAGTTGTCCTGGGGGTTTGTTTTTAATGTGAGGTTTTTAAACTGACTTCTGCATTTCAAATGTCTGAAATAAATTCAGCCAATTAAAGAATTTATATAGAAATGTTTGAAATCAATGATGTTATGTATGTAGGTTTGAATGTTATTGGTTTATTTGAACTGTTCTTGTAAAATGTCAAATGGTATTGGTTTAAATAGTGCGGGAAGAAACCCTGCACTCCCATTGGCTGGCAACTACGGCTGCAGGCTATAAGAGGCAGCCGTAGCCCAGCCAACTCGGGTCCATTCGAGCTGTAGTCACTGAATAAACTCTTTGCTGAACTCTTCGCCTGACTCTTCATGCAGACTTAACAAATGATATGAATGAAGACAATGAAATAATATACCAATATTAAACAACTGTTAGGGGGGAGATATAACAAGCAATATTTCAAGCCCCACATATAAAACAATCAAATAAGCAGTAATAATCCATGAGAAATTAATACGTTTGTCAGTTTAAGAAGATATTCCATGAATGTATAGCAGTATTCCATTATTTCAGAGGCTGCCACAAAGAGGAGGAGCTCAATTCATTTTCCAAAGCACCAGAAGGCAGTACAAGAAACAATGGGTGGAAAATAGTAAAGGAGGTAAACAATATGGAATTAAGGAGAAGCTTCCTAACAGTGAGGACAATTAACCAGTGGAACAGCTTTGCCTTCAGTCATTTTGGGTGCTTCATCACTCTGTTTTTAAAGAAGAGTCTGGACAGTCATTTATCTGAAATGGTATTGGATCTTCTGTTTGAGGAGAGGGCTGGACTAGGGCAGGGGTGTTACTTGATTTCATTGAGGGGCTCATCAGGCTTGTGTTTGACCTCGGGGAGGTGTGGCCAAGATGGGCATGGCCCGCATGATGTCACTTGTGTCAGGGGACACCTGTGGTGGCTCGAATGTTCTGCCAGTAAAATTGAGCTCCGTTTTCAAATGGGACATACTCCTGCCAAAATGGAGCTCAGGAGACCCATTCACAGCCCTCTCTAGCTCCATTTTCACTGGCAGAGGCACCATGGGCCAGTCCTTTGCTATTTCCAGGGTGGCCCCATGGGCCAGATCAAAGCACTGGTCAGATCCAGCCCCCGGGCCTTAAGTTTGACATGCCTGGACTAGGGACTCCTGCTTGAGCAGGTGGATGGACTGAAAGACTTTCCAGCTCTACTCTCAGTGACTAATTGACTGAGTGAATGGGTGACCCACAGAGTTATAATGTGACCAGATAATTACCCACAGATAATTCAGAGCTCTCTGGTGTCAGGGTTCCAATGAATGCTCTAATTAATTCATGAGCCTCAAGCCAAGTTTCAAAAGAAATCCAATTATTTATTAGGAGAAACATGTTGGCACTTTTCCCAAGTGCAGTTGGCTCTGCCCTACGTAATTTCCTGTTCACTATGACCCTGTTTGCCCCCTTGTCCCAGGGTGTGTCATAAATCACATTCTCCAATGAAGCATTTTTGCTGGGCTGTGGAAAACACACCTCTCCAGTTGGGCTTGGTAACTTGAGGTACAATCTGGAGAAAGGTATTCATGGAGTGTGCTTCTGATCATAGCAACGAACTGCTCCATCAGATCTCCCCTTACCTCTTTCTTGCTCTTCTTCTTCGAGAGCAAGCCAGGAATGACACCTGGCTATGAGTAACACCTGGTTTCAAAGTGAGAATACAAGACAACAGGACAGAGCATCAAGGGAACTAGCAAAATTCATGCAGTTATCATTTGAAACATGTCTCAGTAGTGGGGGAAGGCCCTTAGATTTACCATCTGACTTTCATCGTTAAAACTGGCACAAACTACCAATGCCTTCTCTTTTATTTTAGATCAACTACAGTGTCATCAACCAGGTGGCTGAGCAAAATTATCATTTTCCTTTTTCATATCGGATGACCCCAAACCAAGAACCTCCTTACTCAGCAATTGCCCAGCTGCTCTTGCAGTTCCAATGGACGTGGATTGGCCTCCTTTCTCAGGACAATGAAAGAGGAGAAAAATTCAAAAGACGCTTGGAAGTTCTCGCTCTAAAAAATGGGATTTGCATTGTCCTCTCAGGAACTGTCCCAGAAGCAAATATGCAGACCAGTGCTGGAGAAACTCTCATGCAAGAAAAAAGAAAAATGTTCCATTCTCTCATCAAGAGTCAAATAAAAATTATAGTATGCCAACTGGATGATAAGGCCTTTGGAATGTTAGAAGCAATAATACAAATAATTGATATGACTAATGCATCCCTGGTGGGAAGGGTGTGGATTGCCACAACTTTGAAAGCTTTAAGTGTAAGTATTTTTGACCTCTGGATTGATCTCCAAAATGAACATGCTTTGTTTTCCTTCTTCATGCAGACAAAGAGAAGGACTCGGTATTATGACTTTAAATCTTATGCATCCATGGTCATATTGTATGGAAAGGAAGCATTCCAATGTTCCTATTCAATTCCTCTGTTATCAAAGAAAGTTTGGAAAAATGCAGAGAAAAAGAGAATTGGGAGTTCCCGCCCCATGATGTGATTGCAAGAATCCTGTCTCAGGATTCCTCCAGTATTTCCCAAATAATTCAAATTGTGGCCTGGGTCCTCAATGCTGCCTCTTCCTCCCAAAAGAGTAAGAGGAGAATGAAAGTTGGATGCCATCAACCATCCCAGATTGTACAGCCATGGCAGGTAAGTCTTCTCCTTTGAGGTTCCATTGATTTTCCCCTTCCGATTCCTTAATATTAAATTAGATGTCGAAAGGGGTGAGATACTCCAAAGAGCAGTTGCCCAGTTTGTGGTATTTGAGAGTGAGTGTCAGTCTTGAAGCTGACCTCACTGAGGTGATTTTTTTTATTTTTTTAAATGTTTATAACAAAAACAAGAAATAAAATCATTTTCAATTGCACAGTGTGTCAGTTGGATACATATATCTTGTGCATACAATAATAATATTGGTATACATTTCTTATTGAGCTTACATTCATATTATATTATAGTCAACATTATATATCTTCTTATATCATTATTACATTGTCATTAAGTTTTTATTTCAATTTCAAACTATCCTTAAAGGCAAGTCCCAAATCTTACTAAATTATATTTATATTAAAGCTTATTCAAAAATAATCAATTTTACTATATCATTATTAATACAATATCCTTTAATTTTTTACTCTATTTTTTAGCCATCCATAGAATAACTCCCAAATCTTATTGTACTCTTTTTCTTGTTGTTCTCTAATTTCTAATGTTAATCTACTCGTTTCTGCACATTCCATTATTTTCTTAACCATTTCCTCCTCCATTGGAATTCTCTCATTTTTCCAATTTTGGGCAAATACCCTTCTAGCTGCAGTTAATTGCATTAATAATCAGGTATGTTATTTCTTTACTATAACTTTCAGGCAAAATCTCCAATAAAAATATCTCAGGTTTTAAGTCTATGTGTTGTTTTATCATTTTTTTTCAACCGTGTGTGCATTTTAGTCCAATATCTTTTAGCTTCCGTGCATGTCCACTACAAGTATATATCTGATGACATTTCCAACATTTATCCAATTTATTCTTAAACATTCTGGCAATTCTCGTCGGGGGTAAGTGCCACCTGTAAAACATCTTATACAGATTTTCTTTATAAGCAGTTGACATTGTCATTTTATAATTTTGAGACCATAATTTTTGCCATTTCTCTAAATCAATCCCATATCCAAAATTTCCCCCCCCCAAGCAATCATCATTTCATTAACTTGTTCCTCCTCCAATTTAAATTCTAATAAATGTCCATAAAGTTTTTAAATTACATTTTCATCAGTACCTATCAAAATTTTATTTATAACGCTCTGATGACACTTCCAACATTTTGCCAATTTATCTTTAAACATCTTTGCTAGTTGTGCCAGGAGTAGGTGCCACCTGTAAAACATCTTGTATAAATTCTCTTTATAGGCTGTTGACATTGTTAATTTATAATTTCTAGTCCATAATTTCTGCCATTTATCTAAATTTATCCATATCCAAAAATTTTCCCCAAAGCAATCATAGTCTCTTTAATCTGTTCTTCTTATAGTTTCACTCCTAATAGATAGCCATCCAATTTTTAATCATCTTTTCTTCAGGACCTGTCAAGAGTTTATCTAATTCAGTCAATTCTTTGTAAAACCCATCTGTCTTCTTGTCTTTTTCATATCTAGAATGTATTTGCATATATGAATACCAATTCATATTTACCCTTTTTCATCTAATTCTTGTTTTGTTTTAAGTTCACCCTTTTCACTTAAACATCATTATATCGAACAATATATTCCATTTTAAAAATATTTGGGTACACAAATGCCTCCATTGTTGATAACCAGACCGGTATTTTCAAATAATGTTGTCCCCTTATTTTCTCCCATGTTGACAATAAAGCATCTTGAATATACTGTAATGTCTCTGAAAATAACCATGTGCCTTACTTTTCTTATACCATAAAAATGCATGCCACCCCAATTGTAAATTGTGCCCTTCCAATATTAACAGGTTAGCATTTCCATTCTTTCATCCACTTCAATGTTACGGCCTGATGGTATAGATCCCAATTGGGTAATCCAAAGCCTCCTCTCATTCTAGCATCTTGTAACAATTTTAATTTAATCCTTGTCTTTTTTCCTGTCATATATATTTCAACATCATTTTATTTAAGTCCTCATAATATTCTTTCCCTAATTTTATTGGAATTGTCTGGAATAAGTATAGTATTCTTGGTAATATATTCATTTTAATTGTCTATATTCCCCCTATCAAGGTTAGTTGTAAATTTTTCCATTTATCTAAATCTGTCACAATCTGTTGTTTTAGTCTATAATAATTATCCTCTTTAACTCTTCCACATCTCGCTGTCAGTTGTATCCCCAGGTATTTCACTTTTTTTGGTGATCTGAATGTTTAATCTGTCCATCAATTCTTTTCTTTGCCTTTCCATTATGTTCTTCACTAAAACCTTAGTTTTTTCTTTATTTATCTTCAGTCCTGCCACCTCTCCATATTCTTCTATCTTTTTTATCAACTTAGGACCTGACTCTAATGCAGAGGTGGGCAATTATGGCCCCTTTACAACTTGTGGACTTCAGCTCCCAGAATTCCTGTCCCAGCCATGCCGAGGAATTGCCATGATTGTGCCATCTCAGGAATTCTGGAAGTTGAAGTCCACAAGTTGTAAAGGGGCCATAATTGCCCACCTCTGCTCTAATGGTTCTCCAATGGTATAAAAACCAGATCATCTGCAAATGCTTGTAATTTATACTCCTCATTTAATCTTCCCTTTATTTCCTTGTTTTTTCTAATATTTCTATTTAGTACTTCCAAAGTTAGTTTGAATAACAATGGCAACAGAGGGCATCCTTGTATAGTTCCTTTCTTAATATTAATATTATCAGTTAAGTCTCCATTTATCATTACTTTTGCTGATTGTTTGCAATATATTGTCTCAATCATTTTGATAAACTTTTCTCCAAAGCCCATCTCTTCCATTTGCAACAACATAAATCACCAATTGACATTATCAAATGCTTTCTGTTCATCTAAAATAACCAGTGCCATTTGTTTCTCTGAATGAGCTTCATAGCTCATTCAATATTCAATATTGTCCTCATGTTATCTTTTATTTGTCTCTTAGGCAAAAAGCCATTTTGATCCGTATGTATAAAATAGTTTAAGTATCTTTTAAGTCTTTCTGCCATTATAGAGGCAAATATTTTATAGTCTGCATTCAACAGGGATATCAGTCTATAGTTTTTTATCTGTTTTTAATCTTCTTTTGGTATAAGAGTAATATATGTCTCTGTCCATGAATTGGGTACTTTAGCTTTTGTCAGTACCTCATTCATTACATCTAACATTGTGATACTAAGCAATTCCTTTAATGTCTTATATAATTCTGCTGGTAGTCCATCTGGACTAGGAGCTTTTCCAGTGTTTTGTCTGTTTATCACCTCTGTCAGTTCCATCATGGTTATTCTCTCTTCTAGCATTAACTTAGTTTCACTTGATATTTTGGGTAGTTCTGCTTCTTACAAGTATTGTTTAACTTTTTCTTCTTCAATTGTCTCTTGTTCATATAATTTCTCATAATATTTTTGTACTATTTCTTTCTTTTCTTTGTTCCCATAGTGAACCATTCCATTCTCATCTGTTAATTGCAGCATCCTTTTCAACTCCCTCTCTTTTTTCAATTTATATGCTAAATATCTTCCTGTTTATTTGCATTTTTGAAAAAATTCTGCTTAGCACTCCTAATTTTTTGTGCCAACTCTTCTTTTTCCATTAACCCCAGTTTGTTCTTAGTGATGTCCATTTGACTTTTAAGATTCTTTTGTTGCTGATATCTTTGTAATTCTTTCTCAATTTCTTGTAGTCCTCTTCTAGAATTTCTTGTGCTTGTCTTTTTAATATTCCTCCTTCTTGTATAAGTTATGATCAGGCCTCTGGTATAGGCCTACATTGTATCCATGCATTTTGCAATGAAGTTTCTTCCTTCTTATATTCTTTAAAGAAGAAAGCCAGTTCCTTTTCCAAATTTTTCATGAATTCTTTTCCTTTCAGAATTGAATTATTCAAAGTCCATCTTGACCTTTTCCTTTGTCCCATCCACTTGACCCATATTGGATTATGGTCTGCCCAGGTACTTGTTTCAATGTTTATTTCTTGTATATTTAAAATTAATTATGGTGTCATCCAAATCATATCTGTTCTTGACCATGATGAATGTCTATTTGAGTAAAATGTGTATTGTCTGTTTTTGATGTTTAATTCTCTCCATTTGTCTGGGATACTTACTTTCTCTGCCATCTTAATTTTGGTATTTCTGTATTTCTATTTTTTGTATTTATCTTCTGTGTTTTATAGCCCAACTCTGCATCTACAATAGCATTAATGTCTCCTAGAATTCATATACTACCATATACCAGTTCTATTATTTTCTTGTGCAATTTTTTATAAAAATCTTCTCATTTCTCATTCAGTGCATATATTGCCATTAAAAGTATTTGTTGATTATTATCTGTTATTTCCACCATCAACATTCTCTCTTATTCATCTGTAAAAATTAATTTAGCTTTTATTGTATCCTTCATATTCCAAACAGCAGTAGTTTTTTGTATTTGAGAGCGAGTGTCAACCATGAAGCTGACCTGACTGAGGCCATTTTGATGTTTCAGTTTTACCACCCTGGAGCTGAGGGATAGGGAGGGGGGAATAGAGATAGCTGGGGTTTTGTAGCCAAAACAAAATACTTTCTCCTGGGAAACAAGGACATTCCCACTGGTGGCTGGGGGGAGGATGAGTGAAGTCACCAGGCAATCGGGTGACACTTTGATTGGATCAGGTGCCTGATGGTTTGGAAAGGGGAGGAAAACTTTTACATTTAATTAAGTGAAAATCATGGGAACATTCAGAGTCAGATTTCACCAGCCTATGCCTATATGACATGTCCAATAAAACTGATATTTGAGGACCCTGCTTTCCTCAGAGTCCTGTTTGTTATGGGTGTATTACCTGGAATCCTGACAGTGAGTTAGAGGGATGCTTTTGTGACAGAAATAGCTCAATGCTGACAAAAAGTAATTTTCAAAATTAAAAAAAGCATCAGAATAGTCCAACAATCCTCAACCTTTTATTGCGATCACAAAGTGATATAGTCTCCAAGCTAAGGAGTTCAGCTGGATTGTTTGTTTTGGATTAAAATTGGACTGCTGGATAAAAGTTTGTAACACAGCAACAAGGTATAAATCAAAGCAACTTCTGGGGGCAACCAAAGGTTCATCCACACATCTCCTGAACTAATGGATATGCTTATCTCTTTGAAAGAGATAACATTTCTATGCAATTTTTGTTACATTCCTAGTGCAAAGTTAAACTCTGCAAACTTCATCTTGATCAGGACTGATGCTAAAATTGTATTCTCCATCTTCTCCCATGACAAGTTTTCCCATATCTGCAAATGGTCTTGCCTCAGATGGGCTGTGATGGTGAAGCAGCAAAACATAGAACAAAAAGCATAGAGTAATAGAGTTTGAAAGGACTTCACAGGTTTTCTAGTCCAACCCAATAATCAAGCAGGACACCCTATACCAGGTGTCTTCAAACTTGACAGCTTTAAGATTTGTGGACTTCAACTCCCAGATTTCCTCCTCCAGTCATGTTAGCTCAGGAATTCTGGGAGTTGAAGTCCACAAGTCTTAAACTTGCCAAGTTTGAAGACCCTTGCCCTATACCATTTCAATCAAATGGTTGCCCAGGTCTCTTTTTGAAAGCCTCCAGTGATGGAGCACTCACAACATCTGAAAGCAAACTATTCCATTGGTTAACTGCTCTCACTGTTAGGAAATACCTCTTTAGTTCTAGGTTGCTTCTCTCCTTCGTTAGTTTTCAACCATTGTTTCCTATGTTGCCTAATATTGATATTGCCTAACATCAAGAGCCTACCTTGATGATGGATCTTGGGATCCCGAGAGGTGGCATGGCACAGCCAAGGGGTCTAAATTTAAAAGGGGTTGTAAGGGGAGGCTACTAGCATTTTCATTAATGGTTTAAAGGGGTTAGGGAGTGAGGTGGGTTGTCGGTTCGGGCGGGAACCTGGGGTGGTTCTGCTGAATCAACCCGTAGCTCAGTCCAGGTAGGGAGAGGGTCGCGATGTGGGGTGGGGGGTGGGGGGCAGGGCTCTGGGACCCTGGGGAACAGGGTGTGGATTGCAATCCCTCGGGCGATTGGGAATGGCAGGAGATGGAGAAACGGAGGGCCGTATCATGGTTTGGGAGTGCGCTCCCACTATCTTCAAGCTGTGGCATACTCCAACCCTCCTGTTTCCACCCACTCCCCCGGGGATACGGGAAGTGAGGTCCCTGAGCTTAGGTTGGTTTATGTGAATGCCAGGTCCATGGTGAATAAAGCCCCCCTCCTCTATGAACTGATTGAGGAGGAAACCACGGACCTGGCTTGCATCATGGAGACCTGGTTGGGGCCGGAGGAAGGGGTCCCTCTGTGTGAGTTATGTTCCCCAGCTTCACCAGCCTCAAGCCCAGGGTAGGGGCGGTGGGGTGGCTGTAGTTATTAGGGAGACCTTGTGTCCAAGGGAGGTCACTGTCCCGCAGATGGGCGGGTGTGAGTCTCTCCTGAGGTTGGGCCCTGGTGGTCAGTTGGGTCTGTTGCTCATGTACCTTTCTCCCAGCTCTGTGTCAATGGCCCTGCCTGAACTGCTTGATGTTCTCTCAGGAGTGGCGGTGGAATTCCCCAAACTTTCAGTGTTGGGGGATTTCAACCTGCCCTCTCTGGGTGGGACATCGAGTTTGGGTCAGGAGTTCATGGCTTCCATGGCAGCTATGGACCTGACTCAAATAATTCAGGGCCCGACTCATGGAGGAGGAACACACTTGACCTGATTTTCATCTCTGGACAGTGGTGTAATGATCTTGGTGGAGGCTCACCAACTATTCAGCCCCTGTCATGGACCATGTGGCTGGTCTTCCAGCAGGCCACCCCACATCGCTGGGAGGCAGAGCCGACTAGATGGTTCTGCCCCAGGCACCTGATGGACCCTGAGGGGTTTCAGATGGCCCTTGGGTTGTTTCCCACCTCCCTTACCCACAGCTCAGCCGAGACCTTGGTGGATGCCTGGCAACGGGTGGCCTCAGAAGCTCTCGACTATGTTGTCCCCTTGCGGCCCCTAACCTGTTGCAGATCCCGATTAGCTCCTTGGTTTTCGATGGAGCTCCAGGAGATGAAGCATCCAAGGAGGGGCCTGGAGAGCAGTTGGAGATCCAGTCAGTCCGAATCTGATCGTGCCCAGCTAAGAGCCTATACTAGGACTTATCTAGTGGCGTTGGGAGTGGCGAAGTGTGCTTACTTCTCCGCTCTCATTGCATTGGCAGATGATCGCCTGGCCACCTTGTTTAGGGTCACCCGTTCCCTCCTTCATCGGGAGGTGAAAGAGGACCCTTTGCAGGGAAGGGCCGAGGAGTTTAGTCAGCATTTGCTGGATATGATTGCTGAGATTCAGGCTGGCTTGGACTCCGACTGGCAAGAGTCAGATGAAGGAGTAACGGTGAGTCTGGTTAATACCATCTGGGATGAGTTTGAGCCTGTGTCCTTAGATGAAGTGGACAGGATCAAGCAGAGGCTGAGTTCCACCAGGTGTTTATTGGACCCGTGTCCCTCCTGGCTGGTTTATGCCACCCGGGGGGTTACACATGGCTGGCTCCAGGCAGTGGTCAACACTTCACTGAGGAGGGATCCTTTCCCGCTGCCTTGAAGGAAGCGGTGGTGAAACCCCTCCTTAAGAAGCCTGCCTTGGACCCAGCCATTTTGAATAACTTTCATCCTGTCTCCAACCTTCATTTTGTTGCAAAGGTTGTTGAGAGCATGGTGGCTCGGCAGCTTCCATGGTTCCTGGAGGAAGCCGATTACCTAGATTGATACCAATTGGGCTTCTGGCCTGGTTACAGCATGGAGACGGCATTGGTCGTGCTGGTGGATGATCTCTGGAGGGCTCGGGCAGGGGATTCTCCTCTGTCCTAGTCCTATTAGATTTCTCAGCGGTTTTTGATACCATCGACCATGGTATCTTACTGCAACGCCTCGAGGGGTTGGGGGTGGGAGGCACCATTTTATGGTGGTTCTCGTCCTACCTCTTGGGTCATTCGCAATCGGTGCTGGCAGGGGGTCAGAGGTCGAGCCCGAGTCCCTAGCTTGTTGGGTGCCCCAGGGGTCGGTCCTCTCACTGCTCCTATGAAGCCGCTGGGTGAGATCATCCATGGTTTTGGGGTGAGGTATCATCAATATGCAGATAATACCCAGCTTTTCATCTCCATCCCAAACCAAATCAGTGATGCCCTCACTGTGATGTCCCATTGTGTGGATGCAGTGTGGATCCGGATGGGAAGGAGCAGACTCCATCTCAACCCTGGCAAGACTGAGTGGCTGTGTGTACCGGCATCTCGGATAATCCAGGATATTCCACCATTGGTCATAGGGGGACAGGTGTTGCCCCCCATGCATAAGGTTCACAACTTGGGTGTCCTCCTGGATACACAGCTCAGTTTGGAGGATCAGGTGGGAGCTGTGACCAGGGGGGCGTTTGCCCAGGTTCGCCTGGTGCTCCAGTTGTGCCCCTATCTGGACTGGGATGCCTTACAGATGGTTACTCATGCACTTGTTACTTCCCGAATTGACTACTGCAATGCTCTCTATATGGGACTGCCCTTGCAGACCACCTGGAGGCTTCAACTGGTGCAGAACGCAGCCACGCAGGTTGTGATGGGAGTATCCTGATACTGCCATATTGCACCCCTCCTGCACGAGCTACATTGGTTGCCGGTTGCCCTCCAGGTGAGATTCAAGGTGTTGGTGTTAACATACAAAGTCCTACATGGCTTGGGTCTGGGGTACTTGCGGGAACGTCTCCTGCCAGCATCGACTTCCCATTGCCCTGTATGCTCTTACAGGCAGGGCCTTCTAGGGGTGCCGTCGGCCAGAGAGTGTCGGCTGGTGGTACCCAGGGGTAGGGCCTTCTCTGTGGGAGCACCCACCCTGTGGAATCAGCTCCCCTTGGGGCTCCGATTAGTCCCGCACTTCCGTTCCTTCCACCGTGACCTGAAGACTTGGTTTTTATAGCAAGCTGGCCTGGACTGAAGTGAAGGCTCAAGGTTGACTCAGCCTTCCATCCTCTTGGGGTAGGTAAATTGAGGACCCAAGATTGTTGGGGGCAATAAGCTGACTTTGTAAAAATGCCGCTTAGTAATAAGCAGGCATATACAGTGGAATGAAGGCTATTGCTGAGTGCGTTGGGTTGTTCTCCAAAAATTGTAAGCCTCCCTGAGTCTCCAGAGAAGGGTGGCATATAAATATGAATTTAAAAAAAAGTGGGGTGGATTTTTTAATTGTATTTTATATTAAGTTTTATTGGTTTTTACATTTTATTGGGCTTGGGGTTTAATTGCGCTTTAATTAATTTAATTTTGTATTGTGTAATTTTTATATTGTGAGCTGCCCTGAGTCCCTAGGGAGAGAGGACGGCATACAAGTCCAATAAATTTGAATTTGAATTTGAATAGTACTTTGGAAATGTTTTGACACCCCCCTAAAATATTAGAAAAGTGATCTCATGTCTCCCCAGTCCTTCTTTTCCTTAGATTAGACATACCAAATTCATATGTGTTCTTGGTATGTTCACCTCCAGCCCCCAATCATTTCTTGTTGCTCATCTCTGCAGTCTTTTGAGAGTTTCAATATCCTTTTTATACTGTGTTGATGGATGCGGTACTCTAAATATGGTCTTACTAAGGATTTGTAAAGTGATATTAGAACTTCATGTGATTAGAACTTCTTGATTCTGTCCTTCTGTTAATGCAGCCCTGGATTGCATTGGCATTTTTGTCTGCTGCCATAAATTGTTGGCTCATATTTAAGTGATTGTCCACTAGGACTCCAAGATCCTTCTCACAGTTACTGGCATTAAGCCAAGTTTCACATAGTCTGTAACCTATACTATTTGGTTTTTCTTGCCTCAGTGGAAAACCTTACTTTTATCTATGCTGAATTTCATTTTGTTAGGTAGGTCCCATGTTCAATTTGCCAAGATCTTTTTGGATCTTGAGCTTCTCTTCTTGTCTCTGCCTATTCCTGCCAGCTTAGTGTCGCCTGCAAATTGATGAGTTCCCCTTCAATTCCCTCTCTTAGATCCTTTTTGAAGACATTGAAGAGTGCTGGGCCTAAAATGGAAGTTTGGGATATGGCATTGCTTAATTCCCTCCATGTAGATAAAGTTCCTCAGGGAATTACATGTTGAATATAATTTGTCAGCCAGTTACAAAGCCACCTCATGGTGGAGTTATCTATTCCATGTTTTCAAGAATGTGAAAATATTGAACAAAGAGCTGTAAATTCCTGGAGAATGACTGAAACATGCTTCCCATGAAATCTCTTTCAGACTGTAGTGATGATTTCAAGAGGTTGAATTATTCAGAGTACCTCCAATCCAGAATAAGAGAAAGAAAAACATTGAATAAAGACTTAAATTGTAATTTTTTTTCTATGTTCCTGCAGCTTCATAGGTTCCTGAAAAACTTCCAACATCACAATATTTCCAGAGATGGGATTTCTTTTGATGAAAATGGAGTTCCTGTTGGTGACTTTGATATCATGCACTGGACATCAGTTTAGAACAAATCAGATGCGGGGGTGAAAATTGGGAGTGTAGAAAGCCAACCCTCCTCAGAAGTCAAGATTTCTGTCAATCAAAGTGCCATTCAATGGCCAACTTCATTTAACAAAGTAGTTGAGGCTGCTTGGATTTTGCTCTTCTACTTACCTCCATATGTTTAAATTTTCTGCTTAGAAATAATTCTTACTGAGACCAATTGAGTTAACTTCCAACTAAGAGAATTTAAAGCTTCATTAATTTATTAGATATCATTTTACTTTAGAGGCCTTACAATAATCTATCACATACTGGAATCTGCTGCATTGTCTTGTGGAATTTGCAATCTACATTATTAAACAGGAATATGTTGCCATAATTTATAGTACATGAAATTATCTTGTTTTCCATAACAGAAAATCCAGAATGTCTATGGAGATTGTCAGTCATCCAGGTCATGGTTGTGCCAAAGGTGCTTTTTCAGAAGGCACATGGACTTTGTTTTCCCTTGAAGATGTTTCACTTCTCATCCAAGAAGTTTCTTCAGTTCTGACTGAATGGTGGAGGATGGAAGGATTTGGAACTGCTGAAAAGACTGTTGTCAACAGGATATAGATTCAGCAATTGCAAGAAGGTTCCACATCTATTTGCACTATTCACGTGACCCTGAGGGCACAGATAAATCCCAAGGGGACTCAACAACTTTCAGAAAGACTGCAAACGACCAGATGACTGCAAGGAATATAAATCCATCCACACCACACCATTCAGTCAGAACTGAAGAAGCTTCTGGAATGAGAAGTGAAACATCTTCAAGGAAAAATAAAGATCACTTGTCTTTTGAAAAAGCACCTTTGGGAGAAAATCCAGAATAGGAAGGGTTAAGCCCTCTGAATTGCATTAGAGGAAGATATCAATAAAAATGTGGCAAGGGAAATGAGTGCAGCTTAAAAAGTCATTTACATATGATGGTACAATGATCAGTTGTGGGACAGAAAGATAGAGATTCTAGAGAAAGCTAGATCTTGGAGGTTTCCTGAGAAATCTAAGATGGAGAAAAAATATATAGAAGTTATGGCATTCTCATACATGCCCTAAGGAGAAACACCTTTTGCAATGGAACTTCTTTCCTTTGGAAAGAAGAATAAGGCAACAACTCTGTTTTAGGATCTAAAATGGAGATTGATAGAGGAAAGAGCATGACCCTTCATTTGCTCGTTGCAAGTAGAATAATTAAAGTTCATGCCACTACTTCTTGACTGATTTTGCTCAATGTGCTCCTGAGCTTCTGGAAGCCAGTTGATTTCAGTAAACTTTTATAATTCATACTAATCTTTCAGTTTATGTTTAAAGTAAAGGTTCCCCTTGCACGTACGTGCTAGTCATTTCCAGCTCTAGGGGGTGGTGCTCATCTCCGTTTCAAAGCTAAAGAGCCAGCACTGTCCAAACACTGTTACCTTCCCACCAAAGTGGTTCCTATTTTTCTACTTGCAGTTTTACATGCTTTTGAACTGCTAGGTTGGCATGGTGCTAGGGATTCAAACTGCCCAACTGCTGATCTTTCTGATTGACAAGTTCAGCATCTTAGCCATTGAGCCACCACGTCCCTTTATATATTGCCTCTAATTCACATACTTCCCTGATTAATCTTTCGGTTTATGTTTAGACAGTGCCTTATTCAAGATGTACAGAAAGTTGCTCCCCAGGTTATGCCAAGCTTGTGAGAGAGGGAGCCCCAGTTTGCTGCTACGACTGTTCTCTGTGTATGGAAGGAACATTCTCTGGGCAAGAAGGTACAGTAGGTGGCTTCAAAGACAACAAAAAATCAGGATACAATCAAAATTCTCTATTTCTGTTTTGGGGTATTTGATCAAGAAGCAAGAAAAAAACATGACACATCTTGAAGGCATCCACAAACATTTCAAAGATTGGGCACTATCACCGAATTTTGTACGATAATGCAAGCATTAAAATAATCTATTGAGGTGTTACTTTCTTACTTGGTTTTGGGGAAGAGGACAAGTTTTGAGAGCTGATAATCACATTCATCTTCTGCCTCTAAAAAGGCTGTTAGTTATTTTAACTAATGTTGTGCCAAATGAATATCCCTGGGCAGAAATATTATATTATTACTTGAAAATGAAATAATTGATTTCTGATGAGGTTTTCATGCTCCTACAGCAGCAGAAAGAGATATGTGCTAACCAATTTCTTTTTCAGATGCAGACCATTGTGAAAAGTGTCCAGATGACCAGTATTCCAATAAGAAGCGGGATCAGTGTGTCCCCAAAAGTATAAGCTATGAAGAATAGTTGGGACTCATCCTGGCTTTCTTTGCCATTGCTTTGTCCCTAACCACTGCCTGTATTCTGGGTATCTTCATTAAATACCGAGACACTCCCATAGTCAAAGCCAACAACCGTGAACTCACCTACGTCCTCCTGGTTTCACTCCTGTTTTCTTTCTTGACCTCCTTTCTATTCATTGGTCGCCCCATGAAAATGACCTGTCTCCTTCGACAAACTATTTTCAGTATTGTTTTCTCTGTCACCATATCTTCCTTGCTGGCCAAGACTGTAATGGTTGTGGTGGCTTTCCTGGCTACAAAGCCAGCAAGCAGGGTGAGGAAATGGCTGGGGAAGAGTCTGGCCCTCTCGATTGTTTTATCCTGCTCTGGTATTCAAGTAGGCATCTGTATGATATGGCTGGGAATCTTTGCCCCATTCCCAGATTCGTACTTTCATTCCCAGCCAGAACACATCCTGCTGCAGTGCAATGAAGGTTCTGTGGCCAGGTTCTACACTGCCCTTGGCTACATGGGTTTTCTGGCTGCCATCTGTTTCTTGGTGGCATTTCTGGCTCGAAATCTGCCAGGGACCTTCAATGAAGCCAAACTGATCACCTTCAGCATGTTGGTGTTTTGTAGTGTTTGGATCTCCTTTGTCCCCACCTACCTGAGCACCAAAGGGAAATACATGGTAGCCGTGCAGATCTTCTCCATCTTGGCCTCCAGCCTGGGTTTACTGAGCTGCATTTTTATCCCCAAATGCTACATTATGACACTGAGACCTGACATGAACACCAAGGAACATCTGATGATGAAAACTCATTAAGTCTCCTTCTGTTGGTGGTTATTTTTTTGTTCAGTTTACATCCAGTATAAAATCACATACTTTGAATTAATGTTTTATGTGTTGTTGCTTATCTTTCTTCATTCCATGTGAATTTTGAATTATAATAATGGAGCAATAAAGTTGCTAAAACAACTCAAACTATTTGAATTAATCATATTTTTCAATTGTCACAATCTGAATTCATGTTAAGTCATAACTATCATCAATGACATTAATGAAATTTTTGAAACCAGGCCAAATAAACCGTTACCAGAGTGTTCTTACAGGTTTTAGATTAAATTAAAGATTATGGCTAATAATGGGGATTTTTGTTGCTTATATAGATTGGTATTATGTTTTATTTTCTGGGATGATGTTCTGACTATTAAGTTAATTTCAAATATATATTTGATTGGTCTCTTCTGGCTGGATAATGTAAGATCATTCATAGATAGATAAATGAGTTAGATAGATGGGATAGGTTGAGAAACAGAGAGACAGCTAACATTCTATATATTAAGAATAGATAAAATATCAACATGAACATTGAAGCAACTTTAACCCTTTTCTCTCAATAAATTAATGAAACTAATTGTTATTTTTGACAGTCTTCAATTAAAAGAAAAATGTGTACAACTGTGAATGGTTTCAGGAAAAAATTATGTAGACACCTGATGTGACAATGAAAGTGTGCTTATGAGTATTAAAATTGGTTCCTGTTTTTTAGCCATGTCCATATCCATTTCCATATTCTTATAGTGTGTGCATGTCTATGTATGTCTGAGTGTCCTGCCAACTTAGCTATTCAAAGCATGTAAATGCAAGTAGATAAATAGGTGCTAGTTCAGTGGGAAAGGAACAATGTTCAAAGCATCTACAGTGTATAGTCATGCCAGCCACTTGACCATGGAAGCATCTTCAGATAGAACTGCAAGAGCCTTGGTGGTGCAGGCTGTTAAATGCCTAGCACTTAATTCCAGCTGCCTGCAATTAGTGCAGGCTCGAATCCCACCAGGCTCAAGGTTGACTCAGCCTTCCATCCTCTCGGGGTAGGTAAATTGAGGACCCAAGATTGTTGGGGGCAATAAGCTGACTTTGTAAAAATGCCGCTTACTAATAAGCAGGCATATATAATGGAATGAAGGCTAATGCTGAGCACATTGGGTAGTATCCCAAAAATTGTAAGTTGTCCTGAGTCTCCGGAGAAGGGCGGCATATAAATATGAATAAAAAAAAAACCTGGCTCTTCAATCATGAATCAAAGATGAACACTGACCTTGTCTTGGTCTCTCAATGCCATTACTTCTGCATTCCACACTATCTATTTTTCACTCAGAAAGCATTGGAAAAGCAAAGCCCTCCCAAATGCAATTTCAGTCTATTTTTATTCACATACTGACCAGTTTCACTCATTAGGCTAAGTCAGGATTCTAGATTGTCCGAATTTTGATTTCTGTCATTATAGTGTCGAACCTACCCTAGAAACTTCTAGGTTATCTGCAAAGGTGAGAAATATTTCCTCCCTCCAATCATTTACCAAATCAAAGTGTCCAGAGCCCAGCAATTAACAGGAATGAACTCAATAAGAATGAAATGGTTTATGGTTTCATGCCTAACCAGGGGGTTGGACTAGAAGACCTCCAAGGTCCCTTCAAACTCTGTTATTCTATTCTATTCTATTCTATTCTATTCTATTCTATTCTATTCTATTCTATTCTAACTCTGCCATGCATGCTCACGCACTTCCAACTGCTTGTCTTCAGGTGTCTGCTGTGTATGCATGTGGGCATAGGGCTCATGCATGCAGATGCACCTGCATGTGCAGGGACACACACACATCGCATTTGGGGAATGCACGCATGCGCTTTGGGCACTTGGTGCTGAAAAGGTTAGCCATCACTGTCATATAGCATTGGCCATGGGCTCAGCTCATGTTGTTTAGCCCTTCACCTTCAGCCATTGTTGGTATTGTACTGATATAGCATCATCTCTTGGTTCCCTATTAGATTTCCTATGTAAGAGACAGCAAATATCGTCACATCATGAAGAAGTCAGTAACAAGCTATTTTTCAGATTAGTGCACCAGGGAATTTTGACTAGATCTTCTTTGTAGCCATGAAGACTGATTGTCTTCCAAATTTTGAAAGATACAAGACATTTAACAGGGGCCTCCAATAGGTTGCTCAATATATCATGACCTGAAATGAACCATTCTGGACTATCTAACCTTCATTGAGAAAGATGGCTTCATCCACATCAGACAGAATAAGAAGGAAGTTTATCAGCCCATTGCCTAGTTCAAGAACATCGAACTGTTTCCCTACATTTTAAGCTTTAGAATCTTAAGAATAAGTTTGCAGACTAAACAACAATCAGACTTCCCTGAATTGTTGCTTTCTTGATTCTCAAATTAGGATTATTCTCCTGAGTCAAATGAAACTCATTTTTTCAACTGCCCACTTTTGTGGCAATGTTCGTTCCCAATTCCCCTTCTCATTTTAAAAATCACGATTATTTATTCTCCTTAGGGGTTTCCACCACCACAATTAGTTGCCAATCAATGTGACAACCAATGGGATAGACGGCACCTGATAATCTGATTTGTAACAGCCTCCTTCATTGAAAAGGCAGGGGTTGGGGTGAAGCTGGGAAAATACTGTAGCAGTCAAAAATTTGGAAGATAAAACTTCCTAATCTGGGGGCAAACTGGACCTTCCTCACTGTCATTGTGGTCTTCTGTGATCTCTGAGATATAACTGTGCTGAAGAAAGAACTGTAGGAAGGATCTCTTGCAGGATATGTCAAATGTTGCTGCTGCTGCATGTACAGCTTTTTCTGCTTCAGCTTCTGTCTCAAATTCCCTGTGCCAGTATTGTGATGAAATGTCCATTTGAGGTGATAATAGAAGAAAAGGAATGGTTCCATTACTACAAGCCAGGAGACTACTGGATTACTGGAATAATGTCTGGAGTCGCAGGTCTATTGTACCAATTTTCATTCTCCAAGCCTCCAACCCTCCAATTGAAAAGGTAATTGTCAGCACATCCAGGATTCTGGTGCTTGATTTTCCCTGCTCCAAGGTTTTTTTTTCTGGGAATGATTTCTTTCTCCTATTCCTCACCTTGAGAGAAAAGCAAGTCATTGTTGCTCATCCCAATTTGCTTTAGAGGAAAAGCTCTGGGGGAACATGATGATTTTGGAAAACCAGAGTTTGCAAAGTTCCTTTTAAGTTCTTCAACAACATTGGGCAACAATGGGCACTGCCAACACTGTCCCACAATAACTCATGCCTGAATGGATTCTGCCTGCTGTCAAAGTGATTATCTTGGGACAGTGGAGTCAGCAACTTATTTATTCATATTTATTTAATTTATTTATTAACAATAGTTAAACAGTAATAAAGTGATTGAATGAATTCCTTAGAACAGAGTGATATCTCTTGTATTATTTCCCACTGTTTCTTCCCCTTCCTTACATTTACTCTATAATTCTGACCACTCTCTCCACTCTTTCTTTCCACCCTGTAACACTTTTGTGGCTTCCCTGTTCCTTTTGGTTATCCTAGGGATAACTTTTAAAAACCAAATTCAAGGAGGTGAGAGACTTTATGTGATAAGTTAATGTTTAGTCATAGAGGAATCACATTAATTGTAGTTAACTGTAGAATATAGGATAATAACTCTAAAGCCATGAATATTCTGCACTAAATCTCTAGGTCTAAAAGTCTTGTTGAAGAGATATCCCTCTTCAGATAGGTAATACCTCTTGCTAATCCAGTACTTGAATCCAGCTGTTAGTCATCTCCAGGATGTAAAATAGGAAGAAATAATATAATATAATCACAACGTACACTATACACACTTGGTAAAGGTGAAGGTTCCCCTCGCACATATGTGCTAGTTGTTTCCAGCTCTAGGGGGCATTGTTCATCTCCGTTAGAAAGCTGAAGAGACAGCACTGTCCTAACACGTCTCTGTGGTCATGTGGCCGGCATGACTAAATGCTAAAGGTGCATGGATCTGTGCATTTGATTAGCAAATACATTGGATAAATCAGGGAGGAATCCACAGATTCATTATGAAGTGATAGGGATTCGAACCTCCAAACTACCAACCTTTCTGATCGACAAGCTCAGTGTCTCAGCCACTGAGACACCACATCCCTACAAACTTGGTAGCATCCCTTATTAGCATTCTGGAGGAGTGGGAAGATAAAGATTTCCCCCAAGCATTAGGCTAGGAATAGGGGTTTTGAGCTGTGAGCATATGTAGTCTGGTGCCTGGGGGTAAGGATATGATTTTAATTACGTTTTATGGATTTTTGTGAATTGATATGAGTGATATATTAACTTTTCAAATAGGTAAGTCAATAAAATAAATGCTTTGGTTTTGCAAAAGTTTGTTCAAAGCAGATTGAAGCAGCTACAATAGTAAGAAACCTTCACAATTTCTTTTTGAGTAAAAAGTTACTATTACTATTGTAACTGTTTTCTTTACCTAGCTACTGAACTATAAGAATAATTTTCCTCATTTTTCCCTCCCAAGTCATAATTTGGAGAAATGTATAGGCAGAATCAGTTCTGGTGATTTTGATAGGATTCCTTTGATCCTGATATAAGAAGCTTGCTATCTCTCTCTGATAGTTCTTTTGGCAAGAAACTCCTAGTGGTGCCAATATGGCTGTCCTCATAGAAATTTCAAAAATGTTTTATCACCTGCAAAATTCATATGAATGGAATAATTTAATTGAATAATGAGTACCTGATTATCTTTTTGGCATTGCACTATATAGATATAAAGCTACAGTAAATATGACATGCTTTCATGAAAGTCCAAACTGAAGATTTACTTAATTATATATTTATTGGAATTTGTCAAACACAAACGAGAACAAGAATAAGAGAATAAAAAATACAATGAGAGGGACATTTAGTGCACTTATGCATGCCCCCCTCTACTGACCACTTAAGTATGATGTAAGGTCCACGGAAGTTAATTTGTGACTGAAACTGTGAAAATTTGTAGCTGAGACAACCGAATCAGGTAGGGCATTCCAGACTTTGACAACTCTTTTACAGGAATCATATTTTTTTACAGTCAAGAACGATTTACATTGAGTTTAAAGTGATTGTTCGTGCGCCAATTATTGCGATTAAACAGAAAAAGTCATTTACAGGTAAAACATTACTACGTATAACTTTTGTATGCAATACTTAGGTCTGACCACAAGCAATGCAGTTCTAAGTGTTCAACAGAGAATTTCGAGTCTACTAGCAAAAGGAATTCTATTGTGTAGAGTGCAAGAGTTTCTCATGAAGTACTTCTAAATCCGCTTGATTGTACTGATGTCAGATACATGGTGGGGATTCCAAACAACTGAACAATACTCTAAAATTGGTGTAGCATAAATATTATAAACTCTAACTAGCAATGCAATGTTTCCAGAAAAAAAGCTTTGCAAAGTTAAGTTTACAACTCTTAATGCTTTTTTAGCAATGCTGTTATGGTGAACTTTGGAACATAAATTCTCAGAGATAAATACACCTAGGTCCTTTACTAAGTGAGGGTCATCTGCTAGATCAAGCCACATAGCTTATTCTTGACATTCTGATTACATTTACCAATACGTAAGACAGAGCAATTATTAATCAAAATTTGAAGTTGCCAAATAGATGAGAAATAGTAGTCATGATCACTTTGCAGAACAACAGAATTATCTGTAGAATTGAATAATTTATGTCATCAGCGAAAAGAACACAATTGCTTTTAAGTTGATCACAGATATTGTTGATATAGAACAAAACAAGATGATGAAATTTCTTATGTTGCAGTGAGAACACCTTCTACCATATTCTGCCTTTCTTGTTGGCTATTCATGAAGTCAACCAGAATTCAAGGCTCTTACCCAACATCACCCTGGGCTACAACATCTACCAGAACTTTTTCAGTGCAAGAATGACATATGAGGCCATGCTGGATGTGCTGTCTATGGGACAGGAGAATGTCCCAAACTACAGATGTGGAAGACAGAAGAACCTGCTGGCGATGCTTGAAGAGATGGATTCTGAACTCTTTGATCATATTTCCAATGTCTTGAGCATCTATAAAATTCCACAGGTATAAAGCCAAATAAAATTAATTCTGTGTTGTAAATTGTTCAGATTTGCTTAGAAGGCAGCACTTGTATATACTTCTCCAAATAAATTTAAAGTCAGAGAGTAAATATTAGAAGAGCTAAAAGAATTTTTAATTCACAAAATGTGCATGTGTGTGTATACAGGTGAAACTCAAAAAATTAGAATATCATGCAAAAGTTAATTTATTTCAGAAATGCAACTTAAAAGATGAAACTAATATATGAGATAGACTCATTACATGCAAAGCAAGATAGGTCAAGCCATGATTTGTCATAATTGTGATGATTATGGCTTACAGCTCATGAAAACCACAAATCCACAATCTCAGAAAATTAGAATATTGTGAAAAGATGCAATATTCTAGGCTCAAAGTTTCCCACTCTAAGCAGTTAATTAGGCCATATCACCTGCAAAGGGTTCCTGAGCCTTTAAATGGTCTCTCAGTCTGGTTCAGTAGGAATCACAATCATGGGAGAGACTGCTGACCTCACAGTTGTGCAGAAAACTATCATTGACACCCTATATAAGGTGGGAAAGCCTCAAAAGGTGATTGCAAAAGAAGTTGGATGTTCTCAAAGTGCTGACCAAAGCACATTGATAGAAAGTTATGTGGAAGGGAAAAGTGTGGAAGAAAAAGGTGCACAAGCAGCAGAAATGACCGCAGCCTGGAGAGGATTGTCAGGAAAAGGCCATTCAAAAGTGTTGGGGACTTTCACATGGAGTGGACTGAGGCTGGAGTCAGTGCATCAAGAGCCACCATACACAGACGGATCCTGGACATGGGCTTCAAATGTTGTATTCCTCTTGTTAAGCCACTCCTGAACAACAAACAACGTCAGAAGCATCTTACCTGAGCTAAAGGAAAACAGACCTGGTCTGTTGCTCAGTGGTCCAAAGTCCTCTTTTCTGATGAGAGCAACTTTTGCATCTGCCCTTGAGGACCACCCGGAGGCTTCAACTCTTCCAGAATGCAGCCGGCGCGGGTTGTGACAGGAGTGTCCCAATACTCCCATGTTACACCCCTCCTGCTTGAGCTGCACTGGTTACTGGTTACCCTCTGGGTGAGATTTAAGGTGCTGGTATTAACCTACAAAGCCCTTCATGGCTTAGGACCGGGATATTTATGGGAGACCCTGCTGCCAGCAACTGTTTCCCATTATCCTGTGCGCTCTCACAGCGTGGGCCTCCTTGGGGTTCCATCAGCCAGACAATGTTGGCTGGCGACCCCTAGGGGCAGGGCCTCTCTGTGGGAGCACCCACCCTGTGGAACCAGCTCCCCCTGGAGCTTTGGGTGACCCCTGACCTCCGCTCCTTCTGCCAGGGCCTCAAAACTTGGTTGTTCCAACGTGCTGACCTGGGCTGAGGGTGGGGAGGGGAGTTTTAGATGATGGTTTTATTGTTTTTAGCTTTTATTTGGGTTTCTCATTTAATATTTTTTAATTGTATATTTTGTATTGTTTTATGATTGTATGCCACCCCATGTCCTTCGGGAGATGGGGCGGGTCAGAAATCAAATAAATACATAAATAAATACATAAATAAATAAATAAATAAATAAATAAATAAATAAATAAATCTCATTTGGAAACCAAGGACCCAGAGTATGGAGGAAGAATGGAGAGACACACACTGCAAGATGCTTGACGTCTCATGTGAAATTTCCACAGTGTGTGTTGATTTGGGGAGCCATGTCATCTGCTGGTGTTGGTCCACTGTGCTTCACTAAGGCCAGGGTCAATGCAGCCGTCTACCAGAAGATTTTGGAGCACTTCATGCTTCCTTCTGCAGATGAGCTTTATGGGGATGCTGACTTCATTTGGCACCTGCCCACACTGCCAAAAGCACCAAAACCTGGTTCAATGACTGTGGGTTACTGTGCTTGATTGGCCAGTAAACTCGCCTGACCTGAACCCCATAGAGAATCTATGGGGCATTGCCAAGAGAAAGATGAGAGACATGAGACCAAACAACACAGAAGAGCTGAAGGCCGCTATTGAAGCATCCTGGTCTGCCATAACACCTCAGCAGTGCCACAGGCTGATAGCTTCCATGCCATGCCGCATTGAGGTAGTAATTGCATCTATAGAATTCCACAGGTATAAAGCTAAATGAAATTAATTCCATGTTGTAAATTGTTCAGATTTTCCTAGAAGGTAGCACTTGTATATATTTCTCCATATAAATTGAAAGTCAGAGAGTAAATATTAGAAGAGCTGAAAAAAAATTTAATTCACAAAGTGTGTGTGTGTATATATATATACTTATGTATATAAGGTAAAGATAAAGATTCCCCTCGCACATATGTGCTAGTCATTTCCATCTCTAAGGGGCAGTGCACATCTCCTTTTGAAAGTTGAAGAGTCAGCACTGTCCGAAGACATCTGTGTGGTCATGTGGCAGGCATGACTAAACACCAAAGGTGCACAGAACACTGTTACCTTCCCACCAAAGGGGTCCCTATTTTTCTACTTGCATTTTTACATGCTTTTGAGCTGCTAGCTTGGCAGAAACTGGGACAAGTAATGGGAGCTCACTCTGTTACACAGCGCTAGGCATTCGAACTGCCAAGCTTCTGATCAACAAGCTCAGTGTCTTAGCTACCGAGCCACTGGATCCCCACATATGTGTGTGTGTGTGTGTGTGTGTGTGTGTACACACACACATGTATCTATATGCTACATATGTATATATATGAACACACACACATATATGAGTTGACAGTGTGTATCTGTATATATGCATATGCCTTGTATATGTGTGTGTGTATATATTCGTAACTCGAGGATCCGTTTGATTGAATCACATTCAATCCTACAGGCCTGGAGATTCCGGGAGGGAGGCATTCACGGTCATAGCCCGGGCCGGGTGGGCGGGCTCTATCCTGGTTGGGGAGTGGGTCGAGTCTTGGCGAAGACCCCCCCCACGAAGGGATGGTGCGATGGCCCTAGGCCCATGGCTGTGGCCGGTATGTGAGTGCTGTACCTTACCTGGACTGCTACGGACGTTGCTACCCCATGTGGACTATGGGGTGCCGTCAGTCAGACATTGTAGGCTGGCGGTCCCCAGGGCTAGGGCCTTCTCTGTGGGAGCACCTGCCCTTTGGAATCAGCTCCCCGTGGATCTCCGTTTGGCCCCTGACCTCCGCTCCTTCCGCCGGGACCTGAAGACTTGGTTGTTCCAATGGGCCGGCCTCGAATGACCCGGGGGGAGGGTTGGGTTTTATTTTAACTTTATTTGGCTTGTTTACTTGTTTAATTCTGTTTTACTGTAAATTTTCTCTGTTTTAATGTTCGCCCTGAGTCCTTAGGGAATAGGGCGGCATACAAGTCGAATAAATAAATAAATAAATAAATAAATAAATAAATAAATAAATAAATAAATAAATTGTCCGTTGTCCTTTTCTTCTATCAATGTCATCTTGTCCCTGTTATCATCATTGAGGGCGTTTGGCTCATTTGCACCATTCACCTGGACTTGGACTTTGCCTCCTCTTTGGGACTGGCCTCCTCCCTTGCAGTGAGAGGGCAATGGGAGGATTAATTCCCCTGCAGTGAGAGTGCAGTGGGTTATGCGGGACTCTGCCCCAAGTCACTGTGGTGGCAGAACAGTGACTGGTCCATTTCTACCTGGATCATCGACAGTGGTGAGAGAACTGCCGATTGTGGACTTTTTCCTGACTTTAACATCGCCTGTCCCTATATTATATTTCCATCTCCCTTTTGTTTCATCTCCCAACTACCTCTTGTATTGTTTTGCCTGAGATATATTTACTATGCCTGCCTATTCCTCATCGGAGTTATGGGCCCTCCAGGCGGTTCCCCTGTCTGGGATGTGGCCCCCTACGCTATCAAGAGCTTACCTTAATGACGGATCCTGGGATCCCGAGAGGTGGCATGCCAGGAAGAAGGGGCTAAATTCTAAATTTGATAGGAAGGGGAAACTTTTAAAATTTTTAATTGATCGTCTTAAGGGGTTAGGGAGGGGGATAAATGGGTCTTTGTCCAACCCGGTTCATGGTGGGGGGCGGGGTCGGGGCCAGCGGGCCCGGGCCTGAGGTGGGGACCGTGATCCCCAGGGTGGTTGGTGTTGGCAGGAACGGAGAGGCATAGGGCCATATCATGTGTTGGGAGCACGCACTGCCATCTTTGTGCGGTTGCTTGCTCCGACCCTATGGCCTCCTCCCAGGGGGGCATGGGAACTGGGACCCCTGGGCTTAGACTGGTGTATTTTAATGCCAGGTCCGTGGCTAATAAGTCCACCCTCCTCCGTGAGGTAATTGAGGAGGAGGCTGCGGACCTGGCCTGCATCACCGAGACCTGGTTGGGCCCAGAGGGCGGTGTCCCTCTGGTAGATTTGTGCCCTCCAGGTTTTCGGTTTTGCACCGCCTCGGGCCCAGGGTAGGGGTGGTGGGGTGGCCGTGGTTATTCGGGAGACCTTGTTTCCAAGGGAGGTCACTGTTCCAGAGATAGGCGGGAGTGAGACACTCCTCTTGAGGTGGGGCCCAATGGTCGGGTGGGCTTGCTGCTCGCATACCTTTCACCCAGCTATGTGACAGCGGCCCTACCTGGGCTTCTCGATGTTCTCTCGGGGTGGCGGTGGAGTTCCCGGGCTTATAGTCCTGGGGGACTTCAATCTGCCCTCCCTGGGGATGCGGGTTTAGCCCAGGAATTCATGGCTTCTATGGAGGCCATGGGCCTGACCCATTAATTCAGGGCCCCACCCATGAGGGGGAACACTCTTGACCTAATTTTTGTCTCTGAACAGTGGCGTAGTGACAGAGGGCAGGCCACTTTTACGGCTGTGCCCGCTCCATGGTCTGATCACTATCTCCTACGGCTGGTCTTCCAACAGGCTGCCCCCACTGCTGGGATGAGGAACCGCTTAGATGGTTCCGCCCCAGGGCCTTATGGACCCGAGCGTTCTCGGCGGAGCTGGGGTTTCTTCCTCTTCCCTTGCCCACAGCTCTGTCGAGGACCTGGCTGCTTGGCAGCAGGCCACTTCAGAGGCTCTCGACAGGGTTGTCCCCATGCACCCTCACACGCCGTGGATCCCGGATGGCTCCTTGGTATTCGGAGGAGCTCCGGGAGATGAAACGCCGGAGGGGCTTAGAGAGCAGGTGGAGGTCCACCCTCCCAGTCCGACGAGCCCAGCTAAGAGCCTATATTAGGACTTACCTGGTAGCTATGAGGGCGGCAGAAGGTCTTATCTCTCCGCCTCATAGCGCCCCAGATAACCGCCCAGCCGCCCTGTTTCGGGTAACCCGTTCTCTCCTTCGTGTAGGGAGGGGCGGACCCATTGCAGGGCAGGGCTGAGGAGTTTGGTCAATATCTGTCGGATAAGATCGCTCGAATTCGGGACGGGTTGTCCTCTGATTTGCAGTGGTCTGAGGAACGGGATGCAGGCAGTCTGGCCAGTATGATCTGGGATGAGTTCGACTCTGTTTCTGAGGATGAAGTGGACGGGATTATGCGGCATCTGAGTTCCACCACATGTTTGTTGGACCCGTGCCCTTCCTGGCTGGCTTATGCCGCCAGGGAGGTCACCTGCTGCTGGCTCCGGCAGTTGTCAACGCTTCATTAAGGGAGGTGTTTTCCCACCGCCTTGAAGGAGGCGGTGGTGAGACCCCTTCTGAAGAAGCCTGCCCTGGACCCTACCGTGTTAGACAACTTTCGTCCAGTCTCCAACCTTCGTTTTTTAGCAAAGGTTGTTGAGAGTGTGGTGGCTCAGCAGTTTCCGCTTTTCCTGGATGAAGCGGACTACCTGGATCCGTATCAATCGGGCTTCCGCCTGGTTTCAGCACGAGACGGCATTGGTCGCACTGATGGATGATCTCTGGAGGGCTCGACAGGGTTTTTCCTCTGTCCTGGTCCTATTAGACCTCTCAGCGCTTTCGATACCATCGACCATGGTATCCTTCTGCGGCCGAGGGGTTGGGTATAGGGGCACTGTGCTGGTGGTTCACCTCCTACCTCTCGGGCGATCGCAGTCGGTGTTGGCAGGGGGCAGAGGTCTACTGAGGGTGCTCTCTTGTGGGGTCCCTCAGGGTCAGTCCTCTCCCCTGCTATTTAACATCTACATGAAGCCGCTGGGTGAGATCATCCGTGGTTTTGGGGTGAGTTTCCATCAGTACGCTGATGATACTCAGCTGTACATTTCCACCCCGAACCAGATCGGTGATGCCCTCTCCCTGATGACCCAGTGTCTGGATGCGGTACGGATTTGGATGAACGGAAACATGCTTCATCTCAACCCGCCAAGACTGAGTGGCTGTGCATCGGCATCTCGCCCAGTTTGGAGTGTCCATCTTTGGCCATAGGGGGAGTGGTATTACCCCCTGTGGATAGGGCGCGGAATCTGGGGGTCCTCCTGGACGCTGGCCGCTGGAGGAGCAGGTGGGGCCGCCGCCAGGGGGCCTTTGCCCAGCTTCGCCTGGTTCGCCAGCTGCCCTTTTCTGGACCGAGATGCCCACGACGGTTACTCATGCCCTTGTTACCTCCAGACTCGACTACTGCAATGCTCTCTATTTAGGACTGCCCTTGCATACCATCCGAGATTGCAGCTGGTGCAGAATGCGGCGGCGCTGGTGGTGATGGAGTTTCCGGTTCTCCCATGTTACCCCCTCCTGCTGCCTTCATTGGCTGCCGGTTGTGCTCCGGGTGAGATTCAAGGTTTTAGTGTTAACATTCAAAGTCCTTCATGACATGGGTCCCCAATATTTAAGGGAGCGGCTCCTGCCGACATCGAATGCCAACCGCCCTGTGCGAGCACATAGGCAAGGACTCCTTGGGGTCCCATCGGCTGGCCAATGCCGGCTGGCGGTCCCCCGACGACGAGCCTATTCTATAGCGGCCCCAGACCTCTGGAACCAACTTCCCCTGGAGCTCCATCTGGCCCCTGACCTCCGCACCTTCCGCCATGACTTGAAGACCTGGTTGTTTAACCAATCCGGTTGTGATTTTCTGGGACGGGATGGTTTTTATGGGATAGTTTTAAGGGATATTTTTATGGGTTGTACTTGTAATTGTAATGGGGCTTATTTAGTTTAATCTGCTTTTAAATTATTTATTGTTGCTGTTGTTTTATTTGTAAGTCAGCCTGAGTCTTCGGAGATGGGGCAGCATATAAGTCCCATTAATAAATAAATAAATAAATAAATAAATAAATAAATAAATAAACATAATCCCTCCCAAGATTCAAGGTATTGGTAAAAACATATAAAGTCCTACATGGCTTGGGTCCGGGGTACTTGCAGGAGCGTCTCCTGCCGGCATCTCATTCCAGTCACCCAGTACGCTCCCACAGGCAGTACTCCTTGGGGTACTGTCAGTTAGACATTGTTGATTGGCGGTGCCCAGGGCTAGGGCCTGTGGAACCAACTCCCCTTGGACCATCGTATGGCCCCTGATCTCTGCTCCTTCCACCGTGACCTGAAGACCTGGCTCTTTCAACAGGCCGGTCTGGACTGACCTGGGGGGGAATTGTTTTAGAGTTTTTAATTAATTTTAATTTTATTATTTTAGTGTATTAGGCTTGTAATTGTTTAATGGTTTTTTATTGTAAATTTTGTACTGGGTTTTTTATTGTTAGCTGCCCTGAGTCCTTAGGGAGAGAGGGCGGCATACAAGTTTAATAAATTATTATTATTATTATTATTATTATTATTATTATTATTATTATTATTATTATTATTAATTACATTTATATGCCGCCCTTCTCCAAAGACTCAGGGCGGCTTACAATTTTTTTGGGATACAACCCAGTGTGCACAGCAATAGCCTTCATTCCATTGTATATGCCTGCTTATTACTAAGCGGCATTTTTACAAGGTCAGCTAATTGCCCCCAACAATCCTGGGTCCTCAATTTACCTACCCCGAGAGGATGTATTTGCTAATCGAATGCACAGATCATTAAATGAAACATCAGGGATCTTAGGGATCTCAGGGTGGGGAAGGCCATTTAGAGCCTAGTTTTGGAAGAGGCCACCCAAAGTCTTCCCCAATACCTCATGCTCACAATCCGTTGGGGCCCCCATAGTTTCTTACCCCCCACATCCTGCCTTGGGTCTCCACAGGCACTGGGTCTGCTTTGTTAGCCTCCTGGATCCACTTTCTTCCTGCATCCCATTGCCCATGGATTGCTTATTTTTTTTGAAGATCTCCAGAGCTCCAGAAGAGGCTGGCCCATGGCAGGGAAGCTGAAGTGTCTTCTTCAAATGGTGGCGAAGCTATAAGAATGTGAAATCTAAAGAAAACATTTTCTTAGGGGAGACATGATACCAGTGTTCCAATGTCTCAGGGGCTGCCACAAAGAAGAGGGAGTCAAGCTATTCTCCAAAGCACTTAAGGGCAGGCAAGAAGCAATGGGTGGAAACTAATCAAGGAGGGAAGCAACCTGGAATTAAGGAGAAATTTCTTGATAGAACAATTAATCAATGGAACAACTTGCCTCCAGAAGTTGCGAATGCTCCAACACTGGAGCAATCTCTTTAAGAAGAGATTGGATAACCATTTGTCTGATGTGGTGTAGGGTTTCTTGCCTATGCATGGTGGCTGGACTAGAAGACCTCCAAGGTCCCTTCCAACTCTGTTATTCTGTTATTCTATTATTTTTGCCAGCTTCTGGGTAAAAGAGTTTGGCTTTGGGCCATGTGGCCAGCAGGGCTCTGGTAGTAGAAAAGGCCTGGGTGTGACCATTGGGAATATTGAAAATTATGATTTTTGAAAAGTAAGTCTTCATCATAGAACGCATGAAGGTTGGATCAGTGACTTTTAAACATTTTGAAAATGCAGTGACCAATACAAAATAGACTTTGTATGGTCAGACTACCTCAGATAAATTGCTGCCCAATTTTCCCTTGAAAATATCCAGCAGTGGAGCTTCAGGAGACAGGTTGTTCCAACTCTTAATAACTCTCACAGTGAGTAATTCCTCATTTTTGTAATCTTGAGATTGAAGTAAAAAAATTCAAAAGAAAGATATGAAGAAAAAACGAATAGGTCAAGATAGCTAGAGGGCACCTTCAGAAAGCAGCTTTTACATACTTTCTCTAAAGTACAAGACAGAAGAAAGTATGTCATAATATTCTTTCCTATTTTATTTGTTTGTTTGTTTGTTTATGAGACTTATATGCCACCCTATCTCCCGGAGGACTCAGGGCGGCTTACAAAGTAAAAACAATGATACAAATATACAAATATTAAAAAAACTATTAAACCCAGAGTCTCATAAATATACCAATTAAAACTATGCTAAAAACCCTCCCCTCATCAGTCCGGGTAGGCTAGTTGGAACAGCCATGAACTGGACTTTGGCACAATGCCAGTTGTCTTGGGGTTGTTTTTTTAAGTGAGGTTATTAAACTGACTCCTGCATTTCAAATGTGTGAAATAAATTCAGCCAATTAAAGAATTTATATAGAAATATTTGAAATCAATGATATTAATGAAGACAATGAAATAATATACCAATATTAAACAATTGCTAGGGGGGAGATATTTCAAGCCCAAGATATGAAACATAAGCAGTAATAATCTGTGAGAAATTAATATGTTTGTCATTTTAAAAAGATATTCCATTTTGCTCTGCCAGCAAAAACAGAGATTTGGGACAGCACGCACGGCCCTCACAAGCTCTTTTTTTGTCTGGGATGGCCTCCTGCAAGCCTCTGCCAGCCAAAACGGAGCTCAGAAGAGCCATGCATAGGCCTCTCTAGCTCCATTTTCGCTGGCAGAGGCACTGCGGGCCGGTCCTTTGCTATTGCCAGGGCGGCCCTGTGGGCTAGATCTAAGCACCTCACAGGCTGGATCCGGCCCCTGGGCCCTGAGTTTGATACTCCTGGACTAGGGTCTCCTGCTTCAGCAGGTGGATGGACTAGAAGAGTTTCCAGCTCTATTCTGAGTAACTAATTGACTGAGTGGTTGGGTGATCCACAAAGTTATAATGTGACCAGAAAGCTCTATGAAGACCACCAATGGACATTACCCACTGATAATTCAGAGCTCTCTGGTGTCAGGGTTCCAAGGAATGCTCTAATTAATTCATTAGCCTCAAGCCAAGTTTCAAAAGAAATCCAACTATTTATTAGGAGCCACATGTTGGCACTTTTCTCAAGTGCAGTTGGCTCTACCCTATGTAATTTGCTCTCCATTATGACTCTACTTCCCTCCTCCTACCAGGGTGTGTTGTAAATCACATTCTCCAATGAAGCACTTTCACCATGCTTTTGAAATCATTCCTCTCTGCTGGGCTTGGTAACTTGGGACACAATCTGGAGAAAGGTATGCTTGGAATGTGCTTCTGATAATAGCAATGAACTGCTCTATCAGATCTCCCCCCACTCCTTTTTATGGAAACTTGAGAGAAAGCCAGGAATGCTTTACAAGTTGACATCTGGTTTCAAAGGGAACATACAAGACAACAGGACAAAACATCAAGGGAACTTGCAAAATTCATGCAGTTATCATTTGAAATGTCTCTCAACAGTGGGGGAAGGCCCTTAGATTTACCATTTGATTTTTGTCATTAAAACTGGCACAAACTACCAATACCTTCTCTTTTATCTTAGATCAACTATAGTGTCATCAACCAGGTGGCCAAGCAAAATTATCATTTCCCTTTTTCATATCGGATGACCCCAAACCAAGAACCTCCTTACTCAGCGATTGCCCAGCTGCTCCTGCAGTTCCAATGGACGTGGATTGGCCTCCTTTCTCAGGACAATGAAAAAGGAGAAAAATTCAAAAGACGCTTCGAAGTTCTCACTCTAAAAAATGGGATTTGCATTGTCCTCTCAGGAACCATCCCAGAAGCAAATATGCAGACAAGTGCTGGAGAAACTCTCATGCAAGAAAAAAGGAAAATGTTCCTTTCTCTTATCAAGAGTCAAATAAAAATTATAGTATGCCAACTGGATGATAAGGCCTCGGGAATATTAGCAGCAGTAATACAAATAATTGATATGACTAATACATCCCTGGTGGGAAGGGTGTGGATTGCCACAACTTTGAAAGCTTTAAGTGTAAGTATTTTTGACCTCTGGATTGATCTCCAAAATAAACATGCTTTGTTTTCCTTCTTCATGCAGACAAACAGAAGGACTCGGTATTATGACTTTAAATCTTATGCATCCACGGTCACATTGTATGGAAAGGAAGCATTCCAATGTTCCTATTCAAGTCCTCTGTTATCAAAGAAAGTTTGGAAAAAATGCAGAGAAAAAGAGAATTGGGAATTCCCGTCCCATGATGTGATTGCAAGAATCCTGTCTCAGGATTCCTCCAGTATTTCCCAAATAATTCAAATTGTGGCCTGGGTCCTCAATGCTGCCTCTTACTCCCAAAAGAGCAAGAGGAGAATGCAAGTTGGATACCATCAACCATCCCTGATTGTACAGCCATGGCAGGTGAGTCTTTTCCTTTGAGGTTCCATTTATTCTCTCCTTCCAATTCCTCAATATTAAATTAGATGTTGAAAGGGGTGAGATATTCCAAAGAGCAGTTGCCCTGTTAGTGATATTTGAGAGTGAGTGTCAACCTTGAAGCTGACCTGACTGAGGCCATTTTGATGCTACAGGGTTGCCACACTGCAGCTGAGGGATAGGGAGGATCAGAATAGTCCAGCAATCCTAAACCCTTTATTGTGATCACAAAGTGATCTAGTCTCCAAGCTAAGGAGTTCAGCTGGATTGTTTGTTCTGGATTAAAATTGGAGTTTGCTAGCTAAAAGTTTGTAACATAGCAACAAGGTATAAATCAAAGCATCTACTGGGAGCAACAAAAGGTTAATCCACCCATCTCCTGAACTAATGGATATGCTTCCATAGCTATTCTTTGAAAGAGATAACATCGCTATGCAATTTTTTTTACAATATTTTTTTTTATTTTTTAAAGACAAACATAGACAAACAAATACATAAAGAACATAAAACATCTTTTTTTGTGAACAGTGTGCTCCCGGGTTGTCACTTCTCCATACAGACATAAATTCAATTACATACTCATCTTATGTATTCTAATCCATATCTTATATCCATTTTCACAATTTTTTTCCGTAGCTTTTCCCTTTCTCTATTTTCTATGGTCTTATTTTTAATTATTCCATTCCTTTCTAATTTCAATTACATTTCTTTTTCTAATTTTCCATATCTTTCCATTTAATATTTTAACACTTTCATCTGTCCTGTTTACAATTCCATACTTTTTTTTCCTTATACATATTTTGGCCTGTAGTTACCAAGGCTGGAATTATAACACCTTTATATCTTTTAACTATTATCTATTCAATTATTACTCAACACTTAAAGTGCACCTTCACAAATATGATATTTATTTTCTAAGATAGCTATCAACCGAATTCTGCTTGGTACATTCCCTTACAATACACATTAAATTGTTTAACGAGAAACAAAAAAAGAAAATATACATATATATATAATACATATTTCTGTTTCAAATTCAGCTCCACCTTTGATATTAATGTCCCTCTTATTAGCAAATAACATAAATTATCATTTGATCATCTCTATTTCATATTAACTTATTACTATATTTTAAGAAACAGCATTAAAGCCTTTCATGTTTCTTTTAAATTTTTAAATCATTAAAAGCCTTATTCTCTTATCCTCTTTATATCATTTAATTACTAAGAAAGAATATTCCATTACACATCACTTCCATCATCTAAACACATTTTCTAATAATATAGCAATATTATCTCATGTACCCTTGCAGAATTCTCTTTTTAAATTATACTTCTAACCATTGTCTCTGTCTCTTAAATAAATTTATCCCTTTAATCCTTGTATGCTTTTCCTGTCTCTTTCTATCTTGTTCCAATCCTTTATAGCATCTTCTCTTTCCCATCCCCCCTCTCTTCTTTTCCATCTCTTTTTTATTCCCTTTTCTGTCCAAATCTCCCTTCTGAGATTCCCCCCTTCTGCTTCTTTCTGACATTATAAAAGTGCATTATTGCACTTTTTTTTGGTTGTTGCTTCAAATCTTAACTTTTTAACTCCCTTTTCCCCTTCCTCTTTTTTACCACACTTAAAACTGCTTGATCATTAAAGATGGCTTCTTCTTCGTCCCATCCTTCTTGTTCAGCAAATGTTTCTTGTTGTTTTTGATATTTCAAAATCTCCATTTCAATAAATTGGAATGCGGGGCAAAAAGTCTCTCCTTTCATTTGTGCTGCTTCTTTATCTTCTTTAAGTATCATTTTTAGTTCTTCAAGGAGTGATGGCATTTTGAAAAGTTTTTTGTTTTTTAAACAACCCCCAATTAATTTTAATCCATTTCACTAGGATTCACTTTCAAAATTCCAGGAATCATACAAAAAATATTCCAGTTAAATTAGATAAAAGATTTTTTAACAAATTGAACAAGATTATTATGAAATTGTTTTGGTCAAGGAAAAAACCTAGAATAAAATTAAGGTATCTACAAGATAATCAATGCAGAGGTGGATTTGGCCTCCCTGCCTGGGAGATATATTATAAAGTGGCAACTTTAACATGGATCAAGGAATGGGCCAATTTGAGAAATAAAAGAATCTTAGTTCTAGAAGGGAATGCTTTGGAAGCAGGGTGGCATGCCTTCATATGTAACCCAGGAAACAAAAACTATACACACTTTAATAGCAATGGCATGACGCAGGAAAGGGTAGGGGCTGGGGTTCGGGGAGGGATAAGGGAAAGCGACCCAGGGCTGCTCTGCTAAAAAATTTAATTCGATTTCTTAAGGGGTTAGGGAAGGGTGAGAGGGATGGGGGGTTTACTGTCAGAGTTCAGTGCAGCCTGAAACAGGGCAATGGTCGGGGGGTGCGGGGGTGGGCTGTGGGGCTCTGGGCAGAATAGTGGGAGCCACGATCCCGAGGGTGGTTGGTATGGGTAGAAGCCGATGGGGCCGGGGGCCATATCATGTTAGGGGTTCGCGCCCCCGCTATGTTCGAGCTGTGGCGCGCTCTGACCCCTCTGCCTCTTCCCAATTCCTGGGAGTTTTGGGATCCAGGGCCCCTGGTCTCGGACCGGTGTATTTTAATGCCAGGTCCATGGTTAATAAGGCACCACTCCTCCGCGAGGTGATTGAGGAGGAAGCTGCGGACCTGGCCTGCATTACCGAGACCTGGTTGGGGCTGGAGGGTGGAGTCCCTCTGGTTGATATCTGCCCCCCAGGTTTTCGGGTGCTGCACTGGTCCCGACCCCAGGGAAGGGGAGGTGGGGTGGCTATTGTTATCCGGGAGACCCTGCTTCCAAGGGAGGTCCCTGCCCCGGAGATAGGTGGGTGTGAGTCCCTCCTCCTGAGGTGTGGGCCTACGGGTCGGTTGGGCGTGCTGCTTGCATACCTGTCCCCCAGCTATGTTTCAGCTGCCCTGCCTGGGCTGCTTGATGCCATCTCGGGGGTGGCGATGGAGTTCCCAGAGCTTATGGTTCTGGGTGACTTTAACCTGCCTTCCCTGGGATTGGCATCGGGTTTGGCCCAGAAGTTCATGGCTTCCATGGAGGCCATGGGCCTGACCCAGATAATAGATGGCCCGACTCATGAGGGGGGTAACATGCTCGACCTGGTTTTTGTCTCTGAGCAGTGGCGGAGTGGTCTAGGGGGTGGTGATACAACTATACTCCCCGTTCCATGGTCAGACCACTATCTCCTGCGGCTGGTCTTCCATCAAGCCACCCCACACCGCTGGGATGAGGAGCCACTTAGATGGTTCCACCCCAGACGCCTGATGGACCCTGATAGGTTCCAGGCAGAACTGGGGTTTTTTCCTGCATCCCTTACTCACAGCCCTGCTGAGGTCCTCGCAGCTGCCTGGCAACAGTCAGCTGCGGGGGCTCTTGACAGGGTTGTCCCCATGCGCCCCTCACTGGCTGATCCCGGTCAGCTCCCTGGTATACCGAGGAGCTCCGGGAGATGAAGCGTCATAGAAGGGGACTAGAGAGCAGATGGAGGGCAACTCACTCTGGATCTGACCGAGCCCAGCTAAGAGCCCATATTAGGACTTACCTGTTAGCGGTGGGGGCGGTGAGGAGATCTTATTTCTCCGCCCTCATAGCATCCGCAGATAATCGCCCAGCCGCCCTGTTTGGGGTTACCCGCTCCCTCCTCCAGTTGGGGGGGTGGCGGACCCGTTGCGGGGCAGAGCTGAGGAGTTTAGCCAGTATCTGCAGGATAAAATCGCTCAGATCCGGGAAGGGTTGTCATCGGATTGGCAGTGGCCTGAGGATAGGGATGCGAGTGGTTTGGCTAACGTGATCTGGACTGAGTTCGATCCTGTTTCTGAGGATGAAGTGGACAGGATTATGCAGCGGCTGAGTTCCACCACATGTTTATTGGACCCGTGCCCCTCCTGGTTGGTTTATACCTCCAGGGAGGTCACGTGCGGCTGGCTCAGGGCAGTGGTCAATGCTTCATTAAGGGAGGGGTTATTCCCTACTGCTTTGAAAGAGGCGGTGGTGAGGCCCCTCCTGAAGAAGCCTGCCCTTGACCCAGCCATGTTGAACAACTTTCGTCTGGTCTCCAACCTTCTCTTTTTAGCGAAGGTTGTTGAGAGTGTGGTGGCTCAGCAATTGCCACTTTTCCTGGAGGAAGCGGACTACCTGGATCCATACCAATCGGGCTTCCGGCCCGGGTACTGCACGGAGACAGCATTGGTCGCGCTGATTGATGATCTCATTAGGGCACGGGACAGGGGTTTTTCCTCTGTCCTGGTCCTGTTAGATCTCTCAGCGGCTTTCGATACCATCGACCATGGTATCTTATTGCGATGTCTCGGGGGGTTGGGAGTGGGAGGCACTGTTTTATGGTGGTTCTCCTCCTACCTCTCAGGGACGTTCAAACAGTGTTGGCAGGGGGCAGAGGTCGACTCCTAGGTACCTCACTTGTGGGGTGCTGCAGGGCTCGGTTCTCTCACCCCTCCTGTTCAACATTTATATGAAGCCGCTGGGTGAGATCATCCGTGGCTTTGGGGTGAGTTATCATCAGTATGCTGATGATACTCAGCTATACATTTCCACCCCAGGCCACATCAGTGATGCTCTCTCCGTGATGTCCCGTTGTCTGGAAGCGGTATGGATCTAGATGGACAGGAACATGCTTCGACTCAATCCGGCCAAGACAGAGTGGCTGTGCATACCGACAACTCGGTCCAGTTTTGAGGTTCCATCTTTGCTCATGGGGGAGGAGGTGTTGCCCCCCGTGGACAGGGCATGGAATCTGGGGGTCCTCCTGGACTCACGGCTCAGATTGGAGGAGCAGGTGGGGGCCGTGGCCAGGGGGGCCTTTGCCCAGATCTGGCTGGTTCGCCAGTTACGCCCATTCCTGGACGGGATGCCCTGCGCAGTCACTCAGGCCCTCGTTATTTCCCGCCTCGACTACTGCAACGCTGTCTACCTTGGACTGCCCTTGTGTACCACTCAGAGGCTTCAGCTGGTGCAGAATGCGGCTGCACGGGTTGTGATGGGAGCTTCCCGATACTCCCATGTTACACCCCTCCTGCGCGGCCTGCATTGGCTTCCGGTTGCCCTCCAGGTGAGATTCAAGGTCTTGGTATTAACATTTAAAGTCCAACAGGGCATGGGTCCAGGTTATTTACGGGAACGGCTCCTCCCAACATCAAATGCTAACCGCCCTGTACGGGCACACAGGCGGGGTCTCCTCGGAGTGCCGCCTGCGACACAATGTTGCTTGGCGGCAACCCGGGAGAGGGCCTACTCTATGGTGGCTCCCACTTTGTGGAATCTTCTTCCGCTTGAGCTCCGTTTGGCTCCCGAACTTCGCACCTTCCACCATGATTTGAAAACTTGGCTCTTTTTACAATCTGGGTTGTGCTGACTCTCTTGCGTGGGGGTTATTTCATCGGGGGTTTTAAATTTTAATTCAGCTTAATTGTTTAATACTTTTTAAATTAATTTATTTATTGTTGTATTTTAATTGTAAGCCACCCCGAGTCCTCGGAGAGGGGGCAGCATATAAGTTGAATAAATAAATAAATAAATAAATAAATAAATAAATAAATAAATAAATAAATAAATAGAAATATAATTAGATGTTCACTATTAAAGGTGTGGGAAGAAGTCAAACATAAACATTACACAAAGATTCCAGGATGGGTTTCGGTCATGGAGGCATTGATCCACCCAAATGCATTAGAAATCGGTAGGAAAATTACATATTATGATGTATTAAACCCCCAAGGAAAATTAAAGATGAATCAAGAAATTAGAAAACAAGGGATGAAATTAGAGTGGTAGCCATACTTACAAATTAAGGCAAGATATATAAAAGATATGGAAGAATTCAGAATTGAGATAAAACAGAATCAGTTAGATAAAATATTGGAAGGAACAGAGGAAAATTAATTTCAAAATTTTATAATTACCTGTTAGAATATGAAATGGTGGAAGAAATAGTTAAAGGCCCAATGATTGCATGGGCAAGGAATGTAGGACACAATATTAATTTGGAAGATTGGGAAAAATTTGGAACCAAAATTACAAAATAACAAAATCAGTGGTCTATAAAGAAAATCAATACAAAATGTGCTACTGGTGGTATCTGTCACCCCCAAGGTTAGCTAATATCTATCCAAACATTTATTTATTTATTTATTTAATGAGATTTATATGCCGCCCTATCTCCCGAAGGACTCAGGGTTACATTAAGAAAAAGAGCAATACAAAAGTTAAAACAGAATTAGAAAAGAAATCTCACTAAACTAATAAAAGTATAAAAAACTAACTCCTAAAATCCCACCCCTCCATCAGTCCGGGTCGGCAAGCTGAAAAAGCCAAGTTTTTAGGCCATGGCAGAAAGATTGGAGGTCAGGGGCCAACTGAAGCTCCAGGGGGAGTTGATTCCAGAGGGTGAGTGCTCCCACAGAGAAGGTCCTACCCCTCAGGGCCACCAGCCGACATTGCCTGGCCAATGGCACCCCAAGGAGGCCCTGCCTATGGGGAAGACATTCCTGGCAGCAGGGTTCCCTGCAAATACCCTGGTCCTAAGCCATGAAAGGCTTTATAGGTCAACACCAGCACCTTGAATCTCACCCGGAGGGCAACCGGTAACCAGTGCAACTCGCATAAAAGAGGTGTGATATGGGAGTATCGGGACCCTCCCACCACAACCCATGCCACTGCATTCTGGAGTTGAAGCCTCCAGATGGTCTTCAAGGGCAGCCCCATGTAAAGACCATTGCAGTAGTCCAGATGGGAGGCGACGAGTGCATGAGTGACCATACGCAGGGCATCCCGGTCCAGGTAGGGACACAACTGTCGCACCAGATGAATCTGGGCAAATGCCACCCTGGCCACGGCTCCCACCTGCTCTTCCAAACTGAGCCGTGAATCCAGGAGGACACCCAAGTTGCGAGCCCTATCTATGGGGGGTAGCATCTCTCCCCCCATAGACAAAGATGGAATATCCTGGATGATTTGAGATGCCGGTACATACAGCCACTTGGTCTTAGCCGGGTTGAGCTGGAGCCTGTTCCTCCCCATCCAGATCCACACCGCTTCCAGGCACCTGGACATCACATTGAAGGTGTCACTGGGTTGAACCAGAGGTGTTGGAAATGTAAGCAAACGAGGGGTACCTTCTTTCACACTTGGTGGCTCTACCCAAAATAAAAAATACTGGGGAAAAATTAGATTGTGGATAAAGGAAATCACATGTGTCCAGTTAGAATTAAAACCTGAAATCTTTCTGTTGGGAATATTAAAAGGGAATTATGTAAATGAAACTAAATACTTAATTCTTCATATAATCACAGCAGCAAGAATTGCGCTGGCATAATGTTGGAAGGGAGAACAAATGCCAACAAATAATTTGATTATACGGAAAATATTTGACTGCGCTGAAATGGACCTACTTACACAAAAACTTAGAAAAGAATAAGACTCAAGATATATTGCAGCTTGGATTAAAGAGAAAAAAACAGGAATTTAAAAGATACATATTGGATGAATATTTGAGGAATGGAGTAGTTAAGTTAAAAATGTTTACTAAATAAGAAATGACACCGTCTTAGCTGATAAGAAGTAGATGTTTTGTATGTTTTATACATTTATCTATATAGTATTGGTATAAATTGATTTTGTCGACAACTTTAAGTATTGACGTATTGTACATACTGTTTTTTTTTAAATTGTTAATAAAAGGCTTTTTGATTACTCAAATCTTTATCCCTTTGACACTTGATTTTCAGCTAAGAATAGCCTATTGATGTCAAAGAGGATTAATACCAATTCTTATTCAAATCTCTTCTTCTTAACATTTAAGGTCTATTAGAACTGTCAATTTTAAAGAGGAAGAAAAACAATTATTTTTCCTTTCACTTTCCTTTTGTTGCTTTAAAAAGTCTTTTTTAGGGATAGTATTATTCTTTGTTGTTCAAATTCCAGGTACCTTAAATGGGTATTTTCTCTGTTCAGCCCTGTCAGTCAAACTTTCTCTTTCCAACTTTCTCCTGCACAATCTTGTCCGTTGGGTTCTTCTTTGAGGTGGCAATTTCTGACCACTGCTGGAGCTGCCTTTGGAAAGGGAGTAAAAACCAGCTGGGGAGGAGACATGTGGCTCTCATCGACCCTGCTAGCAGTCTCCCCCCTCTTCACCACCTCTATGGGGTGCCTTAGCCCCGAAGCCAGCCGGCTCAGGGCGCTCTGGTGATGAGCACAGATCGAAACCACGCACAATCATGGATTTCGGTCTGTCTCTGAAGAGTCCCAAACCAGAAGACCACTATGCAATCTTTGTTACATTCCTAGCCCAAAGTTAAACTCCGCTAACTTCATCTTGATCAGGACTGATGGTAAAATTGTATTCTCCATCTTCTCCCATGACAAGTTTTCCCATATCTGCAAATGGTCTTGCCTCAGATGGACTGTGATGGTGAAGCAGCAAAACATCGAACATGAAACTTGGAATAATAGAATTTGAAAGGATCTCACAGGTTCCCTAGTCCAACCTACTAATTGAGCAGGATACCCTATTCGAGGGAACTTCAACTCCCAGAATTCCTCCTCCAGTCATGTTAGCTCAGGAATTCTGGGAGTTGAAGTCCACAAGTCTTAAACTTGCCAAGTTTGAAGACCCTTGCCCTACACCATTTCAGACAAATGGTTTCCCAGGTCTCTTTTTGAAAGCCTCCAGTGAAGGAGCACTCACAACATCTGAAGGCAAGCTATTCCATTGGTTGATTGCTCTCACTGTGAAGAAATTCCTCTTTAGTTCCAGGTTGCTTCTCTCCTTCATTAGTTTTCAACCCTTGTTTCCTGTCTTGCCTAATAGTACTTTGAGAAATGTTTTGACCCGCCCCAAAAATTAGAAAAGTGATCTCATGTGTCCCCAGTCCTTCTTTTCCTTAGATTAGACATACCAAATTCCTGTGTGTTCTTGGTATGTTTTTGCCTCCAGCCCCCTAATCATTTCTTGTTGCTCATCTTTGCAGTCTTTCCAGAGTTTCCAAAAAGTTTTTTACTTTTTAGTTTTTACACATCTCTTTATGTGAGCAATGTGATTCCAGATTATAACACTTTTACATAATCATACTTTCATTTCCACCGATCTTATATAATAACATCTCATTATCCATTTCACTTATCTTTAAATAAATTTCCATTTTATATTTCAATTCATTAATTCAATATCACTATCATTTCATCCAAATATAGATTCCCAGTTCTTTATCCTATATTATTTCTGTTTTTAGCTTACCACCTATTTCATTTTACATTACACATCATTCTTGCCCTTAATTTTCCCTAAACCAATCATATAATAATAAACAATCTAAAGAAAAGCAAGAATAAAGCAAAACCAATATATTCAGGGTCCACATCGTATATCCCCTCAATCTATCTAATTTAATCATTCATTCACCAACTTTAAGCATATTAACATTAAGTAATCAACTGTATATTTTAAGACATATATATTTTAAGGCATCCCCCCTTAAATTGCTAAAATAACTTCATAATATATCTCATTTCATCTTAACTTTTCTTTTAGTCCTCAAGAGTCATATTTTCCCTTTTCTACTTAGCCATTTTTAAAAATTTATTTATTTATTATTTGGTCTTATGTGCCGCCCTCTCTCCTGAAGGACTCAGGGCGGCTCACATAAAAACAACCATACAAATACAAAAGTTAAAATGGAATTAAACCAAATTTGACCAAATAATCATTAAAACTCATTTACAAACATTTAAAATATTAAAACACGCCCCCGCTTAGTCCAGGCCGGCCTGTTCGAATAACCAAGTCTTTAGGCTGCAACGAAAGGAGCGAAGGTCGGGGGCCAGTTGTAGCTCCAGGGGAAGCTGGTTCCACAAAGTGGGCACCCCCACAGAGAAGGCCCTCCCCCTAGGGACCGCCAGTCGACATCTAGCCGATGGTACCCCAAGGAGGCCCTGTCTGTGGGCGCGCACTGAGCGATTGGTATTCAATGCTGGCAGGAGACCTTCCCGCAAGTATCCCGGCCCCAAGCCATAGAGAGCTTTGTAGGTAAGCACCAACACCTTGAATCTCACACAGAGGGCAGCCAGCAACCAATGCTCTCGAGGAGGGTGTAATATGGGAATATCGGAACATTCCCATCACAACCCGCACGGCCGCATTCTGCACCAGCTGAAGCCCCCACGTTGTCCTCAAGGGAAGCCCCATTGGTTTGCGCATGCCCAACATGGTGGCTGCTGGTTAAGTAAGCTCCTGGGGGTAGCTTTTCATCCTGATGGCTTGTGGCGGTGGAGACCCTCCTGTCGTTGCTGAGCTCTCTGGGTTTCCCTTTAGGAGAGCTCAGGCATGAAACCGAGCTGTTTCTTGCTTGGTTGAACCACCGGTGAGTTTTGCCGCCGGGAGTTTATTCCCGGCGCTGGTCCTGGCGGCGGAAAATGGTGGCTGTTCTGGTGGGGGGGCCGGACGGCATTGGGGGCCTCGGCAGCTTTTTACTGACTGCGGAGGCCATGTCGACTAGGCCAGTGGCAGCGGCGGCTGCCTTTCTGGCGATGGGGGCGATGAAGGTGATGGAGGTGAAGGCTGCAGTGACTGGGGTGGCAGAGGCAGCGACGGTGACGGCTGCTTCAGCAGAGGCCCCGACCGCGGCGATGGCTTTTTCAGCTGGAGAGGCTGCGGTGGCAGAGGTTGCTGTGGCGGCGGAATGGCTTTGGCGGCAGAGACTGCTGCGGTGGTGGTGGAGTCGATGGAGGCAGCGGAGAAGGTGGCTGCTCCATGGAGGCTCCGGCCGCAGCGAACATTTTAACACTTTGGGCGGCCTTGTTGGCTGCGAAGGCTATGGCAGCCGGGGCTATGCTGTCGGTGGCAGCAGCCTGGGTGCAGCGGCCTGGATGCTGCTGCTGCTGTTGGCTCCTGGGCTGCCAGAGGATGCCCCAGTTGCTCAGTGGCATTCTCGTCGGCCCAGTCCCCTGGGCGGCCCCTTTGGCCCAACTGCTCAGAAGACTCGGTCAGCCTCGGTGGGGGCCCAGGTGGATGTTGTGGCTGAGCCGGCACTGGCCTGGTGGGTGTCGGAGTTTGTCACAGGTGAGACCCCCACGGTAGGCCGGTTTTTTCGTCTCTGGATCTTGGCCGTTGGCGATTTTAACAGCTACGCTATCCTTGGATTCTCTACCTGGACTTTCTGCCTATTTGTACCATTCTTGACTGCCTATTTTTGTACTATTCTTGGCTCGTCTACTATGTCTGTCTCTGGCTGCTTTGGGTTGCCTGGACTCCCTTATTTGCACTTTTGTCAGTGCAGCGTCATCTTTGTTTCAGTCACCATGGTCTTTAATCCATCTTGACCTCTTCCTTCTTCAGGATGCGGTTTCAGGTTGGGCCCCATTGTGGTGTGAGGACAATGGGAGGACTACCCCTCTATTGTGAGAGAATAGAGGGGTTGAATCATTGAGCCATCAATTCCAATTTTACCCCAACCACCGCGGTGAGAGAGCGGTGTGCTGCCTATTGTGACTCTGGCCCGAATAGGTGTGAGAGGCCTGTTGTGGTGTGGGACTTTTGGACACTGATACCTGGACCGTTTATTCTCCACCTAGGCACTCTTGACATCAGTGCAACATCTATCACCTTTTGCCGTGGGACATTTTCATTCTACCCGTTATGAATTTGTGATCTATGGAGCTATGGGCCTTCAGGACTGTGCCCTTGTCCATGAATTGGCCCGTGGGGTTATCGACAGCTTACCTCAATGATGGATCCTGGGATCCCGAGAGGTGGCATGGCGCAGCCAAGGGGTTAAATTTTAAATTGGGAAAGGGACGACTTTTAACATTTTTAATTCATTGTTTTAATGGGTTAGGGAGGAGGGAGGGGGCTCTGCCCTTTTCGGTAGAGTCTGGTTTGCCCGGGCCGGTGGGGGGGGGGTCTCGTACTGGAGGGGCGGGGTGAGGGGGCCATGAGGTCCGCATCAAGTAGGGAGGGATTGATAATCCCCAGGGCGATTGGTTACAGCAGGGGTGGATGAGACAGAGGGCCATATCATGTGTTGGGAGCGCGCCCCTGCTATTTATGAGCGGTGGAGCGCTCCAACCCTCAGGTCTCTTCCCGCTTCCCTGGGTTCTCGGGAGGTGTGGTCCCTGGGCTCAGGCTGGTGTATGTAGATGCCAGATCCATAGCTAATAAGGCCCCCCTCCTCCATGAACTCATTGAGGAGGAGGCTGCGGATCTGGTGTGTATCACGGAGACCTGGTTGGGGCCTGAGGGAGGTGTCCCTCTGTGTGATCTATGTCCCCCAGGTTTCTGGGTGCTGCACTGGCCACGAGCCCAGGGAAGGGGTGGAGGAGTAGCTATTGTTATAAGGGAGACTCTGTTTCCAAGGGAGGCCACTGTCCCACAGATTGGCGGGTGCGAGTCCCTCCTCCTGAGGTTGGGCCCAGGTGGTCGGTTGGGCCTGTTGTTGACGTACCTGTCCCCCAGCTGCATTGCAATGGCCCTTCCCGAGCTGCTGGATGCCCTCTCGGGGGTGGCGGTGGAGTTTTCCAGACTTATTGTTCTGGGGGACTTCAACTTGCCCTCCCTGGGGGTGGTGTCTGGATTGGCTTGGGAGTTCTTGGCATCCATGACAGCCATGGACCTGACCCAGGTGATTCAGGGGCCCACCCATGAGGGGGGGAATGTGCTCGACCTGGTTTTTATCTCGGGCAGTGGTGTAGTGATCTGGGGGTGGATCTCGGTTACTTCTACCCCTATCATGGACAGATCATTATCTCCTGAGGCTGGTCTTCAATCCGCTGCTCCTCGCTGCTGGGATGAGGAGCCGATCGATGGTTCTTCCCCAGGCCTGATGGACCTGGAGAGGTTTCAGACGGCCCTGGGGTTCTTGCCCACCTCCCTGACCACAGCCCGGCCGAGACTTTGGTGGCCGCCTGGCAAGAGGCGCCTCAGCAGCTCCAACTGGGTTGTCCCCTTGCGGCCTCTCCTCGCGTAGACCTCGCTTGGCTCCTTGGTTCTCAGAGGAGCTTGGGAATGAAGCGCAGAGGAGACGCCTAGAGAGCAGGTGGAGGACTAGTCGTTCTGAGTCTGACCGCCTCCAGCTAAGAGCCTATATTAGGACTTACCTGGAAGCGATTAGAGCAGCGAGATGTGCTTACTTCTCGCTCTGATCGCCCACAGATGATCGCCTGCGTGCCCTGTTTAGGGTCACTCGCCCTCCTGCAATTGGAGGAGAGGGGGACCCCCTGTGGGCAGAGCAGAGGATTTTAGTTTACATCTGGCGGATAAGGTCGCTCAGATTCGGGCTGGCTTGGACTCCGACTGGCAGGATGTGGACGATGGAGTGGCGATGAGTCTTGTGGATCCTATCTGTTGAGTTTGACTCTGTCTCCTGGATGAAGTGGACAGGATCATGCGGAGGCTGTCTTCCACCATGTGTTTATTGGACCCGTGTCCTTCCTGGCTGGTTTATGCCTCCAGGGAGGTTACACCGTTGGCTCCAGGCAGTTATCAACGCTTTGAGTGAAGGGTTTTTCCCGCCGCCTTGAAAGAGGCGGTGGTGAGACCCTCCTTAAGAAGCCTGCTCTGGACCCAACCGTTTTGAATAACTATCGTCCAGTCTCCAACCTTCGCTTTTAGCGAAGGTTGTTGAGAGTGTGGTGGTTCAGCAGCTTCTGCTTTTCCTGGAGGAAACTGATTACCTTGACCTGTACCAATCGGGCTTCAGGCCCGACACAGCACCGAGACAGCATTGGTCGCATTGGTGGATGATCTCTGAGGGCTCGGACAGGGGCTTTTCCTCTGTCCTGGTCCTTTTAGATCTCTCAGTGGCTTTCGATACCATCGACCATGGTATCCTTCTGCACGCCCGGGGTTGGGAGTGGGGGCACCGCTTTACGGTGGTTCTCCTCCTACCTTCGGACCTTCGCAGTCGGTGTTGACAGGAGAGCAGAGATCCTCCCCGAGGCCCCTTATTTGTGGGGTACCTCAGGGGTCAGTTCTCTCACCTCTCCTGTTTAATATCTACATGAAACCCTGGGCAGATCATCCGTGGGGGTGAGGTATCATCAATATGCAGATGATACCCAGTTGTATATCTCCACCCCAGACCAGATCAGTGATGCTCTCTCGTGATGTCCCGTGCCTGGAGGCGGTGCAGGCCTGGATGGGGAGTAACAGGCTCAGGCTCAACCCAGCCAAGACTGAGTGGCTGTTCTTACCGGCATCTTGGTGTTCAGTGGATGTGCCATCTTTGGTCATGCAGGGGGAGGTGTTACCCCCTGTGGATAGAGCGAGGAATCTGGGCCCTCCTGGATGCATGGCTGAGTTTGGAGGAGCAAGTGGGAGCTGTGGCCAGGGGGGCTTTTGCCCAGGTTCGGCTGGTTCACCAGCTTTGTCCCTACCTGAACCGAGATGCCCTTCGAACGGTCACCCATGCGCTCGTCACTTCCAGAATCGACTACTGCAATGCTTTCTACATGGGGCTACCCTTGAGGATTACTCGGAGGTTGCAGCTGGTGCAGAATGCGCCGCGCGGCTGTGATGGGGGTATCCCGATACTCCCATGTTACACCCCTCCTGCGCGACTTGCATTGGTTGCCGGTGGCCTTCCGGATTTCCTTCAAGGTGTTAGTAACAACTTATAAAGCCCTAAATGGCTTGGGTCCAGGGTACTTGCGGGAACGCCTCCTGCCCGGATCACAGTCCAATCGCCCTGTGCGCTCCCATAGGAGGGGCCTCCTGGGAATACCGTCGGTCAGGCATTGTTGGCTGGCGGCTCCCAGGGCCAGGGCCTTTTCTGTGGGAGCGCCCGCCCTATGGAATCAGCTTCCTGCAGATCTTCGTTTGGCCCCTGATCTCCGCTCCTTTCGTCGAGACCTGAAGACTTGGCTGTTTCAGCAGGCCGGCCTGGATTGACCATGGGGGCGGGTAGTTTTAATAGTTTGTTTATCATTGTAATTTTATCATTTTAGCTGTTCTTTGTAATTTAGACTCGTTTTTATTCAATTATTTTTATTGTATATGTTCTTTTTGTATGTTCGCCGTCCTGAGTCCTTCGGGAGAAGGGCGGCATACAAGTCTAAATAAATAATAATAAATAATAATAATAATGTAGAGTGCATTGCAGTAGTTGATCTGGGATGTAATGAATGCATGAGTGACTGTGCGTAGTGCATCTCGGTCCAGGTAGGGACGCAACTGGTGCACCAGGCGGACCTGGGCGATTGCCCCGCTGGCCACGGCTCCCACCTGCTCCTCCAAACTGAGCCGTGAGTCCAGGAGGACACCCAAGTTGCGAGCCCTGTCTACGGGGGGCAACACCTCTCCCCCAAAACCAATGATGGAACACTCTGGATCACCTGAGGTGCCGGTAAGCACAGCCACTTGGTCTTGGCAGGGTTGAGCTGGAGCCTGTTCCTCCCCATCCAGATCCGTACCGCTTCCAGGCAATGGGACATCATGGGGAGGGCATCACTGAGTTGGTTTGGGTTGGAGATGTAAAGTTGAGTATCATCAGCATACTGATGATACCTCACCCCAAAATCACAGATAATCTCAGCCAGCAGCTTCATATAAATGTTGAACAGGAGGGGAGAGAGGACCAACCCCTGAGGCACCCCGCAAGCGAGGGGCTGCGGGGCCAACCTCTGCTCTCCTGCCAACACTGATTGCGAGTGCCCCAAGAGGTAGGAGGAGAACCACCGAAGAACGGTGCCTCCCACCCCCAACCCCCCGAGGCGCTGCAACAGGATACCATGGTCGATGGTATCGAAAGCCACTGAGAGATCTAATAGGACTAAGACAGAGGAATAACCCCTGTCTCAAGCCCTCCAGAGATCATCCACCAGAGCGACCAATGCCGTCTCCGTGCTATACCGAGGCTGAAGCCCGATTGATACAGATCTAGATAGTCTGTTTCCTCCAGGAAAAGCAGAAGCTGCTGAGCCACCACACTCTCAACAACCTTCGCCAAAAATCGAAGGTTGGAGACTGGACGGAAGTTGTTTAAAATGGCTGGATCCAGAGCAGGCTTCTTCAGGAGGGGTCTCACCACTGCCTCCTTCAAGGCAGTGGGAAAAGAACCCCCCCTCAGTGAGGCATTAACCACTGCCTGGAGCCAGCCGCACGTGATCTCCCTGGAGGCATATACCATCCAGGAAGAGCACGGGTCCAACAAACATGTGGTGGAACTCAGCACAACCAATGCTGTCTCCGTGCTGTATCCGGGCCTGAAACCTGATTGTCACGGATCTAGGTAATCTGCTTCCTCCAGGAACCTCAGAAGCTGGGAACCCACCATGCTCTCAACAACCTTCGCCATAAAGCGAAAGTTGGAGACTGGACGGAATTTGTTCAAAATGGCTGGGTCCAAGGTAGGCTTCTTGCAGAGGGGCCTCACCACCACCTATCTCAAGGTGGCTGGGAAGAAATTTTATATATTTTAATACATTTCACTTTTCTTATAATCATTAATAATCATATTTTTCTTCCTTACCACTTATCCTAAGTTAGTCTATATATTTTAATACATTTCCATTCCTATTTTATTCCTCCAATACAAGGGTTCCTAACAGCATAATTCATATACAGTCATATTCCTGTAACTGTTCTTGCTATGTTTTATCCTCCAGCCCCCTAATCATTACTTGTTGCTCACCTCTGCAGTCTTTCCAGAGTTTCAATATCCTTTTTATATTGTGTTGATGACCAGAACTGGGTACGGTATTGTAAATATGGTCTTACTAAGGCTTTGTAAAGCGATATTAGAACTTAATGTGATCTTGATTGTATCTTTCTGTTAATGCAGCCCAGGATTGCATTGGCAATTGCATTGGTGTTGCTTGAAAATATGATGATTTCCCCTTCAATTCGCACATATAGATATTTTTTTTAAGACATTGAAGATTGCCGAGCCTAAAATGGAAGTTTCGGATATCCCATTGCTTACTTCCCACCATGTTAATAAGGTTTCCCAGAGGACTACATGTTGAATATAATTTGTCAGCCAGTTACAAAGCCACCTGGTGGTGGTGTTACCTATTCCATGTTTTCAAGAATGTGAGATCAATATTGAACAAAGAGCAGTAAATTCCTGGAGAATGACTGAAAGTAGCATCCCATGAAATCTCTTTCAGACTGTAGTGATGATTTCAAGAGGTTGAATTATTCAGAGTACTCCAATCCAGAATAAGAGCAAGAAAAACATTGAATAAAGGCTTAAATTGTAATTTTTTTCTATGTTCCTGCAGCTTCATAGGTTCCTGAAAAACTTCCAACATCACAATATTTCCAGAGATGGGATTTCTTTTGATGAAAATGGAGTTCCTGTTGGTGACTTTGATATCATGCACTGGACATCAGTTCAGAACAAATCAGATGCAGGGGTGAAAATTGGGAGTGTAGAAAGCCAATCCTCCTCGGAAGTCAAGATTTCTGTCAATCAAAGTGCCATCCAATGGCCAACTTTATTTAACAAAGTAGTTGAGGCTGCTTGGATTTTGCTCTTCTATTTATCTCCATATGTGTAAATTTTCTGCTCTGAAATAATTCTTATTGAGACCAATTGAGATAACTTACAATTAAGACAACTTAAATCCTCATTAATTTATTAGATATCATTTTACTTTGGAAGTGTTACAATAAAGTTTCACACATTGGAACCTGCTACACTGTATTGTGGTATTTGCAATCTACATTATTTAACTGAAATACGTTGCCATAATTTATAATATATCAAATTACCTTGTTTTCAGTAACAGAAAATCCAGAATGTCTATGGAGATTGTCAGTCATCCAGGTCACAGTTGTGCCAAAGGTGTTTTTTCAAGAGGCACCTGGACTTTTTTTTCCCTTGAAGATGTTTCACTTCTCATCCAAGAAGTTTCTTAAGTTCTGACTGAATGGTGGAGGATGGAAGGATTTGGAACTACTGAAAAGACTGTTGTAAACAGGATATAGATTCAGCAATTGCAGGAAGGTTCCATGTCCATTGGCACTATTCACGTGACCCTGAGGGCACAGATAAATTCTAAGGGGACTCAAGAAATTTCAGAAAGACTGCTAATGACCAGATGACTGCAAAGAATATAAATGCGTCCATACCCCACCATTCAGTCAGAAGTGAAGAAGTTTCTGGAATGTGAAGTGAAATGTCTTCAAGGGGAAACAAAGATCAGTTGTCTTTTGAAGAAGCACCTTTGGGAGAAAATGCAGAATAGGAAGGGTTAAGCCCACTGAATTGCATAAGAGGAAGATAGCATTAAGAATTTGGTGAGAGAAATGAGGGCAGCTAAAAAAGTCATTTACATATGATGGTACAACGATCAGTTGTAAGACAGAAAGATAGGGACAATAGAGAAAGGCAGATTTTGGAGGTTTCCTGAGGAAGCTAAGATGGAGAAAAATATATACACATTATTGCATTCTCATACATGCACTAAGTTTAAATACCTTTTGCAATGGAACTTCTTTCCTTTGGAAAGAAGAATAAGGGAACGAGTTTGTTTTGGGTTCTTCAGTGGAGATTGATAGAGGAAAGAGAATGACCATTTGCCCCTTGCAAGTAGAGTAATTGAAGTTCATGCCACTACTTCTTGATTGATTTTGCTGAATGTGCTCCTGACTTTTGGAAGCCAGTTGATTTCAGTAAACCTTTAAAATTCGTACAAATCTTTTGGTTTATGTTTAGAGTAAAGGCTCCTCTTGCACGTACATGCTAGTCGTTTCAATACTGAGGGTATGTGGAATGCTGTTACATTCCCACCAAGGTGGTCCCTATTTTTCTACTTGTATTTTTACATGCTTTTGAACTGCTTGGTTGGCAGAAGCTTGGACAAGTAATGGGAGCTCACTCCATTACATGGTGCTAGGGATTCAAAATGCCAAACTGACTATCTTTCTGATCGTCCCTTTATATATTGCCTCTAATTTATATAATGCACTGATTAATCTTTTGGTTTATGCTTAGACGGTGCCTTATTCAAGATGCACAAAAAGTTGCTCCCCAGGTTATGCAAAGCTTGTGAGAGAGGGAGCCTCAGTTTGCTGCTACGACTGTTCTCTGTGTATGGAAGGAACATTCTCTGGGCAAGAAGGTATAGTAGGTGGCTTCAAAAACAACAAAAAATCAGGATACAATCAAAATTCTCTATTGCTTTTTTGGGGTATTTGATCAAGAAGCAAGAAAAAACATGACACATCTTAAAGACATCCACAAACATTTCAAAGACTGGGAACTATCACCGAATTTTATATGATGATGTGAACATTAAAATAATCTATTGAGGTGTTACTTTCTTGCTTGGTTTTGGGAAAGAGGACAAGTTTTAAGAGCTGATAATCACATTCATTGTCAGCCTTTAAAAAGGCTGTTAGTTATCTTAACTAATGTTCTGTCATATGAATATCCCTGGGCAGAAATATTATATTATTCCTTGAAAATGAAGCAATTGATTTCTGGTGAGGTTTTCAAGCTCCTACAGCAGCAGAAAGAGATGTGAGCTAACCAATTTTTTTTTCAGATGCAGCCCATTGTGAAAAGTGTCCAGATGACCAGTATTCCAATAAGAAGAGGGATCAGTGTGTCCCCAAAAGTATAAGCTTCTTATCCTATGAAGAATCGTTGGGACTCATCCTGGCTTTCTTTGCCATTGCTTTGTCCCTAACCACTGCCTTTATTCTGGGAGTCTTCATTAAATACCAAGACACTGCCATAGTCAAAGCCAACAACCGTGAACTCACCTACGTCCTCCTGGTTTCACTCCTGTTTTCTTTCTTGACCTCCTTTCTATTCATCGGTCGCCCCATGAAAATGACCTGTCTCCTTCGACAAACCATTTTCAGTATTGTTTTCTCTGTTGCCGTGTCTTCTCTGCTGGCCAAGACTGTGATGGTGGTGGTGGCCTTCCTGGCTACAAAGCCAGGAAGCAGGATGAGGAAATGGTTGGGGAAGAGTCTGGCCCTCTCGATTGTTTTATCCTGCTCTAATATTCAAGTAGGCATCTGTATGATATGGCTGGGAATCTTTCCCCCATTCCCAGATTCTGACTTCCACTCTCAGCCAGAACACATCCTGCTGCAGTGCAATGAAGGTTCTGTTGCCATGTTCTACACTGCCCTTGGCTACATGGGTTTTCTGGCTGCCATCTGTTTCTTGGTGGCATTTCTGGCTCGAAATCTGCCAGGGACTTTCAATGAAGCCAAACTGATCACCTTCAGCATGTTGGTTTTTTGTAGTGTTTGGATCTCCTTTGTCCCCACCTACCTGAGCACCAAAGGGAAATACATGGTAGCCGTGCAGATCTTCTCCATCTTGGCCTCCAGCCTGGGTTTACTGGGCTGCATTTTTATCCCCAAATGCTACATTATTACACTGAGACCTGACATGAACACCAAGGAACATCTGATGATGAAAACTCATTAAGGCTCCTTGTGTTGGTGTTTATTTTTTTGTTCAGTTTACATCCAGTATAAAATCACATACCTTTAAGTCATGTTTTATGTTTTGTCACTTATCTTTCTTTATTCCATGTGAATTTTGAATTATAATAATTGAGTAGTAAAGTTGCTAGAACAACTCAAACTATTTGAATTAATCATATCTTTCAATTGTCACAATCTGAATTCATGTTAAGTCATAACTATGATCAATGACATTAATAAAATTTCTGAAACCAGGCCAGATAAATGGTTACCAGAGATGTTCCTACATGGTTTTAGACTGAATTAAAGACTAAGGCTAATGATGTGTGTTTTTGTTGCTGTAAAGGTTGGTGTTATGTTTTATTTTCTGGGATGATGTTCTGACTATTAAAAAAACAGTTAATTTCAAATATATATTTGATCGGTCTCTTCTGGCTGGATAACGTAAGATCACTCAGAGATAGATAAATGAGTTAGATAGAGGAGAAAGGCTGAAAAGAGACAAACAGGGAGACAGCTAACATCCTATATGTTAAGAATAGATAACAACATGAACATTGGAGCAACTTTACTCTTTTTCTCTGAATCAATTAATGAGACAAATTGTTACTTTTGACAGTCTTCAATCAAAAGAAAAATGTGTACAACTCTGAACAATTTGAGGGGAAAATCATGGAAAAACCTGATGTGACAATGAAAGTGTGCTTATGAGTATTAAAATTGGTTCCTGTTTTTTATCCATGTCCATATCCATATCCATTTCTATATACATATAGTGTGTGTATGGGTGTGTTCTGCCAACTTAGCAATTCAAAAGCATGTAAATGCAAGTAGCAAAATAGGTGCCAGTTCAGTGGGAAAGGAACAATGTTCTATGCATCTATGGTGTACAGTCATGCCAGCCACTTGACCATGGAAGCATCTTCAGATAGAGCTGGCTCTTATTTGTGAATCAAAAATGACCACCGCCCCTTGGGTTGGTTATGACTCACAGGGGAAATTCTTACCTGTATCTTCCTAAAGTTTTACCTATAGATACAGTATATAAATTTGTTTTTGTGCATGTGTCTTTTCTTCATATTTTTGTCAGTCAGTCCTTCAGTGTATTACAGATTGGGAAAGCTATGTCATATAAGTCAGTACTACTTTTATCTAACCTTGTCTTGGTAATGAGGTCTCTGAATGCCATTACTTCTGCCTTCTGCACTATTTCTCTTTCATTCAGAAAGCATTGGAAAAGCAAAGCCCTCCCAAATGCAATTGCAATGTATTTTTATTCACATACTGATTAGTTTCACTGATTAGGCTAAGTCAGGATTCTAGATTGTCCAAATTTGATTTCTGTCATTGTAGTGTCAAACCTACCCTAGGCACTTCTAGGTTATCTACAAAGGTGATAAACATTTCCTCCATCCAATCGTTTATCAAAACAAAGTGTCCAGAGCCCAGCACTCAGCAGGAATGAACTCAACAAGAATTAAATGGTATAGGGTTTCCTGCCTAAGGAGAGGGTTGTGATAGAAGACATCCAAGGTCCCTCCAAACTCTACTATCCTGTTCTGTTCTGTTCTGTTCTATTCTATTCTATTCTATTCTATTCTATTCCTAAAATTGGTGGTGTTCCATATGCACCATGTCCATTCAAAGATTGCCTCACAACACATCAGGAAAATCCTGCCATTCCTTAGCAAGTGTCGTACACTTTTGGTTCCAAGCTATATGTAGGCATGCATGCATGCATGCATGTATGTATGTATGTACGTACAAGATCTGTGGATCTTATATTCCATAGTGAAGCTGCTTGAAATAAAATGCAGTGAGATTAACTTGGAAACGTCTCTACCATCTGCCCTATTGAGTTTGCTTATGACTTCTCTAATAAATTTTTACTTGGATGGACTTTGCCTCCGAGTGCTGAATTTGGGATGGAGAATTTCATTGGAACGCTGACATGTGTCCCTAAAATTATAATTTTCTTATCTTATAAAGAAATTCTGGGTATCATCCTAACTCTCTTTGTCACTGCTTTATCCATAACCATAACTTTTGCCTTTATTGTGGGAATCTTCATTAAATACTGAAAAACTCCTGTAGACAAAGTCAACAATCAGAAACTCACCTACATCCTCCTGGTTTCACTCCTGCTTTCTTTCTTGACCTCCCTTCTGTTTATTGGTCACCCCATGGAAATGACCTGTCTCCTTCAACAAACCATCTTCACTGTTGTTTTTTCAGTTGCCGTGTCTTCCTTGCTGACCAAGATAGTAATGATGATGGTGGCCTTCCAAAGTACAGAGTCTAACACAATATGAGACTGAAAGTCCATTGTAGTAATAACTGTGGGTATGATTTTGTCATGCCACTCATGGTATTTATCAGTTTTTGGTGACACTTGTCTTCAAACCCGGTGGAAGCCTCATAGCACAGAGCTCACTAGTGGATTCTGTCAGGACCCACAGCTGGCCCATGTCTTTGGAGTCCATACTTTGGAGTCTATGTGGTGGTGCGATTCAACTGGTATAACAACCAGTTCGGTGACGGGGCATACATCAAACATGCACTTTGCATGTGCACACAGCCTTTACAAAAGACAATTTTTAGCTATAATGCTTACCATCTGCTTCAGCCCAATGAGTAAATCAGCTGATGCACAGGAAATCACTCTGCCATGCAAATCAGCTGTGCTCAAAAACAAGGAAATAAAGCACATGAAAAGGGCAGGGATGGGTAGGCGGTTCCAAATGATCACCAGAACTAGTGATTCACCCAAACCAATCTGAACTTGTAGAATCCCACCCCTGAGTCTAAACCTTTGGAATCTGAGCTTCAGATTAATGTTCGTCCTTGAAGCAATTGATTGTCCAGGCAATATATGTAACTAATTAATTTATATTCCATTAAATGATTTTGGAGGATGCAATGGAGAGCGGTTCAGATGCACACTTAGCAGAAGGACTCATACCTGCACATCATATAGCATTGGTCATGGGCTCAGCTCATGTTGTTTAGCCATTCACCTTCAGCTATTGTTGGTATTGTACTGATATACATCATCTCTTGGTTCTCTATGTAAGAAACAGAAAATATCACCACATCATGAAGAAACAAGCTATTTTTCAGATTAATGCACCAGGGAATTCTGACTAGATCTTCTTTGTAACCATGAAGACTGATAGTCGTCCACATTTTGAAAGATAGAAGACATTTAACAGGAGCCTATAATTGATTGCTCAATGTATTTATTTATTTATTATTTATTTATTTTTTGGACTTCTATGCCGCCCCATCTCCGAAGACTCGGGGCGGCGCACAACTAAAAACAGCAACAATAAATACTTAAAAAGAAATTAAACGAATTTCACAAGCCCAACAATACAAAAACTAAAATTTACAGTGGTTAAAATAATTAAGAAACCCATCCCCCCCCCAAGGAGGGGTCACAGCCTGGATTGGTTGAATAACCAGGTCTTCAAATCATGGCGGAAGGTGCGGAGGTCAGGGGCCAGGCAGAGCCCCAGGGGCAGTTGGTTCCAGAGGTCAGGGGCCATGACAGAATAGGCTCATCGCCGGGGGACCACCAGCCGACATTGGCTTGCTAACGGGACCCCGAGGAGTCCTTGCCTATGTGCTTGCACAGGGCGGCTGGCACTCGATATCAGTAGAAGACACTACCCTAAATATTGAGGACCCATGTCGTGAAGGACTTTGTATGTTAAAACCAGAACCTTGAATCTCACCCGGAGTGCAACCGGCAGCCAATGCAGGCAGCGCAGGAGGGGGGTAACATGGGAGAATCGGGAAACTCCCATCACCACCCGCGCCGCCGCATTTTGCACCAGCTGCAATCTCCGGATGGTATGCAAGGGCAGTCCTAAATAGAGAGCGTTGCAGTAGTTGAGTCTAGAGGTAACAAGGGCGTGAGTGACTGTGCGCAGGGCATCTCGGTCCAGAAATGGGCGAAGCTGACGAACAAGGCGGAGTTAACTGTTCTGGAGTATCTAACTCATTGAGAAAGATTTCCTCATCTACATCAGGCAGAATAGGAAAGAAGTATAATGGCCAGAGGTGGTATTCAGCAGGTTCTGACCAGTTCTGGAGAACCCGTAGCGGAAATTTTGAGTAGTTCAGAAAACTGGCAAATACCACCTCTAAATAGAGATTTACAGTATCCTTCTCCTGCCATGCCCACCAAGCCATGCCCACAGAACCAATAGTAAGAAAAATTGAATCCCACTGTTAGGATATATGCAGAGTAACCCTTGTGTAACAAGGATATGCACATGGAAACGGATATGAGAACAGTTATGAATAAATACACAGCCACACAGAGACACCCCAAATTGTGTTAATGTTTACTTGAAAAATAGCACAGTCCACTAAACAGTCCAGGTCATACATGTTTTAACAGTCCAGCTATAAAGTCTTCTTACCCTTTTCATGTCTTTTACAGCAGACAAATATCAAACCATAATACAACAGATAATCTTCGATATCAACAGAATATCAAAGTAAACAGAGTTAGTCAGTATCAGTCCATATTCAGTCAGAGAGAAAGTCAATATCAGCATCAAGAGAGATCTTCAGTGGGAGAGAGAGTTAAACCATGATCTATAGCTCCCTCTTATGGCAACTTGCAGTATATTCAACCAATCAGAACACAGCATAATACATTACAGTATTTTTCCTTAAAGCTACAGACATACATATTTGTGCTTTATATATTAATAATAATAATAATAATTTATTCGACTTGTATGCTGCCCTACTCCCTAAGGACTCAGGGCGGCGAACATTAAAACTGAACAAATTTACAATAAAAAGAGAATTAAACAAATAAACAAGCCGAATACAATTAAAAGTAAAAAATTAAAACCCTCAACCCCCCTCAGGTCATTCCAGGCCGGCCTGTTGAAACAACCAAGTCTTCAGGTCTCGGCGGAAGGAGCGGAGGTCAGGGGCCAAATGGAGATCCATGGGGAGCTGATTCCAAAGGGCAGGCGCTCCCATGGAGAAGACCCTAGCCCTGGGGACCGCCAGCTGACAATGCCTGACCGACAGCACCCCAAGGAGGCCCCTCCTATGAGAGCGAACAGGGTGATCGGAAAGTGATGCTGCCAGGAGGCGTTCCCACAAGTACCCTGGACCCAAGCCATTAAGGGCTTTATAGGTTGTTACTAACACCTTGAAGGCGACCCGAGAGGTGACCGGCAACCAATGCAAGCCGCGCAGGAGGGGTGTAAACATGAGAGTATCGAGATACCCCCATCACAGCCCACGCGGCCGCATTCTGCACCAGTTGTAACCTCCGGGTCGTCCGCAAGGGGAGTCCCATGTAAAGAGCATTGCAGTAGTCGATCCTAGAGGTGACGAGCGCATGAGTAACCATTCGAAGGGCATCTCGGTCCAAATAAGGGCGGAGCTGGCGAACCAGCCGAACCTGGGCAAAAGCCCCCTTGGCCACAGCTCCCACATGCTCCTCCAAACTGAGCTGTGAATCCAGGAGGACACCCAGGTTCCTCGCCCTATCCACAGGGGGCAAACCTCTCCCCCCATGACCAAAGATGGTACATCCAGTAAAGACCGAGATGTCAACTCAACTACGTTATGTACATATACATAACATTCTCCCCTTTGGGTTGGTCAATATATAATACATTATGTCTTCAATTCATAACTTTTACACAATTAATAACTTTACATCCTCATACAATTTCATAGAGATTAGAAGATTCTTTATCTAACTCGACATAAAATGCTTGTTTGAACTCTGTTAGATTTACGTCTCTCTCTATTTAACCTTCTAGGAAACTCAGTACATGTTGTTTGTATATTTTCTTCCTCTACCTCCCCTGTCGAATCCTCATCTTTTACAGTTATAAAGGGTTTGCCTAGTTCAATAACATTGAACAGTTCTTACACATTTTAAGCTTTAAAAACTCAAGAATAAGTTTGCAGAATAAAAAACAATCAAACTTCCCTGAATTGTTCCTTTCTTGATTCTCAAATTAGGATTATTCTCCTGAGTCAAACGAAACACTTTTCTCCAACTACCCACTTTTGAGGCAATGTATGTTCCCAATTCCCCTTCTCATTTTTGAAATCATGATTATTTATTCTCCTTTGAGATTTCCACAATTAGTTGCCAATCAATGTGACAACCAATGGGATAGATGGCACCTGATAATCTGATTTGTAATGGCCTCCTTCAGTGATGACAGTAGAGTTTGCGGTAAGCTGGGCGAATATGGTAGTAGTCTAAAAATTTTAAGATAAAGCTTCCTAATCTGGGTGCAAACTGGACCTTCCTCAGTGTAATTATGGTCTTCTGTGATCTCTGAGATTTAACTGTGTGCTGAAGAAAGAACTGTAGGAAGGATCTCTTGCAGGATATGTCAATCTTGAGGACCCAAGATTTTTGGGGGCAATAAGCTGACTTTGTAAAAATGCCACTTAGTAATAAGCAGGCATATACAATGGGATGAAGGCTATTGCTGAGCACATTGGGTTGTATCCCAAAAATTATAAGCCACCTGGATCTTCGGAGAAGGGCAGCATATAAATGTAATTAAAAAAAAATGTTGCTGCTGCTGCATGTACAACTTTTTCTGCTTCAGCTTCTGTCTCAAATTCCCTGTGCCAGTAGGCTGATGAAATGTCCATTTACGGTGGTAATAGAAGAAAAGGAATGGTTCCATTACTACAAACCAGGAGACTACTGGATTACTGGAATAATATCTGGAATCTTAGCTCGATTGTACCAATTTTCATTCTCCAAGCCTCCAACCCACCAACTGAAAAGGTAACTATCACCACGTCCAGGATTCTGGTGATTGATTTTACATGCTCCAATATCTTTTCTGGGGATGATTTCACTTCTCCTATTCCTCACTTTGAGAGAAAAGCAGGTCATTATTGCTCATCCCAATTTCCATTAGAACAGGGGTCTTCAAACTTGACAGCTTTAAGACTTGGGAACTTCAACTCCCAGAATTCCTCCTCCAGTCAAGTTAGCTCAGGAATTCTGGGAGTTGAAGTCCACAAATCTTAAACTTGCCAAGTTTGAAGACCCTTCCTTTACAGGAAAGGCTCCTGGGGAACATGATGATTTTGTAAAACCTGAGTTTGCAAAGTTCCTTTTAAGTTCTTCTACAAGTGTCAGCCTCAACAATGAGCAACACTGGGCACTGCCAACACTCTCCCATGATGAATCTTGCCTGGATGGGTTCTGCCTGCTTTCAAAATGATTACCTTGGGACTGTGGAGTCAGCAACTTATTTATTCATATTTATTTTATTTATTTATTAACGATAGTTAAACAGTAATAAAGTGATTGAATAAATACTTGTATTTATCTCTCTTGTATTTCTTCCCACTGTTTCTTCCTGTTTCTTCCCTTCCTTATATTTACTCTATAATTCCTACCACTCTCTCCACTCTTTCTTTCCACCCGTTAACACTTTTATGGCTTCCCTGTTCCTTTTGGTTTAAATAAAAGGGATACCTTTTAAAAACCAAATTCAAAGAGGGGAGAGACTTTATGTGATAAGTTAATGTTTAGTCACAGAGGAATCACATTAACTGTAGTTAACTGTAGAATATAGGAGAATATCTCTGAAGCCATGAATATTCTGCAGCAAATCTCTAGATCTAAAAAACGGTCAAATCCAGCATTTGAATCCAGCTGTTAGTCATCTCCAGGGTGGTATAACAAGAAGAAATCAGATAATATAACTACAACGTACAAAATATACACTTGGTAGCATCACTTATTAACATTCTGGAGGAGTGGGAAGATACAAATGTCCCCCCAAGCATTGGACTCAGAATAGGGGTTGCGAGCTGTGAGCATATCTAGTCTGGTTCCTTGGGGTAAGGGTATGATTTTAATTACATTTTATGGATTGTTATGAATTGATATGAGCTTTGCAAATAGGTAAGTCGATAACATAAATGCTTTGGTTTTGCAAAAGTTAGTTCTAAACAGATTGAAGCAGTTACAATAGTAAGAAACCTTCACACTTTCTTTTTGAGTAAAAAGTTACTATTAATATTGTAACTGTTTTCTTTACCTGGCTACTGAACTATCAAACACCGATCGCCCTGTGCGAGCGCACAGGTTGGGACTTCTAGGGGTACCGTCCACAAGACAGTGTTGGCTGGCAGTGCCCTGGGGCTCTGTTGCGGCCCCTGCCTTGTGGAACCAACTCCCTTTGGAGCTCCGTTTGGCTCCTGATCTTCGCTCCTTCCGCCGTGATCTGAACACCTGGTTGTTTGAACAGGCTGGGCTGGACTGACTTCCTGGGGTTTTTAAAATTATTTGAATTGTTTTTAGTGATTGGGCTTGTTGATTTAATCTTTTTAAAATATTTATTGTTGAATTGTGTTTTAATTGTGAGCCGCCCTGAGTCCTTGTGGAGAGGGGGTGGCATACAAGTCCAATTAAATAAATAAATAATAAATAACTGTAAGAATAATTTTCCTCATTTTTCCCTCCCAAATCATAATTTGGAGAAGACACCTGCATTTTGTTTTCCCTTGAAGATGTTTCCCTTCTCATCCAAGAAGCTTCTTCAGTTCAGACTGAATTGTGGAGGATGGAAGGATTTGGAACTACTGAAAAGATTGTGTTGTCAACAGGATATAGATTCAGCAATTGCAGGAAGGTTCCACACCCATTTACACTATTCATGTGACTCTGAGGGAACAGATAAATTCCAAGGGGCCTCAACAACTTTCAGAAAGAATGCTAATGAACAGATGACTGCAAGGAATATAAATCCTTCCATACTCCACCATTCAGTCAGAACTGAAGAAGCTTCTGGAATGTGAAGTGAAACATCTTCAAGGGAAAACAAAGATCAGTTGTCTTTTGAAAAAGCACCTTTGGGAGAAAATGCAGAATAGGAAGGGTTAAGCCCACTGAATTGCATAAGAGGAAGATAGCATTAAGAATGTGGTGAGGGAAATGAGGGCAGCTAAAAAAGTCATTTACATATGATGGTACAATGATCAGTTGTAGGACAGAAAGATAGGGACTCTAGAGAAAGGTAGATTTTGGAGGTTTCCTGAGGAAGATACGATGGAGAAAAATATATACAAGTTATAGCATTCTCATACATGCCCTAAGGAGAAACACCTTTTGCAATGGAACTACTTTCCTTTGGAAAGAAGAATAAGGAAACGAATCTGTTTTGGGTTCTTCAATGGAGATTGATAGAGGAAAGAGAATGACCCTTCATTTGCCCCTTGCAAGTAGAGTAATTAAAGTTCATGCCACTACTTCTTGACTGATTTTGCTCAATGTGCTCCTGACTTTTGGAAGCCAGTTGATTTCAGTAAACCTTTATAATTCATACTAATCTTTCAGTTTATGTTTAAAGGTAAAGGTTCCTCTTGCACATACATGCTAGTTATTTCCAGCTCTAGGAGGCGGTGCTGGTCTCCATTTTAAGCCAAAGAGCCAGTACTGTCCAAAAACATCTCCATGGTCATGTGGCCAGCATGACTAAACGCTGAGGGCACGTGGAATGCTGTTACTTTCCCACCAAAGTGGACCCTATTTTTCTACTTGCATTTTTACATGCTTTCGAACTGCTAGGTTGACAGAAGCATGGACAAGTAATGGGAGCTCACTCCATTACGTAATGCTAGGGATTCATACTGCCAAAGTGCCGATCTTTCTGATCGTCCCTTTATATATTACCACTAATTCACATACTTCCCTGATTAATCATTTGGTTTATGCTTAGACGGTGCCTTATTCAAGATGTACAAAAAGTTGCTCCCCACGTTATGCCAAGCTCGTGAGAGAGGGAGCCCCAGTTTGCTGCTACGATTGTTCTCTGTGTATGGAAGGAACATTCTCTGGGAAAGAAGGTACAGTAGGTGGCTACAAAAACAAAAGAAAAATTAGGAGACAATTAAAATTTTCTGTTGCTTTTTTGGGGTATTTGATCAAGAAGCAAGAAAAAAAACATTACACATCTTGAAGGCATCCACAAAAATTTCAAAGATTAGGCACTATCACCAAATTTTGTACGATGATGCAAACATTAAAATATATAATGAAAACTTGCTGCTTTCTATTGAGGTGTTACTTTCTTGCTTGGTTTTGGGAAAGAGGACAAGTTTTGAGAGCTGATAGTCTTCAGCCTTTAAAAAGGCTGTTGGTTATTTTAACTAATGTTGTGTCATATGAATATCCTGGGGCAGAAATATTATATTACTCCTTGAAAATGTAGCAATTGATTTCTGATGAGAAATCATGCTCCTACAGCAGCATGCTTCTACAGCAGCAGAAAGAGATATGCGCTCCTACACCAGCAGAAGGAGATATGTGCTAACCAATTTCTTTTTCAGATGCAGCCCATTGTGAAAAGTGTCCAGATAACCAGTATTCCAATAAGAAGTGGGATCAGTGTGTCCCCAAAAGTATAAGCTTCTTATCCTTTGAAGAATCGTTGGGACTCATCCTGGCTTTCTTTGCCATTGCTTTGTCCCTAACCACTGCCTTTATTCTGGGAATCTTCATTAAATACCGAGACACTCCCATAGTCAAAGCCAACAACCGTGAACTCACCTGCATCCTCCTGGTTTCACTCCTGTTTTCTTTCTTGACCTCCCTTCTATTCATCGGTCGCCCCATGAAAATGACCTGTCTCCTTCGACAAACCATTTTCAGTATTGTTTTCTCTGTTGCCGTGTCTTCTCTGCTGGCCAAGACTGTGATAGTGGTGGTGGCCTTCCTGGCTACAAAGCCAGGAAGCAGGATGAGAAATGGCTGGGGAAGAGTCTGGCCCTCTCGATTGTTTTATCCTGCTCTAATATTCAAGTAGGCATCTGTATGATATGGCTGGGAATCTTTCCCCCATTCCCAGATTCTGACTTTCATTCCCAGCCAGAACACTTCCTGCTGCAGTACAATGAAGGTTCAGTGGCCATGTTCTACAGTGCCCTTTGCTACATGGGTTTTCTGGCTGCCATCTGTTTCTTGGTGGCATTTCTAGCTTGAAATCTGCCAGGGACTTTCAATGAAGACAAACTGATCACCTTCAGCATGTTGATTTTCTGCAGTGTTTGGATCTCCTTTGTCCCCACCTACCTGAGCACCAAAGGGAAATACATGGTAGCCGTGCAGATCTTCTCCATCCTGGCCTCCAGCCTGGGTTTACTGGGCTGTATTTTTATCCCCAAATCCTACATTATTACCCTGAGACCTGACATGAACACCACGGAACATCTGATGATGAAAACTCATTAAGGCTCCTTGTGCTGGTGTTTATTTTTTTGTTCACTTTACATCCAATATAAAATCACATACCTTTAAGTCATGTTTTATGTTTTGTCATTTATCTTTCTTCATTTCATGTGGATTTTAAATTATAATAATTGAGTAATAAAGTTGCTAAAACAACTCAAACTATTTGAATTAATCATATCCTCCAGTTGTCATAATCTGAATTCATGTTAAGTCATAACTATCATCAATGACATTAATAAAATTTCTGAAACCAGGCCAGATAAACTGTTACCAGAGACTTTCTGATATGGTTTTAGACTAAATTAAAGACTATGGATAATGATTTGTGTTTTTGTTTTTTTAAAGGTTGATGTTATGTTTTATTTTCTGGGATGATGTTCTGACTATTAAAAAAACAGTTAATTTCAAATGTATATTTGATCGGTCTCTTCTGGCTGGATAATGTAAGGTCACTCATAAATAGATAAATGAGTTCGATAGAGAAGAGAAGCTGAGAAAGGGAAAAACAGAGAGACAACTAACATTTTATATATTAAGGATAGATTAAATATCAACATGAACATTGGAGCAACTTTACTCTTTTTCTCTGAATCAGTTAATGAGACAAATTGTTACTTTTGACAGCCTTCAATCAAAAGAAAAATGTGTACAACTCTGAATTATTTGAGGGGAAAATCATGTAGAAACCTGACAATTGGTTTGAAGTGTGCTTATGAGTATTAAAATTGGTTCCTGTTTTTTATCCATGTCCATGTCCATATCCATTTCCATATACATATAGTGTGTGTATGGGTGTGTCTTGCCAACTTAGCAATTCAAAAGCTTCAGATAGAGCTGGCTCTTCATTTGTGAATCAAAGATGAGCAGCGCCCCTTGGGTTGGTTAACCTATAAATATATAAATTTGTTTTTGTGCATGTTTCCTTTCTTTGTCATTTTGTCAGTCAGCCCTTCAGTGTATTACAGATTAGGAAAGCTATGTCATATAAGTCAGTACTACTTTTATGTAACCTTGTCTTTGTAATGAGGTCTCTGAATGCCATTATTTCTGCCTTCTGCACTATTTCTCTTTCATTCAGAAAGCATTGGAAAAGTAAAGCCCTCTCAAATGCAAATGCAATGGATTTTTATTCACATACTGATCAGTTTCACTCATTAGGCTAAGTCAGGATTCTAGATTGTCCAAAATTTGATTTCTGCCATTGTAGTGTCAAACCTACCCTAGGCACTTCTAGGTTATCTGCAAAGGTGATAAACATTTCCTCCCTCCAATCATTTCCCAAATCAAAGTGTCCAGAGGGTTTCCTGCCTAAGCAGAGGGTTGGGCTAGAAGAGCTCCAAGGTCCTTTCAAACTATTCTATTCTATTCTATTCTATTCTATTCTATTCTATTCTATTCTATTCTATTCTATTCTATTCTAAATTTGGTGGAGTTCCATATGCACCATGTGCATCAAAAGATTGCCTCACAACACATCAGGAAAATCCTTCCATTCCTTAGGAAGCATCACACACTTTTTGTTCCACGCTACATGAAATATGTATGTATGTATGCATGCATGCATGCATGCACGTATGTATGTATGTACAAAATGTGTGGATCTTATATTCCATAGTGAAGCTGCTTGAAATAAAATGCAGTGAGATTAACTTGGAAACGTCTCTACCATCTGCCCTATTGAGTTTGCTTATGACTTCTCTAATAAATTTTTACTTGGATGCACTTTGCCTTTAAGTGCTGAAGTTGGGATGGAGAATTTCATTGGAACGCTGACATGTGTCCCTAAAATTATAATTTTCTTATCTTATAAAGAAATTCTGGGTATCATCCTAACTCTCTTTGTCACTGCTTTATCCATAACCATAACTTTTGCCTTTATTCTGGGAATCTTCATTAAATACCGAGAAACTCCTGTAGACAAAGCCAACAATCAGAAACTCACCTACATCCTCCTGGTTTCACTCCTGCTTTCTTTCTTGACCTCCCTTCTGTTTATTGGTCACCCCATGGAAATGACCTGTCTCCTTCAACAAACCATTTTCACTGTTGTTTTTTCAGTTGCCGTGTCTTCCTTGCTGACCAAGATAGTAATGATGATGGTGGCCTTCCATAGTACAGAGTCTAACACAATATGAGACTGAAAGTCCATTGTAGTAATAACTGTGGGTTTGATTTTGTCATGCCACTCATGATTTTTATCAGTTTTTGGTGACACTTGTCTTCAAACCCGGTGGAAGCCTCATAGCACAGAGCTCACTAGTGGATTCTGTCAGGACCCACAGCTGGCCCATGTCTTTGGAGTCCATACTTTGGAGTCTACGTGGTGGTGCGATTCAACTGGTATAACAACCAGTTCGGTGAGAGAGCATGCATCAAATATGCGCTTTGCCTGCACACACAGCATTTACAAAAGACAATTTTTAGCTAATACCTACCTTCTGCTGCAGCCCCGGTGAGTAAAATAGCTGATGCACAGCAAATCACTCTGCCGCGCAAATCAGCTGTGCTCAAAAACAAGGAAATAAAGCACATGAAAAGGGCAGGGATGGGTAGGCGGTGTCAAATGATCACCGGAACTAGTGGTTCACCCGAACCAGTCTCAACTTGTAGAATCCCACCCTTGAGTCTAAACCTTCGGAATCTGAGCTTCAGATTAATATTCGTCCTTGAAGCAATTGATTGTCCAGGCAATATATGTAACTAATTAATTTATACTCCATTAAAGGATTTTGGAGGATACAATGGAGAGAGGTCTCAGATGCACACTTAGCAGAAGGATTCATACCTGCATATCATATAGCATTGGCCATGGGCTCAGTTCATGTTGTTTAGCCATTCACCTTCAGCTATTGTTGGTATTGTACTGATATAGCATCATCTCTTGGTTCCCTACGTAAGAAACAGAAAATATCACCACATCATGAAAAAGTCAGAAACAAGCTATTTTTCAGATTAATGCACCAGGGAATTCTGACTAGATCTTCTTTCTAACCATGAAGACTGATAGTCGTCCATATTTTGAAAGATAGAAGACATTTAACAGGGGCCTACAATAGATTGCTCAATATATCATGATCTGGAATTAACCATTCTGGAGTATCTAATTCATTGAGAAAGATTTCCTCATCTACATCAGGCAGAATAAGAAAGAAGTATAATGGCCAGAGGTGGTATTCAGCAGGTTCTGACCAGTTCTGGAGAACCCGTAGCGGAAATTTTGAGTAGTTCGGAAAACTGGCAAATACCACCTCTGACTAGAGATTTGCAGTATCCTTCCCCTGCCATGCCTACTAAGCCACGCCCACAGAACCAATAGTAAAAAAAATTGAATCCCACAACTTGAAATGGCTCATTGCCTAGTTTAAGAACATTGAACTGTTTTTACACATTTGAAGCTTTAAAAACTCAAGAATAAGTTTGCAGACCAAAAAACAGTGAGAGAGAGAGTTAAACCATGATCTATAGCTCCCTCTTATGGCAACTTGCAGTATATTCAACCAATCAGAACACAGCATAATACATTACAGTATTTTTCCTTAAAGCTACAGACATATATATTTGTGCTTTATATATTGTCAAGTCAACTATGTTATGTACATAGACATAACATTCTCCCCTTTGGGTTGGTCAATATATAATAAATTACATCTTCAATTCATAACTTTTACACAATTAATAACTTTACATCCTCATACAATTTTATAGAGATTAGAAGATTCTTTATCTAACTCGACATACAATGCTTTTTTGAACTCTGTTAGATTTAAGTCTCTGTAATTAACCTTCTAGGAAACTCAGTACATGTTGTTTGTATATTTTCTACCTCTATCTCCCCTATCGAATCCTCATCTTTTACAGTTATAGAGGGTTTGCCTAGTTCAATAACATTGAACTGTTCTTACACATTTTAAGCTTTAAAAACTCAAGAATAAGTTTGCAGAATAAAAAACAATCAAACTTCCCTGAATTGTTCCTTTCTTAATTCTCAAATTAGAATTATGTCCCCCCCAAGCATTGGGCTAGGAATAGGGGTTGCGAGCTGTGAGCACATCTAATCTGGTGCCTGGGGGTAAGGGTATGATTTTAATTACATTTTATGGATTGTTGTGAATTGATATGAGTGATATATTAGCTTTGCAAATAGGTAAGCCAATAAAATAAACACTTTGGTTTTGCAAAAGTTTGTTCTAAGCAGATTGAAGCAGTTACAATAGTAAGAAACCTTCACACTTTCTTTTTGAGTAAAAACTTACTTTTAATATTGTAACTGTTTTCTTTACCTGGCTACTGAACTATAAGAATAATTTTCCTCATTTTTCCCTCACAAGTCATAATTTGGAAAAATTATAGGCAGAATCAGTTCTGGTGATTTTGATAGGATTCCTTTGATCCTGACATAATAAGCTTGCTATCTCTCCCTGATACTTCTTTTGGCAAGAAGCTCCAAGTGGTGAATTTCTCATAGAAATTTCAGAAAGGTTTTATCACCTGCAAAGTCCAAAAAAATGGAATAGTTTAATTGAATAATGAGTATCTGGTTATCTTTTTGGCATTGCACCATATAGATATGAAGCTACAGTAAATATGACATGCTTTCATGAATGTCCTAACTGAAGATTTATTTATTTATTGGAATTTGACAAACTAAAACAAGAGCAAGAATAAGAGAATAAAAAATACAATGACAGGGACTTTAGTGCACTTATGCACGGCCCCCTCTACTGATCACTTAAGTATGACGTAAGATCCACAGAAGTCAATTTGTGACTGAAACTGTGAAAATTTGTAGCTGAGACAACCAAATCAGGTAGGGCATTCCAGACCACTCTATTACAGAAATCAAATTTTTACAGTCAAGTTTAGAACGATTTACATTGAGTTTAAAGCAATTGTTCAAATGCGTATTATTGCGATTAAAATAGAAGCAGTCATTACAGGTAAAAGATTACTACGTATAATTTTGTATGCAATACTTAGGCCTGACCACAAGCGACAGAGTTCTAAGTTATCCAAACTGAGAATTTTGAGCGTAATAGCAAAAGGAATTCTATTGTGTACAGAAGAGTGTAAGACTTTTCTCATGAAGTACTTCTGAACCTGCTCGATTGTACTGATGTCAGATATATGGTGGGGATTCCAAACAGTTGGACAATACTCTAAAATTGGTCTAGTATCAGGATTCCGGGATTTACTCCAATTAAATCATGAGCCTCAAGCTACACTCTCAAAACTACAAAGGATTTATTAGAAGTTAACATGCCGGCATTTGCCTGGGGATAGACAACTCTGAGATACGTAATTCACTGTCACTCTTTACCCTGTTTTTACTCCCACCGCTCTGATGCCACCTAGCTTATACATGACATTTTGATTATGTTTACCAATATGTCCGACAGAGTATTTATTAATCGAAATTTGAAATTGCAAAAATAGAAAACCATTCAGACACATAGTCGTGATCTCTTTGCAAAACAGCAGAATTATCTGTAGAATTGAATAATTTTAGGTCATCGGCAAAAATAACGCAATTGCTTTTAAGTTGGTCACATAAATCGTTGATATAGAGCAAAAAAATTTGATGAAATTTCTGATGTTGCAGTGACAACACCTTCTACTACCTCCTGCCCTACTTGTTGGCTGTTCATGAAGTCAACCAGAATTCAAGGCTCTTACCCAACATCACACTGGGCTACAACATCTATCAGAACTTTTTCAGTGCAAGAATGACATACGAGGCCATGCTGGATGTGCTATCTAAGGGACAGGAGAACGTCCCAAACTACAGATGTGGAAGACAAAAGAAGCTGCTGGCGATGCTTGAAGAAATGGATTCTAAACTCTTTGATCACATTTCCAATGTCTTGAGCATCTATAAAATTCCACAGGTATAAAGCCAAATGAAATTAATTCCATGTTGTAAATTGTTCAGATTTGTCTAAATGGCAGCACTTGTATATATTTCTCCAAATAAATTGAAAGTCAGAGAATAGAAGAGCTGAAATAATTTTTAATTCACATTGTGTGTGTGTATGTATATATGTATATAAGGTAAAGGTAAAGGTTCCCCTAGCACATACGTGCTACTCATTTCCAGCTCTAGGGTGAGGTGCTCATCTCCACTACAAAGCTGAAGAAGCAGCACAATCCGAAGACATCTCCATGGTCATGTGGCCGGCTGAAGTGGTTTATTCAAATGATGGTGAAGCTATAAGAATGTGAAATCTAAGGAAAACATTTTCTTAGGGAAGACATGATAGCAGTGTTCCAATATCTCAGAGGCTGCCACAAAGAAGAGGGGGTCAAGGTATTCTCCAAAGCACCTGAGGCCAGGACAAGAAGCAATGGGTGGAAACTAATAAAGGAGGGAAGCAACCTGGAATTAAGGAGAAACTTCCTAACAGTGAGGACAATTAACCAGTGGAACAGCTTTGCCTTCAGACATTTTGGGTGCTTCGTCACTTAGTTTTTTAAAGAAGAGACTGGATAGTCACTTGTCTGAAATGGTATTGGGGGTTGGACTAGGTTAGGGTGTCACTCAACTTCATTGAGGGCCACATGAGGATTGTTTTTGACCTCAAGGGAGGCATGGTCAAGGTGGGCATGGCCCGCATGATTTCACTTGTGTCAGGGGGCACCTGTGGTGGCTTGAATGCTCTGCCAGTGAAAATGAGCTCCCTTTTTGGATGGGACACCCTCCTGCCAAAATGGAGCTCAGGAGAGTCATGCGCGGCCCTCTCTAGCTCCATTTTCACTGGCAGAGGCACTGTGGGCCAGTCCTTTGCAATTTCCAGGATGGCCCCTTGGGCCAGATCGAAGTATCCCACAGGCCAGATCCAGCCTCCGGGCCTTAAGTTTCACACCCGTGGACTAGGGTCTCCTGCTTGAGCAGGTGGATGGACTGAAAGACTTTCCAGCTCTATTCTTAGTGACTAATTGACTGAGTGAATGGGTGACCCACAGAGTTACAATATGACCAGATTATTACCCACAGATAATTCAGAGCTCTCTGGTGTCAGGGCTCCAACGAATGCTCTAATTAATTCACGAGCCTCGAGCCAAGTTTCAAAAGAAATCCAATTATTTATTAGGAGCAATACGTTGGCCCTTTTCCCAAATGCAGTTGGCTCTGCCCTACATAATTTACTGTTCACTATGACCCTGTTTCCCTCCTCCTCCCAGGGTGTGTCATGAATCACATTCTCCAATGAAGCATTTTCGCCTGGCTGTGGAAAACACACCTCTCCAGTTGGGCTTGGTAACTTGAGACACAATCTAGAGAAAGGTGTTCTGTCTCCCCTTCCCTTCTTCCAAAAGGTAAGGATCTTATCACAAATACACCCACAGACAGGCACACTGGCTTGACTCCAAAAACAAACCTTCTGCAACTGACAATAGTCTTGGCAATCAAACACGTTATTCCTGCCAATTCAGGGTTTGCAAATTATAGTCTTACCCACATAGACAGAATGGGATTTTTATTTCAAAGTCCACAGACAAGCACCTCTCCAGACTCAATCCAGCCACAACACTAACAAGATTCTTGGTTTGTTCGTTTGTGCAGTTTGCAATGTCGCACACCCACTTTTATCCCTGGTTGTGGCTCAATCTCTAGCCCTCCCATACCCCCTACATTGCTGCTGACATTTCCCTCCGACACTGCCTGGGATCAAGCCAGGATTCTTCCTCCTCCTCCCAGCTGTGGTTGTGCTGATATGCTTCCCTCCTGGCATACCTCAGGCTGTTTCTCTCGGCTTTCCCATGAAACCTGAGGTATTGCCAAGGAGGAAGGTCCTGGGGAGGAAGGCATTGTCAGGGAGGAAGGTCCTGGGGAGGAAGGCATTGCCAGGGAGGAAGGTCCGGGGGAAGAAGGCATTGCCCGTTCCTCCCCTTCATCATTCAGGTCCTCTTCCTCTGTCAGCACAGGCTCAGGAGTTGGGGGCACAACAGAAAGGTATATGTGGAATGTGCTTCTGATAATAGTAACGAAGAGCTCCATCAGATCTCCCCTCACCTCTTTCTTGTTCTTCTTCAAGAGCAAGCCTCTAATGAGCTATGAGTAACACCTGGTTTCAAAGTGAGCATACAAGACAACAGGACAGAGCATCAAGGGAACTAGCAAAATTCATGCAGCTATCATTTGAAACATGTCTCAGTTGTGGGGGAAGGCCCTTAGATTTACCATCTGACTTTCATCATTAAAACTGGCACAAACTACCAATACCTTCTCTTTTATCTTTTTTTTTTTTAAAACAAATTTTATTCAATTTTTAACAATTTTTTAAAACAGCTCTTTTCAGTAGACAGCATGTTCCCAGTCATCACTTTTACATGCAAATGACAGTAGATCTATATTCATTTTAAACATTTGACTTCACTTCTATTCCATTTTAGCGACAAAGGGTCAAAGAAATTAATCCTAATCTCAAATCTTAATCTCAATCTGTATAGCCCCCAGTTCATTTCGAGTTAATTGCAAATATACATATATATTTTAAAACTTCATGTATAAATCTTACAAATAACAATATATTTGCCCATCATATTAAAGATAAAGTTCATCCATTCTATCCTTTAATTATCTTCACATTGTTAATACTCTTTTATCATTTACAGAATTCTTTTGTCCATCAGATTTGCCCTTTCATCACATATTCTCTCCATAATTCTAAATCCGTACCATGTTAACACTAAAAGAATGAAAGAAAAAAACCTAGACTTGCCCCCTTTTACTACTTTGAAAGTGACACCTCAGTGGTTAATATAGTAACATAATCATAATCATTCCCTTTAAAACGAAGATAGAGAAAAAAAAAAAGAAAATGGAAAAAGCTCCCTTACAATATCTCTAATCGGTTGGTTCTGCAACACATATCCCCCTAAAATTTATTTATGGTTCCAAAATAATAATAAAATAACTAATCTTGGTTATTGACAAATCTCATTTTTAGGCATTTTCTAAAATCATTTCAATTAATTCAATTCATCTAATCATCATTTAGCTTTTTGTGGATAAGAAATGAAAAATGTGACCTTTACCAGTAAAATTGTCAGTAACCCCTATTGTTTTACACTTTTATAATTACAATATATTCTTATTACCATTTCTTCATGCAGAACCCCTTTTAAATACGTTAGCCATTGTCTCTATGCAAACAAGTTTCTTTCTTTATTATGTAATTCCGTGTCTCTCTATCTTTTGTTCTTGTTTCTTGTTCCTTCTCCTCTCTTTATCCCGCTATCCCCTTCTCTATCCAGTTTGAATCCTCTCTCTCTCTTTGCCTTTCTGCTCTCTATCCTTCTGGACCTTTTAACATGCCTAATTTCATAAATGTTCCCTTTTTAATTACCTTCTTAAGTTTCATTTTTTTTGATCATCCTCCCTTTCCCTTTTTATTTGTATTAATCTTTGTGTTAATTGTCTTCTTAAAATATTTTCTTGCTGGCTCCTTCTCCTCCTATTATCCTGCTCTCCCCTTCTCTATCCAGTTTGAATCCCTCTCTCTCTCTTTACCTTTCTGTTCCTTTCTTCTGAAACTTTCTAACATGCTTAATTTAGTAAATGTTCCCCTTTTGAATACTTTCTTGGGTTCCGTTTTTTAGCCACCCTTCCTTTCCTTTTTATTTGTATTAATCTTTGTATTAATTGTCTTTTAAGATGGCTTTCTCTTGTGCTGGCTCCACCCTTTCGACTTCTTCTTCTTTATTCAGCATTTGAATGCCCATATTTTCTGCAACCAAGATTAGTTCAGTCACTTCCTGTAACAGTTCTTTCATATTTTTAAACTCCATTTTAATTCTTTGGACCACCAAAATTTTAATTTTCCTTATTTCTTCTTCTTTAAATTTTCTATGATCCTAACCCAGGTCCAGAGTCTATATCAATATTACACCAATTAGTCCGGTAATCCGTCTTTGTGTATTCAAGCTTTCACTTTCTATAAGTCTTGCTCTCTTTAAAATGTAACAACTCCAATCCACAAAGGAACAAGATAGTTTCTTACTTCTTTAGCTTCCAATTTTTTCTCCACAAAGTGGCACTTTCTGCACAGAGTCTTAACCCTTTCCTTTTATTTTGATATTCAAAAGTTTTCGAGCCCCAAACTTAAGTTCTTACGCTGGCTTCTTCCTTTCCGGTTCAAGCCCTTATAGCTGTCAAAAATATTTTACTTATTTTTCTTCACTTGGAACTTCTTGGCTTCTGTTTCTCTTTTTTAAAACTCATCTTTATCTTAATCGGGGTGCCTTGATCTTACCATCGATCTCCAGGTTCCTCTGTTGTCGACTTCTCTCTTTCCTCCTGCACAATCTTAATCCCGTTGAGACCTTCTCTTCTTGGTGGCCATTTTGACCACCACTTCTTGGCGTCTTCGGGAGGAAAAGACCAGACCCAAGGGGAAGATCGGCTCCCCTCCTCTGGCTGGCAATTTCCCTTTCTCCGCCGCCCCTACGGGCAGCTTCAGCCCGAACCTTGCAGGATGGGGCTCAGCTTTACCAAGAAGAAACCAGCAGGCTTCTTGTGATGGGTGGGCGATCTAAACGCGCGCCTGTTCTGAGAGAAGGCTC
>CM019149.1:29961901-29983744 GCA_009733165.1 Naja naja
CATTAAAGGACAGGGGTTGAGGGAATGTAAGCATCGTATATACAGAGACCAGATGTGAACATACAAACTATCTGTAATAATGTTAAGGCTGATTGAGAAACATTGAAAAGAGCAAGATTGAAGGCAGACAATTCTGCTTGTCTTGAGTAACTGGAATATGGCAAGCTTGTGCCAGGCCTTTAGCAGTTTGATGAAAAAGAGTGATTGAAAAAAAATCAACAACAATGTATGAAGAAGAGACCCAGAAAGTCAAGTGACTACCTATGTGAAATATCTTCGGTCTTGTAGTAGCTGTTTGCAAAATTAAAAATAAGATCATGATTAGGGTAAATCCTGGGCATAATATAAAGCACCTGGAAGATTAAAAATAATTTGACACACATAATGAGAGTCAGGAGAATTAAGTTGAAAGGCTGTTGAAAAAGTTTTGAAAGTTAAAATAGCAGAACACTTTCCAGGTATCATCATGAGAATCCTTGTAAGGAAGAAGTCATTAAGTAAGCAAGCCAAAGTTCTTTGAGGCAAACAATACAGCTTAGATAGTCAGGCAAAGACATTGAAGAGATAAGTTATTCTGAAAATAAAATTGAAAATCGACTTTACATAACTCCACCATTTATACCTTACTGTACTTATCAAAAATTAGAAGAAAAAAGTTATTTGCAAAGCCCATTGTAAACCTTTCATGACTTTTACCAGTTGTGCTGGCAATAGCCATGCATTCTCCAGTTCTTGTTGTAAACCAGCCAGATGAGTCAAATTTTAGTGTCAATTCTCTGCTTTAATCAGAATATGGATTAAGAGCATGTACAAAACAGCTAGTTTTAAATTTTATTCCCTTTGCTGAAACTGGGAACTGAGTCATCTTCAAGGATCCAGGCAAATTGCCCACCTCAGCCTATCTATCTGAGGCTCCTTTGTGAAAATCTCTAAAAAAATCAGGAGATGAAGCTGTAACCTATGAAAAAGTTACTTTCTAACCTGCGCCTTTTTCAGGCAAAAACTCAGGCAGAAAAAAAAATGGTTAAAGTGATCAAAGCCTCATTCTCCCCCCGCCTCCACCCCTACAACAACCAGCAGAAGACAAGAAGGAGGCAATGAAACCTCTTCTCCTCCCCCCCACCTCCACCCTACAACCAGGAAGACAGAAGGGGGAATGTTTAAAATCTCATCCATTCTTTCCACTCAATATTCTTTCACCAATAAATCACACACAAATAATTTTCATCATGAGTAAAGCACACACAAATACACACACAAATAATCTATCTTTCTCAGGTCGGACCTTTCTCACACTCTTTCTTACTCTCCTTTCAATCTGGGATGGGGTCAATACACAAACATTTCTACCACCTTTTTACCATCAACATACTCACACATTTACACTGTAATCATCACGACACATATTTACAATTCTTTCTCTGAGAGCCAATAAGCTCTATTGTAGAATCTCATCTCAGGGCTGGAAATGATTGCATACAGACACATTCTCACACTCAGCCCTGGGAGGGTTTGTCCCTTTAAGTTTCCACACATTTTTATTTTTTTTTATAAACCTGTAGTTTGTTCTCAGAGCACTGGGAAAACTCAAGGAAGTTTCCAATCACAAAGGTGATTGTGGGCCCAGGCTCACTACCTATCTGCCTCCCACAACTCTAAGTCCAATCCAAAAAGCCAATTTAATTCTCTGGTTGCCAAACATGTTACAATTAATTTATTTTGAACTTCAGCAATTCCAATTAGGGCTATACACAGTAAAGGATATTTTCTTCAATTCAATCTATTCAATTCTGCATACACTTATTTACATTATTATACATCACATCTAAGTTTTAATGAAAATCACATCATGAAAAGAATAGTAAACATTTTCATCTTCTCTTAGTTCTTCCTAACACATAACAATAAATGAACCATATTTTCTTTGAACAGCCCCATTGTATTGTATGGAGGGGCTTCCTAACAGATCTGTGTCTCATTCCATGCTTCTGATCAGCAGAATCTAATTGTGGACTATTGAAATCAATAGGGCATGCCTTCCACTTTCAATTCTGCCATCCAGTGCATCAGAAGAGAGCAGTTGCCTGTATTCTAGTTACATAAGCATTACATACGGAGGAATGCGTGGAAGTAAGCTTCTTTTAAACTTTTAAGCATCCACACATTGATGTTCTCATGGAATTCCTTTGGAGGAATGGTCATAGGAGTAAGCTGAAGCGGAGGTTCAGTTCTTAGAGAAGAGGAAGAAGCAACCAAGGCAGAAAAAGTTCCTGCAGTCGCGTCTGTATCCTCTGAAGGAGGGAAGAGCTGCAGGAGAAGAACTGTGTCTGCTGGGAGGAACACTTCAGGGACAGTGGGAGACTCATGCTGGTTGGAGAGACCTTTGGCAGGATTCCTCCATATTAGAAAGAAAGAGCAGCAGAATCAGTAGAAGGAGAGTTAGGATAGAAAAGAAGTAAGAGATTTCTTAGAAAGAGGATAGACAGTGGTGCCATTAATCTTTTGCAAACAATTAGTCTTCTTCACCAGAGAATAGAGCTCATCCCTATGCTTGATGAGTCCTTGAATTTGAAGAGCCCATTACTTACATGTGCACGTGTGGCATCCAGGCGGGTAAGCAATGAGGGTGAAGGTGACGCACCTCTAGCCAGTGGTCGTCTCTGGACAACTCAGCAGTATGGACGAGCCCCAGATGTCACAGCAAGGCCTGTAACACTTTACTGGATTGTCCTAGGTTCCCTGCTGATGTTGTCCTGGGTTCCCACGAGGAACAAGTCTCAGCCCTCGCCCGAGACAATTTAGGGGTCCTGCATGGGCAGAAAAGACCAAATAAGAGACACCACACAAGAAGTTTCTAAAGATGAGAAAGCACGCAAGTGCCTAGGGGTGATGTTGTGTCCTCGAACAGATGTAACAGTCTCTTTATTAAGCAGATTTAGCAGGGAGGGGTAACTACAGCAAAGGGGGGAGCAGTGTGTGGAAAGTTACCAAACAACGTGAGTCTGAGCATCGTATCAACAAAATAACACCTGGGTTACAGGAAATCGTAAATTCCAACAGAATAGAAACCTAAGCTCGGAATAACAAAACTTAATTAGAGGAGGAAGGCAATTGGGTACTATAACTCAAGTCTGTTAGACACTAGGTATCTTGCACCTCTGGAAGGAATGCAATGGGAGTCAGTTGTGCCAGGCACTTGTTATCTTGTAGCTCCTAACAAGGGTATGTCACATTCTTTAGCTGTGAGGCCTGGAAAACATGAGGTACCATATAACACCATTTGGCTGTGAGGCCTAGGAGAACATGAACCAAGGATATATCCATAGGCAGAGGCACTGTGGGCCAGTCCTTTGCAATTTCCAGGATGGCCCCTTGGGCCAGATCAAGGATATCCCAGGCCAGATCCAGCCTCCGGGCCTTGTAAGTTTCACACCCCTGGACTGAGGCTCAGCTAGGTGGATGGACTGGAAAGACTTTCCAGCTCTATTCTAGTGACTAATTGACTGAGTGAATGGGTGACCCACAGAGTTACAATATGACCAGATTATTACTCACAGATAATTCAGAGCTCTCTGGTGTCAGGGCTCCAGCAATGCTCTAATTAATTCACACCGAACCCAAGTTTCAAAAGAAATCCAATTATTTATTAGAGCAATACGTTGGCTTTTCCCAAATGCAGTTGGCTCTGCCTACATAATTTACTGTTCACTATGACCCTGTTTCCCTCCTCCTCCCAGGGTGTCATGAATCATTCTCCAATGAAGCATTTTCGCCTGGCTGTGGAAAACACACCTCCAGTTGGGCTTGGTAACTTGAGACACAATCTAGAGAAAGGTGTTCTGTCTCCCTTCCTTCTTCAAAGGTAAGGATCTTATCACAAATACACCCACAGACAGGCACACTGGCTTGACTCCAAAAACAAACCTTCTGCAACTGACAATAGTCTTGGCAATCAAACACGTTATTCCTGCCAATTCAGGGTTTGCAAATTATAGTCTTACCCACATAGACAGAATGGGATTTTTATTTCAAAGTCCAGAAGACAAGCGCCTCTCCAGACTCAATCCAGCCACAACACTAACAAGATTCTTGGTTTGTTCGAACTTTGTCACGCACGAAGTTTGCAATGTCGGCACACCCACTTTTATCCCTGGTGGGGTGTGGTTCAGCTCAATCTCTAGCCCTCCCATACCCCCTACATTGCTGCTGACATTTCCCCCTCCGACACTGCCTGGGATCAAGCCAGGATTCTTCCTCCTCACTCCCCAGCTGTGGTTGTGCTGATATGCTTCCCTCCTGGCATACCTCAGGCTGTTCCTCTCGGCTTTCCCATGAAACCTGAGGTATTGCCAAGGAGGAAGGTCCTGGGGAGGAAGGCATTGTCAGGGAGGAAGGTCCTGGGGAGGAAGGCATTGCCAGGGAGGAAGGTCCGGGGGAAGAAGGCATTGCCCGTTCCTCCCCTTCATCATTCAGGTCCTCTTCCTCTGTCAGCACAGGCTCAGGAGTTGGGGGCACAACAGAAAGGTATATGTGGAATGTGCTTCTGATAATAGTAACTTGAAGATATCAGATCTCCCTCACCTCTTTCTTGTTCTTCTTCAGAGCAAGCCTCTAATGAGCTATGAGTAACACCTGGTTTCAAAGTGAGCATACAAGACAACAGGACAGAGCATCAAGGGAACTAGCAAAATTCATGCAGCTATCATTTGAAACATGTCTCAGTTGTGGGGGAAGGCCCTTAGATTTACCATCTGACTTTCATCATTAAAACTGGCACAAACTACCAATACCTTCTCTTTTATCTTAGATCAACTATAGTGTCATCAACCAGGTGGCCGAGCAAAATCATCGTTTTCCTTTTTCATATCAGATGACCTCCTTACTCAGCTATTGCCCAACTGCTCCTGCAGTTCCAATGGACGTGGATTGGCCTTCTTTCTCAGGACAATGAAAGAGGAGAAAAATTCAAAAGACGCTTGAAAGTTCTCGCTCTAAAAATGGGATTTGCATTGTCCTCTCAGGAAGCGTCCCAGAAGCAAATATGAAGACAAGTGCTGGAAAAACTCTCATGCAAAAAAAAAGGAAAATGTTCCATTCTCTCATCAAGAGTCAAATAAAAATTACAGTATGTCAACTAGATGATCAGGCCTCGTGAAGGTTAGCAGCAATAGTACAAATAATTGATATGACTAATACATCCCTGGTGGGAAGGGTGTAGATTGCAACAACTTTGACAGCTTTAAGTGTAAGTGCTTTTTGTTAAGTTTGCATGAAGAGACAGATGCGAAGTGCTTCAAGCTCTTTGTTTATTAGTGACTACAGCTCAGAACGAACCCACTTTGGCTGGGCTGCGGCTGCTACTTATAGCCAGCAGCTGCAATTGCCAGCCAATCAGAGTGCAGGGTTTTCCCACACTTTTTAAACCAATCATTTCTTACATTTTACAAGAACAGTTCAAACTAAATCAATGACTTTAAACCTGCATACATAACACCCCTCCCCACTAGGTTCAGTCCATACTCAAACCCCAGCCTATCTAATGTATTCTTTTAAATAGGTGGGGCTCTTACGTGTACTTGAGACCTACGTGGTTCAGATGTTTTAAGGTTCTCACCTTGTGAGGGAGGAAATGTGTCTGCTGACATTTCCTTACTAGGACTTGTAGTAATGGTAGAACCTGTTTGGTTACTACAACCTGGTCTCTCCTCCCAATCCATCTCCAACCCAATGTCAGCACCTAAATCAGGTAATGATGTGCAATCTTCCATTTGTGAAAATGGTTGTTGGTATTGGACAGGTTTTGGGATGGTTCCTGTCGTGTTAGCTCATTACACATGGGGTTGATTCTTGCTTGTTCATTACACTCATGATCCTCCCCTTCCCCTAGAAGAGGTATTAGGTATGGGAACTAGAGAGGAACAATTGCGATGTTCCTGAGGTAATCTGGATCTAAGCTGATCAATGTGCCTGCTCCAGAGGACACCATCCTCTGTTTGTACCCTGTAAGACCGGGGCCTGTGATTTGGGTTATCTCAGCAGGAATCCATAAAGGTTCACCCATAAGGTTCTTAGCATAAACAGAATCACCCACAGTGAACGTGCGAACTTTGCTAGTGGAATCTAGTGGTGCGTTGGGTGCGTAAGTGGGATGAAGGCGGTCAAGGGGAGACCTGAGTTTCCTACCCATCAACAACTCTGCTGGGGATAAATTAGTTGATGGGTTAGGAGTGATGTGCTGGACACTGAGAAGTTTTTCAACTCTCTCAGTGATATCCCCTGACCCAATTGCTGAAGTTTTCCTTGTAAATCGTACCATACATTCAGCCCGGCCGTTAGCCGAAGGATGCCCAGGGGCTATCAGGGCATGTCTGATACCCTGCTGTGCTAGATATGATTCAAAAAGGTTGGATGTAAATTGAGGACCATTGTCAGAAACGAGTACATCAGGTAACCCGTGAGTTACAAAAGCTTTTAAGCTGTTTGATGACAGCATCAGTTGTGGTGGATGCCATAGGGATGACCTCTAGCCATTTGGAATATGAATCTACTATAATAAGGAAAGTGTGCCTCTGGTAGGGCCAGCAAAATCAATGTGAATCCTGGACCATGGGCCCCTAGGACATTCCCATTCCTGTGTGGGGGTGAGAGGTGGGCAGGCCTGACTACCTGACAGTTGGGACAAGATGCAACCCAGTTTTCAACCATTTTGTCAATACCTGGCCACCATACATAACTCCTGGCCAATCCCTTCATTCTGACAATACCTGGATGACCCTCATGTAACATTTCCAAAACCTCTTTTGCAGTTTTGTAGGAATAACCACCCTGTTACCCCACAAAATACATCCTCTTAATACAGATAATTCAGTTTGCCTGGATTTAAAAGGTTGGGCAAGTTGAGGTAGATCTTGAAGAGGCCAACCTTTCTTAATCCAGCCTATAACAGGAGCCAATACAGTGTCTTTGGCAGTCTCTCTGGCAATTTCAGCAGCGTGTACTGGAAGCTTGGCAACAGTTTCTAGGAAAAAGGTGTAAGTCTCAGGAGCAAAGTCCTCAGTGTGAGAAGGAAGTGGGCAGCGACTCAAAGCATCTGCATGCCCAATGTCTTTGCCAGGCCTGTGGATGAGTTTGTATGAATAAGCAGCAAGAAATTCAGTCCACCTCAGCATTCTTGGTGACAGGATAGTGGGCGTAGGTTTGTCTCCTGCCACAATGCCTAACAGAGGTTTGTGATCTGTGACAATGGTAAATGTTCTCCCATATAAATACTCATGGAATTTCTTGACAGCTGCAACAATTGCCAAGGCTTCCTTGTCCAGTTGGCTGTAGTTCCTCTCTGCTTTGGTCAAGGTGCGAGAGTAAAATGCAATAGGAGCTTCCCTCCCGCTGGGAAGTCTGTGGCTCAAACCCGCCCCCACTCCAAAAGGGGATGCATCACAAGTCAGTACAACAGGCAAATTCTCAGAGAACTGTATCAGTACAGCATCAGACGTGATTAGTCTTTTAATATTGTTAAATGCAGATTGTTCTTTTCTGCCCCAGACCCACGCAGACTTTTTCTCTAATAATCTGTGCAGTGGTTCTGCAATGGTTGCCTTCTGAGGTAGGAACATGTGATAAAAGTTAATGAGTCCAAGGAAGGCTTGCAAATCTGTTTTACATTTTGGTCTAGGGGCTTCTTTGATTGCCTGAACCTTGGCATCTGTGGGGTGGATACCATGCTTGTCAATCATATAGCCCAAGCTTGTCAGTTCTAAGAGTGCATTTTTCTTCCTTGACTTTTAACCCCGCTTTTTGAATCTGGTAAGGACTTCTCTGAGTCTCTCTTGTAACTGAGTGTCATTTTCAGCAGATATTAACACATCATCAAAGTAAGGTACTACCCCTGGCAGTCCTTGGAGCATCCTTTCCATAAGGCTTTGGAAGATGCCTGGTGCCACGCTTACTCCAAACTGTAACCTTTACATTTGAAAGCACCTCTATGAGTCACAATGGTTTGGGCCTCTGCAGTGGCATGATCAACTGTTAATTGTTGATATGTCTGGGCCAAGTCCAATTTGGCAAAGACTGTACCCCTGCCAAGTGAATGTAGTAAATGATGCACCACTGGAACTGGATATGCGCTCTGTTGAAGCGCATGGTTCAATGTCCCCTTATAGTCTCCACAGATTCTCACTGACCCATCAGTCTTGACTGGTGTGACTATGGGTGTCTCCCACCTGGAGTGGTCAGTGGGCTCTAAAACTCCTTGAGCTATTAGTTTATCTAATTGTGCATCAATTTTTCCTTTAAGGCAAATGGGACCCTTCTGGGCTTTAAGCAAATTGGTGGCACCTTGGGATCTAGATTGAAAGTGATAGGGGTCCCCATATACTTGCCCAATCCGTCGCTGAAGACCTCTGGAAACTCAGACTTCAAGGCCTCCTCCCATTCAGTGTTGCTCACGTGATTGATGCCAGTCACCTCAATGCCTAGTGGATTGAACCACTCAAGTCCCAGCAAGCTTGGGCGATCCTTGTCCACGATGGTCAGGGGCAAGCGTTTGGTGTGGCCTTTGAACTTCACGTTGAATTCTCTTGTTCCAACTACTGGAATCTTGTTCCCTTGGTAGTCTTTAAGAGTCAGTGCTTGCTTCTGGAAATGTTTCTTCTGAATGTTGGGAGTAGCCTGTGAATAGTGTCCCATGACACCATAGATAAATATGAGCCTGAGTCCACTTCCATTTGGCAAGGCCTTCCTTCAATTAGTAGCTTGACATGCACTTTTCTGTTATTGATAGAAGAAGAATGACCAATAGTTACTGTCTGATGAGTTTCATTCTTCCCCTTTGCTTCTGTGCTGCGCCCCATTTTCTCACTGAGGTTGTTGGGCTTGAATTCTTTGTCAGGAAACTTCCTTCTGTTGAGTGGAGTTCTGGATGATTTGCAGACTCTTGCTAGGTGACCTCTTTTTTCACAACAGAGGCAGATGGTATCTAGGAACTTACATTCAGTGCGGGGGTGCCTTCCCCCACAACCTCTGCAGTAGAAATCTTGCCTCTTTCTTCCCAGGTCTTTCTTTTTCCGCTCCATTCTGAGTCTGTAAATTCCTTCCTCCACCTCACTACAGTCTGACTCAGAATCTATTTGCTCACAATGAGTTGTTGTGGACTTTTCCACATCAGGATGGCTTGTGGCCTCGTTGATTTTCTTCATGGCCGCTGCTGAGGGCTTGGTAGCTTCTGCTGAAGAGGCTTCTTCTATTGCTTCCTTCAGCGTGATCTTAGGTTTTAGTAATAACTTGCTCTGAAGCACCTTGTCTTTAAGGCCCAGAACAAATCAATCGGCCTCTTTCTAAATTGTTAAATTCAGCATGCACCCCCAATGTCTCTTAAACTTGCCACGAAGTTGTTTACGTTTTCTTTCCCCTTGATCCCGGTAAAACTCGTGTCTCTTAATGAGGCACGATACTTGTGGGGCGTAATGGGCTCTTAACAACTTTTCTAAGTCAGGCCATTCCATTACCTTCATGTCTGCAGCTCCCGCCAATGCCTTCACCATCTTGAAAACTGCCGGACCTCAGTGAGTGAGAAAGACCGCCCTCTTCCGCTTCTCGGAAATGTCGGCAAGATCGTTTCCTTCCAGATACATTTGGAAACGATCTGCATCGTCTCCAGTCTTCTGCCGTCGGATCGAATGGGGCTGGGGTGGGTGTTCAGTGCAGCCATCTCTCTCTTCTTCTGTTCCGCGTTGCCTTCTTCTTCAGGGAGATCCCACCTTCATCGCCAGTGTTAAGTTTGCATGAAGAGACAGACGCGGAGTGCTTCAAGCTCTTTGTTTATTAGTGACTACAGCTCAGAACAAACCCACTTTGGCTGGGCTGCGGCTGCTACTTATAGCCAGCAGCCGCAGTTGCCAGCCAATCAGAGTGCAGGGTTTTCCTGCACTTTTTAAACCAACCATTTCTTACATTTTACAAGAACAGTTCAGACTAAACCAATGACTTTAAACCTGCATACATAACACTTTTGACCTCTGGGTTGATCTCCAAAATAAACATGCTTTGTTTTCCTTCCTCATCCAGAGAAAGAGAAGGACTCAGTATTATGATTTTAAATCTTATGCCATATTGTATGGAAAGGAAGCATTCCAATGTTCCTATTCAAGTCCTGTGTTATTGAAGAAAGTTTGGAAAAATACAGAGAAAAAGAGAATTGGGAATTCCCATCCCATGATTTGATTGCAAGAATCCTGTCTCAGGATTCTTCCAGTATTTCCCAAATAATTCAAATTGTGGCCTGGGTCCTCAGTGCTGCCTCTTCTTCCCAACAGAGTGAGAGGAGAATGCAAGTTGGATACCGTCAATCAGCCCAGATTGTACAGCCATGGCACGTAAGTCTTCTCCTTTGAGGTTCCATTGATTCTCCCCTTCCGATTCCTTATTATTAAATTAGATGTCAAAAGGGGTGAGATACTCCAAAGAGCAGTTGCCCAGTTTGTGGTATTTGAGAGTGAGTGTCAATCTGGAACCTGACCTGACTGAGGTGATTTTTTAAAAAAATTTTAAAATGTGTATAACAAAAACAAGAAGTAAAACCATCTTTCAATTGTAAAGTGTGTCGGTTGGGTATATATATCTTGTGCATATAATAATAATATTGGTATACATTTCTTATTGAGCTTACATTCATATTATATTATAGTCAGCATTATATATCTTCATACATCATTATTACATTGTCATTAAATTTTTATTTCAATTTCAAACTACCCTTAAAGGCAAATCCCAAATCTTACTAAATTATATTTATATTAAAGCTTATTCAAAAATAATCAATTTTACTATATCATTATTAATACAATATCCTTTCATTTCTTACTCTATTTTCTAGCCATCCATAGAATAACTTCCAAATCTTATTGTATTCTTGTTGTTCTCTAATTTCTAATGTTAATCTACTCATTTCTGCACATTCCATTATTTTCTTAATCATTTCCTCCTCCGTTGGAATTCTCTCATTTTTCCAATTTTGGACAAATAACATTCTAGCTGCAGACATTAATAATCAAGTATGTTATTTCTTTACTATAGCTTTCAGGCAAAATCCCCAATAAAAATATCTCAGGTTTTAAGTCTATGTGTTGTTTTATCATTTTTTCCAACCAAGTGTGTATTTTAGTCCAATATCTTTTAGCTTCCATGCATGTCCACTACATGTATATATCTGATGACATTTCCAACATTTATCCAATTTATTCTTAAACATTCTCGCAATTCTCATCGGGGGTAAGTGCCACCTGTAAAACATCTTATACAGATTTTCTTTATAAGCAGTTGATGTTGTCATTTTATAATTTTGAGACCATAATTTTTGCAATTTCTCTAAATCAATCCCATATCCAAAATTTTTCCCCCAAGCAATCATCGTTTCTTTAACTTGTTCCTCCTCCAATTTAAATTCTAATAAATGTCCATAAAGTTTTTAAATTACATTTTCATCAGTACCTATCAAAATTTTATTTATAATGCTCCCACAGGCAGGGCCTCCTTGGGGTACCATTGGCCAGACATTGTCAGCTCTTCTTTAACATAACTTCATTCATAACTCCTAGTAATTGAAGGTTTAATATTTCCTGGAAGGTCTTGTAAAATTCTACTGGCAATCCATCTGGACCTGGTGCTTTTCCCATGTTCTGTTTTTTTAAAGCTTCTGTTTCATTGTTATGTTCCCCTCCTAACATTATTTCAATGTCTTTAGGTATCTGGGGTAGTTTCGCTTTCTGTAAATATTGCTTAACTTTTTCTTCTTGAATGCCCTCTTGGAAATACAATTTTCCATAGTAGTCTTGTATAATTTTTTTCTTTTTCTCATTGCCACAGCAGATATGTCCTTCTTCATTTATTAATTGGCTTATCCTTCTTGCTCCTCTCTCCTTTCTCAGTTTATAGGCTAACCTATAACAAACCTGCCTGGTTTGTTTGCATCTTGAAAATAATTCTGTCTAGCATTTTTAATTTTTTGTGCTAATTCCTCTTTTTCCATTAGTCCCATTTTATGTTTAGTTATGTCCATTCTAATTTTAATGTCTTTTTTTGCGGGATTTCTGTAGCTCCTTTTCCAGCTTCTTATAGTCATCTTCCAGTTTCTTGAAGGTCTTTTTCTGTGTTATGTTTCTTTTCCTTTCCTAATCTATTATCAAACCTCTTGTGTAGGCCTTCTTCATGTCCCAGAGATTCTGCAAAGATGTGTCCTCTTTTTTATTTTCTTTGAAGAAGAAAGTCAATTCTTTCTCTATTTTCTGCTTAAAATCTTTTTCTTTTAATATTGTATTATTCAAAGTCCATCTAGAGCTCTTCTTTTGTCCTTTCCATGTAATTACCGTGTTTCCCCGAAAATAAGACCTACCCCGAAAGTAAGACCTAGCACTATTTTCTAAACCTGCCCTAATATAAGACCTACTCCGAAAATAAGACCTAGTGTAAATCTCCAGTTCCAGGAAGACTTTTCAGGGAGCAACCGTGCACCCGCGAAACACCCCCACACACACACTCACACCCACTATTTGGCACCATAAATATATAAGACCTACCCCGAAAATAAGACCTAGTGTGTTTTTGGGAGCCAAAAAATATATAAGACAGTGTCTTATTTTCGGGGAAACACGGTATTATTGGATTGTGGTGAGCCCAAGTGCATGCTTCTATTTCAATTTCTTGTATGTTCAAAATTAGTTCCACTGACATCCAAATCATATCAATTTGATGTATGTCTATTTGAATAAAAAATGTATTGCTTATTCTCCAAATTTCGCTCTCTCCATGCATCTTTTAAGTTTAGTTCTTCTATCATTTGAAAGAAGGGTTTTGGCAGTATCTTTCTAATTTTCTTTCTTGATTTCTGCGTTTTATAGTCCATTCGTTCACTAATTATTCCATTTAAATCTCCCATCATACAAATATTCACATAGTCCAATTCAATTATTTTCATATGTAGTTCCCTGTAAAATTCTTCTTCGTTATCATTTGGGGCATAGATTGAAATTAAAAGTGTTTTAACATTATTGTCCATCATTTCCACCATCAAAATCCTTCCTTCATCATCTGAGTAAATTTGTTCTGCCATGATTGTATCTTTAATATATAAGACCACACCTCTTTTTTACATTGTGTCAAGGATGTAAATAGTTTCCCTAATTTTTTTTTGTTTCAGTAAATATTCATGTTGTTTTTTGATATGTACTTCTTGTAAGCAGATTATGTCAAATTTTAACTTCTCTAATTTGTGAAATACTTTTCTTCTTTTAGTAGCTAAGTTAACTCCATTTATGTTAATCGAAATCAACTTTCTTTCATCCATGTTAAGCTTTATATGAGGGTTTAATTGCTCTAGTAGATCTTAATTCTTGCTGTTCTCTGGGTACACCACCTACTGCAACTTCTTCCTTTTCTTTCTCTATTACTGTTATGCATTCCTCTTGAAATTCAATTAACGACTCTTCTTTTCTTGTATCTTCCTCTTTTCCTCTAAAGTATTCTTGATAGAATTGTTCGGCTTTTGCAACTGTATCAATTCTGTGTCTTTGCTCCTGCCAGTTGAACAGGAGACCTTCTGGTATCAGCCATCTATAATTCACTCCTCTTTTAAGCAATTCTTTAGTCAGAAATAGGTATTCTCTTCTCATCTCTCTTATTCTTCTTGGTATCTGTTTCAGCACAATGATTTCCTTATCTTTATACTTTAATGCTTTCTGTCTTGCCACGTGAAGTATCTGTGTTTTAATAGTTTTCTTAGTAAACCTGATGTGAACTTCTCTTGGTAGCTTATTTCACATTGCATATCTTGTATAGACACGGAATACTTCATCCATCCCATCCACCATCTTCTCATTGGTTATCTCTAGTGCTTCTGCCAGTATTTCTGTCATTGTTTCAGTCAAATTCTCACCCTTTTCTTCCTCTATATTTTGAAATCTCAAATAAAATTCTGATCTATCCACTTCCCATCGTAATGATCCGCTGTTGCCCTTTTCAATTTTGCTCAACCTGGTATCAATATCTTCAATTTTCTTGTCACTTTGTGTATCTTCTTCTTCAATTTTCTTAAATCTATCTTCATATTTCATCATCATCTGTTGAATATTCTCCAATTTCCCATCTGTCTCTTCAGTTCTTTTCTCAATGTTCTCTGTTCTCTTTACTATATCATCTATTCTCTTTGCAATATCATTTGTTTTTACTTGTAGATTCTGAATTTCTTGCATAATCATCTGCAGTGTCACTTCCTTTTCTTTGGCTTGTGTCTCCTGCTGTAACATCATCTGAATTGATCACTGTCCTCCAGATGGTGAAGAAGAGACTACTGGTATTGAAGAAGTTGGAACTGTTGGGTTTCTGCTCATCTTAGTGCTTACTAAAAAAAAATAGGAAAAAAGAAAAAGAAAAAGGCAAAAACAAACAGCTACCACTTCAAAAATTAAAAAGGGAAGAAAAATTTACAGGCGCTTGTATGCCCTAATCCAATTGGTTACAATAGTATGCCAAAAAAGAAAAAGAAAAAAGGAAGAAAAAGGAAAAAATAAGCCAAAAGAAAAAAAGGAAAGAAAAAAATTCTTATTAAAAAAAAAGAGAAAGAAAAAATGAAAAACAAAAATATTATTTATTATTTATTTATTTTATTTATTGGGATTTCTATGCCGCCCTATCTCCCGAAGGACTCAGGGCAGCTCACAACAATTTCTCTTTTAAAAAAAAGACCAAAAATAAAATATAGTCTAGTTCCTGAGTGAAAAAGCTAAATCCAAACCATAAAAAGTCAGCCAGGGGGGAAATTAAAAAAAAAAAACTAACCACAAATTCTAACAAAAAAAAAAAGCTACTGCCACTAGGTATCCAAGGCTCTTTAATAAATCAAGTTAGACTTTTCAGTGCAGATATTTTCAAGGTCACTTCAATCTTCTTTCTTTCAACTCCAACTCCAGACTCCACTATCAATAGTTCACAGATGAACATCTGTGCAAACAGTCTGTCATGCTCATCCCACTATCTCTTATAGGGAGAAACTCAGAGTCCTTGAATATAGCACACATACATAAACAAATGAAAGAAAAAAGGAAACAATATATCCAAGCCTCTAAATGGCAGTGCTACTTATTTTTCACTTTCACTCCTCCCCTTAGGAACAGAAAAAAGTTATAGTGAAATTTCCCTTTTTTCTAAAAAAAAAGGAAAGAATATTAAAATCAATAAGCAGAGCTTAATCCAAAAAGAAAAAAACCCTTCAGAACAGGAAACTATTTAAACGGGAAAAAAAACCCAGTCCATTTTAAAATTGAAAAGCTTAGCCAAATTCCAAGTTCAAAAAAAGGGGGGAAAACCCATCAGTTTAAAAAACTTAATCTCGCTGCTTATAGACTGTTCTCTTTACTTTTAAGTTCACTTTCAAGCTTTTAGGGTGTTCAAGAATAAATGATAAATGGTGTTGATGTTAAAATACAAAGTCCTCCATGGCTTGGGTCCGGCCTGGACTGAAATGAGGAGGGGTGGGTTTTTAAGTGATTTTAATTGAATTTTTATGGGTTTTAGATTTATTGGACTTGTGATTTAATTATTTTTAATTAATTTATTGTATTGGGATTTTATATTGTGAGCCACCCTGAGTCTCTAGGGAGAAAGGGCAGCATACAAGTCTAATAAAATAATAATAATAATAATAATAATAATAATAATAATAATAACCTCTCACCAAACCGACAAACTCTCTTCCAATCTAGCTGTTCTTCCAGAGCTGCCCCAGCTTCAGCAGCTTAACCAACCAGGGACTTTGCGGTGTCCCTGGGATCGGCAGGATGTGCTCTTTACCTTCACCGTCTCCAAAAGGACTGTCCAGCGGAGAAGATATCTACGGTGATCCAGAAGCTTCCAGATCGCGCGTAGTACCACATGACACCTGCCCCACCCACCCTGGTCTTCCTGCCTCATTTAATCTTCATTCCCTTCATTTCCTTGTTTTTTCTAATATTTCTATTTAGTACTTCCAAATTTAGTTTGAATAACAATGGCAACAGAGGGCATCCTTGTCTAGTTCCTTTCTTAATATTAATATTATCAGTTAAGTCTCCATTTATCATTACTTTTGCTGATTGTTTGTAATATATTGTCTCAATCATTTTTATAAACCTTTCTCCAAAGCCCATGACTTCCATTTGAAACAACATAAATCACCAATTGACATTATCAAATGCTTTCTGTGCATCTAAAATAACCAGTGCCATTTGTTTCGCTGAATGAGCTTCATAGCATTCCAGTGCATTCAATATTGTCTCATGTTATCTTTTATTTGTCTCTAGGCAAAAAGCCATTTTGATCCGTATGTATAAAATAGTTTAAGTATCTTTTAACTCTTTCTGCCATTATAGAGGCAAATATTTTATAGTCTGCATTCAACAGGGATATCAGTCTATAGTTTTTTTATCTGTTTTAATCTTCTTTTGGTATAAGAGTAATATATGTCTCTGTCCATGAATTGGGTACTTTAGCTTTTGTCAGTACCTCATTCATTACATCTATCTATTGATACTAAGCAATTCCTTAATAAGGGCCTTGGTGGCTCAGGCTGTTAAATGCCTGTACTTAAGTTCCAGCTGCCTACAATTACTGTAGGCTCGAATCATACCAGGCTCAAGGTTGACTCAGCCTTCCATCCTCTCGGGGTAGGTAAATTGAGGACCCAAGATTGTTGGGGGCAATAAGCTGACTTTGTAAAAATGCCGCTTAGTAATAAGCAGGCATATACAATGGAATGAAGGCTATTGCTGAGCACGCTGGGTTGCATCCCAAAAATTGTAAGCTGCCCTGAGCCTTCGGTGAAGGGTGGCATATAAATGTAATTTTAAAAAAATTCCTGTAATGTCTTATGTAATTCAGCTGGTAGTCCATCTGGACTAGGAGCTTTTCCAATGTTTTGTCTGTTTATCACCTCTGTCAGTTTCATCATGGTTATTCTCTCTTCTAGCATTAACTTAGTTTCACTTGATATTTTGGGTAGTTCTGCTTCTTACAAGTATTGTTTAACTTTTTCTTCTTCAATTGTCTCTTGTTCGTATAGTTTCTCATAATATTTTTGTACTATTGTTTTTCTTTTCTTTGTTCCCATAGCAAACCATTCCATTCTCATCTGTTAATTGCAGCATCCTTTTCAACTCCCTCTCTTTTTTCAATTTATATGCTAACCTTCTTCCTTGTTTATTTGCATTTTTGAAAAAGTTCTGCTTAGCACTCCTAATTTTTTGTGCCAACTCTTCTTTTTCCATTAACCCCAGTTTGTTCTTAGCGATGTCCATTTGACTTTTAAGATTCTTTTGTTGCTGATATCTTTGTAATTCTTTCTCCAATTTTTTGTAGTCCTCTTCTAGGATTTCTTGTGCTTGTCTTTTTTTAATATTCCTCTTTCTTGTATAAGTTATGATCAGGCCTCTGGTATAGGCCTACATTGTATCCATGCATTTTGCAATGAAGTTTCTTCCTTCTTATATTCTTTAAAGAAGAAAGCCAGTTCCTTTTCCAAATTTTTCATGAATTCTTTTTCTTTCAGAATTGAATTATTCAAAGTCCATCTTGACCTTTTCCTTTGTCCCATCCATTTGACCCATATTGGATTATGGACTGCCCAGGTACTTGTTTCAATGTTTATTTCTTGTATATTTAAAATTAATTCTGGGGTCATCCAAATCATATCTATTCTTGACCATGATGAATGTCTATTTAAGTAAAATGTGTATTGTCTGTTTTTGATGTTTAATTCTCTCCATTTGTCTGGGATACTTACCTTTCTCTGCCATCTTAAAAAAAGATTTTGGTATTTCTGTATTTCTATTTTTTTATTTATCTTCTGTGTTTTATAGTCCAACTCTGCATCTACAATAGCATTAATGTTTCCTAGAATGCATATACTATCATATTCCAGATCTATTATTTTCTTGTGCACTTTTTTTTACAAAACTCTTCTTGTTTCTCATTCGGTGCATATATTGCTATTAAAAGTGTTTGTTGATTATTATCTGTTATTTCCACCATCAACATTCTCCCTTCTTCATCTGTAAAAATTAATTTAGCTTTTATTGTATCCTTCATATTCCAAACAGCAGTAGTTTTTTGTATTTGAGAGTGAGTGTCAACCATGAAGCTGACCTGACTGAGGCCATTTTGATGTTTCAGTGTTCCCACCCTGGAGCTGAGGGATAGGGAGGGGGGAATAGAGATAGCTGGAGTTTTGTAGCCAAAACAAAATACTTTCTCCTGGGAAACAAGGACATTCCCACTGGTGGCTGGGGGGAGGATGAGTGAAGTCACCAGGCAATAAGGTGACACCTTGATTGGACCAGGTGACTAATTGTTTGGAAAGGGGAGGAAAACTTTTACATTTAATGAAGTGAAAATCATGGGAACATTTATAGTCAGATTTCACCAGCCTATGCCTATATGATATGTCCAACAAAACTGATATTTGAGGAACCTGCTTGCCTCAGAGTCCTGTTTGCTATGGGTGCATTACCTGGAACCCTGACAGTGAGTTAGAGAGGGATCCTTCTGTGACAGAAATAGCTCAATGCTGACAAAAAGTAATTTTCAAAATTAAACAAGCATCAGAATAATCCAACAATCCTCAACCTTTTATTGTGATCACAAAGTGATCTAGTCTCCAAGCTAAGGAGTTCAGCTGGATAGTTTGTTTTGGATTAAAATTGGACTTTGCTAGATAAAAGTTTGTAACATAGCAACAAGGTATAAATAAAAGCATCTTCTGGGGGCAGCCAAAGGTTCATCCACTCATCTCCTGAACTAATGGATATGCTTATCTCTTTGAAAGAGATAACATTGCTATGCAATTTTTGTTACATTCCTAGCCCAAAGTTAAACTCTGCTAACTTCATCTTCATCAAGACTGATGCTAAAATTGTATTCTCCATCTTCTCCCATGACAAGTTTTCCCATATCTGCAAATGGTCTTGCCTCAGATGGGCTGTGATGATGAAGCAACAAAACATAGAATATAAAACATAGAGTAATAGAGTTTGAAAGGACTTCACAGGTTTTCTAGTCCAACCCAATAATCAAGCAGGACACCCTATACCAGGTGTCTTCAAACTTGACAGCTTTAAGATTTGTGGACTTCAACTCCCAGAATTCCTCCTTCAGTCATATTAGCTCAGGAATTTTGGAAGTTGAAGTTCACAAATCTTAAAAATGCCAAGTTTAAAAACACTTGCCCTATTCCATTTCAGACAAATGGTTGACCAGGTCACTTTTTGAAAGCCTCCAGTGATGGAGCACTCACAACATCTGAAGGCAAGCTATTCCATTGACTAACTGCTCTCACTGTAAGGAAATTCCTCTTTAGTTCCAGGTTGCTTCTCTCCTTCATTAGTTTTCAACCCTTGTTTCCTGTCTTGCCTAATAGTAATTTGGGAAATGTATTGACCCCCCCTAAAATATTAGAAAAGTGATCTCATATCTCCCCAGTCCTTCTTTTCCTTAGATTAGACATACCAAATTCCTGTGTGTTCTTGGTATGTTTTCTCCTCCAGCCCTCTAATCATTTCTTGTTGCTCATCTCTGCAGTCTTTCCAGACTTTCAATATCCTTTTCATATTGTGTTGATGACCAGAACTGGATGCAGTATTCTAAATATGGTCTTACTAAGGCTTTGTAAAGTGATATTAGAAGTTCATGTGATCTTAATTGTGTCCTTCTGTTAATGCAGCCCAGGATTGCATTGGCATTTTTGTCAGCTACCACAAAGTGTTGGCTCATATTTAAGTGATTGTCCACTAGGACTCCAAGATCCTTCTCACAGTTACTGTCATTAAGCCAAGTTTCACATACTCTGTAACCTATACTATTGGTTTTTCTTGCCTCAGTGGAAAACCTTACTTTTATCTATGCTAAATTATATGTTGTTAGGTAGGGCCCATGTTCAATTTGCCAAGATCTTTTTGAATCTTGAGCTTGTCTTCTGGGGTGTTGCCTATTCCTGCCAGCTTAGTGTCGCCTGCAAATTTGACGAGTTCCCCATCAATTCCCTCACTTATATCCTTTTTGAAGACATTGAAGAGTGCTGGGCCTAAAATTGATACGCCATTGCTTACTTCCCTCCATGTAGATAAAGTTCCTCAGGGGATTACATGTTGAATATAATTTGTCAGCCAGTTACAAAGCCACCTCATGGTGGTGTTATCTATTCCATGTTTTCAAGAATGTGATATCGATATTGAACAAAAAGCTGTAAATTCCTGGAGAATGACTGAAACATGCTTCCCATGAAATCTCTTTCAGACTGTAATGGTGATTTCAAGAGGTTGAATTATTCACAGTACCTCCAATCCAGAATAAGAGCAAGAAAAACATTGAATAAAGGCTCAAATTGTAATAGTTTTTTCTATGTTTCTGCAGCTTCATAGGTTCCTGAAAAACTTCCAACATCACAATATTTCCAGAGATGAGATTTCTTTTGATGAAAATGGAGTTCCTGTTGGTGACTTTGATATCATGCACTGGACATCAGTTTGGAACAAATCAGATGCGGGGGTGAAAATTGGGAGTGTAGAAAGCCAATCCTCCTCGGAAGTCAAGATTTCTGTCAATCAAAGTGCCATCCAATGGCCAACTTTATTTAACAAAGTAGTTGAGGCTGCTTGGATTTTGCTCTTCTATTTATCTTCATATGTGTAAATTTTCTGCTCAGACATAATTCTTATTGACACCAATTGAGATAACTTACAACTAAGAGAACTTAAATCCTCATTAATTTATTAGATATCATTTTACTTTAGAAGTGTTACAATAACCTTTCACACATTGGAACCTGCTGCATTGTATTGTGGTATTTGCAATCTACATTATTTAACTGAAACATGTTGCCATAATTTATAATATATCAAATTATCTTGTTTTCAGTAACAGAAAATCCAGAATGTCTATGGAGATTGTCAGTCATCCAGGTCATGGTTGTGCCAAAGGTGCTTTTTCAGAAGGCATCTCGATTTTTTTTCCCTTGAAGATGTTTCACTTCTCATCCAAGAAGCTTCTTCAGTTCTGACTGAATGGTGGAGGATGGAAGGATTTGGAACTGCTGAAAGACTGTGTTGTCAACAGGATATAGATTCAGCAATTGCAGGAAGGTTCCACATCTATTTGCACTATTCATGTGACCCTGAGGGCACAGATAAGTTCTAAGGGGCCTCAACAACTTTCAGAAAGACTGCTAATGACCAGAAGACTGCAAGGAATATAAATCCGTCTATACGCCACCATTCAGTCAGAAATGAAGAAGCTTCTGGAATGAGAAGTGAAACGTCTTCAAGGAAAAATAAAGATCACTTGTCTTTTGAACAAGCTCCTTTGGGAGAAAATCCAGAATAGGAATGGTTAAGCCCACTGAATTGCATAAGTGGAAGATATCAATAAGAATGTGATGAAGGAAATGAGGGCAGTTTAAAAAGTCATTTACATATGATGGTACAATGATCAGTTGTGGGACAGAAAGATAAAGATTCTAGAGAAAGCTAGATTTTGGAGGTTTCCTGAGAAATCTAAGATGGAGAAAAAATATATACAATTTATGGCATTCTCATACATGCCCTAAGGAGAAACACCTTTTGCAATGGAACTTCTTTCCTTTGGAAAGAAGAATAAGGCAACAACTCTGTTTTAGGATCTAAAATGGAGATTGATAGAGGAAAGAGCATGACTCTTCATTTGCTAGTTGCAAGTAGAGTAATTAAAGTTCATGCCACTATTTCTTGACTGATTTTGCTCAATGTGCTCCTGAGCTTCTGGAAGCCAGTTGATTTCAGTAAACCTTTATAA
>CM019149.1:29984744-30004141 GCA_009733165.1 Naja naja
GATTTATTGGACTTGTGATTTAATTATTTTAATTAATTTATTGTATTGAGATTTTATATTTGTGAGCCACCTGAGTCTCTAGGGAGAAAGGGCATACAAGTCTAATAAAATAATGTAATAATAATGTAATAATATAATAATACCTCTCACCAAACGACAAACTCTCTCACTTCCAATCTAGCTGTTCTTCCAGAGCTGCTTTGCTTCCAGCAGCAACCAACCAGGGACTTTGCGATTGTCCCTGGATCGACAGGATGTGCTCTTTACCTTCACGATCTCCAAAGGACTGTCCAGCGGAGAAGATATCTTCACGGTGATCAGAAGCTTCCATTCGTAGTACCACATGACACCTGCCCCACCCACCAAGTCTTCCTGCCTCATTTAATCTTCATTCCCTTCATTTCCTTGTTTTTTCTAATATTTCTATTTAGTACTTCCAAATTTAGTTTGAATAACAATGGCAACAGAGGGCATCCTTGTCTAGTTCCTTTCTTAATATTAATATTATCAGTTAAGTCTCCATTTATCATTACTTTTGCTGATTGTTTGTAATATATTGTCTCAATCATTTTTATAAACCTTTCTCCAAAGCCCATGACTTCCATTTGAAACAACATAAATCACCAATTGACATTATCAAATGCTTTCTGTGCATCTAAAATAACCAGTGCCATTTGTTTCGCTGAATGAGCTTCATAGCATTCCAGTGCATTCAATATTGTCCTCATGTTATCTTTTATTTGTCTCTTAGGCAAAAAGCCATTTTGATCCGTATGTATAAAATAGTTTAAGTATCTTTTAAGTCTTTCTGCCATTATAGAGGCAAATATTTTATAGTCTGCATTCAACAGGGATATCAGTCTATAGTTTTTTATCTGTTTTTAATCTTCTTTTGGTATAAGAGTAATATATGTCTCTGTCCATGAATTGGGTACTTTAGCTTTTGTCAGTACCTCATTCATTACATCTAACATTGTGATACTAAGCAATTCCTTAATAAGGGCCTTGGTGGCTCAGGCTGTTAAATGCCTGTACTTAAGTTCCAGCTGCCTACAATTACTGTAGGCTCGAATCATACCAGGCTCAAGGTTGACTCAGCCTTCCATCCTCTCGGGGTAGGTAAATTGAGGACCCAAGATTGTTGGGGGCAATAAGCTGACTTTGTAAAAATGCCGCTTAGTAATAAGCAGGCATATACAATGGAATGAAGGCTATTGCTGAGCACAGCTGGGTTGCATCCCAAAATTGTAGCTGCCCTGAGCCTTGATGAAGGTGGCATATAAATGTAATTTAAAAAAAATTCCTGTAATGTCTTATGTAATTCAGCTGGTAGTCCATCTGGACTAGGGCTTTTCAATGTTTTGTCTGTTTATCACCTCTGTCAGTTTCATCATGGTTATTCTCTCTTCTAGCATTAACTTAGTTTCACTTGATATTTTGGGTAGTTCTGCTTCTTACAAGTATTGTTTAACTTTTCTTCTTCAATTGTCTCTTGTTCATATAGTTTCTCATAATATTTTTGTACTATTGTTTTCTTTTTTCTTTGTTCCCATAGCAAACCATTCCATTCTCATCTGTTAATTGCAGCATCCTTTTCAACTCCCTCTCTTTTCAATTTATATGCTAACCTTCTTCCTTGTTTATTTGCATTTTTGAAAAAGTTCTGTTAGCACTCCTAATTTTTGTGCCAACTCTTCTTTTCCATTAACCCCAGTTTGTTCTTAGCGATGTCCATTTGACTTTTAAGATTCTTTTGTTGCTGATATCTTTGTAATTCTTTCTCCAATTTTTTGTAGTCCTCTTCTAGGATTTCTTGTGCTTGTCTTTTTTAATATTCCTCTTTCTTGTATAAGTTATGATCAGGCCTCTGGTATAGGCCTACATTGTATCCATGCATTTTGCAATGAAGTTTCTTCCTTCTTATATTCTTTAAAGAAGAAAGCCAGTTCCTTTTCCAAATTTTTCATGAATTCTATTTAAGTAAAATGTATTGTCTGTTTTTGATGTTTAATTCTCTCCATTTGTCTGGGATACTTACCTTCTCTGCCATCTTAAAAAAGATTTTGGTATTTCTGTATTTCTATTTTTATTTATCTTCTGTGTTTTATAGTCCAACTCTGCATCTACAATAGCATTAATGTTTCCTAGAATGCATATACTATCATATTCCAGATCTATTATTTTCTTGTGCACTTTTTACAAAAACTCTTCTTGTTTCTCATTTGGTGCATATATTGCTATTAAAAGTGTTTGTTGATTATTATCTGTTATTTCCACCATCAACATTCTCCTTCTTCATCTGTAAAAATTAATTTAGCTTTTATTGTATCCTTCATATTCCAAACAGCAGTAGTTTTTGTATTTGAGAGTGAGTGTCAACCATGAAGCTGACCTGACTGAGGCCATTTTGATGTTTCAGTGTTACCACCCTGGAGCTGAGGGATAGAGGGGGAATAGAGATAGCTGGAGTTTTGTAGCCAAAACAAAATACTTTCTCCTGGGAAACAAGGACATTCCCACTGGTGGCTGGGGAGGATGTGAAGTCACCAGGCAATAAGGTGACACCTTGATTGGACCAGGTGACTGATTGTTTGGAAAGGGAGGAAAACTTTTACATTTAATGAAGTGAAAATCATGGGAACATTTACAGTCAGATTTCACCAGCCTATGCCTATATGATATGTCCAACAAAACTGATATTTGAGGAACCTGCTTGCCTCAGAGTCCTGTTTGCTATGGGTGCATTACCTGGAACCCTGACAGTGAGTTAGAGAGGGATCCTTCTGTGACAGAAATAGCTCAATGCTGACAAAAAGTAATTTTCAAAATTAAACAAGCATCAGAATAATCCAACAATCCTCAACCTTTTATTGTGATCACAAAGTGATCTAGTCTCCAAGCTAAGGAGTTCAGCTGGATTGTTTGTTTTGGATTAAAATTGGACTTTGCTAGATAAAAGTTTGTAACATAGCAACAAGGTATAAATAAAAGCATCTTCTGGGGCAGCCAAAGGTTCATCCACTCATCTCCTGAACTAATGGATATGCTTATCTCTTTGAAAGAGATAACATTGCTATGCAATTTTGTTACATTCCTAGCCCAAAGTTAAACTCTGCTAACTTCATCTTCATCAAGACTGATAAAATTGTATTCTCCATCTTCTCCCATGACAAGTTTTCCCATATCTGCAAATGGTCTTGCCTCAGATGGGCTGTGATGATGAAGCAACAAAACATAGAATATAAAACATAGAGTAATAGAGTTTGAAAGGACTTCACAGGTTTTCTAGTCCAACCCAATAATCAAGCAGGACACTCTATACCAGGTGTCTTCAAACTTGACAGCTTTAAGATTTGTGGACTTCAACTCCCAGAATTCCTCCTTCAGTCATATTAGCTCAGGAATTTTGGAAGTTGAAGTTCACAAATCTTAAAATGCCAAGTTTAAAACACTTGCCCTATTCCATTTCAGACAAATGGTTGACCAGGTCATTTTGAAAGCCTCCAGTGATGGAGCACTCACAACATCTGAAGGCAAGCTATTCCATTGGTTAACTGCTCTCACTGTAAGGAAATTCCTCTTTAGTTCTAGGTTGCTTCTCTCTCCTCATTAGTTTTCAACCATTGTTTCTGTCTTGCCTAATAGTACTTTGGGAAATGTATTGACCCCCTAAAATATTAGAAAAGTGATCTCATATCTCCCCAGTCCTTCTTTTCCTTAGATTAGACATACCAAATTCCTGTGTGTTCTTGGTATGTTTAGCCTCCAGCCCCCTAATCATTTCTTGTTGCTCATCTCTGCAGTCTTTCCAGAGTTTCAATATCCTTTTCATATTGTGTTGATGACCAGAACTGGATACGGTATTGTAAATAAGGTCTTACTAAGGCTTTGTAAAGTGATATTAGAACTTCATGTGATCTTGATTCTATCCTTCTGTTAATGCAGCCCAGGATTGCATTGGCATTTTTGTCAGCCACCACAAAGTGTTGGCTCATATTTAAGTGATTGTCCACTAGGACTCCAAGATCCTTCTCACAGTTACTGTCATTAAGCCAAGTTTCACATACTCTGTAACCTATACTATTGGTTTTTCTTGCCTCAGTGGAAACCTTACTTTTATCTATGCTAAATTATATGTTGTTAGGTAGGGCCCATGTTCAATTTGCCAAGATCTTTTGGATCTTGAGCTTGTCTTCTGGGTGTTGCCTATTCCTGCCAGCTTAGTGTCGCCTGCAAATTTGATGAGTTCCCCTTCATTCCCTCACTTATATCCTTTTGAAGACATTGAAGAGTGCTGGGCCTAAAATTGATATGATACCATTGCTTACTTCCTCCATGTAGATAAAGTTCCCAGGGATTACATGTTGAATATAATTTGTCAGCCAGTTACAAAGCCACCTCATGGTGGTGTTATCTATTCCATGTTTTCAAGAATGAGATCAATATTGAACAAAGAGCTGTAAATTCCTGGAGAATGACTGAAACAAGCTTCCCATGAAATCTCTTTCAGACTGTAGTGATGATTTCAAGAGGTTGAATTATTCAGAGTACCTCCAATCCAGAATAAGAGCAAGAAAACATTGAATAAAGGCTCAAATTGTAATAGTTTTTCTATGTTCTGCAGCTTCATAGGTTCCTGAAAACTTCCAACATCACAATATTTCCAGAGATGGGATTTCTTTTGATGAAAATGGAGTTCCTGTTGGTGACTTTGATATCATGCACTGGACATCAGTTTGGAACAAATCAGATGCGGGTGAAAATTGGGAGTGTAGAAAGCCAATCCTCCTCGGAAGTCAAGATTTCTGTCAATCAAAGTGCCATCCAATGGCCAACTTTATTTAACAAAGTAGTTGAGGCTGCTTGGATTTTGCTCTTCTATTTATCTCCATATGTGTAAATTTTCTGCTCAGACATAATTCTTATTGAGACCAATTGAGATAACTTCCAACTAAGAGAACTTAAATCCTCATTAATTTATTGGATATCATTTTACTTTAGAAGTGTTACAGTAACCTTTCACACATTGGAACCTGCTGCATTGTATTGTGGTATTTGCAATCTACATTATTTAACTAAAATATGTTGCCATAATTTATAATATATCAAATTATCTTGTTTTCAGTAACAGAAAATCCAGAATGTCTATGGAGATTGTCAGTCATCCAGGTCATGGTTGTGCCAAAGGTGCTTTTTCAGAAGGCATCTCGATTTTTTTTCCCTTGAAGATGTTTCACTTCTCATCCAAGAAGCTTCTTCAGTTCTGACTGAATGGTGGAGGATGGAAGGATTTGGAACTGCTGAAAAGACTGTGTTGTCAACAGGATATAGATTCAGCAATTGCAGGAAGGTTCCACATCTATTTGCACTATTCATGTGACCCTGAGGGCACAGATAAGTTCTAAGGGCCTCAACAACTTTCAGAAAGACTGCTAATGACCAGATGACTGCAAGGAATATAAATCCCCATACCACCATTCAGTCAGAACTGAAGAAGCTTCTGGAATGAGAAGTGAAACGTCTTCAAGGAAAAATAAAGATCACTTGTCTTTTGAAAAGCACCTTTGGGAGAAAATCCAGAATAGGAAGGGTTAAGCCCACTGAATTGCATAAGTGGAAGATATCAATAAGAATGTGATGAAGGAAATGAGGGCAGTTTAAAAAGTCATTTACATATGATGGTACAATGATCAGTTGTGGGACAGAAAGATAAAGATTCTAGAGAAAGCTAGATTTTGGAGGTTTCTGAGAAATCTAAGATGGAGAAAAATATATACAAGTTATGGCATTCTCATACATGCCCTAAGGAGAAACACCTTTGTAATGGAACTTCTTTCCTTTGGAAAGAAGAATAAGGCAACAACTCTGTTTTAGGATCTAAAATGGAGATTGATAGAGGAAAGAGCATGACTCTTCATTTGCTAGTTGCAAGTAGAGTAATTAAAGTTCATGCCACTATTTCTTGACTGATTTTGCTCAATGTGCTCCTGAGCTTCTGGAAGCCAGTTGATTTCAGTAAACCTTTATAATTCGTACAAATCTTTCATTTTTTTGGTAAAGGTTCCCTTTGCACATACATACTTGTCATTTTTGGATCTAGGGGGCAGTGCTTATCTCAATTTCAAAGCTGAAGAGCCAGGACTGTCTGAGGACGACTCTGTGTTTATGTGGCTGGCATGACTAAATGCCAAAGGCTCATTTAATGCTGGTACCTTCCCACCAAAGTGGTCCATATTTTTCTACTTTCATTTTTACATGCTTTTGAACTGCTAGGTTGGCAGAAGCTGGGACACATAACAGGAGCTCACTCCATTACGTGGTGCTAGGGATTCAAACCGCCAAACTGCCGAACTTTCTGATCGACAAGCTCAGCATCTAAGACACTGAGTCACCACGTCCCTTTATATATTGCCTCTAATTTATTTATTGTCCTGATTAATCTTTCTGTTTATGTTTAGACAGTGCCTTATTCAAGATGTACAGAAAGTTGCTCCCCAGGTTATGCCAAGCTTGTGAGAGAGGGAGCCCCAATTTGCTGCTACAACTGCTCTCTGTGTATGGAAGGAACATTCTCTGGGCAAGAAGGTACAGTAGGTGGCTTCAAAGACAACAAAAAATCAGGATACAATCAAAATTCTCTATTGCTTTTTGGGGGTATTTGATCAAGAAGCAAGAAAAAAACATTGGACATCTTGAAGGGATCCACAAACATTTCCAATATTGGGCACTATCACCGAATTTTGTACGATGATGTGAACATTAAAATAATCTATTAAGGTGTTACTTTCTTGCTTGGTTTTGGCAAAGAGAACACATTTTGAAAGCTGATAATCTTCAGCCTTTAAAAAGGCTGTTGGTTATTTTAACCAATGTTGTGTCAGTTGAATATCCCTGGCCAGAAATATTATATTATTCCTTGAAAATGAAATAATTGATTTCTAATGCAGTTTTCATGCTCCTACAGCAGCAGAAGCAAATACACGCTAACCAACTTTTTTTTCAGATGCAGACCATTGTGAAAAGTGTCCAGATGACCAGGATTCCAATAAGAAGCGGGATCAGTGTGTCCCCAAAAGTACAAGCTATGAAGAATCGTTGGGACTCATCCTGGCTTTCTTTGCCATTGCTTTGTCCCTAACCACTGCCTGTATTCTGGGTATCTTCATTAAATACCGAGACACTCCCATAGTCAAAGCCAACAACCATGAACTCACCTACGTCCCCCTGGTTTCACTCCTCTTTTCTTTCTTGACCTTCTTTCTATTCATTGGTCACCCCATGAAAATGACCTGTCTCCTTCGACAAACCATTTTCATATTGTTTGATGCTGTATCTTCTTTGCTGGCCAAGACTGTAATGGTGGTGGTGGCCTTCCTGGCCACAAAGCCAGGAAGCAGGATGAGGAAATGGCTGGGGAAGAGTCTGGCCCACTCTATTGTTTTATCCTGCTCTGGTATTCAAGTAGGCATCTGTATGATATGGCTGGGAATCTTTCCCTCGTTCCCAGATTCTGACTTCCATTCCGAGCCAGAACACATCCTGCTGCAGTGCAATGAAGGTTCTGTTGCCATGTTCTACACTGCCCTTGGCTACATGGGTTTTCTGGCTGCCATCTGTTTCTTGGTGGCTTTTCTGGCTCGAAATCTGCCAGGGACCTTCAATGAAGCCAAACTCATCACCTTCAGCATGTTGGGTTTTTGTAGTGTTTGGATCTCCTTTGTTCCTACCTACCTGTGCACCAAAGGGAAATACATGGTAGCTGTGCAGATTTTCTTCATCCTGGCCTCCAGCTTGGGTTTACTGGGCTGCATTTTTATCCCCAAATGCTACATTATTACCGTGAGACCTGACATGAACACCAAGGAACATCTGATGATGAAAACTCATTAAGGCTCCTTGTGTTGGTGTTTTTTTTTTTGGTTCAGTATACATGCAGTATAAAATCACATATCTTGAAGTAATGTTTTACCTGTTGTCGCTTATCTTTCTTCATTCCATGTGAACTTTGAATTATAATAATTGAGTAGTAAAGTTGTTAAAACTACTCAAACTATTTCAATTAATCATATCCTTCAATTTTCACAATCTGAATTCATGTTAAGTCATAACTATCATCAATGACATTAATCAAATTTCTGAAATCAGGATAGAGAAACTGTCAGAGATGTTCTGACATGGTTTTAGACCAAATAAAGGACTATGGCTAATGTTGTTATGGTTGCCATAAGATGGAGCTATAGATTTATTTATTTATTTTGACTTGTATGCCACCACTCTCCAAAAAGGACTCGGGGCGGCTCACAGATAAAAACACAGAACAATAAATTATTTAAAAAGAGTTTAAACTAGACAAGCCAAAATACAACTATAAAACCGAATTAAAATCAAATTTAAAACCCACCCTCTCCCCCAGGAGATCAGTAAAAACAACCAGGTTTTTAGATCGCGCCGGAAAGAGGAGAGATCGGGAGCCTGCCAGAGCTCAATGGGTAGCTGATTCCATAAGGCAGGGGCTGATACAGAATAGGCCCTTCCCCGGGTTACCACCAGCTGACATTGCTGTGCGGATGGCAACCCGAGGCATCCCAACCTGTGCGCTCGCACAGGGCGATTGGTATTTGATATCAGCAGGAGACGCTCCCACAAGTACCCTGGACCCATGCGATGAAGGACTTTGAATGTTAATGTCAGAACCTTGAATCGCACCTGGAGGGCAACCGGCAACCAATGCAGCTCACTCAGGAGGGGTGTAACATGGGAATATCGGGAAACTCCCATCACAACCCATGCGACCGCATTCTGCACCAGCTGGAGCCTCCGGATGGTATGCAAGGGCAATCCTACATAGAGAGCGTTGAAGTAGTCGAGTCGGGACGTAACAAGTGTGGGAGTGACCGTGCGAAGGACATCTCGATCCAGATAAGGGCGGAGCTGGTGAACCAGCCAAACCTGGGCAAAGATCATGGTTTAATTCTCTTTCTCACTGATGATCTCTCTTGATACTGATACTGACTGACTACAGACCGATACTGACTAACCCTGTTTACTTTGATATTCTGTTGATATCGAAGGTTATTATGGTTTGATATTTGTCTGCTGTAAAAGACATGGAACCGGTAAGAAGACTTTATAACTGGATATTTCTGGACTGTTAAAATGTGTATGACATGGACTGTTTATTGAACTGTGCTATTTCTTCAAGTAAACATTAACACAACTTGATTTAACTCTGTGTGGCTGTATATTTATTCATAATGGTTCTCATAAATGTTTCCATGTGCATATCCTTGTTTTACAAGGGTTACTCTGCACATATCCTAACAGTGTGTGTTTTTGTTGCTGTATAGGTTGGTGTTATATTTCATTTTCCGGGATGATGTTCTGACTATTAAAAAAAACAGTTAATGTCAAATATATATTTGATTGGTCTCTTCTGACTGGATAATGTAAGATCATTCATAGATAGATACATGAGTTACATAGAGGAGAGAGGCTCAGAAAGAGAACAACAGAGAGACAGCTAACATTCTATATATTAAGAATAGATAAAATATCAACATGAACATTGGAGCAACTGTAACCCTTTTCTCTGAATAAATTAAGAAGACTAATTGTTATTTTTGACAGTCTTCAAAAATAATGCATTTGCAATTGGCGTTGGCAGGGGGGCAGAGGTCGACCCCGAGGGTACTCACTTGTGGGGTCCCCCAGGGGTCGGTCCTCTTGCCCCTCTTGTTCAACATCTATATGAAGACGCTGGGCGAGATCATCCGTGGCTTTGGGGTGAGGTATCATCAGTATGCTGATGATACCCAATTGTATATCTCCACCCCAAGCCAAATCAGTGATGCCCTCTCTGTGATGTCCCGTTGTCCAGATGCGGTACGGATCTGAATGGGCAGGAACAGGCTACAGCTCAACCTGGCCAAGACTGAGTGGTTGTGCGTACAGGCATCTCAGACCAGTCAACAGATTCCACCTTTGGTCATAGGGGGAGAGGTGTTGGGGTGGGGGTCATGACCTGGGGGGCTTTTGCCCAGGTCCCACTGCTTCACCAATTGCACCCATATCTGGACCGAGATGCCCTTCGCACGATCACTCATGCACTTTTCACATCCCGACTCGACTACTGCAATGCTTTCTATTTAGGGCTGCCCTTGCATACCATCCGGAGGTTTCAGCTGGTGCAGAATGCGGCTGCGTGGGTTGTGATGGGAGTTTCCCAGTACTCCCATGTTACACCCCTCCTGCGTGAGCTACATTGGTTGTCGGTTGCCCTCCGGGTGAGATTCAAGGTGTTGGTATTAACATTCAAAGTCCTTCACGACTTGGGTCCGGGGTACTTACAGGAGCGTCTCCTGCCTATATCAAATACCAATCACCCTGTGCATGTGCGCAGACGGGGACTCCTTGGGGTGCCATCTGCAAGACAGTGTTGGCTGGTGGTACCTTGGGGAAGGGCCTACTCTGTTGCAGCCCCCGCCTTGTGGAACCAACTACCTTTGGAGTTCTGTTTGGCTCCTGATCTCAGCTCTTTCTGCCGCGATTTGAAGACCTGGTTATTTGAAAAGGCTGGGCTGGACTGACCTCTTGGGGGAGGGGTTAATTAATTTTAAAGTAATTTTAGTGATTGGGCTTGCTAATTTAATTCTTTTTAAATATTTATTGTTGAATTTTAATTGTGAGCCACCCCAAGTCCTCGGAGAGGGGGCAGCATACAAGTCCAAACAAATAAATAAATAAATAAATAAATAAATAAATAAATAAATAAATGAATGAAAAATGTGTACATCTCTGAATGATTCTGGGGGAAAAACATGTAGACACCTGATGTGACAATGAAGGTGTGCTTATGAGTATTAAAACTGGTTCCTGTTTTTTATCCATGTCCATATCCATATCCATTTCCATATACATATTTTGTTTATTTTATTTATTTATTTTATTTGACTTGTATGCCGCCACTCTCCGAAAGGACTCAAGGCGGCTCACAGATAAACACCTAGAACAATAAATAATTTTTTAAAAGATTAAACCTAACAAGCCAAATCCAACAGTAAAAACCGAATTAAAATCCCACCCTCCACACATATAGTGTGTGCCTGTCTGTGTCTCTCTGTGTGTCCTGCCAACTTAACAATTCAAAAGCATGTAAACGCAAGTAGGTAAATAGGTGCCAGTTCAGTGGGAAAGGAACAATGTTCCGTGCATCTACGGTGTATAGTCATGTCAGCCACTTGACCATGGAAGCATGTTCAGATAGAGCTGGCTCTTCATTTGTGAATCAAAGGTGAGCACCACCCCTTGTCTTGGTCTCTCAATGCCACTACCTCTGCCTTCCACACTATCTCTTTCACTCGAGCATTGGAAAAGCAAAGCCCTCCCAAATGCAATTTCTCTGTATTTTTATTCACATACTGACCAGTTTCACTCATTATGATAAATCAGGATTCTCGATTGTCCAAATTTTGATTTCTGTCATTGTAGTGTTGAACCTTCCCTAGACACTTCTAGGTTATCTGCAAAGGTGAAAAATATTTCCTCCCTCCAATCATATACCAAATCAAAGTGTCCAGAGCCCAGCAATCAACAGGACTCAATAAGAATGAAATGGTATATGGTTTCCTGCTAACCAGGGGTTGGGCTAGAAGACCTCCAAGGTCTCTTCAAACTCTATTATTCTATTCTATTCTATTCTGTTCTGTTCTGTTCTAGTCTAGTCTAGTCTAGTCTAGTCTATTCTATTCTAGTCTATTCTATTCTAACTCTTCTATGCATGCTCATGCACCTCCCACTGGCCAGCTGGTCTTGTCTGCTGTGCATCTGCATGTATGCATGTGTGATGGCAGAGGCACCATGTTTGGGCACTTGGTGCCAAAAGTCCATCTATCATATAGCATTGGCCATGGGCTCAGCTCATGCTGTTTAGCCCTTCACCTTCAGCCATTGTTGGTATTGTACTGATATAGCATCATCTCTTGGTTCCCTATTAGATTTCCTATGTAAGAGACAGCAAATATTGTCACATCATGAAGAAGTCAGTAACAAGCTGTTTGTCAGATTAATGCACCAGGGAATTTTGACTAGATCTTCTTTGTAACCATAAAGACTGATCCATTTGAAAGATACAAGACATTTAACACAGGCCTCTAATAGGTTGCCCACTATATCATGACCTGGAATTAACCGTTCTGGAGTATCTAACCTTCATTGAGAAAGATGGATCCACATCTAACAGAATAAGTAGGAAGTATAATGGTCCATTGCCTAGTTCAAGAACATTGAACTGTTTCCCTTCATTTTAAGCTTTAAAAACTCAAGAATAAATTTGCACACCAAAAACAATCAAACTTCCTGAATTGTTCCTTTCTTGATTCTCAAATTAGGATTATTCTCCTGAGTCAAATGAAACTCTTTTCTCCAACTGCCCACTTTTGTGGCAATGTTCGTTCCCAATTCCCCTTCTCATTTTTAAAACCATGATTATTTATTCTCCTTTGGGATTTCCACCACCACAATTAGTTGCCAATCAGTGTGACAACCAATGGGATAGACAGCAGCTGATAATCTGATTTGTAACAGCCTCCTTCAGTGATGAGAGCAGAGGTTTGAGTAAAGCTGGGAAAATACTGTAGCAGCCTAAAATTTGGAAGACAAAACTTCCTAATCTGGGGGCAAACTGGACCTTCCTCAATGTAATTGTGGTCTTCTGTACTCTGAGATTTAACTCTGTGCTGAAGAAAGAACTATAGGAAGGATCTCTTGCAGTATATGTCAAATGTTGCTGCTGCTGCATGTACAGTTTTTTCTGCTTCAGCTTCTGTCTCAAATTCCCTGTGCCAGTATGCTGATGAAATGTCCATTTGAGGTGATAATAGAAGAAAAGGAATGGTTCCATTACTACAAACCAGGAGACTACTGGATTACTGGAATAATGTCTGGAGTCCCAGGTCGATTGTACCAATTTTCATTCTCCAAGCCTCCAACCCACCAATTGAAAAGGTAATTGTCAGCATGTCCAGGATTCTAGTACTTGCTCCAATGTTTTTTCAGGGAATGATTACTTTCTCCTATTCCTCACCTTGAGAAAGGCAAGTCATTGTTGCTCATCCCAATTTGCTTTAGAGGAAAAGCTCCAGGGGAACATGATGATTTTGTAAAACCGGAGTTTGCAAAGTTCCTTTTAAGTTCTTCAACAACATTGGGCAATGCTGGGCACTGCCAACACTGTCCCACAATAACTCTTGCCTTGATGGATTCTGCCTGCTTTCAAAGTGATTATCTTGGGACTGTGGAGTCAGCAACTTCTTTATTCATATTTATTTTATTTATTTATTTATTAACAATAGTTAAACAGTAATAAAGTGATTGAATAAATACTTTAGAACAGAGTGATATCTCTTGTATTTTCTCCCCACTGTTTCTTCCCCTTCCTTACATTTACTCTGTAATTCCCACCACTCTCTCCACTCTTTCTTTCCACCCTTTAACAATTTTGTGGCTTCCCTGCTCATTTTGGTTTAAATAAAAGGGATACCTTTTAAAAACCAAATTTAAAGAGGTGACAGACTTTAGGTGATAAGCTAATGTTTAGTCACAGAGGAATCACATTAACTGTACAATATAGGACAATAACTCTAAAGCCATGAATATTCTGCTCTAAATAAGTCTAAAAAGCTCTTTTTGAGGAGATATTCCTCTTCAGATAGCTAATACCTCTTGCTAATCCAGCCCTTGAATCCAGCTGTTAGTCATCTCCAGGATGTATAATAGGAAGAAATAATATAATATAATATAATCACAACGTACACTATATACACTTGGGAAAGGGAAAGGTTCCCCTCGCACATATGTGCTAGTCGTTTCTGGCTCTAGGGGGCATTGTTCATCTCTGAAGAGATGAACAAGAGTCAGCACTGTCCCAAGACGTCTCCATGGTCATGTGGCCGGCATGACTAAATGCTGAAGGCACATGGATCTGTGCATTCAATTAGCAAATACATTGGGTAAATCAGGGTGGGATCCACAGATCCGTTATGAGGTGCTAGGGATTTGAACCACCAAACTACGAACCTTTCTGATTGACAAGCTCAGTGTCTTAGCCACTGAGCCACCACATCCCTATAAACTTGGTAGTATCTCTTATTAACATTCTGGACAAGTGGGAAGATAAAGATTTCCCCCAAGCATTGGGCTAGGAATGGGGGTTTTGAGCTGTGAGATATGTAGTCTGGTGCCTGGGGGTAAGGATATGATTTTAATTACATTTTATGGATTGTTGTGAATTGATATGAGTGATATATTAGCTTTTCAAATAGGTAAGTCAATAAAATAAATGCTTTGGTTTTGCAAAAGTTTATTATAAGTAGATGGAAGCAGTTACAATAGTAAGAAACCTTCACAATTTATTTTTGAGTAAAAAGTTACTATTACTATTGTAACTGTTTTCTTTACCTGGCTACTGAAGTATAAGAATAATTTTCCTCATTTTTCCCTCCCAAGTCATAATTTGGAGAAATGTATAGGCAGAATCAGTTCTGGTGATTTTGATAGGATTCCTTTGATCCTGACATAATAAGCTTGCTATCTCTCTCTGATATTTCTTTTGGCAAGAAGCTCCTAGTGGTGTCAATATGGCTGTCCTCATAGAAATTTCAAAAATGTTTTATCACTTGCAAAGTCCAAATTAATGGAATAATTTAATTGAATAATGAGTATCTGATTATCTTTTTGGCATTGTACTATATACATATAAAGCTACAGTAAATATGACATGCTTTCATGAAAGTCCAAACTGAAGATTGATTGATTGATTGATTCATTGATTGATTGGAATTTGTCAAACAAAAATGAGAACAAGAATAAGAGAATAAAAAATACAATGACAGGGACGTTAGTGCACTTATGGATACACCTCACTACTGACCACTTAAGTATGATGTAAGGTCCACAGAAGTCAATTTATGACTGAAAATGTGAAAATTTGTAGCTGAGACAACCGAATCAGGTAGGGCATTCCAGACTTCGACAACTCTATTACAGGAATCATATTTTTTAACAGTCAAGTTTAGAACAATTTACATTGAGTTTAAAGCGTTGTTCTGTGCTATTATTGCGATTAAAACAGAAAAAGTCATTTACAGGTAAAACATTACTATATATAATTTTTGTATGCAATACTTAGGTCTGACCACAAGCAATGCAGTTCTAAGTTATTCAACAGAGAATTTCAGTCTAGTAGCTAAAAGAATTCTATTGTGTACAGAAGAGTGCAATAGTTTCTCATGAAGTACTTCTGAATCCGCTTGATTGTACTGATGTCAGATACATGGTGAGGATTCCAAACAGCTGAACAATACTCTAAAATTGGTCTAGCATAAGTATTATAAACTCTAATTAGCAATGCAATCTTTCCAGAACAAAAGCTTCACAAAATTAAGTTTACAACTGTTAATGCTTTTTTAGCAATGCTGTTACAGTGAACTTTGGAGCATAAATCATCAAAGATAAGTACACCTAGGTCCTTTACTAAGTGAGGGTCATCTAGATCAAGCCACATAGCTTATTCTTGACATTCTGATTACATTTACCAATATGTAAGACAGAGCATTTATTAATCAAAATTTGAAGTTGCCAAATAGATGACAAATAGTAGTCGTGATCACTTTGCAAAACAACAGAATTATCTGTAGAATTGAATAATTTATGTCATCAGTGAAAAGAATGCTTTTAAGTTGATCACAGAAATCATTGATATAGAACAAAACAAGATGATGAAATTTCTTATGTTGCAGTGAGAACACCTTCTACCACATTCTGCCCTTCTTGTTGGCTGTTCATGAAGTCAACCAAAATTCAAGGCTCTACCCAACATCACCCTGGGCTACAACATCTACCAGAACTTTTTCAGTGCAAGAATGACATATGAGGCCATGCTGGATGTGCTGTCTACGGGACAGGAGAACGTCCCAAATTACAGATGTGGAAGACAAAAGAACCTGGTGATGCTTGAAGAGATGGATTCTGAACTCTTTGATCACATTTCCAATGTCTTGAGCATCTATAAAATTCCACAGGTATAAAGCCAAATGAAATTAATTCTGTTGTAAATTGTTCAGATTTGCCTAGAAGGCAGCACTTGTATATTTCTCCAATAAATTGAAAGTCAGAGAGTAAATATTAGAAGAGCTGAAAAATTTTAATTCACAAAGTGTGTGTGTTGTGTGTATATATATACATGCATATGTATATAAGGTAAAGGTTCCCCTCACACATATGTGCTAGTCATTTCTGGCTCTAGGGGTGGTGCTCATCTCCATTTGAAAAGCAAGAGCCAGCTGTCCAAAGATTCTCCTGGTCATGTGGCTGGCATGATTAAACAAAGGTGCAGGAACAATGTTACCTTCCCACCAAAGTGGTCCCTATTTTTCAACTTGCATTTTTACATGCTTTTGAACTGCTAGGTTGGCAGAAGCTGGGACAAGTAATGGGGCTCACTCCATTGAAGTGCAAGGGATTCCAAACTACAATCTTTCTGATCAACAAGTTCAGCATCTTAGCCACTGAGCCACCCGAGTCCCCATATGTGTATGTGTGTGTATTGTATTATGTAAACACACACACATATGTACATATAATACACACACTCATGTACATATACATACTTTCACGTATGTGTATGTATGTATGTATGTATGTATGTATGTATGTATGGTATTCAGCTTTGTTCGAGTATTTTCCCGTCCTTATAGTTGTGCTTTTAAAAGTTGTAGCGACGTTTTGGCAGAATCTCATCTGCCATCATCAGGCTTGTGTGTATTGGGTTCATCTGTGTCAGGGCTTTCACAGCCGTTTCTGTTTTAAATTTGGTTTTGCTAGCCTCGGTGCTTTATTAGATTTATGAATGGCTGGCACCAGAATTTAAAATAAAGCTCTTGCAACCCTGACACCTGAAAACAAATGATGAATATTCTGCCAATCTAACCATAAAAACTACTAAAAAGCCTGATCATGGAAAAACCTGTTCAACTAAACTCTATCCTACATACATATATCTCTGAAAAACATAAGAAAACATACATACATACATACACACATACATACATACATACATTTGTTTTCTTATGTTTTCACGGGTATTTATGTATGGTATTTAGGTTTCTTGGGTATTTTCCCATGTAATAGTTGTGCTTTTATAGACGTTTGGCAGAATCCCATCTGCCATCTTCAGCCTTATGTGTACTGGGTTCTTTTTTTAAATCGTGTGTGTTTCAGGCTTGGCAGCCTTTGTCTGTTTGAATTTGGTTCTGGCCTTGTGTTTTATTTGAATGGTCCTCTCTTCATCCCTATTGGCTCGAGTCTAGGTCTGTGTTCATTGGTGCTTGAGTTGCTGTGTTCTTGATTGGCTGGCAACATTGTGTTTTGTGTATTGGTGGCGTGTTTGGGTTGGAGGTATTGGGGGGTTGTTTGTGTCCAGGTGTTTACAATACAAACAAACGTGGTGCATTCAGTCTTTATCTGATGGCCTAAATTTTGTATCGGCTTTTGAAGTTGGCAATGTGACCAGATTTGTTTTTCTTATGGCAACTCAAGATCAAGCCAGGAATGCTTTGAAGTTGACACCTGGTTCTTTTTTTTAAAATTTTAAAATAAACTTTATTTAAATAAAATTTAAAAAGCACAAACATACAAATATACAAAAGTAGAAAATGTGTAAATAGAACAATAAACATATTTCTTTCTATTACATTTGATAATAGATTTGATAGTTCATAATAATCAATAATAAATAGTAATTGGCAAGTATTCCTTATCTCTTATAGATTGCATAATAATTAATAAATAACACGTTACTCTACTATTACTATTGGATTGTAACTGTATTATCTAATCAATGAAACCTTCATAGTGTTTATGTAATAAAGAGAAGCTTGAGACCATTATTATTATACATTCAATATATACAACTATATATAATATGTTTCCTGGGTTCATTTATTCTGTACACTCTTTTTCTTGTGTTCTACCCATCTGTATCATTTATCCCAAACCAGGTAATACTCTGAGTCTTGCTTCCCATTTAATTTAAGCATGAGCCTCTCCATTTCGGCACATTCATAGCTTTTTTGAATAATAATGTGTATCGGTGGTACTAAGCCTTTTCCAATATTGCACTAAAGAAATCCGTGCCACTGTTAGTAAGTGGATGATCAGGTATCTCAATTTACGAAAATAGTCCACTTTGATCATTCCCAGGAGGAACAGTTCTGGTTTCCACTCCAGTCCGCATTCAATAATTTCTTCTATCCATATTCTTATCCTTGTCCAATATTTCTTAATCTCAGGCATGTCCACCAAAGATGAAAATAAGTACCAAATTTCTCACATTTCCAACAGCTTGGGTTTGCTGTTGGATAAATTTTACTAATCTAGAGGTTCCAGAAGCCATCTATATATCATTTTATATAAGTTTTCCTTATATACCATTGACCATGGTATCCTACTGTGACCCTCGAGGGGTTGGGAGTGGGGGGCACCATTTTACAGTGGTTCTCCTTCTACCTCTTGGGCGTATTCAGGTAATGTTGGCAGGGGGCAGAGATCGCTCTGAGCCCCCTCCTTTGTGGGGTGTCCCAGGGGTGCGTACTCTCGCCCCTCTTGTTCAACATCTACATGAAGCCGCTGGGTGAGATCATCCATGGTTTGGGGTGAGGTATCATCAGTATGCTGATGATACCCAGCTTCATCTCCACCCAACCAACCTCAGCGTGATGTCCTGGTGTCTGGAAGTGGTGCAGTGTCTGGATGGGAGAGGAACAGGCTTGGCTCAACCCAGCTAAGACCGGTGGCTGTGTATATACCGGCATCTCAAATTGTCAATTCCATCTTTGGCTATGGAGTGGTTTTCCCCCGTAGATTGGGTGCAACTTGGGTGTCCTCCTGGATCACACTCAGTTTGGAGGAGCAGGTGGGGCAGTAGTGGCCAGGAGGCATTGCAGGTTCTCCTGGTGCGCCAGTTGTCCCCTCTGGATCGAGATGCCCTAACATACAGTCACTCATGCACATTGTCTCCCGTCTGGACTACTGCAATGCTCTTTACATGGGGCTGCCCTTGAGGACCACTCGGAGACTTCAACTGGTCCGAATGCAGCAGCATGGGTTGTGATGGGAGGATCCCGATCTCCCATATTACACCCCACCCCTCCTCGTGAGCTGCACTGGTTACCAGTTGCCATTTGGGTGAGATTCAAGGTGCTGTTAACCTATAAAGCCCTTCATGGCATTGGACCAGGATATATGTGGGAGACCCTGCTGCCAATAACAGCTTCCCAGAGTCCTGTGTGCTCCCATCAACACAGCCTAGAGCCCAGGGTAGGAGTGGTGGGGTGGCTGTTGTT
>CM019149.1:30005141-30023984 GCA_009733165.1 Naja naja
AAAAGATTAAACCTAACAAGCCAAATCCAACAGTAAAAACACATTAAATCCCACCCTCCACACATATAGTGTGTGCCTGTCTGTGTCTCTCTGTGTGTCCTGCCAACTTAACAATTCAAAAGCATGTAAATGAAGTAGGTAAATAGGTGCCAGTTCAGTGGGAAAGGAACAATGTTCCGTGCATCTACGGTGTATAGTCATGTCAGCCACTTGACCATGGAAGCATGTTCAGATAGAGCTGGCTCTTCATTTGTGAATCAAAGGTGAGCACCACCCTTGTCTTGGTCTCTCAATGCCACTACCTCTGCCTTCCACACTATCTCTCTTTCACTCGGAAAGCATTGGAAAAGCAAAGCCCTCCCAAATGCAATTTCTCTGTATTTTTATTCACATACTGACCAGTTTCACTCATTATGATAAATCAGGATTCTCGATTGTCCAAATTTTGATTTCTGTCATTGTAGTGTTGAACCTTCCCTAGACACTTCTAGGTTATCTGCAAAGGTGAAAAATATTCCTCCTCCAATCATATACCAAATCAAAGTGTCCAGAGCCCAGCAATCAACAGGACTCAATAAGAATGAAATGGTATATGGTTTCCTGCTTAACCAGGGGGTTGGGCTAGAAGACCTCCAAGGTCTCTTCAAACTCTATTATTCTATTCTATTCTATTCTGTTCTGTTCTGTTCTAGTCTAGTCTAGTCTAGTCTAGTCTATTCTATTCTAGTCTATTCTATTCTAACTCTTCTATGCATGCTCATGCACCTCCCACTGGCCAGCTGGTCTTCGGGCATCTGCTGTACATGTGTGAGGGCAAGAGGCACATGCATGGGGATGTGCATGCATGTGCGGGGACACATGCACATCGCATTTGGGGAATGCACGCATGCGCTTTGGGCACATGGTGCCGAAAAAGTTAGCCATCACGGTAATATAGCATTGGCCATGGGCTCAGCTCATGCTGTTTAACCCCTTCACCTTCAGCCATTGTTGGTATTGTACTGATATAGCATCATCTCTTGGTTCCCTATTAGATTTCCTATGTAAGAGACAGCAAATATTGTGACATCATGAAGAAGTCAGTAACAAGCTGTTTGTCAGATTAACACACCAGGGAATTTTGACTAGATCTTCTTTGTAACCATAAAGACTGATCCACATTTGAAAAATACAAGACATTTAACACGGGCCTCTAATAGGTTGCCCACTATATCATGACCTGGAATTAACCATTCTGGAGTATCTAACCTTCATTGAGAAAGATGGCCTCATCCACATCTAACAGAATAAGTAGGAAGTATAATGGTCCATTGCCTAGTTCAAGAACATTGAACTGTTTCCCTTCATTTTAAGCTTTAAAAACTCAAGAATAAATTTGCACACCAAACAACAATCAAATTTCCCTGAATTGTTCCTTTCTTGATTCTCAAATTAGGATTATTCTCCTGAGTCAAATGAAACTCTTTTCTCCAACTACTGACTTTTGTGGCAATGTTCGTTCCTAATTCCCCTTCTCATTTTTAAAACCATGATTATTTATTCTCCTTTAGGATTTCCACCACCACAGTTAGTTGCTAATCAATGTGACAACCAATAGGATAGACAGCACCTGATAATCTGATTTGTAACAGCCTCCTTCAGTGATGAGGGCAGAGGTTTGAGTAAAGCTGGGAAAATACTGTAGAAGACCAGAATTTGGAAGAGAAAACTTCCTAATCTGGGGGCAAACTGGAACTTCCTCAATGTAATTGTAGTCTTCTGTGCTCTCTGAGATTTAACTCTGTGCTGAAGAAAGAACTATAGGAAGGATCTCTTGCAGTATATGTCAAATGTTGCTGCTGCTGCATGTACAGTTTTTTCTACTTCAGCTTCTCTCTCAAATTCCCTGTGCCAGTATGCTGATGAAATGTCCATTTGAGGTGATAATAGAAGAAAAGGAATGGTTCCATTACTACAAAGCAGGAGACTACTGGATTACTGGAATAATGTCTGGAGTCCCAGGTCGATTGTACCAATTTTTGTTCTCCAAGCCTCCAACCCACGAATTGAAAAGGTAATTGTCAGCACGTCCAGAATTCTAGTACTTGCTCCAATGTTTTTTCAGGGAATGATTACTTTCTCCTATTCCTCACCTTGAGAAAGGCAAGTCATTGTTCCTCATCCCAATTTGCTTTAGAGGAAAAGCTCCGGGGGAACATGATGATTTTGTAAAACTAGAATTTGCAAAGTTCCTTTTAAGTTCTTCAACAACATTAGGCAACCCTGGGCACTGCCAACACTGTCCCACAATAACTCTTGCCTGGATGGATTCAGCCTGCTTTCAAAGTGATTATCTTGGGACTGTGGAGTCACCAAATTATTTATTCATATTTATTTTATTTATTTATTTATTAACAATAGTTAAACAGTAATAAAGTGATTGAATAAATACTTTAGAACAGAGTGATATCTCTTGTATTTTCTCCCCACTGTTTCTTCCCCTTCCTTACATTTACTCTGTAATTCCCACCACTCTCTCCACTCTTTCTTTCCACCCTTTAACAATTTTGTGGCTTCCCTGCTCATTTTGGTTTAAATAAAGGGATACCTTTTAAAACCAAATTTAAAGAGGTGACAGACTTTAGGTGATAAGCTAATGTTTAGTCACAGAGGAATCACATTAACTGTAGTTAACTGTACAATATAGGACAATAACTCTAAAGCCATGAATATTCTGCTCTAAATAGGTCTAAAAAGCTCTTTTTGAGGAGATATTCCTCTTCAGATAGGTAATACCTCTTGCTAATCCAGCACTTGAATCCAGCTGTTAGTCATCTCCAGGATGTATAATACAAAGAAATAATATAATATGATATAATCACAACGTACACTATATACACTTTGGAAAGGTAAAGGTTCCCCTCACACATATGTGCTAGTCATTTCCAGCTCTAGGGAGCATTGTTCATCTCTGTTACAAAGCTGAAGAGTCAGCACTGTCCCAAGACGTCTCCATGGTCATGTGGCCGGCATGACTAAATGCTGAAGGCGCATGGATCTGTGCATTCAATTAGCAAATACATTGGGTAAATAAGGGTGGGATCCACAGATCCGTTATGAGGTGCTAGGGATTTGAACCGCCAAACTACCAACCTTTCTGATTGAGAAGCTCAGTGTCTTATCCCTGAGCCACTGCATCCCTATAAACTTGATAGCATCCCTTATTAACATTCTGGAAGAGTGGAAAGATAAAGATTTTCCCCAGGCATTGGGCTAGGAATGGGGGTTGCGAGCTGTGAGATATGTAGTCTGGTGTCTGGGGGTAAGGGTTTGATTTTAATTACATTTTATGGATTGTTGTGAATTGATATGAGTGATATATTAACTTTTCAAATAGGTAAGTCAATAAAATAAATACTTTGGTTGTGCAAAAGTTTATTATAAGCAGATGGAAGCAGTTACAATAGTAAGAAACCTTCACAATTTATTTTTCAGTAAAAAGTTACTATTACTATTGTAACTGTTTTCCTTACCTGGCTACTGAAGTATAAGAATAATTTTCCTCATTTTTCCCTCCCAAGTCATAATTTGGAGAAATGTATAGGCAGAATCAGTTCTGGTGATTTTGATAGGATTCCTTTGATCCTGACATAATAAGCTTGCTATCTCTCTCTGATATTTCTTTTGGCAAGAAGCTCCTAGTGGTGTCAATATGGCTCTCCTCTTAGAAATTTCAAAAATGTTTTATCACTTGCAAAGTCTAAATGAATACAATAATTTAACTGAATAATGAGTATCTTATTATCTTTTGGCATTGTACTATATACATGTAAAGCTGCAGTAAATATGACATGCTTTCATGAAAGTCCAAACTGAAGATTGATTGATTGATTGATTGATTGATTGGAATTTGTCAAACAAAACCAGAACAAGAATAAGAGAATAAAAAATACAATGACAGGGACATTAGTGCACTTATGGATACACCTCACTACTGACCACTTAAGTATGATGTAAGGTCCACAGAAGTCTTTATGACTGAAAATGTGAAATTTGTAGCTGAGACAACCGAATCAGGTAGGGCATTCCAGACTTGACAACTCTATTACAGGAATCATATTTTTTAACAGTCAAGTTTAGAACAATTTACATTGAGTTTAAAGCGGTTGTTCGTGCGCCTATTATTGCGATTAAAACAGAAAAAGTCATTTACAGGTAAAACATTACTATATATAATTTTTGTATGCAATACTTAGGTGTGACCACAAGCAATGCAGTTCAAAGTTATTCAACAGAGAATTTCCAGTCTAGTAGCTAAAAGAATTCTATTGTGTACAGAAGAGTGCAATAGTTTCTCATGAAGTACTTCTGAATCCGCTTGATTGTACTGATGTCAGATACATGGTGAGGATTCCAAACAGCTGAACAATACTCTAAAATTGGTCTAGCATAAGTATTATAAACTCTAATTAGCAATGCAATCTTTCCAGAACAAAGCTTCACAAAATTAAGTTTACAACTTTTGCTTTTTAGCAATGCTGTTACAGTGAACTTTGGAGTATAAATCGTCAGAGATAAGTATACCTAGGTCCTTTACTAAGTGAGGGTCATCCGCTAGATCAAGCCGCATAGCTTATTCTTGATATTCTGATTACATTTACCAATATGTAAGACAGAGCATTTATTAATCAAAATGTGAAGTTGCCAAACAGATGACAAATAGTAGTCGTGATCACTTTGCAAAACAACAGAATTATCTGTAGAATTGAATAATTTATGTCATCAGTGAGAAGAACACAATTGCTTTTAAGTTGATCACATAAATTGTTGATATAGAACAAAACAAGATGATGAAATTTCTCATGTTGCAGTGAGAACACCTTGTACCACATTCTGCCCTTCTTGTTGGCTGTTCATGAAGTCAACCAGAATTCAAGGCTCTTACCCAACATCACCCTGGGCTACAACATCTACCAGAACTTTTTCAGTGCAAGAATGACATATGAGGCCATGCTGGATGTGCTGTCTACGGGACAGGAGAACGTCCCAAATTACAGATGTGGAAGACAAAAGAATCTGCTGGCGATGCTTGAAGAGATGGATTCTGAACTCATCAGTCTTGAGCATCTATAAAATTCCACAGGCATAAAGCCAAATGAAATTAATTTTGTGTTGTAAATTGTTCAGATTTTCCTAAAGGCAGCACTTGTATATATTTCTCCAAATAAATTGAACGTCAGAGAGTAAATATTAGAAGAGCTGAAATAATTTTTAATTCACAAAGTGTGTGTGTTTGTGTGTGTGTGTGTACATACATATGTATATAAGGTAAAGGTTCCCCTCACACATACGTGCTAATGGTTTCTGACTCTAGGGGGTGGTGCTCATCTCCATTACAAAGCCGAAGAGCCAGCGCTGTCCAAAGACTTCTCCGTGGTCATGTGGCCAGCATGATTAAACCCTGAAGGCTCATGGAATGCTGTTACCTTCCCACCAAAGTGGTCCCTATTTTTCACCTTGCATTTTTACATGGTTTTGTACTGCTAGGTTAGCAGAAGCTGGGACAAGTAATGGGAGCTCACTCCATTATGAAGTGCAAGGGATTCCAAACTACCAATCTTTCTGATCAACAAGTTCAGCATCTTAGCCACTGAGCCACCGCGTCCCCACCTATGTGTATGTGTGTGTATTATGTGTGTAAACACACACACATATGTACATGTATACACACACTCACATGTACATATATGCTACGTATGTATGTATGTATGTATGTATGTATGTATGTATGTATGTATGGTATTCAGCTTTGTTCGAGTATTTTCCCACGTCCTTATAGTTGTGCTTTTAAAGTTGTAGCGACGTTTTGGCAGAATCTCATCTGCCATCATCAGGCTTGTGTATTGGGTTCATCTGTGTGTCAGGCTTTCACAGCCGTTTCTGTTTTAAATTTGGTGCTAGCCTCGTGCTTTATTAGAATGGTGAGGCTAGCACCAAATTTAAAATAGAAACAGCTGCGAAAGCCTGACACACAGACGAACCCAATACAACCTGATGATGGCAATGTCTGCCAAATGTCGCTACAACTTTAAAAGCACAATATAGGGGAAATACCGAACAAAGCTATAATACATATAAATACCTGCAAAAACATAAGAAAACATACATACATACATACATACGTACATACATACATACATTTGTTTTCTTATGTTTTCACGGGTATTTATATGTATGGTATTTAGGTTTCTTCGGGTATTTTCCCATGTAATAGTTGTGCTTTTATAGCGACGTTTTGGCAGAATCCCATCTGCCATCTTCAGCCTTGTGTACTGGGTTCTTTTTTTAAATCGTGTGTTTCAGGCTTGGCAGCCTTTGTCTGTTTGAATTTGGTTCTGGCCTTGTGTTTTATTTGAATGGTCCTCTCTTCATCCCTATTGGCTCGGAGTCTAGGTCTGTGTTCATTGGTGCTTGAGTTGCTGTGTTCTTGATTGGCTGGCAACATTGTGTTTTGTGTATTGGTGGCGTGTTTGGGTTGGAGGTATTGGGGGGTTGTTTGTGTCCAGGTGTTTACAATACAAACAAACAAACGTGGTGCATTCAGTCTTTATCTGATGGCCTAAATTTTTGTATCGGCTTTTGAAGTTGGCAATGTGACCAGATTTGTTTTTCTTATGGCAACTCAAGATCAAGCCAGGAATGCTTTACGAGTTGACACCTGGTTTCTTTTTTTAAAATTTTAAAATAAACTTTATTTAAATAAAATTTAAAAAGCACAAACATACAAATATACAAAAGTAGAAAATGTGTAAATAGAACAATAAACATATTTCTTTCTATTACATTTGATAATAGATTTGATAGTTCATAATAATCAATAATAAATAGTAATTGGCAAGTATTCCTTATCTCTTATAGATTGCATAATAATTAATAAATAACACGTTACTCTACTATTACTATTGGATTGTAACTGTATTATCTAATCAATGAAACCTTCATAGTGTTTATGTAATAAAAGAGAAGCTTGAGACCATTATTATTATACATTCAATATATACAACTATATATAATATGTTTCCTGGGTTCATTTATTCTGTACACTCTTTTTCTTGTGTTCTACCCATCTGTATCATTTATCCCAAACCAGGTAATACTCTGAGTCTTGCTTCCCATTTAATTTAAGCATGAGCCTCTCCATTTCGGCACATTCATAGCTTTTTTGAATAATAATGCGTATCGGTGGTACGCTAAGCCTTTTCCAATATTGCACTAAAGAAATCCGTGCCACTGTTAGTAAGTGGATGATCAGGTATCTCAATTTACGAAAATAGTCCACTTTGATCATTCCCAGGAGGAACAGTTCTGGTTTCCACTCCAGTCCGCATTCAATAATTTCTTCTATCCATATTCTTATCCTTGTCCAATATTTCTTAATCTCAGGGCATGTCCACCAAAGATGAAAATAAGTACCAAATTTCTCTTTACATTTCCAACAGCTTGGGTTTGCTGTTGGATAAATTTTAGCTAATCTAGAGGGTTCCAGAAGCCATCTATATATCATTTTATATAAGTTTTCCTTATATACCATTGACCATGGTATCCTACTGTGACCCCTCGAGGGGTTGGGAGTGGGGGGCACCATTTTACAGTGGTTCTCCTTCTACCTCTTGGGCCGTATTCAGGTAATGTTGGCAGGGGGGCAGAGATCGGCTCTGAGCCCCCTCCTTTGTGGGGTGTCCCAGGGGTCGGTACTCTCGCCCCTCTTGTTCAACATCTACATGAAGCCGCTGGGTGAGATCATCCATGGTTTTGGGGTGAGGTATCATCAGTATGCTGATGATACCCAGCTTTTCATCTCCACCCCTAACCAACCCTCAGCGTGATGTCCTGGTGTCTGGAAGTGGTGCAGGTCTGGATGGGGAGGAACAGGCTTTGGCTCAACCCAGCTAAGACCGAGTGGCTGTATATACCGGCATCTCAAATTGTCCACGAGATTCCATCTTTGGCTATGGGGGGAGTGGTTACCCCCCGTAGATTGGGTGCGCAACTTGGGTGTCCTCCTGGATACACGGCTCAGTTTGGAGGAGCAGGTGGGAGCCGTGGCCAGGAGGGCATTTGCCCAGGTTCTCCTGGTGCGCCAGTTGTGTCCCTATCTGGATCGAGATGCCCTGCGTACAGTCACTCATGCACTCATTGTCTCCCGTCTGGACTACTGCAATGCTCTTTACATGGGGCTGCCCTTGAGGACCACTCGGAGACTTCAACTGGTCCAGAATGCAGCAGCATGGGTTGTGATGGGAGGATCCCGATACTCCCATATTACACCCCTCCTGCGTGAGCTGCACTGGTTACCAGTTGCCATTTGGGTGAGATTCAAGGTGCTGGTGTTAACCTATAAAGCCCTTCATGGCATTGGACCAGGATATATGTGGGAGACCCTGCTGCCAATAACAGCTTCCCAGAGTCCTGTGTGCTCCCATCAACACAGCCTAGAGCCCAGGGTAGGAGTGGTGGGGTGGCTGTTGTTATTCAGGAGACCTTGATTCCAAGGGAGGTCTCTGATTCGCAGACAGGCGGGTGTGAGACCCTCCTCCTGAGTTTGGGGCCTGGAGGTTGGTTTGGCCTGCTGCTTGCATACCTTTCCCCCAGCTGTGTAGCAGCGGCCCTGCCTGGGTTCCTCCATGCCCTCTCGGGAGTGGTAGTGGAGTTCCCGGGCCTTTTGGTCTTGGGTGACTTCAACTTGCCCTCCCTGGGGGGGTGGTGTCAGGTTTGACCCAGGAGTTCATGGCTTCCATGGCAGCTATGGGCCTTACCCAGATAATACAGGGCTCCACGCACGAGGGGGGCAACATGCTTGACCTTATTTTTGTCTCGGAGCAGTCGCGTAGTGATCTGGGGGTGGGCAGTGTTAATGCCCAACCCGTTGCATGGTCAGATCACTATTTCCTACTGCTGGTCTTCCAACAGGCTGCCTCACGCCGCTGGAATGTGGAACTGCCGAGATGCTTCCGCCCCAGATGCCTGATGGACCCTGAGAGGTTCCAGGCAGAGCTGAGGTTTCTGCCCGCTTCCCTTGTCCACAGCTCGGCCGAGGTGCTGGCGGCTGCATGGCAACAGGCTGCCGTGGAGGCCCTGAACTGGGTTGTTGCCTTACGTCCCCTCACTCGCCACAGATCCCGGGTGGCTCCTTGGTTTACAGAGGAGCTCCAGGAGATGAAGCGGTGTAGGAGGGGTTTAGAAAGCAGATGGAGGTTGACCCATTCCGAATCTGACCGAACCCAGTTAAGAGCCTATGTTAGGACTTACCTGGGAGCTCTGAGGGCAGCGAGGAGGATTTACCTCTCCACCTTCATAGCGTCCACAAATAATCACCCAGCCACCCTGTTCAGGGTCACGCGCTCCCTCTTACATCTGTAGCTGGAGGTGGACCCTCTGCAGGGTAGGGCTGAGGAATTTGGACAATATATGTCGGATAAGATCGCTTGGATCCGGGAGGGGTTGTACTCTAATTGGCAGTGGTCTGAGGAGGGAGTTACAGAGAGTCTGGCCGATGTCATCTGGGCTGAGTTTGATCCTGTTTCTGAGGATGAAGTGGACAGGATTATGCGATGACTGAGTTCCACCACATGTTTATTGGACCCGTGTCCTTCCTGGATGGTATATGCCTCCAGGGAGACCACGCTGGCTGGCTCGGGCAGTTGTTAACACCTCACTGAGGGAGGGCTCTTTTCCTGCCACCTTGAAAGAGGCAGTGGTGAGACCCCTCCTGAAGAAGCCTGCTCTGGACCCAGCCGTTTTAAACAACTTTCGTCCAGTCTCCAACCTTCACTTTTTGGCGAAGGTTGTTGAGAGTGTGGTGGCTCAGCAGTTTCTGCTTTTCCTGGAGGAAGCGGACTATCTAGATCTGTATCAGTCGGGCTTCCGGCCTGGGTTCAGCATGGAGACGGCATTGGTCGCGCTGATGGATGATCTCTGGAGGGCACGGGACAGGGGATTTTCCTCTGTCCTAGTCCTATTAGATCTCTCAGTGGCTTTCGATACCATCGACCATGGTATCTGCTGCCTTGGGGTTGGGAGTGGGGCACTGTTTTGCAGTGGTTCTCCTCCTACCTCTCGGCTCACAATCGGTGTTGGTGGGAGGGCAGAGGTCGGCCCCAAGGGCACTCACTTGTGGGGTCCCTCAGGGGTCGGTCCTCTCTCCCCTCCTGTTCAACATCTATATGAAGATGCTGGGCGAGATCATCCGTGGCTTTGGGGTGAGGTATCACCAGTACGCTGAGGATATCCAGTTGTATATCTCCACCCCAAGCCAAATCAGTGATGCCCTCTCCATGATGACCCAGTGTCTGGATGCGGTACAGATCTGGATGGGCAGGAACAGACCAGAGCTCAATCCGGCCAAGACTGAGTGGTTGTGCGTACAATCATTTCGGCCTAGTCAACTGATTCCATCTTTGGTCATAGGGGAGAGGTGTTGCCCCCTGTGGACAGGGCTCAGAACCTGGGAGTCCTCCTGGACTCACGGCTCAGTTTGGAGGAGCAGGTGGGGGCCGTGACCAGGGGGGCTTTTGCCCAGGTCTGACTGGTTCTCCAGTTGCGCCCATATCTGGACTGAGATGCCCTTTGCATGATCACTCATGCACTTGTGATGTCCCGACTTGACTACTGCAACGCTCTCTATTTAGGACTGCCCTTGCATACCATCCAGAGGTTTCAGCTGGTGCAGAATGCTGCTGCGCGGTTGTGATGGGAGCTTCCGATACTCCCATGTTACACCCTCCTTTGATTTGGGTCCGGGTACTTGCGAGAGCTTCTCCTGCCAATATCAAATACTGATAGCCTTGTGCGTGTGCACAGACGGGGACTCCTTGGGGTGACGTTGGCTAGACAATGTCGGCTGGTGGTGCCTCGGGGAAGGGCCTACACTGTTGCGGCCCCCGCCTTGTGGAATCAACTGCCTTTGGAACTCTGTTTGGCTCCTGGTCTTTGCTCTTTCCGCCGTGATCTGAAGACCTGGTTGTTTGAACAGGCTGGGCTGGACTGACCTCCTGGGTGGTTTTAATTTATTTTAACTGTTTTAGTGATTGGGCTTGTTAGGTTTAATTCTTTTTAAAATATTTATTGTTGTGTTTTAATTGTGAGCTGCCCTGAGTCCTGAGGAGGGGGGCAGCATAATCAATTAAAAATAAATAAAATAAAATAAAATAAAATAAAATAAAATAAAATAAAATAAAATAAAATAAAATAAAATAAAATAAAATAAAATAAAATAAAATAAAATAAAATAAAATAAAATAAAATAAAATAAAATAAAATAAAATAAAATAAAATAAAATAAAATAAAATAAAATAAAATAAAATAAAATAAAATAAAATAAAATAAAATAAAATAAAATAAAATAAAATAAAATAAAATATAATAAAATAATAAAATATAAAATAATAAATAAACAATAAACAGGGCCTTCTCCAGGTGCCGTCAACCTGCAAATGTCAGCTGGCGGTTCCCAGGGGTAGGGCCTGGGAGCACCCACCCTATGGAACCAGCTTCCCCTGGAGCTCCGGGTGGCCCCTGACCTCCGCTCCTTCCGCCGTGTCCTAAAAACTTGGCTGTTCCAACTAGCCCACCCAGACTGATGGGGGTGGGGGAGAGTTTTTAAATGTATTTTAATTGGCATATTTATGAGACCTTTGGTTTAAGTGTTTTTTAATATTTGTATATTTGTATTGGACTGTTTTTAGTTTGTAAGCCGCCCTGAGTCCTTCGGGAGATAGGGCGGCATATAAGTCTCATAAATAAATAAATAAATAAATAAATAAATAAATAAATAAATAAAATATTGATTTTGTTAATATAAAATTCCTTTGCCAGATTTTCTCCCAGTCATCCAAATCTATATTGTAACCGAATTTTTTTGCCCAAGCTAGCATTGGTCCATTCACGATTTCCTCAGCCAATTTGTATTCTAATAGGTAATTATATAATTTAGATATCATTTTTTTCTCTGGGCCCAGGAGCATTTTATCTAATTGAGTATTTTTTATTTCAAATCCATATTCTTTTACATCCTTATTATATTTCATTTTTATTTGAAAGTGGACCAGTTATTGATAACTATTTCTTCAGCTTCTAACTCCTGAATCGATTTAAGTTTTCCCTCATTGTCTAAAATTTGGTGGTATTTAAGCTTTTTGCTAATATCCAACATGTTACGATGGAACATCGCCTCCATTGTTGAAAGCCACCTCGGAATTTTAGTGTAGTGGTTGCTTCTGATGTCTGTCCAAATTTTAATCAAAGATTTACATAAAGTGTGTCTAGAAAAATATGAATGAATTTTATTATTTGGGTTCCACAAAAATGCATGCCATCCTATTTGCAAATCATGGCCCTCAAGTGTTAAGATTCTTTTGTTTTCCAATTTAATCCAATCTTTTATCCACACTAGTGCTGTTGCTTTGTAATAGGTCTCCCAGGCAGGGAGTCCAAAGCCACCCCTGCTTTTATTATCTTGTAAATAAATTTTTTTATCCTCGGTTTTTCCCCTGCCCAGATGAATTTCATAACAACTTTGTCCAATTCTTTTTTAAAAAATGTCCAATGATATCGGAATTGTTTGAAATAAATATAAAATTTTGGGTAGGACATTCATCTTAATTGTTGCTATTCTACTAATAATGAAATTTGCATTTTGCTCCAGTTTTCCAAATCCTTTCCATTTTGTTGTAATAATTTAGTATAGTTGTCCTCCCTCAAAGTTGCTGTTCTAGGTCTTAACCAAATGCCTAAATATTTTATTTTGTTCACAATTTGTAATCCCATCATTTCCTCTAGTTTTTTTGTTAACTGTTCATTAGGTTCTTAACTAGCATTTTGGTCTTTTCCTTATTAATTTTTAATCCTGCCAATTTGCCAATTTATCTATTTCATTTAATAATACTAGTCCCGAATCTATTGGTTCTTCTATGACAAATACCATATCATCCGCGAAAGCTTGTAATTTATACTATTGACTTTTAATTTTGTTCCTTAATTTCTTTGTTCAATCTGATTTTGTCCAGTAATGTTTCTAAGATTGTTATAAAAGGCAGGGGTGACATCGGGCATCCCTGTCTGACACCCTTCTTTATCTCAAATGGTTTGGTAGTTTCTCCATTTATCAATACATTTGCTTTTTGTGTGGCATAGATTGAATTAAGCATTTTTGCAAAATTACCACCAAATTTCATCAAGTTAACCTGGTGCTTCATGAAGTCCCAATTTAGATTATCAAAGGCCTTTTGCACATCCAGGAAAACAAGGGCCACTTGGTTTCCTGGGTGCAATTCATAAAATTCTAGTATATCTATTATCGTTCTCATATTATACCTAATCTGCCTCATGGGAAGGAATCTATTTTGATCAGAGTGAATTTTGTCATTAAGCACTTTCTTTAATTTTTTGCCATTACAGTCATAAAAAATTTATAATCTGAGTTTAAAAGGGATATTGGTCTATAATTCTTTACTTGATTGGCATCTGCACCCTCTTTAGAAATCAGTGTTATATAAGCTTCCTTCCATGATTCTGGAATTTTGGCCTCATTACAAATCTCTAGCAACACAATTTCTAATATTTCTCCTATCTCTTTATATAACTCACTTGGGAGTCCATCTGGGCCTGATGCTTTATTACTTTTTTGTTTTTTAATCACCTCTTTTAATTCACTTAAGGTTATTTCTTTATTAGGTAACTCCCTTTTATCCTCTAGTATCAGGTGCAAAGCTCCTTCTTTCAAATATTCTTCTATTTTGTTTAAGTTGACTGTATCTTGCTTATATAAGTTCTCAAAATACTCTCTTACAATTTCCTTCTTTTTTTCCAAATCAGCCTCTATTGTTCCATTTTTATCTTCTAATTGATATATCATTTTTTTATTTTCTTTTTTCAATTTGTATGCTAGCCGCCTACCAGGTTCATTTGCATGTTCAAAATAATTTTGTTTTATATATTGTTGTTTCTTGATTCGTTCCTCCTGGTTTAAAATGTTCATTTCATGCTTAGCTAGTGACAACTCATTTCTAATTGGCTCATCTCCCGGAGTTTCCATTTGTCTATTTTCCAAATCCTCTATTTTTTTTTGTTAGGGTATTTTGTTTTTCCCATCTTTTTTATTTTTATTTACTGTATATACTATAGATATTCCCCTTAAATATGCCTTCATTGTGTCCCAGAGATTCTGCAATGAGGTATCTTGTTTTTTATTAAATTTAAAAAAAACAATTAATTCTTCCCTAATTTTTTGGATGTAGCTTTTTTCTTTCAGTAGTTGTGAATTAAGTGTCCATCTGCTTTTCTTGTGGGTTCGATCTTTCCAAGTTATCTGTAACAGATTTTTGTCTGCCAGTTAAGGATATAATTTAAAATTTTTATATCCTGAATCTCATTCAGGGTGGATAGAATGGGTAGGAGTTGAGGAGGAGGGGGTCCGTGATTCATGGGGCATTCAAGCCTGGCGGCCTCACCCCTTGACCCTGGAGGTTAGGGGGAGGCCCCTGGGCTCCTCCGGTGCTGCCAGGTTCAATAAGGTGCTCCTCCTCCGAGGTTATTGAGGAGGAGGTCATGGACTGGCTTGTATCACCGAGACCTGGTTGGGCCAGAGGTAGTGCCTCTGGTCGATATCTGCCCCCAGGTTTTCGGTTATGCACCGTCTCACCCCAGGGAAGGGGTGGTGGGATGGCTGTCATTATCCGGGAGGCCCTGCTCCCAAGGGACGCCCTGCTCCTGAGATTGGTGGGTGTGAGTCCCTCCTCGTGAGGTTCGGACCTCATGGTCAGATGGGCTGCTGCTTACATACCTGTCCCCAGCTGTGTATCACGCCTGCCTGGGCTGCTCGATGCCGCCTTTGGGGTGGCGTGGAGTTCCCAGAGCTTATAGTTCTGGGGACTTCAACCTCCCTCCTTGGGTGCGCATCGGGTTGGCCCAGGAATTCATGGCTTCCATGGAGTCTATGGGTCTGACCCAGTTAATAGCTGGCCCGACTCATGAGGGGGCAATATGCTCACCTGGTTTTTGTCTCGAGCGTGGCAAAGTGGCCTGGGGATGGTGTTATTGTAACCCATCCGGTTCCATGGTCAGACCACTATCTCCTCACGGCTGGCCTTCCATCAAGCTGCCCTACACCGCTGGGATGAGGAACCGCTAGATGGTTCCGCCCCAGGCTCTGATGGACCCTGAGAGGTTCCAGGCAGAACTGGGTTTTTCCTACATCTCACCCACAGCCCTGTTGAGGTCCTTGTGGCTACCTGGCACAGTGGCTGTGGGGGCCCTGGACAGGGTTGTTCCACATGTCCCCTTACTCAACGCAGATCCCGATTGGCTCCCCTGGTACACCGAGGGCTCCGGGAGATGAAGCCGTGAGAAGGGGACTAGAGAGTAGGTGGAGGGCCACCCGCCCAGTATCTGACCGAGCCCAGTTGAGAGCCTATATTAGATACCTCTTACCTGGTGGCTGCGCAGGAGACTTTACTCCCCCTCATAGCATCCACAGATAACCACCCGCCGCCCTGTTTGGGGTTGCCCGCCCCCTCCTCACACTTGGGGAGGTGGTGGACTCCCTGCGGGGAAGAGCTGAGGAATTTGGTCTTCATCTGCAGGATAAAATTGCTTGATCTGGAAGGGTTGCCGGACTTGCAGGGGTCTGGAGAGGGGGAGGAGAGTGGTTTGGCTAATGTCATCTGGACTGAGTTCGATCCTGTTTCTGAGGATGAAGTGGACAGGATCATGCGCGGCTGAGCTCCACCACATGTTTATTGGACCCATGCCCTTCCTGGTTGGTTTATGCCTCCAGGAGGTCACACGCGGCTGGCTCCGGGCAGTGGTCAACGCTTCATTAAGGGAGGGCTGTTCCCTGCCGCCTTGAAAGAGGCGGTGGTGAGGCCCCTTCTGAAGAAGCCTGCCTTGGACCCAGCCGTTGAACAACTTTCGTCTCGGTCTCCAACCTTCGCTTTTAGCTAAGGTTGTTGAGAGTGTGGTGGCCCAGCAATTGCCACTTTTCCTGGAGGAAGCGGACTACCTGGATCCGCACCAATCGGGCTTCTGACCCGGGTACACGGAGACAGCATTGGTCGCACTGATTGATGATCTCTAGGCTCGGGACAGGGTTTTCCTCTGTCCTGGTCCTGTTAGATCTCTCAGCGCTTTCGATACCATCGACCATGGTATCTTGTTGCAGCATCTGGGGGGTTGGGAGGGCGCACTGTTTTACAGTGGTTCTCCTCCTCCTACCTCTCGACCGAAACAGTGTTGGCAGGGGGCAGAGATCACTCCGTCTCTCACTTGTGGGGTACCTCAGGGTTGGTCTCTCAGCCTCTTGTTCAACATTTATATGAAGCCGCTGGGGAGATCATCCGTGGTTTGGGTGAGTTATCATCAGTATGCTGATGATACGAGTTATATATCTCCACCCCGACCACATCAGTGATGCTCTCTCCGATGTCCCGTTGTTTGGAAGCTGTGCGGATCTGGATGGACAGGAACATGCTTCACTCAATCCAGCCAAGACAGAGTGGTTGTGCATACCACATCCTGGTCCAGTTCTGAGGTTCCATCTTTGGTCATGGGGGAGTGTTACCCATGGACAGGGCACGGAACCTGGGGTCCTCCTGCCTGCTGGAGGAGCAGGTGGGAGCCATGGCCAGGGGGGCTTTGCCCAGGTCTGGCTGGTTCGCCAGCTGCGCCCATATCTGGACCGGGATGCCCCAAGACGACACTCAGGCCCTCGTTGTCTCCCCTCTGGACTACTGTAACGCCTCTACTTAGGACTGCCCTTGCATACCACTCGAGGCTTCAGCTGGTGCAGAATGCGCCCGCGGGTAGTGTTGGGAGCCTCCGACTCCCATGTTACACCCCTCCCTGCGCGACTTGCATTGGCTTCCGGTTGCCCTCCTCGGGTGAGATTCAAGGTTTTAGTGTTAACATTCAAAGTCCTACATGGCATGGGTCCAGGATATTTACGAGAACGACTCCTCCCAGTTTCAAGTACCAACCGCCTGTACGGGCGATAGACAGGGCCTCTCAGGGTGCCATCCAACTCAATGTCGCCATGGGACTCGGGAGAGCCTATTCTGTGGCGGCCCCTACTTTATGGAATCTCCTTCCACTGGAGCTCCGCTTGCTCCTGATTCGCATCTTCCACCACGAAGTTAAAACCTGGCTGTTTTACAATCTGGGCTATGCTGACTCCTTGGGTTTTCTTGATTTTAATTTTTGGGGGTTTTAATGTTAATTCGGCTTAGTTTGTTTAATACAGTTTTTAGGTAATTTATTTTTGTATTTCCTTTTATCTGTGAGCTTCCAGAGTCCTTTGGGAGAGGGGCGCATATAAGTCGAATAAATAAATAAATAAATAAATAAATAAATAAATAAATAAAATGTCACTGTTTACCCATGCCATATCTAGTCTAGACCATGATTTATGCGGATTGGAGTAGAACGTGAACTGAGTCGCTCCTGGGTTCAGCTTCCTCCATGCATCCACTAGTTCTAGTTCTTCAGCCAACTCAAAGAATCTCTTGGGCAATATATTTAGGTTTTTTAATCCTTTTGTTCACATGCATAGTCTTGATTATTATTTGTGATTGCATTATAATCTCCAAATTTACAAATTCTTGGGTTGCCAATTTCTATCAATTTCTCATATAAAATTTTATAAAATTCATTCTGATTTTTATTAGGGGCATATATCCCCACTAATAGTATGTTTTTATTTTGTATGACCACCTCTACCATAAATTTTCTCCCCATTGTATCTTTATAAATCAATTTTGAAGTTATTTCCTCTTTAATGTATAGTACAACTCCTCTTTTTTTTCTTCTGCCAATGTTGTATTTATTTTCCCCGATTTTTGTTTTGTAAGTATTTCTGATCCTGTGGGGTTTTTTTTGAAAAGATTTTTATTTTTTAAGACAAACATCAACAAACAAAAACATAAAAAACATAAAACCCTCTTCCATTTTGTACAGTGTGTCAGTTGGTTACACATCATTTGTGCTGTCCTTTCATAGTCATCTCTCACAATTTATATAAGTTCTCACATTATCAATCTGACATATGCTTATATATTTATCAGTTATTAATCATTCATGACTGATCTATTTATTTCATCATTTAATACAAGATATTCTAACTTTCATTGTAGGATGTTTCCCCAATGGTTATGTATGTTTATATTATAATTAATATCAATCTATTAAATGTCTATTGTAAAATTTCCTAACCTATTACATAACCATTTCTTTTTATCCAACCATTGATAAAACAAATACCATATTAGATAAAATTATTTATCTTCTTGTTCTCTAATTTCAAATGTCAATTTACTCATTTCAGCACAGTCCATAATTTTCTTGATAACTTCCTCCTGCATAGGTACTTTTCATTTTTCCAATTCTTAGCAAATACAATTCTAACCGCTGTTAAAACATTTACAATCAAGTGTTTCAGTTCTTTATTGTATATTTCTGGTATGATTCCCAATAAAAATATCTCTGCTTTAAAGTCTATATGCTGTTTATCATTTTTCCAATGTGTGGATTTTAGTGCAATATCCTTTTGCATCCGAGCCTGATCCTGTGTTTTAATATGAACCCTGGAAACAAATTATATCAGCTTTCTTCTCTTTTAAAAAAATATTTCTTCCTCTTAGATGGCTCATTTAATCCGTTGATATTCATAGATATTAATTTCATTCCTCTTTCCATTTACCCTCTAGCTACTATCCCTCATTAGTTCTAGTTTGTTTTCCTAGTTCTCACTCCTATCTCTTCCTATTTCTTCCTCTTTTTCCCTCTCTTTCTCTCCCTCCCCTCCCTCTAGTTTT
>CM019149.1:30237263-30338640 GCA_009733165.1 Naja naja
ATATGATGTATTTATGTTTGCATGTGACTGTATGTTTGTATGTTGTTGTGTCTTTTTTTAATGTAAATAAACTTTTCTATTAAAAAAAAGAAAAGATTGGAAAGGTAGGACAGAGTACAACATAGAGGAGAGAGATGGAGGAAATAATCTCAAGAGGTCTCCCTCTGCTCAAAGGTATTGGGTCATTTGATTGTGAAATATGCCACTATATATCTCTGATTTATAAATAAAATAGATTATTTGCTGATTCTCCACAGTAATAATTTTAGGAACAGGCAAAACCTCACCTAGGCAACACTCATCTTGGGAGTGTTTTGCAGGTATTGAGGCTTTGTCCTTTTGTGGAGGAACTTAAAAGAAACTTTGCATGCTTTTTGCAAAACCATCATATGCCCCTGGAGCCTTTTCCTAAAGCAAATTGGGAGAAACAACAATGACCTGCCTTTCTCAATGTGAGAATTAGGGAATGGAAAGTATTCTTAGGAAAAAAAATACATTAGACCATGTAAAACCACCAGAATCCGTACATGAAGAAATTACGTTTTCAATCGGTGGGTTGGGCGTGGAAAACATATGGGTAGAGTTGAGAAATCATTCCTGATGTTATTCCGCAATCATGTAGTCTCCTGGCTTATAGTAATTAAACTCTTTCTTTTCTTCTATTATTGCCTTGAATGGACATTTCATCAGCATCGTGGCACAGGGAAATTTGGTTAGAAGTTGAAGCAGAAAAACTGTATATGCAACAGCAGCATTTGACATGTATTGCGGAGATTCTTCCTATAGTTCTGTCTTTGGCACAGAGTTGGATCTCAGAGCCCACAAATGAGCACAACTGCAGTGAAGATGGTCCAGCTGGGCCCCAAATCAAAATAGACAAACCTGCAGTTTCAGACTGGCACAGTTCCTTCCCAATTCTACCACATTCTTCTTTCACTAAAGACTGAGATGGCTACATGTCAGATTTTCAGTTGTTGTATATCCCATTTCTGTCACATCAGTTTTACAACTAATGATAATGATGGAAATGTCCCACAAACTTTGTTCAAAATAGAATAAATTACCATGATTTTGATAATTAGAAGGGGAATTGGGAATTATTGTTGTAACAGGTGTGCAACTGAAAAAAAACAACACAATTTTGCATGACACAAGGGCATAGCTCTAATTTAAGAGTCAGGAAGGGAATTTAGGAAAGTTTGTCTTCTACTCTGTAAACTTATCCTTGAGCTTTTAAAGTCTGCAATGTGCTATAACAATTGAACACTTTTTCACTAGCCAGTAGGGCATAGGTGGTATTCAGCAGGTTCTGACCAGTTTTCCCCTATTTTGAGTAGTTCAGAGTACCAGCAATACACCCCCTGACTGGCCCCACTATTCTCTGCCTCCTGAGTCCCAGCTGATCGGCTGGGTCTTTTATTGTTGCCCTGCAGGAGAACGAGCTGGAAAGCAGGTTGGTGGGGTGGGAGGAACAGATTTTGTAGTACTTTCCCAGGAATGGGAGGAATGCCACAAGACACACTTTGCTCACAAGCCATGCCCACAGAACCAGTAGTAAAAATATTTGAATCCACCACTGCAGTATTTATTTATTTTATTATTTATTTATTAATTAGACTTATATGCTGCCCCTCTCCAAAGGACTCAGGTGACTCACAGCTAAAATACAACAATAACAATAAATTACCTAAAACATATTAAACAATTATAAGCGAATTAAATTAAAACCCCAAAGTTAAAATAAACAAACCCCAAGAGTCAGCACAGCCCAGATTGTAAAACAGCCAGGTTTTTAACTTCGTGGCGGAAGGTGCGGAGATGAGGCCAGCGGAGCTCCGGCGGAAGAAGATTCCATAAAGTGGGGGCCGCCACAGAGTAGGCCCTCCCGAGGTCCCGCCAGCGACATTGAGTCGCAGGCGGCACCCTGAGGAGACCCGTCTGTGCCCATACAGGGTGGTTGGTATTTGATGCTGGGAGGAGTCGTTCTCGTAAATATCCTGGACCCATGCCATGTAGGACTTTGAATGTTAACACAAAACCTTGAATCTCACCCGGAGGGCAACCAGAAGCCAATGCAGGCAGGAGGGTGTAATATGGGAGTATCGGGCTCCCATCACTACCAGCGTGCGCATTCTGCACCAGCTGAAGCCTCCAGAGTGGTATGCAAGGGCAGTCCTAAATAGAGGCGTTACAGTAGTCGAGTCGGGGAGACAACGAGCCTGAGTGATCGTGCACAGGGCATCTCGGTCCAGATATGGGCAACTGGCGAACCAGCCAGACCTGGGCAAAGGCCCCCTGGCCACGGCTCCCACCTGCTCCTCCAGCAGGCGTGAGTCCAGGAGGACCCCCAGATTCCGTGCCCTGTCCGGGGGTAACACCTCCTCCCCATGACCAAAGATGGAACCTCGAACTGGACCGAGATGTGGTATGCACAACCACTCTGTCTTGGCTGGGTTGAGTCGAAGCATGTTCCTGTCCATCCAGATCCGCACCGCTTCCAAACAACGGGACATCACGGAGAGAGCATCACTGATGTGGCCGGGGTGGAGATGTATAACTGCGTATCATCAGCATACTGATGATAGCTCACCCAACCACGGATGATCTCACCCAGCGGCTTCATATAAATGTTGAACAAGAGAGAGGGACAGGCCCCTGGGTACCCCACAAGTGAGAGACCTCGGAGTTGACCTCTGCCCCCTGCCAACACTGTTTGCGAGCGTCCCAGAGGTAGGAGGAGAACCACTGTAAAACAGTGCCTCCCACTCCCAGCCCCGAGGCGCGCAACAGGATACCATGGTCGATGGTATCAAAAGCCACTGAGAGATCTAACAGGACCAGGACAGAGGAAAACCCCTGTCGAGCCCTAGAGATCATCAATCAGCATGACCAATGCTGTCTCCTGTGCTACCCGGGTCGGAAGCCCGATTGGTAGGATCCAGGTAGTCCGCTTCCTCCAGGAAAAGTGGCAATTGCTGCGCCACCACACTCTCAACAACCTTGGCGAAGGTTGGAGACCGATGAAGTTGTTCAACACGGCTGGGTCCAGGGCAGGCTTCTTCAGAGGGGCCTCACCACCGCCTCTTTCAAGGCGGCAGGGAACAGCCCTCCCTCAGCAAAGCATTGACCACTGCCGGAGCCAGCCGCGCGTGACCTCCCTGGAGGCATAAACCAACCAGGAAGGGCACGGTCCAATAAACATGTGGTGGAACTCAGCCGCCGCATGATCCTGTCCACTTCATCCTCAGAAACAGGATCAAACTCAGTCCAGATTACATTAGCCAGACCGCTCGCCTCCCTTCCTCAGACCACTGCAAGTCCAGGCGCAACCCTTCCCGGATCCGAGCAATTTTATCCTGCAGATACAGACCAAATTCCTCAGCTCTGCCCACAGAGGGTCCGCCACCTCCCCCAACTGTAAGAGGGAAGGGCCCAAACAGGGCGGCTGGGCTGTTATCTCTGGATGCTATGAGAGAATAAGACCTCCTGCCGCCCCACAGCTACCAGGTAAGTCCTAATATGGGCTCTCAACTGGGCTCGGTCAGATCCGGGCGGGTCACCCTCCACCTACTCTCTAGTCCCCTTCTATGGCCTTCATCTCCGGAGCTCCTCGGTGTACCAGGGCTGACGGGATCTCGCCAAGTAAGGGGGATGCATGGGACAACCCTGTCAAGAGCCCCGCGGCCTGTTGCCAGGTAGCCGCAAGGACCTCGGCAGGGCTGTGGGTGAGGATGCAGGAAAAACCCAGTTCTGCCTGGAACCTCTCAGGGTCCATCAGAGCCTGGGGGTGAACCATCTAAGTGGCTCCTCATCCCACCTCGGCAGGGCTGTGGGTGAGGATGCAGGAAAAAGCCCCAGTTCTGCCTGGAACCTCTCAGGGTCCATCAGTGCTCCATTTAAGTGGCTCCTCATCCCAGTGGTGTGGGGCTTGGTGGAAGACCATAGGAGATGAGTGGTCTGACCAATGGGATGGATTACTGTAACACCATCCCCCAGGCCACTACGCCACCCGAGGAGACAAAAACCAGGTTGAGCATATTGCCCCCCTGAGTGAGGGCCATCTATTATCTGTCAGACCCATGGACTCCATGGAGGCCATAAATTCCTGGAGCCAAACCGGCTGCCCCCAAGGAGGGCAGGTTGAAGTCACCCAGAACTACAAGCTCTGGGAACTCCACGCCACCCCTGAGATGGCCAGCAGCCCAGGCAGGGTGTGCTGATACACAGCTGGGGACAGGTATGTAAGCAGCAGCCCATCCGACCCATAGGCCCAAATCTCAGAGGAGGGACTCACACCCCTATCTCCGGAGCAGGGACCTCCCTTGGAAACAGGGTCTCCCGAATAACAACAGCCACCTCTCCACCCCTTTCCTGGGGTCGAGACTGGTGCATAACCCAGAGGGGCATATATCAAGAGGACTCCACCCTCCGGCCCCAACCAGGTCTCGTGCCAGGCCAGGTCATGGCCTCCTCCTCAATGACTTCATGGTGGAGAGGTGCCTTATTCACCATGGACCTGGCATTAAAATACACCAGCCAGAGCCCAGGGTCCTAGATCCCCAAACCCCAGGATTGAGAGGAGAGTGAGGGGTGGGCCAGCTGGGAGATGCAGCGAGGCAGCTCCCCTAACATCGGCCCCTTCTCTTGGCGCCTACCCATTCCAACCACTCTGGGAATCATAGCCCTACTATTCTGCCCGAGTCCCACAGCCCCCACACCCCACAGCCCTGACTCGGGCTGCACTGAACCTCTATAAACCTCCCTTCCCTAACCCCCTTAAAATGGGTCAAAAATTTAGCTGAGGACCTGGAACCCCCCTCTACACTTCCCAGGACTACCCCAACCCCTACCAGCTGTGCCAACTCTCTGGGTTCCATAACCCATCCTCGAGTATGTTGTAGAAAGTCAGCGGGCCAAACCGGAGAGGGGACTCCCGTAAGGCCTGCAAGTCTGTTGATGAGTAGATTCACATGGTATTATATTGTACATATAAAGGGAGGGGTCAAAGATGGAAAAAGTCCATATATCAAGATGTTAAACCCGGTCAGTCTAACATCCATGCTGCAGCCAGATGGTCCCAGGAAATAAACCAGGATTGCCCTCTCACCACAATCGGTGGGCGATAGTAAAGGCCCTCATCGGGTCAGCCACCGGCGCTCTCAGGGTTACCAGGAGCTGTCAGGGCGGCAAGATGATGCAGAAGTTAGTTACGGGAGGGTCAGGCAATCCCAACCTGCTACCCTCACACAGCAGGCAGGATGCATCCACACCCCTCTCACTAACCTCCGTTGGGTGTAAAAAGGGGAGGAAATAAACATCAACCCAGGGTCTGCAACCAGATGGCCAAACATAAGATACCATCTGGTATCCATAAGATGACAAAGACGAGAAGGATGGTAGCCAGACTCTCAAGCCCAGCCAGATGAATAAGCCATGGGAGAAGAGGAAGGCAATACAAGCAGAGGCAAAAGGCAAAAGGGAGGCAAAAGAAGGGCAGGGGAGGGCAGCTCAGCTGGACCTTTCAGCCAACACAGGTCTGAAAGGTCCAGCGGGCCGAGCGAGCGACAAAAGAGGCCAGGCCTGGCAGCCTAGGGCCACACCATCTCCACCTCCTGGCCCCAATGTCATCGCCAGTCCACCGCCTCTGCCATCACTGTCACTGCCACCAACACCGCGGTTGCCAGCATCCATGGCAGCGCCGCCACCCCAACCGTTATCATGCCCACAGCGTCCAGCCTCGAACCGCTCTCTCCTTGCCACTGCCGCCGCTGCCACCAACGGCTCCACTGCAGAGATCCTAGTCGAGAGCGGGTGCCAGAGTGGAGACCAGCACCCTCTGCCGATCCCCACACTCCTTGCCTCGTCACCCCCAATGTGCCATTCTTCTGGGCGCAGCGCGCCATCTTCGAGGCACTCCAGGGTGGAGGCCAGCTACCTCCGCCAGGTCTCCACGTCCCACAACTCACTGCCCCACAGCTTGGTGCCCCCGCCGCACCGTTCTCTGAGGTGCCGCCGCCGCCATGCCGTTCTTCGAGGCGCAGCGCATCTTCAGGGCTAGGCTCTGATCAGCCATGCATGTCGAGAATCAGATGTCGAGGGGAGATGTGAGGAATCAGATGAGAGGAGTCCCAGGGGGAGCGGTAACGGGCATCAGCTCTGATGGAGCCAACCTACGCCCAAGATCTTCCGCCGCCGAAAATGACCATCGGAGGGGATTGCAAGCCGCCCCTACCTCCCTTATCCGGACAACAATGACCTCTCCACCACGGAACTCTAAACACGGACAGCCATCTTCCAAGGCATGCGCCTTGGAAGCTTCCTCCATACCAGAAGTATGGAAGTATGGCTTCTCTCGGACAGCCATCTTCCAAGCATAGCCGAGAGGTACCAAGTATGGAAGTATTTCCTCCACTGTTTTCAGTGGCTAGTGAAAAACCGTTCACTTGTTTTAGCATATTGCAACATTTAGTATTTCAAGAATAACTTTGGTGAGTAAGAAGCAGTCAGACTTTCCAGAACTGGTCCCTTGAGGGAACATTTAAATTGCAATTATGCCTATGGTCACAGAAGTTTCTTATAGAGAATCCACTGTGATCAATTCTCCTTTATTATTAACAAAATGATGGTGATTTATTCTATTTCCAACAGATCCCCTGGAATTCCCCTGCTCAGAAACCAAAGTGAGAATACTTAGCAATTCCCCGTCAACAGAACATGACAAATATTGGTTAACTTTTCATATAAAAATCTTGAAAATAACTCCAAGAATGCCAGATGGGGTTTATGTAATCAGGAACTATAGTAGCATGACATTTTATGCTTCTCCCTCCGTTTTTACTGCCAGGATGTATCTTATCTTTGGTGAGAGGATATTGCTTTCCCTAAGAGAGCTCTGAGACCAAAGACAGTGGTCCTCTTTCAAAGAATATTGCAAATCTCCCTCATGGTATGTAAAATGCTGCTGCTGGTGCTTTTCCTGGTGTCTCATTTTCCCATTGTGGCTTCAATGGTCAAATGTCAACTGAATGTATTAGAAGGGGAAAAGTACATGTTAAATTATTACCATCCAGGAGATTATATGATTATTGGAATCATATCTACATCCAGTGCTGTAGTTCAACCATATCGTTTTTCACGCCTCCCAACAACAGATTTGCAAGGTAATTCTGATGTGCACTGAATTCTGATTAATTTGTAATCTTTTCAGCACAGATTCCCACTTCCTATACAAAGTCACTGTGACCTTTTTTTTCTTCCTATGTACGTTAAAGAAAACACTTATTCTACCTATGGTATATCATGCACTTTGACAGGTTTACCTGTTCTGTAAAAACAGGCATTAGCTCCTGAGAGCCACTATCAATCTCACAAAATAGTTGTAAGGTAGATGGAGCTTGCTTCTTCATAACATACAGTAGGTGATGCAAGGGAGAGTCACCTAGCTGAAGACAAAGAAAAGCAGCCCTTCCACAATGTTGACTATGACTTATCATCTTTATCATCTCCTGGACATAGTCCTCAACTGATGACTTAACTCGTGGACCAATTTATAGCAACAAACATCTAATAATGTTGTTCCCTACATTGCAATATAGTGAGAGTGAGGATTTCATAACCTATTAACCTCCTCAGCCCTCCATCAGATGACCCAGATGAGTTTTTAGACTGGCCCATCCTATCACACTTCCATTGGCTTCAGACCAGATTTTTAACAGTCCAAAGTACATAAAAGATAGAAATATAACTGATGATTCACAGATTCCCTTAAAAGGTTATTCAAAATAAGATATGTCCCGAAGATAATTTTTTTAACCAAAAATGAAGACCTATTAATATATCTTATCTTGCAGTAAGTTTGTGAGTTTTGTTCATGTCCTGCCCTTTGTCTTTGCCATTCATGAGATCAACCAGAATGCAAGGCTCTTACCAAACATCACCCTGGGCTACAACATTTATGAGATCCTTTTCAATGCAACAATAGCATACGATGCCATGATGGATTTGCTAACCATGGGACAGGAGAATACCTCAAACTACAGTTGTGGAAGACGAAAAAATCTGCTGGCTGTGCTCGAAGGGACTGATTCTGAGCTCTTCAGTCATGTTTCAAGCATGCTGGGCCTCTACAAAATCCCTCAGGTATGAATGAAAGTTCAAGATAGGTTTTTTTAAATAATACTTTCCTATTATACTTTCCTAAACATTTTATTCTTCACTCTGGCATCAGTTTCCAGCATAGCTTTTGAAAGACAGACTGTTTTGCAGAGTTCCCCCTTTTACCGCTTGAAATGGATTAAGACTATCCATATATTAACTGTAGTGTTCTCAATGACACCTGAAAAGCACACTTTTGCAATTGGAAATAACTTTAAATTAAGCACCCATATTTATTCATTTTTAAAAAAATCTTTATTGATCATATTTTCACAATTAAAAACATATTTCCACTTATTACAGCATGTTCATAACAGTGTTCACTCACCTTGACATATTCCTAAATATGCAGGTGATTATTATTATTGTTGTTGTTGTTGTTGTTACAGTTATTTCTACATTCAATTTAAGGCATATATTCATATATTTACATACATATTTACATAGTTATACACAGTATTATTTCATCTTACCATAACTCCTACCTTTCTTTCATTTACCTACTTTAAGCATACCTTCTAACTCATATGTATTCCTAAGAGCTAGATAATCATCCACCTTCTCTATTTCATCTTAGATCAACTATGGGGTCATCAGCCACATTCCTGGTCAGAAACATCATTTCCCTTTTTTCTATGGGTGAGTCCAAAGCAAGAACCTCCCCACTTGGCGATTATTAAACTGCTCCTCCATTTCCAATGGACATGGATTGGCCTGGCTGTTCCAGACAATGAGAATGGAGAAAAGTTCAGAAGAACCTTTACGGTTGTGGCTACCAAGAAAGGGATTTGTGTTGCATTCTCAGAAATCCTCCCTGTGATAAATAAAAAGAAAACAAAGGGTCTTCTTCAGTATTTTAGCAACAGCCAAGTAAATGTTATTGTTTGTCAACTAGATTTTCAGGCCTCATTTATATTAACAATAATAATACACGATATTGAAAAGACGAATGAAATGTTTGGGGAAAAGGTATGGATTACAACAGCTTTGACAGACATAGGTGTGAGATATTTTTATCGATTTGTTAATCTCCAGCATAAACACTTTTTGATATCCATCTTAACCCAGACAAACCAAAGGGCAAGATCTTATGATTTAAATTCATATTTTTCCATTCTCAAAACATTTGTGAAGACAGCATTTCAAGGTTCCTATTTGAGCCCTGTGTTGTCAAAGAGAATTTGGGGAAGATACATAGAAAAAGAGAAATGGTTACAGACATTTTGTCTGAGGACAGCCACATTATTTCCACTGCAATCCAGGCTGTCTCCTCAGTGCTTCATGCTGTGTATTCATCAGGAACTTTCAATGAAGCCAGTGGATCACCTTCAGCATGCTGGTTTTCTGCAGTGTTTGGATCTCCTTTGTCCCCACCTACCTGAGCACCAAAGGGAAATACATGGTGGCTGTGCAGATCTTCTCCATCTTGGCCTCCAGCCTGGGTTTGCTAGTCTGCATCTTTGTTCCTAAATGCTACATCATTATTCTGAAACCTCACATGAACACCAAGCAGCACTTAAGGATGAAAAATTATGAGAGTTGTTGATTAATAGTACTTATTTTTTCTAAATAATTACTGTAATATAAAATAAAATAGTTTAGAAATAAAAACCTTTTTATGTGTTGTAAGAAATATTTCTGATTCTTGAGAGACCTGGAATGCAAGAAAAGTATTTCTGTCATGCCAAACTGTTTAGTCAAGAAGAAAATCCAACTGGATTGACTATGCAAATGTTCCAAGCATGGGAAATATGTTCCTCAAGAGGCATGTCCTGTGGATCATCACACTGAAGAGAAGAAGTGTCAATGATGAGAGTATGAGAAATATTTTGCTGATTGTTCTACAGTGGAACATTGAGTGAGCTTTAGGAGAACTCATTATGGCCAACTCATCACGTGACAACTTGCTGTGGGATAAGAGTTACACTAATATTGAAGAAACAGTGGAATAGAATTATAGAATAGAATAGAATAGAATTCTTTATTGGCCAAGTGTGATTGGACACTCAAGTATATATGCTCTCAGTGTACATACAGAAAAAATAAAATACATTCATCAAGAATCATAAGATACAACAATTAGTGATAGTCCAAGGTTACTAATAAGCAATCAAATTATACTAGGAAACAAATAAAACAATATAAATTGTAAAGATACAAGCAACCCATTTATAGTCATAAGTGGGAAGAGATTTTTAAGCAACACTTTCTTCAAAGTGGGTGTTAAATGAGGATGATAAATAAAATTAATGTACCAAGAAAATAATTTTCCTCTCCATTACTTTATTTTATCACAATCTAAGTTCCTCCATAATCATAAATAAGCAATGATGTTAATTTATTTTCTGAAGCCATTTAGAAAATGCATCACAGAGCAGCTTTTCTCTGTCTAATTTTGAGGTTAGGTGACAATCTATTACAAATGATGTTTCATTTCATATTTTTGCTTCTGTTTTTGGACAATGAGTAACTTAGTTTCTTGTCCCTGGATTTTTTTTAAATTAAATGAACATGAAAACTAGTGTAATAAATATATTTTATGAAACAGTCCTGAATAGTTAAAATAATCAATGAATAAAGGACGTCATATTTCTGTGTGCAACTATCTTGTTTCCTCATGTGATAGAATATAAGTTTTTACCTATTTGAGATCTTCTGCTTGTATGTATGCATGCTCAAATTTTCTTTGATCAATATTCTCTATAAGATCTATGCTACATTGGAGCAATTGCTGTTGCCACTTCTGGCTTCAGTAAAAACTTTGATGTTGGTACTAAGAAGTGATCAAATCCTAGATAATATTTGAATGAATTAAAAATTAAGATTGCCAGAAACAAAAGGAAGGAATATAAAGCTGGTTTATTTGAGGAAGGTTAAAATAAGAGATCTACAGGTAGACTTTGACTTATGACCAGTTACTTAGTGACTGTCTGAAGTTACAACAGACCCCCAAAATGTATTTATGACCTAGATCCAATCTAAGTCAGTCATTGAGATCAAAGTTTTAGTCTTCTGAGCTTTTGGACTGGAGTTCCGTGCTGGAGTTTATCCTCAGGGAACTTCTCTCTCATCACAATGTATTACACATTCTTGTGAGAGAATAGTTCCCTGAGGATGGGCTGTAGCATGTGTCCCAAAGCTCAGAAGACTAAAACTCTGATCCTGGTGATTGACCCAGATTGGATTATGCAAAATCTCTCTCTTTCTCTCTCTGTGTTTATATGTACACACACAGAGAGAAAGAGATAAAACTCAAGAGCCTTGAAGGATGATGGGCTTTTTTTCCCATTGGATCATGGAATGCCAAGCAACTATCTGGGATGTAGATTTTAGCATCTGCACTATGCAATTACATTTGTTCAGCTCCATAATGTCCAGTGGTGGGATTCAATTTTTTTTACTACCACTAAGAGTCTGGGGATGATGAGGGTGGCCTCGGCAAGCTCTGGGGATGGTGGAGGGCCCAGGAAGATCTGGGAATGGTGTGGGGGCAGGAAGATTTGAGAACAGTTCTGGGGAGTTGGGCGGATCTAAGAATGGTGGGGGGGCTAGCGTGAGTTGCAGGCTTACCTGTGAGCAGGCAGATCAGGGCTGCTCAGTTGGGGTGAAGACACCATGTGGGAAGGCAGGTTAAAGGCAAGCCATGAGGACCCAGTGTGCCACATAGGAAATGAGGAGTGACTGGGCTGGGTGAGCGCCGGGCGGGGTGAGCAAGCATTGGATTTGGGTTGGCAGGGCAGGCGAGTGAGCATTGACCTGGCAATCAAGTCAGGGGCGTGGCCAGCCACAAGTCACTACTGGTTCGATGACCTATGCCAAATCATCACTACTGGTTCACCCAAACCGCTGCAAACTGGCTGAATACCACCACTGATAATGTCTGCATGGCCCCCTCTGACTCTGGAATTCTGTGACTACAAGGGCATCCAAGAAGGAAAAAGAAGGTACCATTTTAATTATGAACTATTGATAGCTTTTGCCTCTAGCCTTGTAACTATTAGGGACACATGAACAACATATTCCATGTGGTAGGTAGTCTAATGTAATTAGCAAACCATTAATTGTACAGAAACTTGTATATGGGTCTCCTTGATCCAACATCTTCATATTCTACCCAAACACATTTATACAGACACAACACTCAAAAACAGTCATATACATCATTCACCACATATCCCCATTATTTATATTGAACTTTTCTTTGAAATCCATATTTTTCCTTCCTTATCCTCTATAACAAAAATAACTATATGAACAATAACAATGGAAACCTTGATTCTGGGTTATGAAACTGTGAAGCGATTGGGAAGTTGGGGGACAGAAAAGGAGAAGGAAGATATCAATGGAGCTTAGGGTTGTGAATAGGGATGGTGGTAGGAAAATTGATAGGAAGGCAGATGTGGAGAATGTTGAGAAATCTAATGGCTCATGAGAGAGATATAGAAGCATGGTGGCTCACAAGGTTAGAATGCTGGGCTGACAACCAGCAGGCTCATGTTCGAGATGTGTTGTTGTTGCAGGGCAGGGTGAACTCCTGTCACACACTCCAGCTCCTGCCAGATAATCCTGAGTAGATAAATGGATACTACTTTGGTGTTCTGACATGAAAGAAGAAGAATGGGAGGGATGTGGGAAAACTGAAGTTTGGCAGCAAAAGCAGCATCAAGGAACAAGTGGAGAATACATTGCAGTGGACATGGGAAGAAGATATAGGAGACTTGGGTGCTCACTCATTCCAATCCTTTAAAAAAATTGAATTCAATTCTGGACTTTCTATGGGTTTTTTAAAAGATTCACACCTGGACAGGAGATCTTTAATTCTTTATTATCATCACAAAGGTGAAGTAACTAATGACTGTAATAAAGTTATTTTTAAGGTATGTTTTCAATTGTGCACACTCCATAAATAATAAGTATCAAATTCAGCCTCCCTCATTTTTTTTCATCATGAGATGCTCCTTCATATTCATGTGAGGTTTCAGGATAATGATGTAACATTTGGGGACAAAGATGCAGCCCAGTAAACCCAGGCTGGAGGTGAGGATGGAGAAGATCTGCACAGCCACCATGTATTTCCCTTTGGTACTTAGATAGGTGGGGACAAAGGAGATCCAAACACTGCAAAAAACCAGCATGCTGAAGGTAATCATTTTAGCTTCGTTGAAAGTCCCTGGCAGCTTGCGGGCCAGGAAAGCCACCAAGAAGCAGACAACAGCCAGAAATCCCATATAGCCAAGGGCAGAGTAGAACATGGCAACTGAGCCTTCATTACATTGTAACAGGATCTGTCCTGGTTGAGAATGCATGTCAACATCTGGGAATGGGGGAGCAAGTCCAAGCCATATGATGCAGATTCCTATCTGAACCCCTGAGCAGGAGAAGACAATGGAGTTGGCCAGACTTTTCCCCAGCCATTTCCTCATCCTGCTGCCTGGCTTTGTAGCTAAAAATGCTGCCACCACCATTATAGTCTTGGCCAACAAGGAAGATACAGCAACTGAGAAAACAATACTAAAAGTGGTTTGCCGAAGAAGGCAGGTTATTTTTTGGGGATGACCAATGAACAGGAAGGATGCCAAGAAGGAAAGGAGGAGAAAGACCAGAAGAATATAGGTGAGATCCCGGTTGTTGGCTTTGACTATGGGAGTTTCTCGGTATTTAATAAAAATGTATAGAACAAAGCCAGTGGTTAGAGACAAAATAAAGGCAGAAATAGCCAAGATTAGACCTAAGGTTTCTTCATAGGACAAGAAACTTATAACTTTGGGATCACACTGGTCTCGCTTCTTATTGGAATGCTGATCGTCTGGGCACCTTTTGCAATGAGCAGCATCTGAAAAGCAGAAGCAATGTTTTGATTAATTAGCAGATACTTTATACTCCTAATTGTCTGCACATATAAATTAGACAGTCTCACCCATATTACATAAACCTGTTTTGGAAGGAGAGTATTGTAAAGGGAATAGATGCAAGCAACATTTAATTGTGCTTGAATAGAATCAAATGTTGCTGTGTCATAAACCAAAGAACAGTGTGTAATAGTGAACAGATTCTATAGAAATTCCAGATTCAAATGCACAGTGGTGCAATTGATATGCCAGAAAAAATAAGAATTTGATCCTTGTTTCTTAATCTTAGCTGAAGTAACCAGCTGTCCATTATGGAAACCAGTATGTTTGCCCAGAGAAGATTTTGATCTGATCTATCAGGGATCCTTGCAAGGCTGGTGTCATAGACCATGTTTTGCATACAGGAAATTCCAGCATCATCCAGAAACAGTTCAAAAGGAATTATCAGAACAGTCTTTCAATGATATTTTAATAGGTCTCTGCCAAGCAGAGTAAATAGTGCCCAGGGGTAGGGCCTTCTCTGTGGGAGTGCCCACCCTGTGGAACCAACTCCCTTGAGCCTTCGTCTGGCCCCTGATCTCCGCTCCTTCTGCTGTGACCTTAAGACCTGGCTCTTTGAACAGGCCAGTCTGGACTAGCCAAGAGGAGGGATGGGTTTGTTTTAGAGGGTTTTAAATTTTAATTGAATTTTAATGTTTAGGCTTGTATTTGGTTTAATTTCTTTTTATTGTAAATTTGTATGAATTTTATATTGTTAGCTGCCCTGAGTTCTTAGGGAGAGAGGGCGGCATACAAGTCTAAATAAAATAAAATAAATAAATAAATAGTAGTCTGGTGAGCGTTAATATTTACTGTTACAGTGTTTTTCATTCATCACCTTTTGTGCTTCTTGATTGATAACATTGAGAGCCATAACATAATTGTCAAGGCACCGGGCTGACTACCTCTTTTGGGATCATGTAAACAACAATCCCAGATTTGCCCAGCTGCATTTACACAGCTGCATTAGAGGCAGGAACAGTTTCCAAGGCAATTACAACAGCCTGTATAGAATAGAATAGAATCAAATTCTATTCTAAAATAGAATTTTAGAATAAAATAGGATCAAATGTTGCTGTGTCATAAACCAAAGAGCAGTGTGTAATAGTGAGCAGATTCTATAGAAATTCCAGATTCAAATGCACAGTGGTGCAATTGATATGCCAGAAAAAATAAGAATTTGATCATTGTTTCTTAATCTTAGCTGAAATAACCAGCTGTCCATTATGGAAACCAGTATGTTTGCCCAGAGAAGATTTTGATCTGATCTATCAGGGATCCTTGCAAGCCTGGTGTCATAGACCATGTTTTGCATACAGGAAATTCCAGCATCATCCACAAGCAGTTCAAAAGGAATTATCAGAACAGTCTTTCAATGATATTTTAATAGGTCTCTGCCAAGCAGAGCAGATAGTAGTCTGGTGAGCATCAATATTTACTGTTACAGTGTTTTTCATTCATCACCTTTTGTGCTTCTTGACTGATAACATTGAGAGCCAACATCACATAATTATCAAGGCACCAGGCTAACTATCTCTTTTGAGATCATGTAAACAACAATCCCAGATTTGCCCAGCTGCATTTACACAGCTGCATTAGAGGCAGGAACAGTTTCCAAGGCAATTACAACAGCCTGTAAAAAGATACTACTTTTAATTATTTGAAAAGCGTTGCTAATTTGGAACTCCTGCAGGTTCTGAAGGATCTCTCTGAAGGACATATAGAGCTCAATTTGGTCAGTGAGACAAAAGTTCTCCAGTCTGCATGTTTGAAAGTTCATCCAAAGTAAAGCCTTGGTTTTCCCAGTGGAACTCCCTGTTACCTGAAGATGTTACCTAGCTTGGTAATGAAACATTTGGAAATCAACCCACGAGCTTGGAGAATGAATCTTTATCCACATCCTACACCCAATCTATAGATATTTCGCCACTGTTGGAAAGTCCCTGTCTCTGGTTTAGGAGCCTCTCTTTTGGACTGCTTCTAAATTAATTTCAGTGGTGACTGGGAGAGGCAGATATGGTGGGAGCCATGGGGTTAGCCATCGTCGGGGAACGCGTACTCACCAATTGGTGGCGGTACTGCGTTCCGACCCCTTGAGCTCTTCTCAGGGACCCACTGGCCAGGGAATGCTAGGCCCTGGGCTCTGGCTGCTGCTTTTCAATGCCAGGTTGGTGGTAAGGAGAGCTCTTCTAATCCAGGATTTAATCCTGGAGGAGAGGGCCGACCTGGCATGTATTGGGGCCGGAGGGGGGGTTTCCCCTCATTGAGTTGTGCCCCTCCGGGTTTCAAGTGGTGCACCAGCTGTGACCTCTAGGCAGGGGCGGTGGAGTGGCGGTAATTGCTCGTCAAGGATTATGTCCACGGGAAGGCCCTGTTCTGGAGATAGACGTGTGTGAGTCCCTCCTTCTGAAGTTGGACCTAGGGGTTCAGGTGGGCCTGTTGTTAATGTACCTGTCTCCCAGCTGCATTGCAACAGCCCTGCCTGGGCTGCTCAAGGGAGTAGCCAGGTTGGCAATTGAGTTCTCCAGGCTGATGTTACTTGGGTCTTCAATCTGCTGTCCCTTGGTGAATCCTCAAGTGGACCCAGGAATTCATGGCCTCCATGGCAACCATGGACCTGACCCAAGTAGTTCAGGGCCCACATGCTTGATCTGGTTTTCATCTCTGAACAACGGTGCCATGATCTGAGATTGGGGGAAATAGTCATTCAGCCCTTGTCATGGTCAGATCATTCCCTTATAAGATTGGACTTCCTGACGACCACTCCACGCTGCGGCGGAGGTGGGACCGACTAGGTGGTTCCGCCCCAGGTGCCTAATGGACCCAATCGGGTTTCAGAGGGAGCTTGGGGAGTTTCTGGCTTCCCTTGCCTGAGGCCCTGGTGGAAGCCTGGAATAGTGCGGCCGCCAGGGCTGTAGATCGGGTTGCGCCTTTGAAGACTCTCACCTCCCGTGGACCTCAGAAATCTCCTTGGTTTACTGAGGAACTCCGGGGGATGAAACGGTGGAAGAGATGCCTAGAACGCTGCTGGAAGAAAAGCCAGGCTGAATCTGATCGGACACTGTTAGAAAGTCATATTGATGCCTATCTAGTGGCGATAAGAGTGGCACAATGATCGTATTGGGCCAGTCTTATCACGTCTGCAGACTGTCACCTGGCCACCCTGTTTAGGGTGACACGCTCCCTCTTAAGATCTCAGGAGTCAGAGGAACCCTTGCAGGGAAGAGCCAAGGAATTTGTTCAGTTTCTTGCAGATAAAGTCGCTCAGATTCGGTCGGACTTGGACTCTGGCTGGGCAGAGTCCATTGAGGTGGTAGAGACGGGTCTTAGTCTGGTTATCTGGGATGAGTTTGTTCCTGTTGGCCCTGATGATGTGGACAAGGCCCTGGGAGCAATGAATGCCACCACCTATTTATTGGACCCATGTCCCTCCTGGCTTGTTTTGGCAGGCCGGGAGATGACATGCAGCTGGCTCCAGGGGATTATCAATGCTTCTTTGGGTGAGGGGTGCTTTCCACAGGCCTTGAAGCCTTCCCTGGGTCCGGCTGTTTTAAATAACTTTCGTCCTGTCTCCAACCTTCCCTTTTTGGGGAAGGTTGTTGAGAAGGTGGTGGTGCTCTAGCTCCTTTGGGCCTTGAATGAAGCTGATTATCTGGATCCCTTGCAGTCTGGTTTCAGGCCTGGGTACAGCACCGAGACGGCTTTGATTGCGCTAGTGAATGATCTCTGGCGGGCCTGGGATGGAGGGCCTCCCTCCATCCTGGTGCTTCTTGACCTCTCAGCGGCTTTCGATACCATCGATCATGGTATCCTTTTGAGTCGGCTCAGTGGGTTGGGAGTGAGAGGCACTGCTCTATGGTGGTTCTCCTCCTATCTATCTGACCAGACTCAGTCGGTGTTGGTAGGGGGGCAGAGATCGAGCCCTAGGGCCCTGCCATGTGGGGTCCCTCAGGGTTCTATTCTCTCCCCCCTCCTATTTAATATCTACATGAAACTGCTGGGTAAGATCAGCCGTCGACATGGGGTCGGGTATCATCAGTACGCTGATGATACCCAGTTGTACATCTCTGTCCTCGGTCAATCTAGTGATGCCGTGGAAGTGATGTCCCAGTGCTTGGAGGCTGTGAGGGTCTGGATGGGGACCAATCAGCTCAGGCTCAACCCTGGCAAGACCGAGTGGCTGTGGGTCTTGCCCCCTTGGGTTTCAGTTGATTATCCAACTTTGGTACTGGGGGAGAGAAATTGCTCCCCTCAGAACGAGTTTGCAACTTGGGGGTCCTTCTGGATCCACAGCTACAATTTGACCACCACCTTATGGCTGTGACCAGAGGGGCCTTTGCACAGGTTCGCCTGTTGCACCAGTTGCGACCTTTCCTGGACTGAGGGGCTCTACACATGGTCGCTCATGCCCTTATCACCTCTCGATTGGACTACTGCAATGCGGTCTACATGGGGCTGCCCTTGAAGAGCGTTTGGAGACTTCAACTGGTGCAAAATGCAGCCGCGCGAGTGATTATGGGTGCACCTAAGCGCTCCCATATAACACCTATCCTCTGTGAGCTGCATTGGTTACCGGTGGTCTTCCGGGTGCAATTCAAGGTGCTAGTAACAACTTTTAAAGCCCTTCATGGCTTAGGAGCAGGATACCTTCAAGACCGCCTACTGCTACCTTATGCCTCCCAGCGCCGGTTAGATCCCACAGGGAGGGCTTGCTCCGGATACCGTCGGCCAGACAATGTCGGCTGGTAGGCCCGTGGGCTAGGGCCTTCTCTGTGGCAGCACCATCCCTCTGGAATATGCTCCCCGCAGAGATTAGAACCATCCCCAATCTACCTACCTTCTGCAAAGCCGTTAAGACCTGGCTTTGTCGGAAGGCATGGAATTGAGACCTCTGTTTTTCCCTCTTGTATGTTTGGATGATATGAATGTGATTTTTGGTTTTTACATTGTATAGGCTATGTTTTTAAATTTTGTTGTATGCCGCCTTGAGTTCCCCTGATGGGGGAAGAGAGGTGGGATATAAATCTAATAAATAAATAAATAAATAAATAAATAAATAAATAAATAAAATCAAACTCATTTTAACCTGGCAGAAGGAGGAGGTTATCAAATGCAAAGGGAAATATTTGTATTCATTATTTTTAATTGGATTGAAGTTGAAACTTTACTTTTGACCTTGCTGCACATTCTTTTTGAACTGTATCCCTAAGCTTGTCAGTTAAAAGCAAATCATGATCTATGGCTAAAAATATTTGCCCCACCAGCGAAGGCACACATAACCTCCATATTGAAGGTTCTAGACAACCTCAGGAATCCTGTAAAATAGTTTTATGGTTTGCTCCAAAACCACCTACCTTCTTGCATGGAAATTGTTCCTTCTACACAACGAGAACAGTCATAGCAGCAGATTGGCGCTCCCTCTCTGGTGAGCTTAGTGTATCCTGGGTGACAACTTTCAGTACATCTAGACAAAGGAAACTTCTAAATGTAAAAGTGAAGAGTGAATTAGAGGGTTATTTTTTATGAATGGCAATGAAAAGTGAGAACAATCAACCAATGGAACAGAAGTTGCCTTCGGAAGTTTTGGGAGCTTCATCACTTGAGACTTTCAAGAAGAGATTGGACTGCCATTTGTCAGAAATGGTGTAGGGCAGGGGTGTCAAACTGAAGGCCCAGGGGCCGGATCTGGCCTGTAGAGTGCTTAGATCTGGCCCACAGGACCACCTTGGAAACAGCAAAGGACCAGCCTGCGGTACCTCTGTCAGTGAAAACGGAGCTTGGGAGGGCCATGTTTTCACTGGGAGAGGGGTGCAGGAGGCTGTCACAGCTGAAAACGGAGCTCGTAAGCCCATTTTCACTGGCAGATTGCTTGGGCTACCACAGGTGCCCCTGACATGAGTGACATCAAGCTGGTCATCCCCACCTTGGCCACGCCCCCCCTGAGGTCAAACACAACCCTAATGCAGCCCTCAATGAAATTGAGTTTGACAACCCTGGTGTAGGGTCTCCTGTTTGGGGGGGGTGTTGGACTAGATGACCTACAAGTTCCCTTCCAACTCTGTTAATCTGTAATCTGAATCATAGAGTGGGTTCCCACCCTGGGTTAAATGCAACTCACAATAAAATCATTGAGCCTAATCACTGATGAGTTTACCCCCTGGGATACTAGGATCCTTTCTGGCAGCAGGATTTGGGGTGGAGCAGAGGAGAAACTATTCCAGCTCATTCTTGACTTCTTCTTAATCCAAAAGTGATAAAGAATCTATATTTGTCAAACCTCTTGACCCTATATTAATTATTATATATTAGGTGGTTAACCTAATCCTACGTAGCTTTTTTTCTGGTAACATCACACTATTAACTAGAGCATACAAAACATTTGCTAGACCAATACTTGAATACAGCTCATCAGTCTGGAACCCGCATTATGTATCTGATATTAACACAGTTGAGGAAGTCCAGAAATATTTCACAAGAAGAGTTCTCCACTTCTCTACTCGTAGCAGAATACCTTATGCCACCAGACTAGAAATTCTAGACCTAGAAAACCTAGAACTATGCCGCCTTCAGTCCAATCTAAGTATAGTATATAAAATCATACATTGCAATGTCCTACCTGTCAATGAATATTTCAGCTTCAACCATAACAATACAAGAGCACACCAATAGATACAAACTCAGGGTTAACCACATCAAATTTGATTGCAGGAAGTACTACTTCAGCAACAGAGTGGTCAATGTCTGGAATACTCTACCTGACTCTGTGGTTTCTTCCCCAAACCCCAAAAACTTTAACCTTAGACTGTCTACTATTGACCTCACCCCTTTCCTAAGAGGTCTGTAGGGGGCGAGCATAAGCGCACCAACGTGCCTACCATCCCTGTCCTATTGATTCTTTTTATTTTTCTTATATGTATCCATTTCATGTATTCATAACTATGTTTATACTTATACCTATTATCTTGTAAGTGATTGACAAATCAAATAAATAAATAATAAATAAATAAATAAATATATGCCAGTTATGCCATATCACAAAACTCAAGAATAGACTTCAAGATTTATTTCTAAGTTTAATGTGAATTTTTTTTCAGAAACTCATTTTCAACATCATACTCCTTTTCTGAAAGATCTTCAGAAGGAGTTCCATTCCAGCAGGATTTTTTCCCAATAGTCCTCTTAAAATTCAAGAGAGAATGACAGTTCATCAAGTTTCACCAAATTGTTTTCAATTCTCAGAGTCAGCCTGCAAAAAAATCCCTGAAGTTTTCTTTTTTAAATTTTTTTTTAAAAAAACTTTATTTACAAATGTTAAAAAACACACGAACATACAAATACACATAACATAAATACAAAACAATGCGCGATGCGCTTTCTTCATTTAGTTTGGATTTCAGATTGGATATACACTTTAGTTTTAAAAGTATATTATACATAATGAAGTTCATTACCAATTTTTCCTGTTTGTTTGGTTTAGGTTATAATTTTAATTATTCTATATATCCTTCTAGATCACTATATATTGGCATATATTATCTATAACATCCTTCCGTCCACTTAAATACCCTGTTTTTCCTGGATTCCTTTTTCCCTCGGGATTCTTTTTGCATTTTGTTCCACCCAATCATACCATTTGTCCCATGTCTTATAGTACTCTGAATCCTCCTTTTCGTTTAATTTGAGTGTTGGTCTACACACTTATTAACATCTGCACGAATCCCCCTAGCACAGAAATGGAAAGAACCTATTATGCCATCTATACAAAATATAACTAGGAAAACATATGAATGTATGGAAATGGAAAGACTAACACTCAAAAATCCCTGAAGTTTTCTTGATAAGATTTTGGAAGTAGCTTGCTCTTCCCTCTTTTCTAGGAGTGAAAGAGATCAATTGATCCAAAGTCATTAAACTGGCTTTGTGCCCAAATAGGGCTGGAATTCTTCCACTTATTAGCTTACACCAAACTGGCTCCCATTTGAAAATCTCTCTGTGTCTCTCTCCTCTCTCTCTCCTCTCCCTCCCTTTCCGTCTCTCCTTCCCTCTCTCTCCCTCTTCCTCTCTCTCCCTCTCTCCTTCCTTCTCTCTCTCTCTCTCTCGTATCTTCTTTAAATGTACCAAATAGTTCTGAAAGCCAAATCTCTGAGAATAAATCAAGAAAATATCTCCTAATATAGAAATGTTTGTTTTGCTTGATAAATAATTGACAACACAAAAATGCCTCTATAGTGTTCCTAAACTAGACCATTATGAATACCTTTCTGTGTGTTTGGTGTAATAAGAGGCTACCCTTTACAGCTTTATTGTGCTTCCTTTCTTAGCTTACATAGATTTCACAGCTGATGTATTCTTCACAGTATCTAAGAACCTGTAATTCTACACAACATCTCATGCATGAATGAAACTTTAAAATGCATTAAGGACAGCTAAGCCCCATTGAATTCAGTGGGATTTATTTTTTAAGCAGATGTACACAAGATGTACATCTAAATAATAAAAACCAAACCAAACAGTATCAAGTACCTTATTAAATGATGTTGGCCACAGAATGGCACTTTGATCAATGGAGATCTTGACTTCTGAGGAGGCCTCATTTTCTACATGTCCAACTTTCACCCCAGAAGTAGATTTGTTGGGAAACACAGCCCACTGCATGATATCAAATCCAGCAGCAGGATCTCCATCCTTCTCCAAATAGCCTCCATCCGCACTAAAATTGGAAACCTGGAAGTTTTTCAGGAACGGATGAAGCTGTAATGACACAGGAAACCAGACCTGTAACTTACACATTCCAATCTGAGCCTTGATCTACTGTTTTCACAACTATTATTATTACCTTTATTATCAGAGTACATGTGTACAATGTGATTGGCTGAGCCTCCCTTCATGCACTCCCCCACAACACACCTCACAGTGAGATCAGAAGTCCCTAACCCAGACCCAATCTTATTACTCTATGTGACCTTGTTGCACAACACGCCAGCCCTGAAAGTCTGTCATACTATATTGACATGAAGTTATTTTCCATTCAGGAGTCTGACAGCCCATGGGTAGAAACTGTTCTTCAACCTGTTGGTGCGGCTGGCTATGCTTCTATATCTCCTACCCAATGGTAGGAGAGTGAAGAAGTGCTGACCAGGATGTGGGTCGTCCCTGAGAATTTTCCTCACTCTTCTAAGGCAGCGAACCCTTGCGATGTCATCTAGTGGTATCAGGGAACAGCCCATGATGTTTTGTGCTGTGCTCACTACCCTCTTTTTATCCGCAGCTGTCAAGCCAACATACCACACCATAATGCAATATGTGAGGATGCTTTCTATTGTGGACCTGTAAAAGGAAGTCATCAGTTGTTGTTCCACTTTATTCTTTTGCAAGACCCTAAGGAAATGGAGTCTCTGTCTGGCCACCTGGGTTGTGTTGGTTTTCCAGGTGAGATCTTCGCTGAGGTAGACTCCCAGGAATTTAAAGGAGGAAACTCTCTCCACACAGCCCCCCTCGATGTAAAGCGAGAAGGGTTCCTCTCTATTCACTATAGGTAATCCTTGACTTACAATCATTAATTTAGTGTCCATTCAAATGTACAACGGTGCTGAAAAAGTGACATATGACTGGTATTCACACTTACGACCATCACAGCATCCCCATGGTCACACATGGTCAACATTTGGGCTCTTGGCAACTGGCATGAATTTATTGCACTGTCCTGGGGTCATGTGATTGCCACTTGTAACCTTCCCAGCTTGCTTTTGGCAAGCAAAGTCAATGGAAAAAGCCAGATTCACTTAACAACCACAGTGATTCACGTAATGAGGGTGGTAAAAAGTCAAAAAAATGGAGCATAACTCATTTAACTGTCTTTCTTAGTAACTGAAATTTTGGGCTTAGTTCTGGTCATAAGTTGATGACTACCTGTATTATTATGAATTGGGATGGTCTGAATATATTTATGGAGAGTCTCAGTCATCCAAGTCATGGTTATCCCAAAGGTGCTTTTTCAAGAGGCAACATGGACCTCCTTATTTTTCTCTGAAGACATTTCACTTCTCATCCAAGAAGCTTCTTCACTATCCAGTCAGAGCTGAAGAAGCTTCTTGGATGAGAAATGAAACATCTTCAAAGAAAAACAAAAAAGCCCAGTTGCCTCTTGAAAAAGCACCTTTGGGATGGTCTGAAAATCTCATTTTCTTCAGCTCGGTGCTTCTGTCTGGAAAGCAACTCAGGGAAACATCTCCTTTTTCCCCAAGAAAAGCTAGATCTTGTCTAGATATGCCTTGTGAAATACTTGAATGGATCACCTTTTGTCACTGATAAGTTTAGTGTTCATGAGAACCTGAACTTCCAGAGGAGTAAATATGAAAATACAAACACTTTTTGTACGAACAGTTTTCTCACATAAGGACTTCATCATTTCTGAAACTATACTTCAATTTCTTCAAAACTCCAACTTTCGCTATCTTTGTCTCACATCATGTGAAATCAGTGAAATGGAAATTGTGCGGTTTAGTCCTGCTACTTGAAACCATTGCTGATCTTGTGCTAGGCCAATCTCACACCTTAAGCCTAATCTACTCATTTTACGCATTTCCTTGAGTTGATGGGCAGAGTCCTGAAATGATGAGATTAGCCTTGCATCCAAATCCACTCCATTCCTGCTCAGTGATGTCATTAGAGAAAGATTTTCTTTCTTAAAGTTTCAACCACCTGCACTGACTACCAGCATGTTTGTGGGTCAAAGCAAGGTGCTGGGGTGCACCTTGAAAGACCTACATGGCTTGGTATGGGTTACTGTGGGACTGTCTTTTTCCAAAAGTTGCTGACTGTTCAATTTAATCCATCAGATTTAGGATGCTGCAAGAGCCCATAAACTGAAGAGTGTTGACTGGCAGGAACTGCAAGATGGGCCTTGTCTTCTGTAGCCCTTGTTCTTGACCTTTCATAGGTCACATCCATGCAGCCCTTAACACATTCTAAGTACAAGACTTTCATAAGGCTTTAAAAACCTGGCTCTGTATCCAGGCCTTGGCTTAGAATGTGCTAAGGCAGGGGTGTCAAACTCAAGGCCTTAAATCTGGCCAGCTGGACCAGCCTGGAAATAGCAAAGGAAATAGCAAATGATCATTCTATTGTTTTGGTCGGCAGGGTGTTGCAGGAGGCTTCCATCCTGGCTGGCCTTCGGAGGAGAACTACAATTTATTTATTATTTATTTATTTATTTATTCGACTTGTATGCCGCCCTACTCCCCAAGGACTCAGGGCAGCGAACATTAAAACAGAGCAAATTTACAATAAAAAAACAATTAAATAAAACAAGCCGAATACATTAAAACATTAAGAAAAACATTAAGAAAAAATTAAAACCCTAGCCCCGGGTCATTCCAGGCCAGCCTGTTGAAACAACCACGTCTTCAGGTCTCGGCGGAAGGAGCGAAGGTCAGGGGCCAAACGGAGATCCACAGGGAGCTGATTCCAGAGGGCAGGTGCTCCCACGGAGAAGGCCCTAGCCCTGGGAACCGCCAGCTGACAATGCCTGACCGACAGTATCCTAAGGAGGCCCCTCCTATGAGAGCAAACAGGGCGATCGGAAAGTGATACTGGCGGGAGGCGTTTCTGCAAGTACCCTGGACCCAAGCCATTTAGGGCTTTATAAGTTGTTACTAACACCTTGAAGGCGACCCGGGAGACAACCGGCAACCAATGCAAGCTGCGCAGGAGGGGTGTAACATGGGAGTATCGGGATACTCCTATCACAGACCACGCGGCCACATTCTGCACCAGCTGTAACCTCCGGGTCACCCGCAAGGGCAGCCCCATGTAAAGAGCGTTGCAGTAGTCGATTCCGGAGGTGATGAGCACATGAGTGACCGTTCGAAGGGCATCTCGGTCCAAATAAGGGCGGAGCTGGCAAACCAGCCGAACCTGGCCAAAAGCCCCCCTGGGCACAGCTCCCACATGCTCCTCCAAACTGAGCTGTGAATCCAGGAGGACGCCCAGATTCCTCACCCTATCCATGGGGGGCAACACCTCTCCCCCCATGATGGGCCTTTGAGGGCCAGATCACAATGCTGATCTGGCCCTCAAAGAAATCCAGTTTGACATCCCTGATGGGCTGTCTACTAAAATAAAGCAAGGTCATACACATAGTTCAAAGTAAATCAGGAAGCCTGTAATTGTGGAGTCTGTCTGGCAAGAACAAAGAATCCTTATCCACAGGAAATATGCAAGTGTAAATCTTGTAACGATCCTGGCTAATTAGAAAGCTGATAAAAGTAACATGAGTTAGACAACTTGCAGACCTCAGCTAAAAGTAAGGATTACTTATTTTTAAGAGATGGCCTGCACCAAATCAAATGTGTATTAGATAATTCCCAGGGCATACATTAGCCAAGATTTGAGAATAGGGACAGCTAGACACCAATAGAACAAATTGTAGAATTATTACTAAAATGTTTATTAGATGATATTTCTTATTATCTCACTTTGTCCCACCTTCTCCTTTAGTGAAAATGTATAAAACTTACTCAATCCTTTGTTTTTAGCTCTTGGCATTTTGACCAGGAGCCCTTTTCCTTGAAGTACTCCAATAAAAAGCCATCAGAAAACCTGCACCTTGTGTCTGGCATCTATCATTGGCTTCGGCACCAGGCTCAGACCCAAACTGGGGACAACATCCCTGTGCTAAGGGATGCACTTTTTGACTTCAGTTAATTGATTAACTATCTTGGCTGTTATACGCATTTATGTTTGGTTGTTGATTTTGTTTTATTGTTTAGCAATAACAATAGCACTGAGACTTATATACTTCTCTATAGTACTTTACAGAATTCTCTGAGCAGTTTACAATATCGCCATGTTGCCCCCCAACAGTCTGGATCCTCATTTATCGACCTCGGAAAGATGGAAGTCTGAGTCAACTTGAACCAGTCAGGATCGAACTTCGGGCTGTGGTCAGTTTGCCTGTAATACTGCATTCTAAGCGCTGCATCAACATGGCTCCTTTATAATTATTCTAACTGTTTTATAATTTTAGAATTGTAAGTCACCCAGGGCCCCTTGGCTGAGATGGATAGCTACAGAAAATGTATAAATAATTTTTTTTAAAAAGGCAAGTTGGTAGAGATAAGTGATGGAGCTTATATAACTAAATGTTCTAATATTTGGTTTTAACTTGGGATGTGGTCTTAAAAAGTTGATGATGGGTACTATATGTCCCTGGAACTACTGCATATTCCCACAGTTCTGGCCTCAGTGATAAACAATTTACCTAAGGGGTTTCAAACTCATGACCCATGGACGGATGCATCACACAATGGCCATGTCCACCCCCAGTTTAGCGAAGGGGAAAAAAGTCACGATATGTCACATGATAACAACGTGATGCCGTAAGTTTGACAGCCCTGCTTTACGTGATGCTACAGCCCCTCAAAAGGCTGGAAAGATGTACTGGTTTTGTTACATCTTGCTTTGGCAGGAACTTTATACAGAGGGAAAAACTTACTCCAAAACACAAAGATATAATTAAGTCTCTGGGTTGTACACTAGAAAACATGAGGTTATGTGGTCAAAGGAACAATCTGAGGATTGCTGTGTCATCCTGGTCCTGATTTAATCTCAAATGAAAAACAAAACTTCCTTTCCACAGAGGCATCCCTCTTTGTTGTTGCTACACCCAACCTACACAATCAAGTCACACAATGGTTCCATTTGGGAAGCAACAAATGGCTCTTTCTCTTTAAGATCGTGCACAACAAACACTAGAGATGGGAAAGTCTCGTTTGAGATACTTCTTCCCATTTTTCCAGGTCTCCACCAGTGGAGAACTGAAGAATTGAAGGAGGGCCATCAGTGGCATTTGAAGGAAGGTAAAATCCTACCTGCCATGGCTGGGGTGCTGGATGGGATCCAACCTGCCTTCTCTTCTGGCCCAGTTGGTAGGTAAAGGCAGCACTGAGAGTCCAAGACACAACTTGAATTGCATTGCGAATACTGTAGGCATCCTCAGACAAGATTTTTGCAACTATATCCGGGGATAGGATTCCCCGGTTCTCTTTTTCTGTGCATCTTTCCCAAACCTTCCTTGACAGCCCAGAGCTTGAATAGGAACACTGAAACACTGATCGTGCAAACATCTCAAAAGCAAAGAAGTCAGAAACAGCACGATCGTAGGAGGTTCCTGTCTTTGTCTTGATTACGAATGATAAAAAAGCATGTTTGTGCTGGAGATCAACAATCCTGTATAGCCACCTCGCACTTAGATCTGACAAGACTGTTACAATCCACACTTTCCCAACGGCTAATTTTTCTCTCCTGTCCATGATTTTGATTATTAACCCCAGTGTCGTTACAGTGCTCAAGTCCAATTGAGAAACAATTGCATTTACTTTACTTTTTCTAAAGTATAAAAGCAGGTCTTTTTCCCTTCCAAAATTGAGCACTGGGATGCTTTCTGAGAAGGCAACGCAAACTCCTTTCTTGAGGGCTGCAGGCACAAATGTCTTCCTGAACTTTTCCCCATTTTCATTGTCTGGTGCAAGGAGGCAGATCCAGGTCCATCGGAAATGGAGGAGTAGCTTGACAATCACCAAGTGAGGAGGTTCTTGTCTTGGACCCAACCGGTAAGAGAAAGGAAAATGATACTTATGCTCAGAAGCGTGACTGATGATCCCATAGTTGATCTAAGATGAAATAGAAAAGTTAGTTGATCTTCCTTCCTTCCTTCCTTCCTTCCTTCCTTCCTTCCTTCCTTCCTTCCTTCCTTCCTTCCGCCTGCCTTTTAGTTGCATTTCTTCCTCCCCCTCCTCTATTACACACCTTCGGCTCCTTGTAAATGAGGTTGGAATCAGATGAAAGACACTGTTTGTGAGCCATTGTTCTGGAGGGAAGTCAAGTGGTTGTAGTTACTGGAAAGGAAATCCAGGGAGGCAAAGGGGAGGCAAATTTTGTGCCATTATATTTGTCAGCAATCAAGGATGGAGAGCATTTATGTTGTTAAGAGCTGCAGTGGCACAGTGTTACCAGAGTGCAGTACTGCAGGCTACTTCTGCTGACTGCTGACTGCCATCTGACTGCAATTTGGCAGTTCAAATCTCACCAGGCTCAAGGTTGACTCAGCCTTCCATCCTTATGAGGTGGGTAAAATGAGGACTCAAATTGTGGGGGGTAATATGCTGATCCTGTAAACCACTTAGAGAGGCTGTAAAGCACTCTGAAGCGGTATATAAGCCTAAGTGCTATTACTATTGCAACTGTAAGACCAAATCCAGTTCAGTATCATTGGGTTTATACTTATATAAATGTATACATGCATACATGCACTATTCTTTTTCTGGATAAGTTCATTATGCAAAGCAATGAAACAGAATAATAATTTGCAAGTTTTTTTTTAAACCTGAAGAAATTACATTAAAAAAGGGAACCTAATGAAATGTAGGTCACACCAATTCCACTCATTACATCTATCCCTATTTGGTACTCTTAGAAACCATCCTTCTTTCCACATGTTCATAAACCTTTTCACACCTTGCATTTTGTTCTTTAAATTTTTCACTTACTATATTTCTTTTCCATGTGTTATCAACTCATCCAACCAAGGTTAAATTATCTTGGTCTTCCCATTCCTTTCAACCAGTGGTGGGATTCAAATTTTTTTACTATTGGTTATGTGGGCGTGGCATGGCATGCTGGGCGTGGCTTGGTGGGCATGGCAGGGGAAGGATACTGAAAAATCCCCATTCCCACCCCAACCCACTAACCTGTTTTCCAGCTCTGTTCTCCTGTGCAGGACAACAAAAGAAGACACAGCCAATCTGTTGGGACTCGGGAGGCAGGGAATAGGTGAGGGTGGGCCAGTCAGAGGTGGTATTTGCTGGTTCTTCGAACTACTCAAATTTTCCACTACCGGTTCTCCAGAACTGGTCAGAACCTGCTGAATATGTGCTCTGCTTTCAACCCTTCCTTCATCCTTTCTTCAATATTTCTTTTGCAATTTGATTCAAATTCATTCTTTCTTTATGACAATGTACCAAATGCATATCTTTTATCACTTTTTGTAGCAATCATTCTCTTATCTGTATTTTTTCATCACTTGCCCTTTTCACTTCATCATTCTATCAAGCATTCTTTTTCAAATTTCACATTTCCTTTACTTCTGGAGCACTCTGTGATGTAATTCTTTTCGCTCTCTTGCGAGCATCTCCCTTTCCTTACATCCACTTTCAGTTTATTTTGGTTTATTTTTAAAACCACATCATACATAATTGCCAAGCAGATGAAAAGAAAAATGTGAAAACATTCTGAAAAAAAATTCTTACAAGTCTTTTAACTTTTTGATGGAATTAACTGAGATAGCTAAACTGACTGCTTTAAATAAAGAAAAAATACAGCTAACTTTATTTCCACTTGGAAACCATTCCTGGACTTTGTGCTTGAGGTGGAAAAAATTAAACATTGGATTTTGCTGATTAGATAGGTTTGTTGTTATAAAAAATGTCTAGTATATATTACTATGTAAAAGCAAAAAAGTTAAGGCTGTATATCTTTTATTCTACTGTGCTAAAAAGAATTGGAAGTCAATGCTTTTCTTTCTTTTTCCCCTTTCCCCCTTTTCCCCTATCCTTTTTCTTATTTTTCCTCCTTTACTTTCCTATTATTGTCTTTTTCATTGTATTTTATGTTTTGATGAACTAACAAAAATTTAAAATGGCAAAAGTCTTTTAGGCGTTTAATATCTGACAACTGCCTCTAGATTTACTTCGTGATATCCACCAAGATCTGCTTCTGGACACATTTGGAAAATTTGCAAAGTGGACTTAGCTTCAGTTTATATTCATACCTGCGGGATCTTGTAGGTGCCCAACATAGCTGCAACATAATGAAAGAGCTCAGAATCTGTCTCTTCCAGAACAGCCAACAAACATTTTTGTCTTCCACACCTGTAGTTTGGGACAGTCTTTTGGCCCATGGAGAGTAAATCTATCATGGCTTCATGGGTTATTCTTTCATTGAAATAATTTTCATAGATGTTGTAGCCCAGAGTTATGTTGGGTAAGAGTCTTGGATTCTGGTTGATTTCATGAATGGCAAAGAAGAAGGGCAAAACATGCCAGTAACTTACATATGGCAAACTGCAACATAAGATACATCAGTTTGATATTTACTGAAGATTGTCCCTTAGGCCACTTTCAAACATTCAACTAGATTTCAATCTGAGAACTCTACCCAGAAAACCTCAGAAATCACAGCCTAAAACTTCAATGGAATAATTATGGCAAAGAAGGATAGGACAGTATCAGTATTTTTCCTTGCTACACTGCTGTATAAGAAACTGTTTTCACTCAATGATTGCTTGTTCTGTTACCAAAAAAAACCAGCATTCCACACTCTTCTAGGTGTAGACTTCTCTGGATGGCTCTGTTAGAAGTAGAATCTTCTTGACATCAATGGGGCTTCTTCCCCAAAGAGAGAAGAGAAAGAAATGTTCGTTATGTTAAGCAAAGTGATCCTCAGAGAAAGCCCCAAAGCTGGTTTTCCCTCTCAAAATTATGAGTTAGGGAGAGAACCTGAAAAGAACTTTTCCAGCAAAATGAACACATTTATGATAAAGGCAAAGGGAAAATATCCAGCTAGCTATAGGAATCATCATGCAAATAAGCTTCTATTTCCCATTTTATTTCTTTCATTGCCTTAAATATTCAAACTGGTTGGAGCTGAGTATAAATAAAGCAAACCAAAAGTAGTAGGATGCTTTGTTGCATCGTAGCATTACCTTATTGCTTTATAATTGTCAGCTCTAGAGCATCAGAAGCTTTTTCTGTACATTATTCTGCTTCTATGATTAACAGATTAACAGAGTTAGAAGGGACCTTGTAGGTCATCTAGTCCAACCCCCTGCCTAAGCAGGAGACCCTACACCATTTCTGACAGATGACAGTCCAGTCTCTTCTTGAAAGCCTCCAGTGATGAAGCTCCCATGACTTCTGGAGGCAAGCTGTTTGATTGGTTGATTGCTCTCACTGTCAGAAAACTTCTCCTTATTTCTAGGTTAAATTTCTCCTTATTCAGTTTCCATCCATTATTCCTTGTCTGGCCTACAGATGCTTTGGAGAATAGTTTGACCCCTTCCCCTCAACTATTGGAACACTGCTATCATGTCTCCCCTGGTCTTTCTCTTCACTAGACTAGCCAGGCCCAGTTCCTGTAACCTTTCTTCATATGTTTTAGCCTCCAGTCCCCTAATCATCTTCATTGCTCTTCTCTGCACTTTTTCAAGAGTCTCATCATCATTTTTATAGTGTGGTGACTAAAACTGGGTGCAGTATTCTAGGTGTGGTCTATGATAAAATGCTCTTTCCTTTGCAAGAATTTGCATTCAATTCAATATAATTTTCTTCCAAATACTGAAGGGGGTGACTCTGTCATGCATTCATATTTCATATTTCCAACCACTCACCTACTTCCCTTATTTTAGCACAACATATTCCTGGGACCTGCTGAGCTTCCATCTTCCTTGACAATTTTTTAAAGTAACCCCAACTTAAATAGGAAATTTAAAGATACATAGGATAGTAAATAGGTAGATATAGACAGACAGACAGACAGATAGAAATAAAGCAGAAATCTTTGAAAGTGCATTATATGATTCAAATGCTTTATTTTTAAATCAAAATGGAGAGAAAAAAAATGACCTGTTTGAGGAAGGCTAGGGGTTAGCAAATATGGGTTATTTCCTACATGAATACATTGGAGAGGACAAAGTCAATCCCCATAGTCAAGTGCACCACAAGAATTACCTGTGGAACCTGTTGGTTGGCGGCTTGACAAAAACATACGGTTGAAATAGAGTGTTGACTGTAGATATGATTCCACTAATCAGGTAATCTCCTGGTTTGTAGAAATTGGATTTTTCTTCTCTTACTACATTCAAGGGACATCTGGTTTTCAGCATTCCACAAGGAAAATGGGACACCAGTAGAAACAGAATCAGCAACACTTGACATCCCATGATATATCCCACGATAGAAGCACTTGCTATAACTGGACACAGAGACTTCTGTTGTTAATGTCAGAGCTGGTGCCTCATTAGAGGCAAAAAAAAAACCTTGTCAAAGAGCAGAACTGCATTACTTTATAAAAAATGAAGTCCAGCATCAGATTTGAAAGGAGCTACATATTTCAAACAGGCATGGGCCTTCCTTTTTCTAATCCCACCCTCCCTTCTCTGCAGAGAACTTATGTACTTATGGAACACATTTTCAAGTTCTGAATATCAGCAGTTAGCAAATATTTCTCAGACAGGCATCCTGGGGAAGAGAGAGAAATCACAAAGGTACTTGTGGCAGCAGAATAAATTACTGTTATTGTGATAATTATAAGTTAACTACAGAATCACAACTAATTTTTTAAAACTTTATCTGTGGATGCACAGCTGGAGAAATGACTTTGTGGGACTTCTGGGCATCATTTCATTTTAAGAATCAAGCAGGGAATAATTTAGGAAAGTTTGGTCTTTACTCAATATAACTTATTCTTGAAACACTAAAGTTCATAGTATTATAGTACACCTTTATTGGTTTGCTTGTTTATTATATTTATATGGCCATCCATCTTATACTGAACTCTGGGTGACTCCCAACCAACAATTAAAATAGCATAATTGTACAATTAATACATTCATCTATTAGAACTACCAATAGTAAGAACCTTCCCCCAAAATAAGCAGTTCATAACAAAAACTCGCATCAATCTCATTTTATCAGGTCTTATGCTTTTTGGAAAGCTAGGATGGTGGGGGCCTGTCAAACTTCAAATGAAAGATTCTATAGAACAGGGGTTGCCATGGAAAAGACATGTTTTCTAGCTCCCATAAGATGGCAAATGTAAGGGAGACCCCCACCCCAAAGGAATGCAGAAGCACCATCTCAAAGCCTGCAGCTATGCCAGCACCTCAAGGTCAAATGCTGGGAAAGTTTACTAGACAAAAGAGACCATTACCCAAACAAAATGAAGGAAAAAACGACTGCGGGTGAACTGAGGAAAAAGGGGACGTGTAATTATGCTATTTGTGTGCGAAACCATCAGAAATAGCTTTGCCACTTCCGTATCCATGCCAGCTCAGTAAATTGTACTCTTGGAAAACGAAACTCCCCCAGGAGTGTTTATTTGCTGAATGAACTGTGTGGGATAGTTAATACCCTCCTAGTTTCAAAATTCTTTCTTTTTTTTTCTTTCCCTCTTTTTTCCACTTCCATACCTAAATCCTATGTTTTCTATGTGTTCCTGAGCCACATCTCTCACCCCCTATCCCAAACTAGCTTCTTCCCCTCTGTACTATCGCTCTGCTCAATGCTATTTGTGATGAGGATTGTGATGAGTGATGATTCTTCAAGCTTATGCCTGAAACATAGATGCAGAAGAGAAGGTTGATGAGTTTTATGGTCAAGCTTGATTTGAAATTGAATACATAAGCAAGATTGAGCATTGTTTTTGAAGGCTGGAATGTCAAAACAGAAAAGAGCAAGGAGGAAAATGTAGTTACAGGATTAAGGAGATTTGGAATGGGAGAACAATTGCTTCACTGTTAATGTCCTGAAATAACAAAAATGACATCTATATACATGACTACATTATTGATACAAGGAGGTGGAATACGCTGCAAAGTTCTTGAGAAATTAGTTGAGAAGTGCCCAGAGTTACTTTAAGATAGGAGGCCATACTAATCTTTTATAATAAATGAATAATTAAAACAAATTATATTGAGTTATGGAATGTTTTTAAGAAATGAGAATCCTACAATATCTCAATGTCCTTATAAAAAAATCCTACACAAGGACTTGAATCCAGACTCTGAACAAAACAGAATTAAACAGAGTGATTCCAGGTCAGTAAAGAAGTGAGACAAGACTGTATACTCACTTCTTATTTATTCATCTTGTATGCTGAATGAATATTAAAGAAGTGTAGTTTAGAAGACAAATAATATAGTTTTAAATTGGTGGAAGAAACATCAATAACCTTATGCTATTTATTGATAGTAATATTAATCACATGAGAGAAAGAATTTTTAGAACAAATAACAAAAGGTTTGCAAGTCTTATTTTATCTTTGCAATAATTGGGATAAAAAACCTGCCAAAATCAAGAACTCTCATTGTTTTTCATCATTAGATGCTCCTTCATATTCATGTCAGGTCTCAAAATGATGATGTAACATTTGGGGACAAAGATGCAGCCAAGTAAGTCCAGGCTGGAAGTCAGGATGAAGAAGATCTGCACAGCCACCATGTATTTCCCTTTAGTGCTCAAGTAGGTAGGGAAAAATAAACCCAAACACTGCAGAAGAGCAGCATGCTGAAGGTGATCAGTTTGGCTTCGTTGAAGCTGCCTGGGTTTCACTGAAGCTGCTTTCGGGCTAGGAAAGCCACCAAGAAGCAGATGGCAGCCAGGAAGCCCAAGTAGCCAAGGGCAGAATAGAACATGGTGACTGAACCTTCATTGTATTACAGTGATAAGAGGCAGTGGTTAGAGATTTTAAAAAAAGGCAGAGATAGCCAGTATGAGACCGAAGTTTTCTCTGTAGGACAGGAAAGTCATAACTTTGGGGACACAATGATCCTGCTTCTTGTTGGAGTAGTGGTCATTTGGACACTTTTCACAAAGGGCTACATCTGGAAAACACAAAGTACTGTTTTTTAACAAGTGATTCAGTGATATTCAGTGCATCATAACCAACTGACCACAAACACAATGTAAATACAACAATGAAGATTTTTTTTAAATTTTCTTTCTTTTTTTAAAAGAGATATTATTAGAACAATGAAATACAAGGGAAAATAATCTGTATTGGATAATGACAATTAAATAACTCAAAAAGAAATAATTACTCTGTCCAAAATGTGGACTTTGCTGTTTTCAAGAGTGGCCTATGTCGTTTAAATGCAGATGGACTGCTGAATCTAGTCCTGATGTGTTTGTTCTCCTATATTGTGCCATAAGCTTATGAAAAATAAGCACTCAGACATAAACTGAGCAATGTGGTATATGCAGTACAATGTAGTGAGCCATGTACAGATCTGTACATTGGGAAAACAAAACAACCACTTCATAAACACATGGCACAACATAGGAGAACAAACATATCAGGACTAGATTCAGCAGTCCATCTGTATTTAAAAGACAAAGGCCACTCCTTTGAAGACGTCAAAGAGGCCATCTATGTCAAAACTGAATAGCCCCCTCTCAACAGAGGGGGATGGATATGTCATCATCCATCTCCAATCTGTAACATAGTCCTTTTAACAGTTTCAAGCAGGCTCTACACCCATTTGCACCACTTGGGTAACCCTGAGGACACAAAAACCCCAGGTGACCTTAACAACCCACTAATGAATGCAAATGACCAGCTGTCTGCAAGGAGTATAAATCCTTCCATTCCCCACCATCAATCACAGCTGAAGAAGAATGGATGAAGTGAAACTTCTTAAAAGAAAAAACAGAAATTCCAGTTGTCTCTTGAAAAAGCACCTTTGGGATAACCATGACCTGGATGACTGAGAATCTCCATAGATATATAACTTGGAGTGAATTTTCTGTACTGTTCTTTTTGAAAGTTTTTCTCACTTTTGTATTGTAATTATTCTACCTTCTACCTTCACTGAAGTGTTTTTAGACTGCTTCTTGAGTCTGGATGTAGCATATTGGCATAGGAGATTAAATCTTGCTAATACCGGAGCCGTGGTGACGCAATGATTAGAATGCAATATTGCAGGCTAAATCTGCCCACAGCCTGGAGAAGAGCAAAGTCCACCTTCCAAAACAATTTCTTTTATTTAGGAAAGCATCAAATTGGCAAAGTCTGTTGTAATTCCAGATCTGACATAACCCAGAATTACACCACATAATATTGGAAGTTAGAAACAGCCCTCCAAAGTCACATTCTCCAATAGAAGTAAATCAACATTGCCTGGTGTCACCAATCTCCACCTCCAGGTCTCAGCAGGGTTAGCTTCGTTCCCATGGGAAAAAACACCACCTAGCCTAAACAACTCTATCTCCACTCCTCCCAACTTAAGAATGTGGCAAATCCAAAACCCTTCCACCCATAACCAGCAAAGAGAAAGAAAGGAGTATATAATAAGGCTAAATAAAGTGGCTACATATATGTCAAGTTCGGGCTTGATATTGAGTGTTCCTGGCTTCAAGCAAGTTGGGAGTGTGAATCTGAGCCTTTTATGCTTAATTCTCCTTTGAAGTTCCTGCAGCTTGATGTGTTTTGTTGTGTTTCTGATTGCTCTGGCTTTTTGTTTCCCTGCTTTAAGGGGTTAATCCTATCTGAGCTTTTGTCTTTTCTTGTCCTAAGGGTTAATTCTGTCAGGAGGCAGGAAGAGGAAGTTTCAGTTTACCTTGGAGAGTTTATTTTTAGCCTGATTCTCCTTATCTTAATGGCTCAACTTAAGGGTTTCTGTGGTCAGCACTGTTACTTTTGTAACAGCCATTAGCAGGCTATTCTGAGTTTTCCTTTCAGCTGGTTCCTCCCGGGTTCCTAAAGGAGAAAGGGCTGCTTTGAGTCTCTTGGCACTGTTTTCTGAGGTTTCTGGTGCTGTGAGGTTTCTGGCACTGTCTTTTTGAGGTGTACTTCCCACAGTTACAAAAGACTATTACAGTTTCATGATGAAAATGAGCTGGTCTCCTTTCTTTTCTAATGCAAAAGGCAATTCTTCCAAATATTCTGTTTAATTAAAAACAATGTGTTGGATTTGGATTTGTGCCTTCATATCAGCATGCAGTATTTTAACATTAAGAATCAGAAGAGTCTAGATTGTCTGCAGAAAAGAGCAGAAGGGAATGAAAAAATATTTGCATGAGCAAATAACTAAATTAGAGAAGCTCAACCAACAATATGAAATGGAAAAAAAAACTAAACAACACACAGCCACTCTTCATCATCATTGGCAACTGATTTTCATCTCATCCAAAAATTATATTGAGCAAAGCTCCTTGATACTGTCATCTTTAAATTGATTTCAGAAACTAAAGTTTTAGTTGATGTTGCTGAATGAGCTTTGAAGAAACTCACATGAACAACACATTGAAACAGTCCATTCAAGGGAGAAAAGTGCTTGAGTTACTTTGGAAAATTTCTCTCACTTCAGATAAGGCTAAAAAGAGGTGTTAACCAGACCTGAGCAAAGGTAAAAGGAAAGAGAAGTAGTGGATGACCAGCAACAACATGGATGGGCTTAATTACAGTGTCAAAGTGTATCTCTTTGAGATACATGAACATCCAGTTGCAGAGAGATCATCCTGAAGAAGATCTAGCTATGATAGCATTAGATGTTGATACTCATATGGCAACCCATAATAAATGAATCCATATCTACTTATTCTCTATACTGGTCCAGAGGGGAAAGTATTCAGAAAAGTTTTCATTAAAAAAAACAGTTGATGTTAGTAGTACAGCGTCATGGTGGTGCACTGGTTAGAATGCAGTATTGCGGGTTAATTCTGCTGACTGCCAGCAGTTCGATCGTGACTGGCTCAAGGTTGATTAAGTCTTCCATCCTTCCGAAGTCAGTGAAATGAGTACCCAGATTATATGGGGCAATATGCTGACTCTGTAAACTGCTTCGAGAGGGTTGTAAAACACTGTGAAGCGATATATAAGTCTAAGTGCTATTGCTACTGCTATATCATGTTCCGGAATAGCTGGCCTTCACTGAGATACGCACCAGACAGAAGAAGAATAAATTATAATAGCCCCACTAGCTAGTTAAAAATATTCTATTGTGTTACCATAGGACACTCTTTAACATTTCACAAATATTGCCGTAGAGTAAAAGGCAGTCAAACTTTTCGGAATTCTTCGCCTTCTGACTCTAAAATTAGGACAACGCCTCTGAGTCATGTAAAATTGTTCTCTCCAACTGCACACCTCTTTTGCGACAGTCATTCCCAATTCCCCATCCAATTATTCTACCATCTTTAATTTTAAAGCAATTAGGCAGGGACAGTGCTAGACTGAAATTGCAAGTTTCTCTTCCAGATATAGAGCAAACTCCAACATCTTCAATGCCGATGAGCTATTTTGTGCGGGCTGGGAACAACCATATTTCAGAGAGAGAAATATAGGAAGGATTTAAAGCTCTCAATCAATATATGCAAAATGCTGCTGCTACAAATTTGGCTCTTTTTATTCTGATTCTGTCCCAATTTCCTGTGTCACGATGCACATGAAATGTCCTCTAAAGGTGATAACAGAAGAATTGAAGGAGTTTAATTACTACAAGCCAGGAGACTACCTGATTACTGGACTAACATCTAAAATATTTTCTCAACGTTACCCATATGTTTTCTCTGAGGCTCCAACCCACAGGTTGAAAAGGTATTTGTGGACAAGTACAGGGTTCTAGTGATAGGTTTTGCCCACTTTGGTATTTCTTCCTTTTCCTAATTCCTCACCATGGGAAAGGCAGGTGGCCTAGTGGTGAAAACACTCACCTCCCTGTCGGAAGGTTGTGAGTTCAATCCTAGCTAATGACAGATGTTTCTCTACCAGGGCACAGAGAAAAAAACATCTGCTGTGAAATCCATGACATTAGGAAGGGCATCTGGCCAGTAAATGCTCAGCAACATTCAATCACCCTGACTCTACCTTGAATTAAGGGATTACTGGGTTGTAAAAAGGGAGTAAATGTTTTCTCCTTTCCCAATTCCTCACCTTGAGAAAGGCATTATTGCTTCTCTCAATTTGCTTCAGAGAAAGTGCTCCTGAGTTACATGATGGTTCTTGAGAAGCTGAGCATGCAAAGTTCCTTTTAAGTTCTTCTGCCTCAACAGTAGACAGCTTTGGCAAGACTCTTCCATGATGACTTTCCTGAGTGGGTTCTGCCTCTTCTCAAATGACTACTTCAGTATGGTGGGAAATATGTGTTAGCTCTTTACATATAAATGGTAGTGGGCAATGTTACAATCAAGCTACTCAAAACCTTTGAACAGAAGGCAATCTCTTGAATATATAGGTTTTTGAATATAGGGCAGTAACTCCAGAGCCATTAATATTGTGGATAATAATAAGGGATATAATGGATTTTACAAGAGCAAACCACCTTGAGGCAGATAATACCACTTTCTCAAGACTGAATCCAGTACTTGAATCTGGCTCTTAGACACCTACTGGGTGATCTAGTAGGAAGAAATTCTATATTATGAGCAACATATGTACGCTTGACAACACTCCATTTTCAGCATTCCAGAGGGTTGCAAATACCTGGTTCTTCCTCTAAGAATTGAACTAGGTTGAGGAATTGAGCAGAGTGGATGTTTAGTCTGAAACCTTGGAGGAGTGATATGTTTTTATTTCTGTTTTTTCTATGATATGCTTTATGGATGGATGTGAGCTACCTAATGACAATGTAAAAATAAGCTATTACTTTGCAGTAAGACAATGATGTTCCACCTCATCCTGCTCTTCTTCTTGACTGTTCATAAAATCAACCAGAGCCCAAGGGTGTTACCCAATATCACCCTGGGTTACAACATCTATGATAATTTCTTCAGTGCAAAGATAACATATGAGGTCATGGTGGACTTGCTGTCTACAGGGCAGGAGAATGTCCCAAACTACAGATGTGGAAGACAAAAGAACCTGCTGTCAGTTCTTGAAGAGATGGATATTGAATTCTTTGATCACATTTCTACTTTCTTGGGCATCTATAAAATTCCACAGGTATGAAGCTAAAGCGAACTTACTTCCATGTTGTATTATCTTCACATTAGCCTAGACTGCAGACTTCATGTTATCTCCAAAAGGTAATTAGATATTAAAATACCTGAAATAATTTCGTTTCAAAAAAAGGCATATATGATTTTAGTCTCCCTGCCCCAAAATGGCTAGGAAACAATGTCTTTAGTTTGTGATTTCTCCATTTCTGCCACTGAAGAGCCTTTCTTCAAAGAAAAAAAAGCATGTAAATGAACAGGTCCCATGGCAGAATATCAACTAACGTTGGGGAAATGATAGAGAAATATTTGGCACACAAATGCTTGGAGAAAGGGCATAGTAAAATGTTTGCCTGTTGCGGGATATTTTGGTTGAAAAACCCACAATAGCTGTTTCAGGAAATAAAAGTGTGAGTTTTTAAAAAGTGATAATAAAATGAGTTGGAGACGGTGGTCATTGGGTATTTTAAAAATAGGTATGACAAAGAAAGAGAAAAGAGACTCCAGAATGTATAAATGCTGAATGAATGAGCTATAAATTGAAAAGTTAATGATTGATACAAAAAAGATGGGTTTGGTCATAAAATCATAGAATGAAAAAGTTAAAAGGGTCTGTAAAGATCTTCTAACCCAACCTTCTAGCCTTACCAGCAATCCTCAGACCACTGCAGACAAATACCAACCAATTACTTCTAGTAGTTTGGCAAAGCAATACTCTTGGCAAAAGAGGATGAGTATGGATATAAGCATAAAGATACTTTCACTCTATGCCCAGAGCATGATTATCATTTGGATGACCCAATTTAAAGTGACTCCCTGTGCTTGAATGGATCAGCACTGAAAAGTCCTATTTTGGTACCAGGTCAATCAACATCACTTAGCATCTGCTCTTCTAGTAGCAAAATCCTCCCCATAATTACTAAAGGTCCATAGAGAAACCAATAGATGCTTTTTCTATTTACATGGGAGCATATCAGCAAAAACAATCTGTTGGGCTTTGTACTTGTTTAATTCTTTTTTAGCTATTTATTGTAAATGTATGTTTTTAGCTGTGAGCAGCCCTGAGTCTTCGGAGATGGGGGCATATAAGTCCAATAAAATAAAAATAAAATAAAATAAATCATCTAGAAAAGGTACTTCCCTGAAGGGTGTTGGGTGGCACATGGCTTTAGTCCTCTTCCCTTGAAGTGGATTAAATAGACTGCATATCCTTTATATTAATTCAGTCAGGCTGTGAATTTGATGCTAGGTAGAGGCAGATATTTCTCTTTCTGGAAACAATGAGTAATTATCAGCTGTGAACTCTGCATTGGTGACAGGAAGGGCATCTGGCCTGTAAACACTCAGTTGCCCCAACTCCACCTTGATGTAAGGGATTACGGGGTAATTAAAAGATGAAAAATATATATTCTTTATATGAATTCCTTCATCTGTCCAACTCAGCTTGAACCTCTGAGTTAGTGGTTATTGGGGATTCCCAAAATGTTATTTAATCCATCCTTGGAATAATTACATTCTCTTTCAACTTCCTCTTTTAAATCCTATCTTAGCATTGTTGCTGCTAGTGTAAAAGAAAAAACAGTCCTGATACACTGTAATGAGAGGAAGGAAATATTCAAGTGGGTTTTTAGGAGGACATTTATAAATTAGGTTGGATTCTGCAGAAGATGCATGTCATAAGATAAAAGAGTAGTTCAGAGATGGATAAAAGATTCTCATGGCTGAGAAAAGCTTGTACTTTATGAATGTACATAATGACATCATGGTGTAACAAAATGTCCTTTGCATGGTCAGTAACTAACTTGTTGCTGACAATACCTATAAGCAAGGAGAGTAAGCCTGTGTAACTGCATCCCATCTATAGGAGTCCCCATGTTGTTGTGTTAAAACTCTCTTTTTCAATTAAAAATAAGTAAAAGTCTTTTCTATATTGCAGAAGACTCAAAGCCAGTGGTGAGATTCAAATAATTTAACTTCTGGTTTGCCCGGGGTCACGTTGGCTGTCATGGGAGGCGTCGCCCACCCGCATCCTCCAGCTCTACTGCACATGTGGGACGAGCCACCTGCGATGTCCAATCTGGGTGAACTGGTTGTTAAATTACACCCACCCACCCGCTATCAAAGTGGATCCTGGGTGCTAGACTGCAATGGAGAAATGAGCAACAGAGTGGCCGGCACGAAGAGGGGAGGAGAAGCAGGGAGAAGAAAGAGGGAAAGTAGCATTCTCCTTCCCTTGAGGTGACCAATCCATTGCCTGTGTTTCTATTGCAGCACAGTGCAGTGCCCAGGATCCACTTTGATGGGGGAGGGGGTAATTTAACAACCGGTTTACATGAACCAGTGTGAAACATCTGAATCCCACCACTGCCCAAAGCCAAGTACTTTATAAGGTCTGCCTTCAACTGCTCAAATGACTGTTGATGTATAGATCCCTAAGCAAAAGCATCACTCGTTGTACTTTCATAGAGTATCTGGAGTTTCACACTAGAGTTTCTGATTTAACAGTCATGCATAATCTGAATGTGGTTCTCTTTTTATGTATCCCTGTTAAATCAGGAGAGTTCTCTATTCTAATATATTAAGATGCTCTTATCTGTGGTGACCCAGGGTGGGATATAAAACAAACACAGTCACAGAAAACAGGTGAAGCCCCTTTTATTCCTTCACTTTGCTTCCAAGCTCCAAATATCTTTGACAGAAGACAAAAAAAACCCTCCCACACAGTTACACAAAGAAGGAAAAAAGCAACACAAACCAGGCAAGAAAAGGGCTGGAGGATAACACACATTGGTAAGGACGCCAAACTCAGAGAGGAACTATAAACTAGAGATATTTACATACTTTGTTTCCAGTGTTCACCAGTATGCAGGTCCATACTCTTATTCAGTTTTCACAGCTGCACACATGAAGAGGATCAAGACCCTCTCCTCCCAAGTAGACCACATCTCTCCCTTATCCTCTCCTCCCTGCGTGCCCTAGGATGGAGAGGGATGGGCCTGGGTCCTCCTCTGACTGCTCAGCTGACCTCTGCCCTTTCCCAGTCTCCTCTACAACCTCCGGAGCCACACTTCCACTCCCTGTCAGCTGTTTCTCCTCTCCCTCAAAGTCCGTCTCCACCAGGGGCATGACATATCTGACTTGAACCACTTGCAGAACCTGTAGCTGACCCACAGAGCGTGTGGTGCTCATGTGAGCCCACCCTCAACTGTTGACAGCAATAGTGCCTCACTGCATCCATTTCATCACCCAGACATAGCTGTCTGGATAGGGTTTTGCCAGAAGTTTATATGGCTTGAAGATCAACCATAGATTAAGTCAGAAGTTCCTGGCCTCAAAGGCAGCAAAGAGGAAAAGAGTAGAGAACATTAAGGGAGCCAGCTAATTTCAACTTTTTTTGGTCCTTTTGTTTCTATAAATTTCTCTCAGCATTGGAGAAGAGCTCCTACATTTAAGCATCAGTCTTTTAGGATTAAAAGTGACACCAACTGCCAATATCTTCTCTTTCATCTTAGATCAACTTTGGTGTTTTCAGCCACATACCTGAGCCAAATCATCATTTTCCTTTTTTCTACCGGATGACCCCAAAACAAGAACCTCCTAACTCAGCCATTGTCAAGCTGCTCTTGCATTTTCAATGGACGTGGCTCAGCCTTCTTTCTCAGGACAACAAAGAGGAGAAAACTTTAAAAAAAGTCTGGAAATTCTAGCTGTAAAAAATGGGATTTGCATTGTCCTCTCAGAAGCCCTCCCAACAACAAATGTAGATATACGTACCGGAGACATATTTGAGCAAGAAAAAAGGAAAATAGTACACCTTCTTATCAACACTGAAGTAAAAATTATAGTTTTTCAACTGGATTTTCAGGCCACAGCAATACTATTAGCAGTAATAGAAGTTGGTGAAAGGGAGAAAACATTCATGACAGAAAAAGTGTGGATTGCAACAACCTTGTCTTATTTAAGCATAAGATTGTTTTCCAAAAATATTGATCTCCAATGTAAACATGTTTTGTTTTCCTTCCTCGGCCAGACAAAGAAAAGGGGACAACATTATAACTTTAATTCATATTCCTCTAGTGAGGAACAGTTTGTAAAAGAAGCATTCCAGTGTTCCTTTTCAAGGTCTGTGTTGTCTAAGAAAGTTTGGGAAAGATGCAGAGAGAAAGAGAAGAGGCTATTACCACCCCATGATGTGCTTGCAGGAAGGGTAGCTGAGGATGGAACCGGTATTTCCAAAGCAATCCAAGCTGTGGCTTTGGTCCTCAATGCTGCCTCTTCCTCCCAACTGAATAAGAGGAGAATGCGGGTTGGAGACCATCAGTCACTCCAGTTTATACAGCCATGGCAGGTAAGACTTCTCCTTTGAGGTTCCACTGGTGCTCCCCTTTCACTGTATAAAATTGCATGCAGAGAAGGGTGAGATACTCCAAACAGCAACTGTCCAGTTTATAGTATTTGAGAGTGACAGAGACATTATGGGAAGAACTCTTCCAAACTGAAACTACCTGTGCTCGTTTAGGATGCTGTAATGGAAGAGACATCTCAATAGTGACAAGGCAGTTTTTCTTATTTGCAAATTAAATGAGCTTCAGGATACTCTAACAATCCTCAAATCAGGTTCTTATGAGTAGCTAAAATGCAAATCTAGACCTCTGTCAAGATTCATTCAATCTATCAGAATAGAGCTGGAAGGGACCTTGGAGGACTTCTAGTCCAACCCTCTGCTCAAGCAGAGGAACCTATACCATTTTCAGACAAGTGGCTCTCCAGTCTCTTCTTAAAAACCTCCAGTGATGAAGCACCCACAATTTCTGAAGGCAATGGTTAATTGTCCTCACTGCTAGGAAATTTCTCTTTAGTTTTTGGTTGCTTCTCTCCTTGATTAGTTTCCAACCATTGTTTCTTTTCTTGCCCTCTGGAGCTTTGGAAAATAAGTTAACCTCCTCATTCAGTTTATTTGTAGTTTGTTAAGAACAGTTTATTACATGTTGCTAGAATAATTTTCACCTAAGCTAAAGTTAATTTCAAAAAGTCAGGTAGCTAAACAGGCATCCAGTGGTTTGAAAGTGGCTATCCCTTGATATATAGAGGCAGCAGTACTGATAGGGAAGTAGGTCCCTTGTTAGTGATTTTTGTGGATGTGCCAGCTGATGTGTTTGCTCCAAGAAATATCTGGAGACACGAGCAGGAAATATAGATTACTCACCCATGATGTAGGGTAATCCTTTTATTCTTTTCCTGTTGTTAATTGTGGGCATGTTTGGTGCTGAGGGAGCTGTGAAGGATTTCCATATCTAGAGGGACTTTCTTTGGTTATGAATTTGTTGTCAGTGTTTGAAAATTTCCTAATGGGAGACAACACTAACCTGGTTTCAGTTGGTGTGCCAATAATGTGATTTTTCTATGTCTTTGCAGCTTCATTGGTTTCTGAGAAACTTTCAGCTTCACAACACTTCCAGAGATGGGATTTATTTGGATGAAAACGGAATTCCTACTGCTGACTTTGACATCGTGAACTGGAAAACATCTTCCAACATTTCTGTTCCTTGGGTGAAAATTGGGAGTGTAGAAAGAGAGGCCTCCTCTGAAATCAAGGTCTCCATCAATCAGAGTGCCATCCTGTGGCCAATATCATTTGGTCAGGCAGGTGAAGCTGCTTGGTTTGAGATCTCCTTTTTATCTCCCCACATTTTCTGCTCTCCAAAATAATTCTTATTGATGACAGTACACATACCCTCCAAATGAGGAAACCTAAAGCCCTTATAATTCATAAGATTTTATGTGTCTTTAGAGGTTTTCAGTAGTTTCCCACAAACTGCTGCATCATCAGTTGTGTTGGGGCCTTTACAGTCTACATTATTAAATCACAATATGTTTTTATAATGAATAAACTATGAAACAATGTTATATTTAGTAAGACAATAAAAGGTTCAAGGGAATAAGCACTGAATTGCACAAGGAAAAGATATCAAGTTGAAAATGTGTTGGAGGGAATGAAGTCAGTTGAAAAAAAAACCCATTTATATAAGATGATACAATGTTTAGCTATAGGAGAGAAACATAGGGACTCTTGCCACCCTGAATAAAGCCAGATTTTGGAAGTTTTGTCCTCCCACACAAAAAAAGAAGAAAGTAGATATAACCCTTCACACATGCAGTAGGACAGACACCTTTTGCAATGAAACCATTTTTCTTCAGAATGTAAAAAACAATGTGTCATGGTTGACTCACTATGCAGCCCCGCTGGCAACCAGACAACAGTAACAGGAGGAAGGAGGGAAGGCATTGCAATATACGGGAGGTTTGGGAGGGAACTTGGGAATGCAAGAGTTCCACCTGGAAGTGTGAGACAGACCCAAACCCCGACTGAAAACGTCCGAAGTAGACAGGCTGTTTCCAAAATAAAGCAAGTGCAATTGATTAGTGGACAATGGGAGGCCTAGGGGCAGTGGAAGAAAAAGTTCTCCTATACTGTTTGTGCACAAAAACATCAGAACTGGCTTTTCTACTTCTGTGCCCATATGGCTTTTCAGTAAAGTTATACTCCTGGGGAATTTTTTCCAGGAGGTTCTTTTGCTGTTTAATGCAGTGGGATGGTTGATACAATCTTTCTGGATGGACCATAAAAGTTTACAGAGAAAGAGAATCAACTTTCATTTACTACTTCTGTGGAGTGTCTTGTTCCCTAAAGGTCCATGTTAGATGGTACCTTCAATGGATAGAAAGGAAAGAAGACAGAAGTATCCATCAATAATTGCTATGCCACTATTCCATAGCTGAGTTTTTTCCATGTGCTTCTTGGTTTCCAGAAATCAATTCATTGAAATAAAATTATATAATTCATATGTTGGAATGGAATGGAATAGAGTGGAGTGCAATGGAATGGAATGGAATGGAATGGAATAGAATAGAATAGAATAGAATAGAATAGAATAGAATAGAATAGAATAGAAGAGTTGGAAGGGACCTTGGAGGTCTTCTAATCCAACCCCCTGCTTAGGCAGGAAACTCTATAGCATTTCAGACAAATGGTTATCCAACATCTTTTTGAAAACTTCCAGTGTTGCAGCATTCACAACTCCTGGAAGCAACTTGTTCCACTGACTAATTTTTCTAACTGTCAGGAAATTTCTCCTTAGTTCTAGGTTGCTCCGAGTGATCTTTATTTTTATGTTTAGATGGTGCCTTCTTCTAGATGTACAGAAAGTTGTTACCCTGGGCATGCCAAGGTTATGATTGCGGGAGCACCAGTTTGTTGCTATGAATGTTCTCTGTGTATGGAAGGAACAATCTCGGTGCAAGAAGGTAAGTGGGGTTTGTTGTCTGCACACCTAATTACTAGCATAGTATATTTACAATTCCACAAAGTACTCTGAATTTCTGAAGCTTCCACAAATGTTTTAAAGATTGGTTACTATCACCCTATTTAGTGTGATGATTTGGCTAGGAAAAATTGCTGAAGTCTCTCAGATTATTATCTTCTTACCTGGTGTCAGGAAAGAAGAAAAGTCTTCTTGTCAGCAGAAATATTGAATTATTTCTTGAGCATGTGCGCCACATTGTGGTGTAGGTCTTCCTGATGTGATACTGAGCTCCAGCAAGGGTTCTTTCCTAGCCCCAGGTCAGGCTTGGTGTCCTAAGAGCCAAACTCCATAGTGAACATGAAGATAATAATTTATTCCAATTAATGCCATTTCAATCAATATACCACAATTTTTTCTATTTGTTGCAACAATCAAGTGAGTGAACTTGATATAAATGCCCGGAGGACATTCTTTGTCTTTATGAAATATGCAATGTAACAAGACAACAATTGCATTCCAACGGCAATTTAGTTAAAGCCAAAATTCTAAATTTGTGTCCATCTGATGAAAACCATACGAATAGGTTACATTCAGCTTCATTTTCCATAGCACTTCTTCACTATGGTTAATAGAATAGAATAGAATAGAATAGAATAGAATAGAATAGAATAGAATAGAATACAATACAATACAATACAATACAATACAATACAATACAATAGAACAGATATTAGAATGGAATGTAATAGAGTGGGATGGGATGGGATGGGATGGGATGGGATGGGATGGGATGGGATGGGATGGGATGGGACAAAATGGGACAGAACAGACTAGAATACTTTATTTGTCAATGTATGATTAGACATACAAGCAATTTGTCTCCAGGTAGCAGCTCTCACTGGACATACAAAACAGCAGAGTAATGATAATCTACTACCAAGGTGCAAGTAGTAGAGAAGATGAAAAGGATTAATGAAGGATAAACATCTATCTATCTATCTATCTATCTATCTATCTATCTATATCACATTTCTAACTTAGGCCTTGACTCAGTATGATGGATAAGTATTCTCTAATATGTTCTCCACTTCTGTCAACATCCTCTCTCATCCCCATCATTTTTAAAAACATGTTTTATGTATTTCAGTAGTAATTGATTTCATTTGTATTTACTATAATTCTACAGCTGCAGAAACAAATACATACTAGACAGTGGTAGGCTGCAATTTTTTAACAGCTGGTTCTCTGGCTGGGTAGGCATGGCCGGTTGGTCATGTGATTGGGTGGGTGACATCACTCATCACACCCAGCCCCACCTCCAACTACTCACCTCAAAGGAAGAGGTAGGATTCAGCCATTTGGGGCTAATCTGACCATTGGCTGGCCCCGCTCCTGCCCATTTTTTGGCCTGTTTTTGGCTGTTTTTTGGCTGTTTTCAAGCCATTTTGGGGTGTTTCCAGGCCATTTTTCATGCCTGAAAAATGCCCCAAAACATCCTGAAAACAGTTCAAAAGCAGCCTGAAAATGGCCCCCAAAACAAGCAAAAAAACTGGCAGGGGTGGGGCCAGCCAGTGGTGGGATTTGCTGGTTCACCAAACTATGCCTAATCTTAACTACTGGTTCACAAAAAATGGTGCAAACCGGCAGCAGCCCACCTCTGATGCTAGATAATGTTTTTCAGATGCAGCCCATTGTGAAAAGTGTCCAGATGATCAGCATTCCAATAAGAAGCGAGATCAATGTATCCCCAAGGTTATAACTTTCCTGTCCTATAAAGAAAATTTGGGTCTCATCCTGATTCTCTTTGCCATTGCCTTATCCATAACTACTGCCTTTGTTCTGGGAATCTTCATTAAATACCGAGAAACTCCCATAGTCAAAGCCAACAACCGGGATCTCACCTACATTCTCCTGATTGCCCTCCTGCTTTCCTTCTTGACTTCCCTTCTATTTATGGGTCGACCTAAGAAAGTTACCTGTCTTCTTCGACAAACCACCTTCAGTATTATTTTTCAGTTGCCGTCTCTTCATTGCTGGCCAAGACAATCATGGTGGTGGTGGCATTTCTGGCCACAAAACCAGGCAGCAGGATGAGAAATGGCTGGGAAAGAGTTTGGCTATCTCTATTGTCTTGTCCTGTTCTGGGGTTCAGGTGGGCATTTGCCTTGTATGGTTAGGAGTGTCTCCTGCATTCCCAGATTTTGACCTGCATTCCCAACCAGGACAGATCATCCTGCAATGTAATGAAGGTTCAGTCACCATGTTCTACACTGCCCTTGGCTACATGGGGTTTCTGGCTACCATCTGCTTCTTGGTGGCTTTTCTAGCCAGAAAACTTCCAGGGACATTCAATGAAGCCAAGTGGATCACCTTCAGCATGCTGGTTTTCTGCAGTGTTTGGATCTCCTTTGTCCCCACCTACCTGAGCACCAAAGGGAAATACATGGTAGCTGTGCAAATCTTCTCCATCCTGGCCTCCAGCCTGGGTTTACTGGGGTGTATTTTTGTCCCCAAATGCTACATCCTTATTCTGAGACCTGATATGAACACTAAGGAGCATCTCATGATGAAAAGCTTGGCGGGCTCCTGATTTTTAGAAACTATTTTTTATTTTATTATTTATTTATTAATGGGACTTGTATGCTGCCCCATCTCCGAAGACTCGGGGCGGCTCACAACTAAAAACAGCGACAACAATAAATAATTAAGAAAAAATTAAACTAAACAAGCCCCAAGAGAATACAAATACAGAAAACACAAAAATAAAACCACCCCACCCAAAAGCGTCACAACCCGGATTGGTCAAACAACCAGGTCTTCAAATCATGATGGAAGGTGCGGAGGTCAGGGGCCAGGTGGAGCTCCAAGGGGAGTTGGTTCCAGAGGTCAGGGGCCATGATAGAATAGGCTCATCATCGGGGGACCGCCAACCGGCATTGGCTGGCCGACGGGACCCCAAGGAGTCCTTGCCTATGTGCTCACACAGGGCGGTTAGTATTCGATGTCGGCAGGAGTCGCTCCCTTAAATATTGAGGACCCATGTCATGAAGGACTTTGTATGTTAAAACTAAAACCTTGAATCTCACCCGGAGTGCAACCGGCAACCAATGCAGGCAGCGCAGGAGGGGGTAACATGGGACAACCGGGAAACTCCCATCACCACCCGCGCCGCCACATTCTGCACCAGCTGCAATCTCCGGATGATATGCAAGGGCAGTCCTAAATAGGGAGCGTTGCAGTAGTCGAGTCTGGAGGTAACAAGGGCGTGAGTAACCGTGCGCAGGGCATCTCGGTCCAGGAAAGGGCGTAGTTGGTGAACTAGGAGGAGCTGGGCAAAGGCCCCCCTGGTGATGGCCCCCACCTGCTCCTCCAACCGGAGCCGTACGTCCAGGAGGACCCCCAGATTCCATGCCCTATTCACAGGGGTAACACCACTCCCCTATGGCCAAATATGGACGTTCCTGACTGGGCCGAGATGCCAGTATGCACAGCCACTCAGTCTTGGCCGGGTTGAGACGAAGCATGTTTCCGTTCATCCAGATCCGCACCACATCCAAACACTGGGTCATCAGGGAGAGGGCATCACCGATCTGGTTCAGGGTGGAGATGTACAGCTGGGTGTCATCTGCGTACTGATGGAAACTCACCCCGAAACCACGGATGATCTCACCCAGCGGCTTCATATAGATGTTAAAAAGCAGGGGGGAGAGAACCGACCCCTGAGGGACCCCACAAGAGAGCACCCTCAAGGTCGACCTCTGTCCCCCTGCCTATACCAACTGCGACTGCCCCGAGAGGTAGGAGGTGAACCACTGAAGTACAGTACCCCCCATACCCAACCCCTCGAGGCGTTGCAGAAGGATACCATGGTCGATGGTATCGAAAGCCGCTGAGAGGTCTAATAGGACCAGGACAGAGGAAAAACCCCTGTCCTGAGCCCTCCAGAGATCATCCATCAGTGCGACCAATGCCGTCTTCATGCTGAAACCAGGTCGGAAGCCCGATTGATACGGATCTAGGTAGTCCGCTTCATCCAGGAAAAGTGGAAACTGCCGAGCCACCACACTCTCAACAGCCTTCGCTAAAAAGCGAAGGTGGGAGACTGGACAAAAGTTGTCTAACACGGTCGGGTCCAGGGCAGGCTTCTTCAGGAGGGGTCTCACAACCGCCTCCTTCAAGGCGGAGGGAAAAACACTCTCCCTTAATGAAGCATTGACAACTGCCTGGAGCCAACCGCAGGTGACCTCCCTGGCGGCATAAGCCAGCCAGGACAGGCACGGGTCCAACAAACATGTGGTGGAACTGAGGCGCCACATAATCCAGTCCACTTCATCCTCGGAAACAGGATCGAACTCATTCCAGATCACACTGGCCAGACTGCCTGTATCCCGTTCCTCAGACCACTGCAAATCAGAGGACAACCCGCCCCGAATTCGAGCGATCTTATCCAACAGATATTGACCAAACTCCTCAGCCCTTCCCCGCAACGGGTCCGCCCCCTTTCCTAGATGAAGGAGAGAGCGGGTAACCCGAAACAGGGCGGCTGGGTGGTTATCTGTGGACGCTATGAGAGCAGAGAGATAAGACCTTCTCGCCGCTCTCATAGCTACCAGGTAAGTCCTAATATGGGCTCTTAGCTGGGCTTGATTGGCCTGGGAGCGGGTGGACCTCCACCTGCTCTCTAAGCCCCTCCGACGGCGTTTCATCTCCCGGAGCTCCTCCGAATACCAAGGAGCCATCCAGGATCCACGACGTGTGAGGGGTCGCATGGGGACAACCCTGTCGAGGGCATCCGACGCGGCCTGTTGCCAAGCGGCCGCCTGATCCTCGACAGAGCTGTGGGCAAGGGAAGAGGGAAGAGACCCCAGTTCCGCCTGGAACCGCTCTGGGTCCATAAGGCGCCTGGGGCGGAACCATCTAGGTGGCTCCTCATTTTTGTATAACTTACAGGTATAAAACATTATGCCTTGTAAGTAAACTTCTTTTTGGGTGATTTTAAGCAATCTTTGTCCATGAATGTGAGTTCTGAATTATAATTGCTAACTACAGGCATTTTTGGATAATGACCACTCATACAGTTACTGTTTGAATTTCGATCAGTGCTGAAGAAGCTGTCCTAACGGTTACAGTCATCTAAATACCACCAAAGTCACATGATTGTGATCTGGCACCTGACAACTGGCTCTCATGATGGCTTTCGGCATCCTGTGGTCACATGATCACCATTTGTAAGCTTCCCTGCTAGCATCTCATAACCAAAACCAATAAGCTGGCAGGGAAGCTGAGAGGTTGTTCCCCATTACTTTTTTGCCCAAGGAACTTCTCCATTGAGTTTGTTTGTGGGAAGTTGGAAGGAACCTTCAAGTCCCTGTCATGTAATGTCTTTTCTTAATGATCCATAATCCTAAAGGTGTTTTTCCAAGTGGTAATTGGACTTTCTGGGTTTTTTTAAAAAGACATTTCGCTTCTCATCCAAGAAGCTTCTTCCGCTCTGTCTTGTTTTTCTTCAAAAACCTTTCGCTTCTCATCCAGAGCTGAAGAAGCATGTTGGATGAGAAGCGAAACGTCTTCAAAGAAAAACCAGAAATCCCAGTTGCCTCTGGAAAAAGCACCTTTGGGATAACCATGAATTAGATGACTGAGAATCTCCACAGACAAATCCATAATCCTATTTTAACAAGAGCAATGTTAACTGTTAGGACTGGTGTCACTAAGTGTTGTGGAATGAAATGTGGTTAGCATATAAATATAATGAATAAAAATCAAATAAATAACCTGTATTTAGGAAGAAGATTCCCATGCACACCAAGACAGAGTAAGGAGGTATAATGTCCAGGGGTGGGATTCAATTTTTGTAACAACCAGTTCTGTGGGAGTGGCTTAATTTGTGGGTGTGCCTTGGTGGCAATGTGACTGGATGGGCGTGGCTTGTTCACATGACTGGGTGGGCATGGCTTGTTGGTCACATGACCAGATGGGAGTGGCTTGGTGCCCATGTGACTGGTAAACCAAATACAAGTGATCCTTGCTTAATGGCCGCTTGCAAGTCTTCTAATTTATGACTGATCTCCCCAGAGCTACTTGACCTGTTTTTGGAGTTTTGACAGCCACACACACACACACACACACACACACACCCTTCTAAACCTTTTATTCTTTGATTCTGTAACGATCTCCTGCTGCAGCAGGGGATTGGACTGGATGACCTCCGAGATCCCTTGCAGGCCAGCCCTAGATTGCTGTGCTGCTTCAAAGAGTATTCTGAAGCCAGGGTTTGTGTCCTTCCTTCCTCTCCTTTTTTTCTCTCTCCCTCCCTCCTTCCATGTATCCATCTCATTCACTTTTTCCTCTCTCCTTTTTCTTTCTTTCTTTCTTTTTTCTTTCTTTTTCTCTTTCTGTCTTTTCCTTCCATCCCCCTTTTCTTCCTTTCACTTCCTTTCTCTCTCTCTTTTTCTTTCTTTCCCTAATACTTTCTTTTCTTTCTTGTCTCTTCCTCTTCTTTCTCTGTCACTTTCTTTCTCTCTCCCCTCTCTCTTTCCCTCTTTCTCTCTCTCTTTTTCTCTGTCTCCCCCTCTCTTTCTTTTTTCTTTCTAACAAAGAATTTTTTATTTTTAGACAAACATACACAAACAAAACATAAAAACATAAAGCCATTTTCCAATTACATACATATAGTGTGTTGGTTGGTTACAAATTTTTTGTGCATCTTCTCCATAGTCCTCACTTACAATTGTTTGTATATATTCTCATATTATCAATCAGATATTTCTAAATACATTTATTATCATTGCTAATCAATCATTTGACTATACTATTATTCATTCACGCTATGCGAGATATTCCATATTTTTAAATTGATTTATCTTATAACAATTCATATTGCCATCCTAAATCCATCCAATAATAATACATCTTTATATATTCTATATAGTTCTATTCTCCTTATATTGTAAAATTCTACATATTTCCTTACCGTATTTTATTTTCTAACCATTGATAAAATAAATCCCAAATCTTATAAAATTGTTTATCTTCTTGTTCTCTAATTTCAAATATCAGTTTACTAATTTCAGCACATTCCATTATTTTCTTAATAACTTCCTCCTGCATTGGTATTTTCTCATTTTTCCAATTTTTATCAAATGCAATCCTAGCTGCTGTTAATACATTTACAATCAAATATTTCAATTCCTTACTATATATATCAGGTAAAATTCCCAATAAAAATATCTCTGGTTTCAAATCTGTATGTTTCTTTGTCATTTTTTCCAACCATGTGTGGATTTTAGTCCAATATCTTTTAGCTTTCTTTCTTTTCCTTCCTTCCTTCCTTCCTTCCTTCCTTCCTTCCTTCCTTCCTTCCTTCCTTCCTCCTCCTCCTCCTCCTCCCTTCCTTCCTTCCTTCCTTCCTTCCTTCCTTGTCTCTCTCTCTGACACACACACACCCCTCCGCTGCCGCTTGCTTCTCCCGGGCGGCGGAGTCAGCGGTGGCCGTGCTCCAAAAGGGAGGGCGGAACTCCGAGGACTGCTCCCTTCATCCGCCGGCGGCGGCGGCGGCGCTGGGCAGCGGCACTCCAAAAGGGAGGGCGGGAAATCCCGGGACTGCTCCCTTCATCCGGCGGCGGCAGCGGCGCTCCGAAAGGGAGGGTGGAAACTCCCAGGACTGCTCCCTTCATCCGGCAGTGGCGGCGGCGGTGCTGGGCAGCGGCGCTTCGAAAGGGAGAGCCTCCTTAGCTTCCTTACATACTACAAGATAATTGAGCTAGCCAACAACATGTTTTGCATCCTACCCCAAAACAATGGTGGCATTCCTACCATAAGCAATAGATCTTTTGAGAGGTCCAGGAGAAATAGTAGTGTCTCCTTCAACTGTCCTTTTACCTGTGCAGATCTTCCAATCATAGTGAAAAGACTGAAAACCACAAAATCACATGGATACGTAGGAATAGATAAATAATAAAACGCACAAAGAAGCAGATTTAATTACCTGCTTAGAAGACGTTGGCCATATGATGGCACTCTTGTGGACAGAGATCTTGATATCTGAAAGGACTTCTTCTTTTCCAATCTTCCCAATGATCACCCAGCAGTAGTCTTATTAGGAAATACTACCCAGTCATTTCAAATTTGATGATTTAAAAAAATGATTTCAAAGTCGGCAGTAGGAAAAGCATTCTCATCCAAATAAAGATCATTTACAGAAAAATTGTAAATCTGAAAGTTTCTTAGAAAAGGATGGAGCTAAAAAGATATGGAGAATAACACTTGCAATGTATACATTCTCATTTCAATCCTAAGTCAAAACAGAGGTACTTTATCCCAGAGCCTCTGTCTGCAAATGTGGTAGGAAGAGTATTTTCTCTCTCTATTTCTCTCTCTCCTCTCTTTCTTTCCCATTCCCACTGTCTCTCCCATACTCTTTCCACACTCTCTCTTTCTCTCTCTCTCACACACACAAACAAGCCTTTTTAATTTATTATTTTGGCTTGCTTTGTGAAATCAGTAATCTCAGATCCCAAACATGTTTTGACTCCAGCAATCTCACAATATTCCTATGGTAGTTTTCCCACTATCACTTTCCCACTTTGTATTGGTGTTACAAAAAGGAAAGTCCCAATTTTGCTTGACTAGAACATTAGCTGCATCTTGGCTTTGGGTCGTCAGCACCAGCCTGGAGCTAAATTGCTCAGTCTCCTTTGGCCAATGTCCTAAGGCACCCCTGCTGCTTCCCCTTTGCTGCAGGATTGTTGCCCGCCTCCCTCTATCCAAGTCCCCTGCTGGAAGGAAACTTGCATTAATCTAGGTAGTGACAAGAAACAAAAACTGATACAGCTTGAGTGTCAGGTTTCCAAGTGATGAAATCCGTTTAAAAAGATTAAATTTAATAATAATTTCTTTTATTTAGAAAAGCATCAAATTGGCAAAGTCTGTTGTAATTCGGGATCTGACACAACCCAGAATTACACCACATAATATTGGAAGTTAAAACTAGTCCCCAAAAGTCACATTCTCCAATAGAAGTAAATCAACATTGCCTGGTGTCACCAATGTCCACCTCCAGGTCTCAGCAGGGACAGCTTTCGTTCCCACCTAGCCTAGCCTAAACAACTTTCTCTATCTCCACTCCCCCCACCTCAGGAATGTGGCAAGCCTGAAACCCTTCCCCCCATAACCAGCAAAGAGAAAGAAAGAAAAAGAGTATATAATAAGGCCAAATAAAATGGCTGCACATCTGTTATTTTTGGGCTTGACATTGAGTGTTCCTGGCTTCAAGCAGGTTGGGAGTGAGAATCTGAGCCTTTTATGCTTTTATGCCTTTGAAGTTCCTGCAGCTTGATGGGTTTTGTTGCTCTGGCTTTTTGTTCCCCTACTTTAAGGGGTTAATCCTATCTGAGCTTTTGTCTTTTCTTGTCCTAAGGGTTAATTCTGTCAGGAGGCAGGAAGAGGAAGTTTCAGTTTACCTTGGAGAGTTTATTTTTAGCCTGATTCTCCTTATCTTAATGGCTCAACTTAAGGGTTTCTGTGGTCAGCACTGTTACTTTTGTAACAGCCATTAGCAGGCTATTCTGAGTTTTCCTTTCAGCTGGTGCCTCCCGTTTTCTTAAAGGAGGAAGGGCTGGTTTGAGTCTCTTGGCACTGTTTTCTGAGGTTTCTGGTGCTGTGAGGTTTCTGGCACTATCTTTTTGAGGTGTACTTCCCACAGTTACAAAAGACTATTACAGTTTCATGATGAAAATGAGCTGGTCTCCTTTCTTTTCTAATGCAAAAGGCAATTCTTCCAAATATTCTGTTTAATTAAAAACAATGTGTTGGATTTGGATTTGTGCCTTCATATCAGCACGCAGTATTTTAACATTAACAATCAGAAGAGTCTAGATTGTCTGCAGAAGGGAATGAAAAAATATTTGCATGAGTACATAACTAAATTAGAGAAGCTCAACCAACAATATGAAATAAAAACTAAACAAAACACAGCCACTCTTCATCATTATTGGCAACTGATTTTCATCTCATCCAAAATTTATATTGAACAAAGCTCCTTGATAAGGTCATCTTTAAATTGATTTCAGAAACTAACGTTTTAGTTGATGTTGCTGAATGGGCTTCGAAGAAACTCACATGAACAACACATTGAAACAGTCCATTCAAGGGAGAAAAGTGCTTGAGTTACTCTGGAAAATTTCTCTCACTTCAGATAAGGCTAAAAAACAGGTGTTAACCAGACCTGAACAAAAGTAAAAGGAAAGAGAAGTAGTGGATGACCAGCAGCGACATGGATGGGCTTAATTACAGTGTCAAAGTGTATGTCTTTGAGATACAGGAACATCCGGTTGCAGAGAGATCATCCTGAAGAAGATCTAGCTATGATGGCATTAGATGTTGATACTCATATGGCAACCCATAATAAATGAATCCATATCTACTTATTCTCTATACCGGTCCAGAGGGGAAAGTATTCAGAAAAGTTTTCTAAAAAAAACCAGTTGATGTTAGCAGTACAGCGTCATGGTGGTGCAGTGGTTAGAAGGCAGAATTGCAGGCTAATTCTGCTGACTGCCAGCAGTTCGATCCTGACTGGCTCAAGGTTGATTCAGCCTTCCATCCTTCTGAAGTCAATAAAATGAGTACCCAGATTGTGAGGGGCAATATGCTGACTCTGTAAACTGCTTAGAGAGGGTTGTAAAACACTGTGAAGCAGTATATAAGTCTAAGTGCTATTGCTACTTCTGTATCATGTTCTGGAATAGCTGACCTTCACTGAGATACACACCAGACAGAAGAAGAATAAATTATAATAGCCCCACTAGCTAGTTAAAAAGTATTCTATTGTTTTACCACAGGACACTCTTTAACATTTCAAAAATATTGTGGTAGAGTAAAAGGCAGTCAAACTTTTCTGAATTCATCATCTTCTGACTCTAAAATTAGGACAATGCCTCTGAGTCATGTAAAATTGTTCTCTCCAACTGCACACCTCTTTTGCGACAGTCATTCCCAATTCCCCATCCAATTATTCTACCATCTTTAATTTTAAAGCAATTAGGCAGGGACAGTGCTAGACTGAAATTGCAAGTTTCTCTTCCAGATATAGAGCAAACTCCAACATCTTCACTGCCGATGAGCTATTTTGTGAGGGCTGGGAACAACCATATTTCAGAGAGAGAAATATAGGAAGGATTTAAAGCTCTCAATCAATATATGCAAAATGCTGCTGCTACAAATTTGGCTCTTTTTTATTCTGATTCTGTCCCAATTTCCCTGTGTCACGATGCACATGAAATGTCCTCTAAAGGTGATAACAGAAGAATTGAAGGAGTTTAATTACTACAAGCCAGGAGACTACCTGATTACTGGACTAACATCTAAAATATTTTCTCAACGTTACCCATATGTTTTCTCTGAGGCTCCAACCCACAGGTTGAAAAGGTATTTGTGGACAAGTACAGGGTTCTAGTGATAGGTTTTGCCCACTTTGGTATTTCTTCCTTTTCCTAATTCCTCACCATGGGAAAGGCAGGTGGCCTAGTGGTGAAAACACTCACCTCCCTGTCGGAAGGTTGTGAGTTCAATCCTAGCTAATGACAGATGTTTCTCTACCAGGGCACAAAGAAAAACATCTGCTGTGAAATCCATGACATTAGGAAGGGCATCTGGCCAGTAAATGCTCAGCAACATTCAATCACCCTGACTCTACCTTGAATTAAGGGATTACTGGGTTGTAAAAGGGAGTTAATGTTTTCTCCTTTCCCAATTCCTCACCTTGAGAAAGGCATTATTGCTTCTCTCAATTTGCTTCAGAGAAAGTGCTCCTGAGTTACATGATGGTTCTTGAGAAGCTGAGCATGCAAAGTTCCTTTTAAGTTCTTCTGCCTCAACAGTAGACAGCTTTGGCAAGACTCTTCCAAGATGACTTTCCTGAGTGGGTTCTGCCTCTTCTCAAATGACTACTTCAGTATGGTGGGAAATATGTGTTAGCTCTTTATATATAAATGGTAGTGGGCAATGTTACAATCAAGCTACTCAAAACCTTTGAACAGAAGGCAATCTCTTGAGCTTCCTCACCATAGTGTCATCTCCTTCCTTCTGTTGCACTCTATCCTTCCCTCCTTCCTTCCCAACATTTATTTCCATCCTTTAATTATTTTGTAAGGTGTTGTGGCTTCCATTTCACTTTTGCTTCAAATAACAGGAATTCATTGTAAAAACAAATAAGAACGTATATGATGAGTTGATGATTTAGCTACAGTGGATTACATTAAAGGTTTTTGAATATAGGGCAGTAACTCCAGACCCATTAATATTGTGGATAATAATAAGGGATATAATGGATTTTACAGGAGCAAACCACCTTGAGGCAGATAATACCACTTGCTCAAGAATCTGGCTCTTAGACACCTACTGGGTTAACTAGTAGGAAGAAATCATATATTATGAGCAACATATGTACACTTGACAACACTCCATTTTCAGCATTCCAGAGGGTTGCAAAGTTCTTCCTCTAAGGATTGAGCTAGGATGAGGGATTGAGCTGAGTGGATGTTTGGTCTGAAATCTTGGAGGATTGATATGTTTTTATTTGTGCTTTATCTATGATATGCTTTATGGATGGATGTGAGCTACTTAATGACAATGTAAAAATAAGCTATTACTTTGCAGTAAGACAATGATGTTCCACCTCATCCTGCTCTTCTTCTTGACTGTTCATAAAATCAACCAGAGCCCAAAGGTGTTACCCAATATCACCCTGGGCTACAATATCTATGATAACTTCCTCAATGCAAAGATAACATATGAGGTCATGGTGGACTTGCTGTCTACAGGGCAGGAGAATGTCCCAAACTACAGGTGTGGAAGACCAAAGAACCTGCTCTCAGTTCTTGATGAGATGGATATTGAGTTCTTTGATCACATTTCTACTTTCTTGGGCATCTACAAAATTCCACAGGTATGAAACTAAAGCGAACTTACTTCCATGTTGTATTATCTTCAAATTAGCCTAGACTGCAGACTTCATGTTATCTCCAAAAGGTAATTAGATATTAAAATACCTGAAATAATTTTGTTTCCAAAAAAAAGGCGTATATATGATTTTAGTCTCCCTGCCCCAAAATGGCTAGGAAACAATGTCTTTAGTTTGTGATTTCTCCATTTCTGCCACTGAAGAGCCTTTCTTCAAAGAAAAAAAAAGCATGTAAATGAACAGGTCCCATGGCAGAATATCAACTAACGTTGGGGAAATGATAGAGAAATATTTGGCACACAAATGCTTGGAGAAAGGGCATAGTAAAATGTTTGCCTGTTGCGGGATATTTTGGTTGAAAAACCCACAATAGCTGTTTCAGGAAATAAAAGTGTGAGTTTTTAAAAAGTGATAATAAAATGAGTTGGAGACGGTGGTCATTGGGTATTTTAAAAATAGGTATGACAAAGAAAGAGAAAAGAGACTCCAGAATGTATAAATGCTGAATGAATGAGCTATAAATTGAAAAGTTAATGACTGGTACAAATAAGATGGGTTTGGTCATAAAATCATAGAATGAAAAAGTTAAAGGGGTCTGTAAAGATCTTCTAACCCAACCTTCTAACCTTACCAGCAATCCTCAGACCACTGCAGACAAATACCAACCAATTACTTCTAGTAGTTTGGCAAAGCAATACTCTTGGCAAAAGAGGATGAGTATGGATATAAGCATAATGATACTTTCACTCTATGCCCAGAGCATGATTATCATTTGGATGACCCAATTTAAAGTGACTCCCTGTGCTTGAATGGATCAGCACTGAAAAGTCCTATTTTGGTACCAGGTCAATCAACATCACTTAGCATCTGCTCTTCTAGTAGCAAAATCCTCCCCATAATTACTAAAGGTCCATAGAGAAACCAATAGATGCTTTTTCTATTTACATGGGAGCATATCAGCAAAAACAATCTGTTGGGCTTTGTACTTGTTTAATTCTTTTTTAGCTATTTATTGTAAATGTATGTTTTTAGCTGTGAGCAGCCCTGAGTCTTCGGAGATGGGGTGGCATATAAGTCCAATAAAATAAAAATAAAATAAAATAAATCATCTAGAAAAGGTACTTCCCTGAAGGGTGTTGGGTGGCACATGGCTTTAGTCCTCTTCCCTTGAAGTGGATTAAATAGACTGCATATCCTTTATATTAATTCAGTCAGGCGGCTGTGAATTTGATCCTAGGTAAAGGCAGATATTTCTCTTTCTGGAAACAATGAGTAATTATCAGCTGTGAACTCTGCATTGGTGACAGGAAGGGCATCTGGCCTGTAAACACTCAGCTCCATTCAGTTGCCCCAACTCCACCTTGATGTAAGGGATTACGGGGTAATTAAAAGATGAAAAATATATATTCTTTATATGAATTCCTTCATCTGTCCAACTCAGCTTGAACCTCTGAGTTAGTGGTTATTGGGGATTCCCAAAATGTTATTTAATCCATCCTTGGAATAATTACATTCTCTTTCAACTTCCTCTTTTAAATCCTATCTTAGCATTGTTGCTGCTAGTGTAAAAGAAAAAACAGTCCTGATACACTGTAATGAGAGGAAGGAAATATTCAAGTGGGTTTTTAGGAGGACATTTATAAATTAGGTTGGATTCTGCAGAAGATGCATGTCATAAGATAAAAAGAGTAGTTCAGAGATGGATAAAAGATTCTCATGGCTGAGAAAAGCTTGTACTTTATGAATGTACATAATGACATCATGGTGTAACAAAATGTCCTTTGCATGGTCAGTAACTAACTTGTTGCTGACAATACCTATAAGCAAGGAGAGTAAGCCTGTGTAACTGCATCCCATCTATAGGAGTCCCCATGTTGTTGTGTTAAAACTCTCTTTTTCAATTAAAAATAAGTAAAAGTCTTTTCTATATTGCAGAAGACTCAAAGCCAGTGGTGAGATTCAAATAATTTAACATCTGGTTTGCCCGGGGTCACGTTGGCTGTCATGGGAGGCGTCACCCATCCGCATCCTCCAGCTCTACTGCACATGTGGGACGAGCCACCTGCGATGTCCAATCTGGGTGAACTGGTTGTTAAATTACACCCACCCACCCGCTATCAAAGTGGATCCTGGATGCTACACTGCAATGGAGAAATGAGCAACAGAGCGGCCAGCACGAAGAGGGGAGGAGAAGCAGGGAGAAGAAAGAGGGAAAGTAGCATTCTCCTTCCCTTGAGGTGACCAATCCATTGCCTGTGTCTCTATTGCAGCACAGTGCAGCGCCCAGGATCCACTTTGATGGGGGAGGGGGTAATTTAACAACCGGTTTACATGAACCAGTGTGAAACATCTGAAACCCACCACTGCCCAAAGCCAAGTACTTTATAAGGTCTGCCTTCAACTGCTCAAATGACTGTTGATGTATAGATCCCTAAGCAAAAGCATCACTCGTTGTACTTTCATAGAGTATCTGGAGTTTCACACTAGAGTTTCTGATTTAACAGTCACTCAGAATCTGAATGTGGTTCTCTTTTTATGTATCCCTGTTAAATCAGGAGAGTTCTCTATTCTAATATATTAAGATGCTCTTATCTGTGGTGACCCAGGGTGGGATATAAAACAAACACAGTCACAGAAAACAGGTGAAGCCCCTTTTATTCCTTCACTTTGCTTCCAAGCTCCAAATATCTTTGACAGAAGACAAAAAAACCCTCCCACACAGTTACACAAAGAAGGAAAAAAGCAACACAAACCAGGCAAGAAAAGGGCTGGAGGATAACAGAGGATGACGCCAAACTCAGAGAGGAACTATAAACTAGAGATATTTACATACTTTGTTTCCAGTGTTCACCAGTATGCAGGTCCATACTCTTATTCAGTTTTCACAGCTGCACACATGAAGAGGATCAAGACCCTCTCCTCCCAAGTAGACCACATCTCTCCCTTATCCTCTCCTCCCTGCGTGCCCTAGGAATGGAGAGAGGATGGGCCTGGGTCCTCCTCTGACTGCTCAGCTGACCTCTGCCCTTTCCCAGTCTCCTCTACAACCTCCAGAGCCACACTTCCACTCCCTGTCAGCTGTTTCTCCTCTCCCTCAAAGTCCGTCTCCACCAGGGGCATGACATATCCGACTTGAACCACTTGCAGAACCTGTGGCTGACCCACAGAGCGTGCGGTGCTCATGTGAGCCCACCCTCAACTGTTGACAGCAATAGTGCCTCACTGCATCCATTTCATCACCCAGACATAGCTGTCTGGATAGGGTTTTGCCAGAAGTTTATATGGCTTGAAGATCAACCATAGATTAAGTCAGAAGTTCCTGGCCTCAAAGGCAGCAAAGAGGAAAAGAGTAGAGAACATTAAGGGAGCCAGCTAATTTCAACTTTTTTTGGTCCTTTTGTTTCTATAAATTTCTCTCAGCATTGGAGAAGAGCCCCTACATTTAAGCATCAGTCTTTTAGGATTAAAAGTGACACCAACTGCCAATATCTTCTCTTTCATCTTAGATCAACTTTGGTGTTTTCAGCCACATACCTGAGCCAAATCATCATTTTCCTTTTTTCTACCGGATGACCCCAAAACAAGAACCTCCTAACTCAGCCATTGTCAAGCTGCTCTTGCATTTTCAATGGACGTGGCTCAGCCTTCTTTCTCAGGACAACGAAAGAGGAGAAAACTTTAAAAAAAGTCTGGAAATTCTAGCTGTAAAAAATGGGATTTGCATTGTCCTCTCAGAGGCCCTCCCAGCAACAAATGTGGATATACGTACCGGAGATATGTTTGAGCAAGAAGAAAGGAAAATAGTACACCTTCTTATCAACACTGAAGTAAAAATTATAGTTTTTCAACTGGATTTTCAGGCCACAGCAATACTATTAGCAGTAATAGAAGTTGGTGAAAGGAAGAAAACATTCATTACAGAAAAAGTGTGGATTGCAACAACCTTGTCTTATTTAAGCATAAGAATGTTTTCCAAAAAGATTGATCTCCAGCGTAAACATGTTTTGTTTTCCTTCCTCGGCCAGACAAAGAAAAGGGGACAACATTATAACTTTAATTCATATTCCTCTAGTGAGGAACAGTTTGTAAAAGAAGCATTCCAGTGTTCCTTTTCAAGGTCTGTGTTGTCTAAGAAAGTTTGGGAAAGATGCAGAGAGAAAGAGAAGAGGCTATTACCACCCCATGATGTGCTTAGCTGAGGATGGAACCGGGCAATCCAAGCTTTGGTCCTCAAGCCTCTTCCTCCCAACTGAATAAGAGGAGAATGCGGGTTCCATTTCCAAGCCATGGCAGGTAAGACTTCTCCAACTGCTGTGCATGCATTACTGGGAAGTCCTTCCAATGAAACTACCTGCTCGTTTAGGATGCTGTAATGGAAGAGACATCTCAATAGTGACAAGGCAGTTTTTCTTATTTGCAAATTAAATGAGCTTCAGGATACTCTAACAATCCTCAAATCAGGTTCTTATGAGTAGCTAAAATGCAAATCTAGACCTCTGTCAAGATTCATTCAATCTATCAGAATAGAGCTGGAAGGGACCTTGGAGGACTTCTAGTCCAACCCTCTGCTCAAGCAGAGGAACCTATACCATTTTCAGACAAGTGGCTCTCCAGTCTCTTCTTAAAAACCTCCAGTGATGAAGCACCCACAATTTCTGAAGGCAATGGTTAATTGTCCTCACTGCTAGGAAATTTCTCTTTAGTTTTTGGTTGCTTCTCTCCTTGATTAGTTTCCAACCATTGTTTCTTTTCTTGCCCTCTGGAGCTTTGGAAAATAAGTTAACCTCCTCATTCAGTTTATTTGTAGTTTGTTAAGAACAGTTTATTACATGTTGCTAGAATAATTTTCACCTAAGCTAAAGTTAATTTCAAAAAGTCAGGTAGCTAAACAGGCATCCAGTGGTTTGAAAGTGGCTATCCCTTGATATATAGAGGCAGCAGTACTGATAGGGAAGTAGGTCCCTTGTTAGTGATTTTTGTGGATGTGCCAGCTGATGTGTTTGCTCCAAGAAATATCTGGAGACACGAGCAGGAAATATAGATTACTCACCCATGATGTAGGGTAATCCTTTTATTCTTTTCCTGTTGTTAATTGTGGGCATGTTTGGTGCTGAGGGAGCTGTGAAGGATTTCCATATCTAGAGGGACTTTCTTTGGTTATGAATTTGTTGTCAGTGTTTGAAAATTTCCTAATGGGAGACAACACTAACCTGGTTTCAGTTGGTGTGCCAATAATGTGATTTTTCTATGTCTTTGCAGCTTCATTGGTTTCTGAGAAACTTTCAGCTTCACAACACTTCCAGAGATGGGATTTATTTGGATGAAAACGGAATTCCTACTGCTGACTTTGACATCGTGAACTGGAAAACATCTTCCAACATTTCTGTTCCTTGGGTGAAAATTGGGAGTGTAGAAAGAGAGGCCTCCTCTGAAATCAAGGTCTCCATCAATCAGAGTGCCATCCTGTGGCCAATATCATTTGGTCAGGCAGGTGAAGCTGCTTGGTTTGAGATCTCCTTTTTATCTCCCCACATTTTCTGCTCTCCAAAATAATTCTTATTGATGACAGTACACATACCCTCCAAATGAGGAAACCTAAAGCCCTTATAATTCATAAGATTTTATGTGTCTTTAGAGGTTTTCAGTAGTTTCCCACAAACTGCTGCATCATCAGTTGTGTTGGGGCCTTTACAGTCTACATTATTAAATCACAATATGTTTTTATAATGAATAAACTATGAAACAATGTTATATTTAGTAAGACAATAAAAGGTTCAAGGGAATAAGCACTGAATTGCACAAGGAAAAGATATCAAGTTGAAAATGTGTTGGAGGGAATGAAGTCAGTTGAAAAAAAACCCATTTATATAAGATGATACAATGTTTAGCTATAGGAGAGAAACATAGGGACTCTTGCCACCCTGAATAAAGCCAGATTTTGGAAGTTTTGTCCTCCCACACAAAAAAAGAAGAAAGTAGATATAACCCTTCACACATGCAGTAGGACAGACACCTTTTGCAATGAAACCATTTTTCTTCAGAATGTAAAAAACAATGTGTCATGGTTGACTCACTATGCAGCCCGCTGGCAACCAGACAACAGTAACAGGAGGAAGGAGGGAAGGCATTGCAATATAAGGGAGGTTTGGGAGGGAACTTTGGAATGCAAGAGTTCCACCTGGAAGTGTGAGACAGACCCAAACCCCGACTGAAAACGTCCGAAGTAGACAGGCTGTTTCCAAAATAAAGCAAGTGCAATTGATTAGTGGACAATGGGAGGCCTAGGGGCAGTGGAAGAAAAAGTTCTCCTATACTGTTTGTGCACAAAAACATCAGAACTGGCTTTTCTACTTCTGTGCCCATATGGCTTTTCAGTAAAGTTATACTCCTGGGGAAATTTTTTCCAGGAGGTTCTTTTGCTGTTTAATGCAGTGGGATGGTTGATACAATCTTTCTGGATGGACCATAAAAGTTTACAGAGAAAGAGAATCAACTTTCATTTACTACTTCTGTGGAGTGTCTTGTTCCCTAAAGGTCCATGTTAGATGGTACCTTCAATGGATAGAAAGGAAAGAAGACAGAAGTATCCATCAATAATTGCTATGCCACTATTCCATAGCTGAGTTTTTTCCATGTGCTTCTTGGTTTCCAGAAATCAATTCATTGAAATAAAATTATATAATTCATATGTTGGAATGGAATGGAATGGAATGGAATGGAATGGAATGGAATGGAATAGAATAGAATAGAATAGAATAGAATAGAATAGAATAGAAGAGTTGGAAGGGACCTTGGAGGTCTTCTAATCCAACCCCCTGCTTAGGCAGGAAACTCTATAGCATTTCAGACAAATGGTTATCCAACATCTTTTTGAAAACTTCCAGTGTTGCAGCATTCACAACTCCTGGAAGCAACTTGTTCCACTGACTAATTTTTCTAACTGTCAGGAAATTTCTCCTTAGTTCTAGGTTGCTCCGAGTGATCTTTATTTTTATGTTTAGATGGTGCCTTCTTCTAGATGTACAGAAAGTTGTTACCCTGGGCATGCCAAGGTTATGATTGCGGGAGCACCAGTTTGTTGCTATGAATGTTCTCTGTGTATGGAAGGAACAATCTCGGTGCAAGAAGGTAAGTGGGGTTTGTTGTCTGCACACCTAATTACTAGCATAGTATATTTACAATTCCACAAAGTACTCTGAATTTCTGAAGCTTCCACAAATGTTTTAAAGATTGGTTACTATCACCCTATTTAGTGTGATGATTTGGCTAGGAAAAATTGCTGAAGTCTCTCAGATTATTATCTTCTTACCTGGTGTCAGGAAAGAAGAAAAGTCTTCTTGTCAGCAGAAATATTGAATTATTTCTTGAGCATGTGCGCCACATTGTGGTGTAGGTCTTCCTGATGTGATACTGAGCTCCAGCAAGGGTTCTTTCCTAGCCCCAGGTCAGGCTTGGTGTCCTAAGAGCCAAACTCCATAGTGAACATGAAGATAATAATTTATTCCAATTAATGCCATTTCAATCAATATACCACAATTTTTTCTATTTGTTGCAACAATCAAGTGAGTGAACTTGATATAAATGCCCGGAGGACATTCTTTGTCTTTATGAAATATGCAATGTAACAAGACAACAATTGCATTCCAACGGCAATTTAGTTAAAGCCAAAATTCTAAATTTGTGTCCATCTGATGAAAACCATACGAATAGGTTACATTCAGCTTCATTTTCCATAGCACTTCTTCACTATGGTTAATAGAATAGAATAGAATAGAATAGAATAGAATAGAATACAATACAATACAATACAATACAATACAATACAATACAATAGAATGAATAGAATGGAATGGAATGGGATGGGATGGGATGGGATGGGATGGGATGGGATGGGATGGGATGGGATGGGACAAAATGGGACAGAACAGACTAGAATACTTTATTTGTCAATGTATGATTAGACATACAAGCAATTTGTCTCCAGGTAGCAGCTCTCACTGGACATACAAAACAGCAGAGTAATGATAATCTACTACCAAGGTGCAAGTAGTAGAGAAGATGAAAAGGATTAATGAAGGATAAACATCTATCTATCTATCTATCTATCTATCTATCTATCTATATCACATTTCCAACTTAGGCCTTGACTCAGTATGATGGATAAGTATTCTCTAATATGTTCTCCACTTCTGTCAACATCCTCTCTCACCCCCATCATTTTAAAAACATGTTTTATGTATTTCAGTAGTAATTGATTTCATTTGTATTTACTATAATTCTACAGCTGCAGAAACAAATACATACTAGACAGTGGTAGGCTGCAATTTTTTAACAGCTGGTTCTCTGGCTGGGTAGGCATGGCGGGTTGGTCATGTGATTGGGTGGGTGACATCACTCATCACACCCAGCCCCACCTCCAACTACTCACCTCAAAGGAAGAGGTAGGATTCAGCCGGTTGGGGCTAATCTGACCATTGGCTGGCCCCGCTCCCGCCCATTTTTGGCCTGTTTTTGGCTGTTTTTGGCTGTTTTCAAGCCATTTTTGGGGTGTTTCCAGGCCATTTTTCATGCCTGAAAAATGCCCCAAAACAGCCTGAAAACAGTTCAAAAACAGCCTGAAAATGGCCCCCAAAACAAGCAAAAAAACTGGCAGGGGTGGGGCCAGCCAGTGGTGGGATTTGCTGGTTCACCAAACTATGCCTAATCTTAACTACTGGTTCACAAAAACTGGTGCAAACCAGCAGCAGCCCACCTCTGATGCTAGATAATTTTTTTCAGATGCAGCCCATTGTGAAAAGTGTCCAGATGATCAGCATTCCAATAAGAAGCGAGATCAATGTATCCCCAAGGTTATAACTTTCCTGTCCTATAAAGAAAATTTGGGTCTCATCCTGATTCTCTTTGCCATTGCCTTATCCATAACTACTGCCTTTGTTCTGGGAATCTTCATTAAATACCGAGAAACTCCCATAGTCAAAGCCAACAACCGGGATCTCACCTACATTCTCCTGATTGCCCTCCTGCTTTCCTTCTTGACTTCCCTTCTATTTATGGGTCGACCTAAGAAAGTTACCTGTCTTCTTCGACAAACCACCTTCAGTATTATTTTTTCAGTTGCCGTCTCTTCATTGCTGGCCAAGACAATCATGGTGGTGGTGGCATTTCTGGCCACAAAACCAGGCAGCAGGATGAGGAAATGGCTGGGAAAGAGTTTGGCTATCTCTATTGTCTTGTCCTGTTCTGGGGTTCAGGTGGGCATTTGCCTTGTATGGTTAGGAGTGTCTCCTGCATTCCCAGATTTTGACCTGCATTCCCAACCAGGACAGATCATCCTGCAATGTAATGAAGGTTCAGTCACCATGTTCTACACTGCCCTTGGCTACATGGGGTTTCTGGCTACCATCTGCTTCTTGGTGGCTTTTCTAGCCAGAAAACTTCCAGGGACATTCAATGAAGCCAAGTGGATCACCTTCAGCATGCTGGTTTTCTGCAGTGTTTGGATCTCCTTTGTCCCCACCTACCTGAGCACCAAAGGGAAATACATGGTAGCTGTGCAAATCTTCTCCATCCTGGCCTCCAGCCTGGGTTTACTGGGGTGTATTTTTGTCCCCAAATGCTACATCCTTATTCTGAGACCTGATATGAACACTAAGGAGCATCTCATGATGAAAAGCTTGGCGGGCTCCTGATTTTTAGAAACTATTTTTTATTTTATTATTTATTTATTAATGGGACTTGTATGCTGCCCCATCTCCAAGACTCGGGCAGCTCACAACTAAAAACAGCGACAACAATAAATAATTAAGAAAAATTAAACTAAACAAGCCCCAAGAGAATACAAATACAGAAAACACAAAAATAAAACCACCCCACCCAAAGCGTCACAACCCGGATTGGTCAAACAACCAGGTCTTCAAATCATGATGGAAGGTGCGGAGGTCAGGGGCCAGGTGGAGCTCCAAGGGAGTTGGTTCCAGAGGTCAGGGGCTGATAGAATAGGCTCATCATCGGGGACCGCCAACCGGCATTGGCTGGCCGATGGGACCCCAAGGAGTCCTTGCCTATGTGCTCACACAGGGCGGTTAGTATTCGATGTCGGCAGGAGTCGCCCTTAAATATTGAGGACCCATGTCATGAAGGACTTTGTATGTTAAAACTAAAACCTTGAATCTCACCCAGAGTGCAACCGGCAACCAATGCAGGCAGCGCAGGAGGGGGGTAACATGGGAGAACGGGAAACTCCCATCACCACCCGCCACATTCTGCACCAGCTGCAATCTCCGAATGGTATGCAAGGGCAGTCCTAAATAGAGAGCATTGCAGTAGTCGAGTCTGGAGTTAACAAGGGCATGAGTAACCGTGCGCAGGGCATCTCGGTCCAGGAAAGGGCGTAGTTGGTGAACTAGGCGGAGCTGGGCAAAGGCCCCCTGGTGATGGCCCCACCTGCTCCTCCAACCGGAGCCGTACATCCAGGAGGACCCCCAGATTCCACGCCCTATCCACAGGGAGTAACACCACTCCCCCTATGGCCAAAGATGGACATTCCTGACTGGGCCGAGATGCCGGTATGCACAGCCACTCAGTCTTGGCCGGGTTGAGACAAAGCATGTTTCTGTTCATCCAGATCCGCACTGCATCCAAACACTGGGTCATCAGGGAGAGGGCATCACCGATCTGGTTCGGGGTGGAGATGTACAGCTGGGTGTCATCTGCGTACTGATGAAAACTCATCCCGAAACCACGGATGATCTCACCCAGTGGCTTCATATAGATGTTAAATAGCAGGGGGGAGAGAACTGACCCCTGAGGGACCCCACAAGAGAGCACCCTCGAGGTCGACCTCTGTCCCCCTGCCAATACCAACTGCGACTGCCCCGAGAGGTAGGAGCTGAACCACTGAAGTACAGTACCCCCCATACCCAACCCCTCGAGGCATCGCAGAAGGATACCATGGTCGATGGTATCAAAAGCCTCTGAGAGGTCTAATAGGACCAGGACAGAGGAAAAACCCCTGTCCCGAGCCCTCCAGAGATCATCCATCAGTGCGACCAATGCCGTCTCCGTGCTGAAACCAGGTCAGAAGCCCGATTGCTTCATCCAGGAAAAGTGGAAACTGCCGAGCCACCACACTCTCAACAACCTTCGCTAAAAGGCGAAGGTGGGAGACTGGACGAAAGTTGTCTAACACGGTCGGGTCCAGGGCAGGCTTCTTCAGGAGGGGTCTCACCACCGCCTCCTTCAAGACGGAGGGGAAAAAACACCCTCCCTTAACGAAGCATTGACAACTGCCTGGAGCCAACCGCAGGTGACCTCCCTGGCGGCATAAGCCAGCCAGGATGGGCACGGGTCCAACAAACATGTGGTGGAACTCAGGCGCCGCATAATCCTGTCCACTTCATCCTCGGAAACAGGAAACAAGATCGAACTCATCCCAGATCACACTGGCCAGACTGCCTGTATCCCGTTCCTCAGACCACTGCAAATCAGAGAACAACCCGCCCCGAATTCGAGCGATCTTATCCAACAGATATTGACCAAACTCCTCAGCCCTTCCCCGCAATGGGTCCGCCCCCTCCCCTAGACGAAGGAGAGAGCGGGTAACCCGAAACAGGGCGGACGCTATGAGAGCAGAGCGATAAGACCTTCTCGCCGCTCTCATAGCTACCAGGTAAGTCCTAATATGGGCTCTTAGCTGCGCTCGATTGGCCTGGGAGCGGGTGGACCTCCACCTGCTCTCTAAGCCCCTCCGATGGCGTTTCATCTCCCGGAGCTCCTCCGAATATCAAGGAGCCATCCAGGATCCACGACGTGTGAGGGGTCGCATGGGGACAACCCTGTCGAGGGCATCCGACGCGGCCTGTTGCCAACCGGCCGCCAGATCCTTGACAGAGCTGTGGGCAAGGAAAGAGGGAATAGACCCCAGTTCCACCTGGAACTGCTCCAGGTCCATAAGGCGCCTGGGGCGGAACCATCTAGGTGGCTCCTCATTTTTGTATAACTTACAGGTATAAAACATTATGCCTTGTCAGTAATCTTCTTTTTGGGTGATTTTAAGCAATCTTGGTCCATGAATGTGAGTTCTGAATTATAATTGCTAACTACAGGCATTTTTGGATAATGACCACTCATACAGTTACTGTTTGAATTTCGATCAGTGCTGAAGAAGCTGTCCTAACGGTTACAGTCATCTAAATACCACCAAAGTCACATGATTGTGATCTGGCACCTGACAACTGGCTCTCGTGATGGCTTTCAGCATCCTGTGGTCACATGATCACCATTTGTAAGCTTCCCTGCTAGCATCTCATAACCAAAACCAATAAGCTGGCAGGGAAGCTGAGAGGTTGTTCCCCATTACTTTTTTGCCCAAGGAACTTCTCCATTGAGTTTGTTTGTGGGAAGTTGGAAGGAACCTTCAAGTCCCTGTCATGTAGTGTCTTTTCTTAATGATCCATAATCCTAAAGGTGTTTTTCCAAGTGGTAATTGGACTTTCTGGGTTTTTTTAAAAAGACATTTCGCTTCTCATCCAAGAAGCTTCTTCCGCTTTGTCTTGTTTTTCTTCTAAAACCTTTTGCTTCTCATCCAGAGCTGAAGAAGCATGTTGGATGAGAAGCGAAATGTCTTCAAAGAAAAACCAGAAATCCCAGTTGCCTCTTGAAAAAGCACCTTTGGGATAACCATGAATTAGATGACTGAGAATCTCCACAGACAGATCCATAATCCTATTTTAACAAGAGCAATGTTAACTGTCAGGACTGGTGTCACTAAGTGTTGTGGTAGCTGTATAACCACATTGCTTAGTGACTGAAATAAAGGTCCAATTATTGTCATTAAGTGAGCATTACCTGTAATGACACTGATAAAATAATCTTCAGGATTAATATTCTGTGAAATAATTACATTAAAATCACCTAGCTGATATATACCATACTTTTCGCAGTATAAGACGCTCCCCCCCCCCAAAAAATAGTGGGTGGAAATGTCTGTGCATCTTATACAGTGAATATTGCAGTGGGAGGAGAGGGGTTCATGCGGCACTGATCAGCTGTTCTAGAATGGTCAGCCGTGGCAGTGAACCGGCCACAGTGAATGGGTGGTGGCAGCAAATGGGCCTGATGAATACTGGATGGATGCTGGGAGGCCAAGCAATTTTTTCTTCTTCTTTTCCTCCCCAGAAGTTAGGTGCGTCTTATACTCTGGAGCCTCTTATACTCCAAAAAATACGGTATGTTTTCTGAAACCAGTATAGATAAACTGGCATTGGGAATCTTTCATGATCTAGTTTTTACCTGAGATTAATATCTGTTGCTAATGATGGTGAATGATTTTATCAGTGTCTGCTTATGAATAATGCTTTGTTTCTTCTCATTTGATGTTCATATTTTAATTGATGTCCCTTGCTCTTCCTTTGATCTTTAATTCTATGAAACTATTGCCAGAACTTGGTGTTGGGTTATGGGCACCACCAATCAGTTATTGAATACAAAGCAGCACAGAGGATCTGGAGAATCTGCCACCAATTTCTGACTGGATGTTAATGGTGGCAGCATGTCCACGTGAGAACTTTTTCTTGCCATTATGATGCCTATCTGGGCAGAGATGACAGATAACATCTGATTCAGTGTTTCAGAGTTTCCGGTCACCTGTGTATTGGTAGTGAGTAGATATAGGCGATGACCAAGCTGAGCCTGAGAGTGGAATCAAACATGTCATAAGTTGTGAGTCCTATGCTCTCACAAGAGATCTAAGTCCAGCCCACCTTGAATGTTTATTTAATTCCCACTCATTTCCCTTGACCGTTAGAAGCTTAGATTTTCTAAGCTTGCAATAAATCTTTATACTCATTTGAACTGTCTGACTCTCCTGATTCATGGTGCTTGACAGTAGCAGAGGAAGTCAATTGATTGATATGGCCAAAGAACAGCTTAGATCTGGGTGCTGCTACAAACCCCCTCACATTGAATAGAGTACATCCTGTTTCCCTCATGTGGTAATAACATTCAGAGATTCAACTGTTCAGACACTCCCATTTTTTGTAGTTTGGTTTTGTTATTTTTGATCAGTTTTTAACTAGTAAGTAGGAATAATATGAACCTTCCTCATTCTGGACTCATCTGGATCAGAACTTTTTTTCTCTAAATTCAAAGGAGAAAGCCACTCAATGGCTTTCAGTGTTATTGACCATGGCATCCTTTTAGGTTAGTTGTGCGATTTGGGACTGGTCACCATAGTGTTGCACTTGTTTGTTCCAGTGGTGAGATTCAAATATTTTTACTTTTGGTTCTGTGGGCTTTGATAGGTGGGTATGGCCAGGTGGTCATGTGAATAGGTGGGTGTGGCTATGTGGTCATGTGACTGGGGGGTCAAAAGACTTTTTTCTTTCACAGCACACACACCCCGGTGCCCCATTTTTGGCCTAGTGGGCCTCAGGGAAGCCTCCTGGGCCCTGAAGAAAGAAGCATTTTGAAGCCTTCCAAGGTAAGTACAACTGTGAGGGGGGAATCAGCTGTGCTGCATGATTTAGATTAGCTAGAAAGCAAGAAATTTGATGATTTCCTGCTTTCTAGCTAATCTAAATTGTGCAGCACAGCTGATTGTCACCCAGCTGATTGTCGGAAATACCAGTTCGGCTGAGCTGATAGCATTTTTTTTACTACCAGTTCACCTGAATCAGTAGCACTTTTTACTACCAGTTTGGGAGAAACAGCCCAAACTGGCAGCATTTCACCTCTGGTTTGTTCCTTTCTCCCTGGCTATTTTCAATAAGTGTTAATAGGGGTTGACAGGCCTGGCCTATGGCTGCTCCTTTGTGGGGCACCACAGGGCTTGGTACACTCTCCACTCTTTTTTAAGATCTGCATAAAATTGTTGGGTAAGATCACCCAACATCATGGAATGAAATGTGGTTAGCATATAAATATAATGAATAAAAATCAAATAAATAACCTACATTTAGGAAGAAGATTCCCATGCACACCAAGACAGAGTAAGGAGGTATAATGTCCAGGGGTGGGATTCAATTTTTGTAACAACCAGTTCTGTGGGAGTGGCTTAATTTGTGGGTGTGCCTTGGTGGCAATGTGACTGGGTGGGCATGGCTTGTTGGTCACATGACCAGATGGGAGTGGCTTGGTGCCCATGTGACTGGTAAACCAAATACAAGTGATCCTTGCTTAATGGCCGCTTTGCAAGTCTTCTAATTTATGACTGATCTCCCCAGAGCTACTTGACCTGTTTTTGGAGTTTTGACAGCCACACACACACACATACACACATACACACCCTTCTAAACCTTTTATTCTTTGATTCTGTAAGGATCTCCTGCTGCAGCAGGGGATTGGACTGGATGACCTCCGAGATCCCTTGCAGGCCAGCCCTAGATTGCTGTGCTGCTTCAAAGAGTATTCTGAAGCCAGGGTAGGTGTCCTTCCTTCCTCTCCTTTTTTTCTCTCTCCCTCCCTCCTTCCATGTATCCATCTCATTCACTTTTTCCTCTCTCCTTTTTCTTTCTTTTTCTTTCTTTCTTTCTTCTTTCTTTTTCTCTTTCTGTCTTTTCCTTCCATCCCCCTTTTCTTCCTTTCACTTCCTTTCTCTCTCTCTTTTTCTTTCTTTCCCTAATTTTCTTTCCCTAATCCAGGCGCCGTGGATCCCGGGTGGCTCCTTGGTATACAGAGGAGCTCCAGGAGATGAAGCACCGTCGGAGGGGTTTAGAGAGCAGGTGGAGGGCCACCCGCTCCCAATCCGATCGAATCCAGTTAAGAGCCCATATTAGGACTTACCTGGTAGCTATGAGGGAGGCGAGAAGGCTCTATCTCTCCACCCTCATAGCGTCCGCAGATAACCGCCCGGCCGCCCTGTTTAGTGCCACCCGCTCCCTCCTATATCCAGGGGAGGTGGTGGACCCTCTCCGGGGAAGAGCTGAGGAATTTGGTCAATATCTGTCGGATAAAATCGCGTGGATTCGGGGCGGGTTGTGTTCCACCTTGCAGTGGTCTGAGGATCATGGTGCAAGCAGTCTGGCCGATGTGATCTGGACTGAGTTCGATCCTGTTTCCGAGGATGAAGTGGACAGGATTATGCGCCTGAGTTCCACCACATGTTTGTTGGACCCGTGCCCTTCTTGGTTGGCTTATGCCGCCAGGGAGGTCACCTGCGGTTGGCTCCAGGCAGTGGTCAACGCTTCGTTAAGGGAGGGTGTCTTTCCCTCCGCCCTGAAAGAGGCGGTGGTGAGGCCCCTCCTGAGGAAGCCTGCCCTGGACCCGACCGTGTTAGACAACTTCCGTCCAGTCTCCAACCTTCGTTTTCTAGCGAAGGTTGTGGAGAGTGTGGTGGCTCAGCAGTTTCCACTTTTCCTGGATGAAGCGGACTACCTAGATCCGTACCAATCGGGCTTCCGGCCTGGTTTCAGCACGGAGACGGCATTGGTCGCACTGATGGATGATCTCTGGAGGGCCCGGGACAGGGGACTTTCCTCTGTCCTGGTCCTATTAGACCTCTCAGCGGCTTTCGATACCATCAACCATGGTATCCTTTTGACGCCTCGAGGGGTTGGGAGTGGGGGGCACTGTATTTCGGTGGTTCTCCTCTTACCTCTCGGGGCGGTCGCAATCGGTGTTGATGGGGGGGCAGAGGTCGGCCCCGAGGGCACTCACTTGTGGGGTCCCTCAGGGGTCGGTCCTCTCCCCCCTTTTATTCAATATCTACATGAAACCGCTGGGTGAGATCATCCATGGTTTTGGGGTGAGATACCATCAGTATGCTGATGATACTCAGCTATACATCTCCACCCCAGGCCAAATCAGTGATGCCCTCTCCATGATGACTCGCTGTCTGGATGCGGTACGAATCTGGATGGACGGAAACATGCTTCGCTCAATCCGCCAAGACTGAGTGGCTGTACATACCGCATATTGGTCCAGTCAGGAGTGTCCATCGCTGACCATAGGGGAGTGGTGTTGCCCCTGTGGATAGGGCAGAACCTGGGGGTCCTCCTGGATGTGCGGCTCCAATTGGAGGATCAGGTGGGGGCCCGCCAGGGGTCCTTTGCCCAGGTCTGGCTGGTTCGCCAGCTTCCCGCTTCTGGACTGAGATGCCCTGACAGTCACTCATGCCCTTGTCACCCGCGACTCAACTACTGCAATGCTCTCTATTTAGGACTGCCCTTGCATACCATCCGGAGGTTGCAGCTGGTGCAGAATGCGCGCGCTGGGTGGTGATGGGAGTTACCCGATTCTCCCATATTACCCCCCTCCTGCACGGCCTGCATTGGTTGCCGGTTGCACTCTGGGTGAGATTCAAGGTTCTGACTTTAACATTCAAAGTCCTACATGACATGGGTCCACAATATTTAAGGGAGCGGCTCCTGCCGATATCGAGTGCCACCCGCCCCATGCAGGCACATAGGCAAGGACTCCTCGGGGTCCCGTCGGCAAGTCAGTGTCGGCTGGCGGTCCCCCGGCGACGAGCCTATTCTGTAGCAGTCCCCGACTTATGGAATGAACTGCCTCTGGACCTCCGTCTGGCCCCTGACCTCCGCACCTTCCGCCGCGATTTAAAGACCTGGTTGTTCGACCAAATCGGGCTGTGATTACCTCACCAGGGCCATGGGATAATTTTAAGTATTTTAATTTGGTTTTATTGGGCTTAAAATTGTTTAATTCTTTTTAAAATAATTATTGTATTGTATGTTTTAATTGTGAGCCGCCCCGAGTCTTCGGAGATGGGGCAGCATACAAGTCCAATAAAATAAATAAATAAATAAATAAATAAATAATTCTTGTCTCTTCCTCCTCTTTCTCTGTCACTTTTCTCTCTCTCTCTTTCTCTCTCTTTTTCTCTGTCTCCCCCTCTCTTTCTTTTTTCTTTCTAACAAAGAATTTTTTATTTTTAGACAAACATACACAAACAAAACATAAAACATAAAGCCATTTTCCAATTACATACATATAGTGTGTTGGTTGGTTACAAATTTTTTGTGCATCTTCTCCATAGTCCTCACTTACAATTGTTTGTATATATTCTCATATTATCAATCAGATATTTCTAAATACATTTATTATCATTGCTAATCAATCATTTGACTATACTATTATTCATTCACGCTATGCGAGATATTCCATATTTTTAATTGATTTATCTTATAACAATTCATATTGCCATCCTAAATCCATCCAATAATAATACATCTTTATATATTCTATATAGTTCTATTCTCCTTATATTGTAAAATTCTACATATTTCCTTATATTTTATTTTCTAACCATTGATAAAATAAATCCCAAATCTTATAAAATTGTTTATCTTCTTGTTCTCTAATTTCAAATATCAGTTTACTAATTTCAGCACATTCCATTATTTTCTTAATAACTTCCTCCTTCATTGGTATTTTCTCATTTTTCCAATTTTTAGCAAATGCAATCCTAGCTGCTGTTAATACATTTACAATCAAATATTTCAATTCCTTACTATATATATCAGGTAAAATTCCCAATAAAAATATCTCTGGTTTCAAATCTGTATGTTTCTTTGTCATTTTTTCCAACCATGTGTGGATTTTAGTCCAATATCTTTTAGCCTCTGCAAATGTCCACCACATATGGTAATATGAGCCAGGTATCTGATGACATTTCCAACATTTTTCAGATTTGTTCTTGAACATTCTTGCTATTCTTTTTGGGGGTAAGTGCCACCTGTAAAACATCTTATACAAATTTTCTTTATATGCTGTTGACAATGTCATTTTATAATTTTGAGGCCACAATTTTGCCATTTTTCTAAATCAATCTCATATCCAAAAATTTTCCCTCAAGCAATCATTGTTTCTTTAACTTGTTCTCCTTCTAGCTTAATTTCCAATAAATATCCATATAATTTTTTAATTACCTTTTCATCAGTAGCTGTCAAAATTTTATCTAAGTCAGTCAATTTATCATAGAAACCTTCTGTTTTAAAGTCTTTATCATATCTAGAGCGTATCTGCACATATGAAAACCAGTTCATCTTTATACCTTGTTCTTCTAGTTCTGGCATAGATTTAAGTTCACCCTTTTCATTCAATATTTCACCATATCTAACTGTTTGTTCCTTTTTAAATGTTATTGGATGAGAAAATGCTTCAATAGTCGATAACCAGACTGGAATTTTTAAATAGCATTGCTTTTTAGTCTTCTCCCAGTTTAATAATAAAGCCTCACATATATAATGTCTTGTAACTTTATTCTCACTTTCTTTCCCAGCCATATATACTTCAACATTATTTTATTTAAATCTTCAAAGTAATCTTTCCCTAGCCTAATTGGAATTGTCTGAAACAGATATAAAATTCTAGGTAGTATATTAATCTTAATTGTTGATATTCTCCCAATTCGTGATAATTGTAAATTTTCCCATTTTGCCAAATCTGTCGCAATCTGTTGTTTGAGTTTAAGATAGTTATTCTCTTTAAGTGTACTACATCTTGCTGTCAAATATATCCCCAGTACTTAACCTGGACATCTTGTCAAATATTCCCATCTTTTTTAGTCTTATTTCTGACATATTCAAGCTTCCTCCTTGTCTTCCTTTTTCCTTCCTTCCTTTCTTTTCCTTCCTTCCTTCCTTCCTTCCTTCTTCCATTTCCTTCCTTCCTTCCTTCCTTCCTTCCTTCCTTCCTTCCTTCCTTCCTTGTCTCTCTCTCTCAGACACACACACACCCCTCCGCTGCCGCTTGCTTCTCCCGGGCGGCGGAGTCAGCGGTGGCCGTGCTCCAAAAGGGAGGGCGGAACTCCGAGGACTGCTCCCTTCATCCGCCGGCGGCGGCGGCGGCGCTGGGCAGCGGCACTCCAAAAGGGAGGGCGGGAAATCCCGGGACTGCTCCCTTCATCCGGCGGCGGCAGCGGCGCTCCGAAAGGGAGGGTGGAAACTCCCAGGACTGCTCCCTTCATCCGGCAGTGGCGGCGGCGGTGCTGGGCAGCGGCGCTTCGAAAGGGAGAGCCTCCTTGGCTTCCTTACATGCTACAAGATAATTGAGCTAGCCAACAACATGTTTTGCATCCTACCCCAAAACAATGGTGGCATTCCTACCATAAGCAATAGATCTTTTGAGAGGTCCAGGAGAAATAGTAGTGTCTCCTTCAACTGTCCTTTTACCTGTGCAGATCTTCCAATCATAGTGAAAAGACTGAAAACCACAAAATCACATGGATACGTAGGAATAGATAAATAATAAAACGCACAAAGAAGCAGATTTAATTACCTGCTTAGAAGACGTTGGCCATATGATGGCACTCTTGTGGACAGAGATCTTGATATCTGAAAGGACTTCTTCTTTTCCAATCTTCCCAATGATCACCCAGCAGTAGTCTTATTAGGAAATACTACCCAGTCATTTCAAATTTGATGATTTAAAAAAATGATTTCAAAGTCGGCAGTAGGAAAAGCATTCTCATCCAAATAAAGATCATTTACAGAAAAATTGTAAATCTGAAAGTTTCTTAGAAAAGGATGGAGCTAAAAAGATATGGAGAATAACACTTGCAATGTATACATTCTCATTTCAATCCTAAGTCAAAACAGAGGTACTTTATCCCAGAGCCTCTGTCTGCAAATGTGGTAGGAAGAGTATTTTTCTCTCTCTATTTCTCTCTCTCCCTCTCTTTCTTTCCCATTCCCACTGTCTCTCCCATACTCTTTCCACACTTTTTTCTCTCTCTCTCTTTCTCTCTCTCTCACACACACAAACAAGCCTTTTTAATTTATTATTTTGGCTTGCTTTGTGAAATCAGTAATCTCAGATCCCAAACATGTTTTGACTCCAGCAATCTCACAATATTCCTATGGTAGTTTTCCCACTATCACTTTCCCACTTTGTATTGGTGTTACATAAAGGAAAGTCCCAATTTTGCTTGACTAGAACATTAGCTGCATCTTGGCTTTGGGTCGTCAGCACCAGCCTGGAGCTAAATTGCTCAGTCTCCTTTGGCCAATGTCCTAAGGCACCCCTGCTGCTTCCCTTTGCTGCAGGATTGTTGCCCCTCCCTCTATCCAAGTCCCCTGCTGGAAGGAAACTTGCATTAATCTAGGTAGTGACAAGAAACAAAAACTGATACAGCTTGAGTGTCAGGTTTCCAAGTGATGAAATCCATTTAAAAAGATTAAATTTAATAATAATTTCTTTTATTTAGAAAAGCATCAAATTGGCAAAGTCTGTTGTAATTCGGGATCTGACACAACCCAGAATTACACCACATAATATTGGAAGTTAAAACTAGTCCCCAAAAGTCACATTCTCCAATAGAAGTAAATCAACATTGCCTGGTGTCACCAATGTCCACCTCCAGGTCTCAGCAGGGACAGCTTTCGTTCCCACCTAGCCTAGCCTAAACAACTTTCTCTATCTCCACTCCCCACACCTCAGGAATGTGGCAAGCCTGAAACCCTTCCCCCCATAACCAGCAAAGAGAAAGAAAGAAAAAGAGTATATAATAAGGCCAAATAAAATGGCTGCACATCTGTTATTTTGGGCTTGACATTGAGTGTTCCTGGCTTCAAGCAGGTTGGGAGTGAGAATCTGAGCCTTTTATGCTTTTATGCCTTTGAAGTTCCTGCAGCTTGATGGGTTTTGTTGCTCTGGCTTTTTGTTCCCCTACTTTAAGGGGTTAATCCTATCTGAGCTTTTGTCTTTTCTTGTCCTAAGGGTTAATTCTGTCAGGAGGCAGGAAGAGGAAGTTTCAGTTTACCTTGGAGAGTTTATTTTTAGCCTGATTCTCCTTATCTTAATGGCTCAACTTAAGGGTTTCTGTGGTCAGCACTGTTACTTTTGTAACAGCCATTAGCAGGCTATTCTGAGTTTTCCTTTCAGCTGGTGCCTCCCGTTTTCTTAAAGGAGGAAGGGCTGGTTTGAGTCTCTTGGCACTGTTTTCTGAGGTTTCTGGTGCTGTGAGGTTTCTGGCACTATCTTTTTGAGGTGTACTTCCCACAGTTACAAAAGACTATTACAGTTTCATGATGAAAATGAGCTGGTCTCCTTTCTTTTCTAATGCAAAAGGCAATTCTTCCAAATATTCTGTTTAATTAAAAACAATGTGTTGGATTTGGATTTGTGCCTTCATATCAGCATGCAGTATTTTAACATTAACAATCAGAAGAGTCTAGATTGTCTGCAGAAGGGAATGAAAAATATTTGCATGAGTACATAACTAAATTAGAGAAGCTCAACCAACAATATGAAATAAAAAACTAAACAAAACACAGCCACTCTTCATCATTATTGGCAACTGATTTTCATCTCATCCAAAATTTATATTGAACAAAGCTCCTTGATAAGGTCATCTTTAAATTGATTTCAGAAACTAACGTTTTAGTTGATGTTGCTGAATGGGCTTCGAAGAAACTCACATGAACAACACATTGAAACAGTCCATTCAAGGGAGAAAAGTGCTTGAGTTACTCTGGAAAATTTCTCTCACTTCAGATAAGGCTAAAAAACAGGTGTTAACCAGACCTGAACAAAAGTAAAAGGAAAGAGAAGTAGTGGATGACCAGCAGCGACATGGATGGGCTTAATTACAGTGTCAAAGTGTATGTCTTTGAGATACAGGAACATCCGGTTGCAGAGAGATCATCCTGAAGAAGATCTAGCTATGATGGCATTAGATGTTGATACTCATATGGCAACCCATAATAAATGAATCCATATCTACTTATTCTCTATACCGGTCCAGAAGGGAAAGTATTCAGAAAAGTTTTCTAAAAAAAACCAGTTGATGTTAGCAGTACAGCATCATGGTGGTGCAGTGGTTAGAAGGCAGAATTGCAGGCTAATTCTGCTGACTGCCAGCAGTTCGATCCTGACTGGCTCAAGGTTGATTCAGCCTTCCATCCTTCTGAAGTCAATAAAATGAGTACCCAGATTGTGAGGGGCAATATGCTGACTCTGTAAACTGCTTAGAGAGGGTTGTAAAACACTGTGAAGCAGTATATAAGTCTAAGTGCTATTGCTACTTCTGTATCATGTTCTGGAATAGCTGACCTTCACTGAGATACACACCAGACAGAAGAAGAATAAATTATAATAGCCCCACTAGCTAGTTAAAAAGTATTCTATTGTTTTACCACAGGACACTCTTTAACATTTCAAAAATATTGTGGTAGAGTAAAAGGCAGTCAAACTTTTCTGAATTCATCATCTTCTGACTCTAAAATTAGGACAATGCCTCTGAGTCATGTAAAATTGTTCTCTCCAACTGCACACCTCTTTTGCGACAGTCATTCCCAATTCCCCATCCAATTATTCTACCATCTTTAATTTTAAAGCAATTAGGCAGGGACAGTGCTAGACTGAAATTGCAAGTTTCTCTTCCAGATATAGAGCAAACTCCAACATCTTCACTGCCGATGAGCTATTTTGTGAGGGCTGGGAACAACCATATTTCAGAGAGAGAAATATAGGAAGGATTTAAAGCTCTCAATCAATATATGCAAAATGCTGCTGCTACAAATTTGGCTCTTTTTTATTCTGATTCTGTCCCAATTTCCCTGTGTCACGATGCACATGAAATGTCCTCTAAAGGTGATAACAGAAGAATTGAAGGAGTTTAATTACTACAAGCCAGGAGACTACCTGATTACTGGACTAACATCTAAAATATTTTCTCAACGTTACCCATATGTTTTCTCTGAGGCTCCAACCCACAGGTTGAAAAGGTATTTGTGGACAAGTACAGGGTTCTAGTGATAGGTTTTGCCCACTTTGGTATTTCTTCCTTTTCCTAATTCCTCACCATGGGAAAGGCAGGTGGCCTAGTGGTGAAAACACTCACCTCCCTGTCGGAAGGTTGTGAGTTCAATCCTAGCTAATGACAGATGTTTCTCTACCAGGGCACAAAGAAAAAACATCTGCTGTGAAATCCGCATGACATTAGGAAGGGCATCTGGCCAGTAAATGCTCAGCAACATTCAATCACCCTGACTCTACCTTAAATTAAGGGATTACTGGGTTGTAAAAAGGGAGTAAATGTTTTCTCCTTTCCCAATTCCTCACCTTGAGAAAGGCATTATTGCTTCTCTCAATTTGCTTCAGAGAAAGTGCTCCTGAGTTACATGATGGTTCTTGAGAAGCTGAGCATGCAAAGTTCCTTTTAAGTTCTTCTGCCTCAACAGTAGACAGCTTTGGCAAGACTCTTCCAAGATGACTTTCCTGAGTGGGTTCTGCCTCTTCTCAAATGACTACTTCAGTATGGTGGGAAATATGTGTTAGCTCTTTATATATAAATGGTAGTGGGCAATGTTACAATCAAGCTACTCAAAACCTTTGAACAGAAGGCAATCTCTTGAGCTTCCTCACCATAGTGTCATCTCCTTCCTTCTGTTGCACTCTATCCTTCCTTCCTTCCTTCCCAACATTTATTTCCATCCTTTAATTATTTTGTAAGGTGTTGTGGCTTCCATTTTACTTTTATTTCAAATAAAAGGAATAAATGGTAAAAATAAATAAGAACTTATATGATGAGTTGATGATTTAGCTACAGTGGATTACATTAAAGGTTTTTGAATATAGGGCAGTAACTCCAGAGCCATTAATATTGTGGATAATAATAAGGGATATAATGGATTTTACAAGAGCAAACCACCTTGAGGCAGATAATACCACTTTCTCAAGACTGAATCCAGTACTTGAATCTGGCTCTTAGACACCTACTGGGTGATCTAGTAGGAAGAAATTCTATATTATGAGCAACATATGTACACTTGACAACACTCCATTTTCAGCATTCCAGAGGGTTGCAAATACCTGGTTCTTCCTCTAAGAATTGAACTAGGTTGAGGAATTGAGCAGAGTGGATGTTTAGTCTGAAACCTTGGAGGAGTGATATGTTTTTATTTCTGTTTTTTCGATGATATGCTTTATGGATGGATGTGAGCTACCTAATGACAATATAAAAATAAGCTATTACTTTGCAGTGAGACAATGATGTTCCACCTCATCCTGCTCTTCTTCTTGACTGTTCATAAAATCAACCAGAGCCCAAAGGTGTTACCCAATATCACCCTGGGCTACAATATCTATGATAACTTCCTCAATGCAAAGATAACATATGAGGTCATGGTGGACTTGCTGTCTACAGGGCAGGAGAATGTCCCAAACTACAGGTGTGGAAGACCAAAGAACCTGCTCTCAGTTCTTGATGAGATGGATATTGAGTTCTTTGATCACATTTCTACTTTCTTGGGCATCTACAAAATTCCACAGGTATGAAACTAAAGCGAACTTACTTCCATGTTGTATTATCTTCAAATTAGCCTAGACTGCAGACTTCATGTTATCTCCAAAAGGTAATTAGATATTAAAATACCTGAAATAATTTTGTTTCCAAAAAAAGGCATATATATGATTTTAGTCTCCCTGCCCCAAAATGGCTAGGAAACAATGTCTTTAGTTTGTGATTTCTCCATTTCTGCCACTGAAGAGCCTTTCTTCAAAGAAAAAAAAAGCATGTAAATGAACAGGTCCCATGGCAGAATATCAACTAACGTTGGGGAAATGATAGAGAAATATTTGGCACACAAATGCTTGGAGAAAGGGCATAGTAAAATGTTTGCCTGTTGTGGGATATTTTGGTTGAAAAACCCACAATAGCTGTTTCAGGAAATAAAAGTGTGAGTTTTTAAAAAGTGATAATAAAATGAGTTGGAGACGGTGGTCATTGGGTATTTTAAAAATAGGTATGACAAAGAAAGAGAAAAGAGACTCCAGAATGTATAAATGCTGAATGAATGAGCTATAAATTGAAAAGTTAATTATTGGTACAAAAAAGATGGGTTTGGTCATAAAATCATAGATGAAAAAGTTAAAGGGGTCTGTAAAGATCTTCTAACCCAACCTTCTGACCTGAACAGCAATCCTCAGACCACTGCAGACAAATACCAACCAATTACTTTTAGTAGTTTGGCGAAGAAATACTCTTGCAAAAGAGGATGGGTATGGATGTAAGCATAATGATACTTTCACTCTATGCCCAGAGCATGATTATTATTTGGATGACCTAATTTGAAGTGACTCCCTGTGCTTGAATGGATCAGTACTGAAAAGTCCCGTGTTTGTACCAGGCCAATCAACATCACTTAGCATCTGCTCTTCTAGTAGCAAAATCCTCCCCATAATTACTGAAGGTCCATAGAGAAACCAATAGATGCTTCTTCTATTTAAATAGGAGCATATCAGCAAAAACAATCTGTATCATCTAGAAAAGGTACTTCCCTGAAGGGTGTTGGATGGCACATGGCTTTAGTCCTCTTCCCTTGAAATGGACTAAATAGAGTGCATATCCTTTATATTAATTCAGTCAGGAGGCTCTGAATTTGATCCTAGGTAAAGGCAGATATTTCCATCTCTGGAAACAATGAGTAATTATCAGCTGTGAACTCTGGTGACAGGAAGGGCATCTGGCCTGTAAACACTCAGCTCTATTCAGTTGCCCCAACTCCACCCTGATGTAAGGGAATATGGGGTCATTAAAAGACAAAACAAAACAAAAAACAAATCCTTTACATGAATTCCTTCACCTGTCCAACTCGGCTTGAACCTCTGAGCTAATGGTTATTGCGGATTCCCAAAATGTTCTTTAATCCATCCTCTCTTTCAACTTCCTCTTTTAAATCCTATCTTAGCATTGTTGCTGCTAGTGTAAAAGAAAACACAGTCTTGATACACTGTAATGAGAGGAAGGAAATATTCAAGTGGGTTTTTAGGAGGACATTTATAAGTTGTTATTCTTGGATTTTGCAGAAGCTGCATGTCATAAGATAGAAAGAGTAGTTCAGAGATGGATAAAAGATTCTCATGACTGAGAAAAGCTTGTACTTTATGAATGTACATAATGACATCATGGTATAACAAAATGTCCTTTGCATGGTCAGTAACTCAGAAGTTGCTGACAATACCTATAAGCAAGGAGAGTAAGCCTGTGCAACTGCATCCCATCTATAGGAATCCCCATGTTGTGTTAAAACTCTATTTTTCAATTAAAAACAAGTAAAAGTCTTTTCTATATTGCAGAAGTCCCAAAGCCAGTGGTGAGATTCAAATAATTTAACATCTGGTTTGCCCGGGGTCACGTTGGCTGTCATGGGAGGCGTCTCCCATCCAGCTCCACTGCACATGTGGGACGAACCGCCTGTGATGTCCAACCTGGGTGAACTGGTTGTTAAATTGCACCCACCCACCCGCTATCAAAGTGGGTGCTACACTGTAATGGAGAAACGAGCAACAGAGTGGCCGGCACGATGTGGGGAGGAGAAGCAGGGAGAAGAAAGAGGGAAAGTGGAATTCTCCTTCCCTTGTGGTGACCACTCCATTGCTTGTTTCTCTATTGCAGTACAGTGCAGCACCCAGGATCGACTTTATTTATTTGTTTATTTATTTTATTAGACTTGCATACCGCCCTCTCTTCCTAGGGACTCAGGGCGGCTCACAATATAAAATCACAATACAATTAATTAGTTAAAAGGTAATTAAATCTTATAATTTTCATATTTTCTCTTTAAATTATTAAAGGCTTTATTCTCTTTTCCTCTTTACCTCATTTACTTATTTAAGGAAAAATACACATCATTTTAATCTTCTAAAAACTTCTTGCTATTTCTAACTTAGCCATATTTATCTCACGTACCCTTGCAGAATCCTCTCAATAAATTAAATTAACCGTTATCTAACTGTTGAGTTAAATAAGTAAGTCTTTTAAATTTTGTATATTTTTCTTGCTGTTGCTCATCTTGATTCAGTTTTTTGCAGCTTCCTCTTTTTTTCAACTCCTCCCTCTTCTTCTCCCTTCCCTTCTTATTCCCTTTTATGTCAAATTCCCCCTTCTGCAATCCTACCTTTTGACCCTTATGATATTATAACTATTTCCCAAATTATGCTTATTTTGGTTGTTGCTTCCAATCTTAAATTTTTAACTCTTTCCTTCCCCCCTTTCCTCCCCTTTTTCCTAAACACATTTAAAGTTATTTGGTCATTGGAAATGGCTTCTTCTTCTTGGTCCCGCCTTTCTTGTTCATCCAGTGCTTCCTGTAGTTTTCTGTATTTCAGGATCTCCATTTTTAACAATTTTGCCTCTTCTTTAAAGTCTTTAAGTAGTGCTTTTAATTCTTCAAAAAGTGGTGACATTCTGGAGAAAGTTTTTCCCTTTAAAGCAACCCCCAATTGACTTTAATCCACTTCACTAAAATCCTCTGACCAGGAGACCTCCAAAAATCCAAAGCTGTTTCTTAATTCTTTTTTCACTTTCACTTTTCTGGGGCTTTAACAGGCTTGCAACAAAGTTTCAATTACAATGTATTCTTTTCACATCTTATTACAAATCCACTCTCAATGCAATTAAACTCCAGGTGGTATCCTTTGTTTCCAGACTCCACCCTGCTTTAACTCTTTTTCTTCCTCTGTTTTCTTTTTTCTTTTTGTCTCCTTTTTAAAAAGAATTCTTTGAAGTTATTCAAAAGTCTTTATCACTTGACACTTTATTTTCAGCTGAAAGCAGCCTATTGATGTCAAAGTGAATTAATGTCCACATCTTATAGCAATCTTTTCTTAATATTCCAAACCATTTAAAACTATCAGTATTAGAGGAAAAGAAAAGAAATCAGATTTTTCTCTTCACACTTTAATTCGCTGCTGTAAAAATCTTTTTAGAGATAATATTATTTTTGGCTATTCAAATTCCAAGTACCTTTAATAGCTGTTTTCAATAGCAAGTCCGGTATGTCACACTTTCTCTTTCAAGCTTCCTCCTGCACATTCTTTTCCATTTAAGTTCTTCTTTGAGGTGGCCATTGCTGGCCGGTGCTGCACCATCTTCGGGAAAAGGAAAATAACCAGCTGGGGAGAAGAGATGCGGTTCTCCTCAACCCTGCTGGTGACTCCCTCATCTTCACCACCTCTACGGGGTGGTTTTAACCCCAAAGCCAGCCGGCTCAGGGTCTCCAGCGGCGAGCACAGATCGAAACTGTGCACAGTTGCAGTTTTCGGTCTGTTCGCGAAGAGGCTCAAATAGGAAGAAGTACTGAATGTTTTAATATTGTCTTTTTGATGATGAACTATAGTGATACGAATGTTAAACAGTAATAAAATGGAAATATTTTAAATAGAAATGAATGACTAAGATGGATATTGATATTAATGGCTGAACTGAACCTGAAAAGAAATAATTACCTTAGTTACTATTGTTATATACATGCATATTTTTTCTTTATTTCTCTTGTTAAGAATTTAATGGATATTTGTAGGAATGTAGGAAGCAGAATCTGATTAATAATGGTTAGATGATATAAAATAGAGGGTAATAGAGATAATAATGGTAAAGGTGAAATATAAAAATTAAACAACAACTGGTTAGAAGAGACAGAGGTGTTATCCCACAGGGTAGTAATTGCAGGGTAAAATATGTTTTATAAGATAGTATAAAATTTTAAACAAGACAGATAAAAGTGTAACAATATTGATTGGCAAAATACTGAAAATTGGAAAAAGAAATGTAATTAATGAAATGATGGAATGATGAAATAATTGAAATAATATAAGAATATAGAAGCTAGAGAAGAGGGAATTATGGAAAATAGTGGAATTTGTTATGACAAATGGAATAGAATATATAAAATGAGCGTATAATTGAAATTATATCTGTATGGAAAAGGGAGGGTCGGGTAGCATACTGTTCTCAAAAAAAGAATTTTTATGTTTTTTGTTTTTTATATGTGTTTGTATGTATTTGTTTGCTGGGAATGGTTTTGGGATGATGATATGAAGGGTTGCAAGATAAATTAATTTAAAAATATTCCATATTTTTGGAATATTATGGAGTATACAAAAACAATTAATAGATGAGAATGGAGAAGATGTACAAAAGGAGCTTTAACCTACTGGCACACTATATGTTTTTTCTGTATATATTTGTTTAAAAATAATAAAATTTTTGGGGAAAAAAAGTAATTAAATCACAAGTCCAATAAATCTAAAACCCATAAAATTTAATTAAAATTCCCTTAAAAACCACCCCATCTCATTTCAGTCCAGGCCGGCCTGCTGAAACAGCCAAGGCTTCAGGTCGCAGCGTAAGGAGCAGAGGTCCAGGGCCAAACGGAACCCCAAGGGGAGCTTATTCCACAGGGTGGGTGCTCCCACAGAGAAGGCCCTACCCCTGGATGCTGCCAGCTGACATTGTCTGGCCGACGGCACCCCAAGGAGGCCCTGCCTGTGGGAGCGCACAGGGCGATCGGAATGCGATGCTGGCAGGAGACGCTCCTGCAAGTACCCCAAACCCAAACCATGGAGGACTTTGTATGTTAATGTCAACACCTTGAACCTCATCTGGAGGGCAACCCGTAACCAATGCAGCTCACGCAGGAGGGGTGTAATATGGGAGTATCAGGTTACTCCCATTACAACCAGTGCAGCCGCATTCTGCACCAGCTGTAGCCTCTGAGTGGTCCGCAAGGGCAGTCCCATGTAGACAGCGTTGCAGTAGTCGATTCGGGAAGTGACAAGTGCATGGGTGACTGTCCAGGAGGACCCCCAAGTTGCAAGCCCTATCCACAGGGGGCAATACCTCTCCCCCATGACCAAAGATGGTATATCCTGGATACTCTGAGATGCCGGTATGTACAGCCACTCAGTCTTGGCTGGGTTGAGTCAAAGCCTGTTCCTCCCCATCCAGATCCACACCGCATCCAGACAACGGGACATCATGGAGAGGGCATCACTGATGTGGTTCGGGGTGGAGATGAACAGCTTGGTATCATCTGCATATTGATGATACCTCACCCCAAAACCACAGATGATCTCGCCAAGTGTCTTCATATAGATGTTGAACAGAAGGGGGTGAGAGGACGACCCCTGAGGCACCCCACAAGTGAGGGGCCTTGGGCTCAACCTCTGCCCTCCCACCAACACTGATTGTGAGTGACCTGAGAGGTAGGAAGAGAACCACCATAAAACGGTGCCTCCCACCCCAACCCCCCGAGATGCCGCAATAGGATACCATGGTCGATGGTATCAAAAGTCACCGAGAGATCTAATAGGACTAGGACAGAGGAAAATTGCCTGTCCTGAGCCCTCCAGAGAACATCCACCAGTGCAACCAATGCCACCTCTGTGCTCTACCCGGGCTGGAAGCCTGATTGGTACGGATCTAGCTAATCCGCTTCCTCCAGGAACCCTGGAAGCTGCTGAACCACCACGCTCTCAACAAACTTTGCAACAAAGCAAAGGTTGGAGACAGGACTGAAGTTATTCAAAATAGCTGGATCTAAGGTAGGCTTCTTAAGGAGGGGTTTCACCACTGCCTCTTTCAAGGTGGCAGGAAAGAAGCCCTCCCTCAGTGAAGCATTGACTACTGCCTGGAGCCAGCCATGTGTAACCTCCCTGGAGGCATAAACCAACCAGGAGGGACACGGGTCCAATAAACATGTGGTGGAACTCAGCCTCTGCATGATCCTGTCCACTTCATCTAGGGACACAGGCTCAAACTCATCCCAAATGGTATTGGCCAGACTCATCGTCACTCCTTCCTTTGACTCCTGCCAGTCAGAGTTCAAGTCGGCCCGAATCTGAGCGACCTTATCCAGCAGATGCTGACTAAATTCCTTAGCCCTACCCTGCAAAGGGTCCTCCCTCACCTCCTGATATAGGAGGGAGCAAGTGACCCTAAACAAGGCAGCCAGGCGATCATCTGTGGATGCAATTAGAGCGGAGAAGTAAGCAAACTTCGCCGCTTCCATCGCCACCAGATAAGTCCTAGCTGGGCATGGTCAGATTCAGATCGGCTTGACTTCCACCTGCTCTCCAGGCCCCTCCTTTGATGCTTCATCTCCCGGAGCTCCTCCGAAAACCAAGGAGCTAACCGGGATCTGCGACGGGTTAGAGGCCGCAAGGGGACAACCTGGTCGAGAGCCTCTGAGGCCACCTGCTGCCAGGCAGCCACCAAGGCCTCAGCTGAGCTGTGGGTAAGGGAAGTGGGAAATAATCCCAGCACTGTCTGAAACCCCTCGGGGTCCATTAGGCATGTGGGGTGGAACCATCTAATCAGTTCCTCATCCCAGCAGCATTTGGCGGCCTGTAGAAAGACCAGCCATAGGAGATAATGATAAGTCCATGACAGGGGCTGAATAGTTGGTAAGCCCCCACCAAGATCATTACACCACTGCCCCGAGATTAAAAGCCAGGTCGACTGTGTTCCCCACTCATGAGTGGGGCCCTGAATTATCTGGGTCAGGTCCATAGCTGCCATGGAAGTCATGAACTCCCAGCCCAAACTCGACGCTCTGCCCAGGGAGGGCAGGTTGAAATCCTCCAAAACTAAAAGTTTGGGGAAATCCGCTGCCACTCCCAAGAGAGTGTCAAGTAGCTCAGGCAGGGCTGTTGTGACACAGCTGCGGGAGACGTACACGAGCAAGGTCCAACTGACCACCAGGACCCAATCTCAAGAGGAGAGACTCACACCCACCTATCTGCGGCACAGTGACCTCCCTTGGAAACAAGGTCTCCCTAATAACTACGGCCACCCCACCAGCCCTACCCTGGGCTCGTGGCTGGTGGAGCACCTAGAAACTGTCGCTGATGGGGCAGGGGTAATTTAACAACCGGATCAAATGAACCAGTGTGAACTGCCTGAATCCCACCACTGCCCAAAGCCAAGTACTTTATAAGGTCTGTCTACAACTGCTCAAATGCCTGTTGATGTATAGATATCTAAGCAAAAGGATCACTATTTGTACTTTCATAGAGTATCTGGAGTTTCACACTAGAGCGTCGGATTTAATAGTCACTCAGAATCTGAATGTGGTTCTCTTTTTATGTATCCCTGTTAAATCAGGAGAGTTATCTATTCTAATATATTAAGATGCTCTTATCTGTGATGACCCAGGGTGGGATACAAAACAAACACAGTCACAGAAAATAGGTGAAGCCCCTTTTATTCCTTCACTTTGCTTCCAAGCTGTGAATATCTTTGACGCAAGACAAAAAAACCCTCCCACACATTTATATGAAGAAGGAAAAAAGCAACATAAACCAGGCAAGCTAAGGGCTGGAGGGTAACACACACTGGAAAGGACACCAAACTCAAAGAGGAACTAAAAACTAGAGATATTTACACACTGTTTCCAGCATTCGCCAGTATGCAGGTACATACTCTTATTCACTTGTCACAGCTAGAGCCCATGAAGAGGATCAAGGCCCTCTCCTCCTGAATAGATCACATCTCTCCCTTATTCACTCCTCCCTACTTGCCCTAGGATGGATAGGTGATGGGCTGGGTCCTCTTCTGACAGCTCAGCTGGCCTCTGCCCTTTCCCAGTCTCCTCCACAACCTCCGGAGCCACACTTCCACTCCCTGTCAGCTGTTCCTCCTTTCCCTCAGAGTCTGTCTCCACCAGGGGCATCACATATCTGACTTGAACCACTTGCAGAACCTGTAGCTGACCCACAGAGTGTGCAGTGGTCATGTGAGCCCAGCCTCAACTGTTGACAGCAATAGTGCCTCACTGCATCCATTTCACCACCCAGACATAGCTGTCTGGATAGGGTTTTGCCAGAAGTTTATGTGGCTTGGAGATCAGCCATAGATTAAGTCAGAAGTTCCTGGCCTCAAAGGCAGCAAAGAGGAAAAGAGTAGAGAACATTAAGGGAGCCAGCTAATTTCAACTTTTTTTGGTCCTTTTGTTTCTATAAATTTCTCTCAGCATTGGAGAAGAGCTCCTACATTTAAGCATCAGTCTTTTAGGATTAAAAGTGACACCAACTGCCAATATCTTCTCTTTCATCTTAGATCAACTTTGGTGTTTTCAGCCACATACCTGAGCCAAATCATCATTTTCCTTTTTTCTACCGGATGACCCCAAAACAAGAACCTCCTAACTCAGCCATTGTCAAGCTGCTCTTGCATTTTCAATGGACGTGGCTCAGCCTCCTTTCTCAGGACAACGAAAGAGGAGAAAACTTTAAAAAAAGTCTGGAAATTCTAGCTGTAAAAAATGGGATTTGCATTGTCCTCTCAGAGGCCCTCCCAGCAACAAATATGGATATACGTACCGGAGACATATTTGAGCAAGAAAAAAGGAAAATAGTAGACTTTCTTATCAACACTGAAGTAAAAATTACAGTTTTTCAACTGGATTTTCAGGCCACAGCAATACTATTAGCAGTAATAATTTTTAGTGAAAGGGAGAACACATTCATTGCAGAAAAAGTGTGGATTGCAGCAACCTTGTCCTATTTCAGCTTAAGAATGTTTTCCAAAAAGATTGATCTCCAGCGTAAACATGTTTTGTTTTCCTTCCTCGGCCAGACAAAGAAAAGGGGACAACATTATAACTTTAATTCATATTCCTCTAGTGAGGAACAGTTTGTAAAAGAAGCATTCCAGTGTTCCTTTTCAAGGTCTGTGTTGTCTAAGAAAGTTTGGGAAAGATGCAGAGAGAAAGAGAAGAGGCTATTACCACCCCATGATGTGCTTGCAGGAAGGGTAGCTGAGGATGGAACCGGTATTTCCAAAGCAATCCAAGCTGTGGCTTTGGTCCTCAATGCTGCCTCTTCCTCCCAATTGAATAAGAGGAGAATGTGGGTTGGAGACCATCAGTCACCCCAGATTGTACAGCCATGGCAGGTAAGACTTCTCCTTTGAGGTTCCACTGGTGCTCTCCTTTCACGGTATAAAATGGCGTGCAGAGAAGGTGAGATACTCCAAACAGCAACTGTCCAGTTTATAGTATTTGAGAGTGACAGAGACATTATGGGAAGAACTCTTCCAAACTGAAACTACCTGTTCTCGTTTAGGATGCTGTAATGGAAGAGACATCTCAATAGTGACAAGGCAATTTTTCTTATTTGCAAATTAAATGAGCTTCAGGATACTCTAACAATCCTCAAATCAGGTTCTTATGAGTAGCTAAAATGCAAATCTAGACCTCTGTCAAGATTCATTCAATCTATCAGAATAGAGCTGGAAGGGACCTTGGAGGACTTCTAGTCCAACCTTCTGCTCAAGCAGAGGAACCTATACCATTTTCAGACAAGTGGTTTTCCAGTCTCTTCTTAAAAACCTCCAGTGATGAAGCACCCACAATTTCTGAAGGCAAACCATTCCACTGGTTAATTGTCCTCCCTGCTAGGAAATTTCTCTTTAGTTTTTGGTTGCTTCCCTCCTTGATTAGTTTCCATCCATTGTTTCTTTTCTTGCCCTCTGGAGCTTTGGGAAATAAGTTAACCTCCTCATTCAGTTTATTTGTAGTTTGTTAAGAACAGTTTATGACATGTTGCTAGAAGAATTTTCAACTAAGCTGAAGTTAATTTCAAAAAGCCAGGTAGCTAAACAGGCATCCAGTGGTTTGAAAGTGGCTATCCCTTGATATATAGAGGCAGCAGTACTGATAGGGAAGTAGGTCCCTTGTTTGTGATTTTTGTGGATGTGCCAGCTGATGTGTTTGCCCCAAGAAATATCTGGAGATCAAAGGAGGAAATATAGATTTCTCACCCATGATGTAGGGTAATCCTTTTATTCTTTTTGTGTTATTAATTGTTGGCATGTTTGGTGCTGAGGAAGCTGTGAAGGATTTCCATATCTAGAAGGGATTTCTTTGGTTATGAATTTGTTGTCAGTGTTTGAAAATTTCCTAATGGGAGACAACACTAACCTGGTTTCAGTTGGTGTGCCAATAATGTGATTTTTCTATGTCTTTGCAGCTTCATTGGTTTCTGAGAAACTTTCAGCTTCACAACACTTCCAGAGATGGGATTTATTTGGATGAAAACGGAATTCCTACTGCTGACTTCGACATCGTGAACTGGAAAACATCTTCCAACATTTCTGTTCCTTGGGTGAAAATTGGGAGTGTAGAAAGAGAGGCCTCCTCTGAAATCAAGGTCTCCATCAATCAGAGTGCCATCCTGTGGCCAATATCATTTGGTCAGGCAGGTGAAGCTGCTTGGTTTGAGATCTCCTTTTTATCTCCCCACATTTTCTGCTCTCCAAAATAATTCTTATTGATGACAGTCCACATACCCTCCAAATGAGGAAACCTAAAGCCCTTATAATTCATAAGATTTTATGTGTCTTTAGAGGTTTTCAGTAGTTTCCCACAAACTGCTACATCAGTTGTGTTGGGGCATTTACAGAGTATATTATTAAATCACAATATGTTTTTATAATAAATAAATAAGTAGACAGGCTGCTTCCAAAATAAAGCAAGTGCAATTGATTAGTGGACAATGGACAATGGGAGGCCCAGGGGCAGTGGAAGAAAAAGTTTTCCTATACTGTTTGTGCGCAAAAAAATCAGAACTGGCTTTTCTACTTCTGTGCCCTTAAGGCTTTTTAGTAAAGTTATACTCCTGGAGGAAATTTTCCCAGGAGGTTCTTTTGCTGTTTAATGCAGTGGGATGGTTGATACAATATTTCTGGATTGACCATAAAAGTTTACAGAGAAAAAACATTACTTTCATTTACTACTTCTGTTGAATGTCTTGTTCCCTAAAGGTCCATGTTAGATGGTACCTTCAACGGATAGATAGGAAAGAAGACAGAGGTATCCATCAATAATTGCTATGCCACTATTCCATGGCTGAGTGTTTTCCATGTGCTTCTTGGTTTCCAGAAACCAGTTTATTGAAATAAACCTATATAATTCATATGTTGGAATGGAATGCAATGGAATGGAGTGGAGTGGAATGGAATGGAATGGAATGGAATAGAATAGAATAGAATAGAATAGAATAGAATAGAATAGAATAGAATAGAATAGAATAGAAGAGTTGGAAAGGACCTTGGAGGTCTTCTAGTCCAACCCCCTGCTTAGGCAGGAAACTGTATAGCATTTCAGACAAATGGTTATCCAACATCTTTTAAAAAACTTCCAGTGTTGCAGCATTCACAACTCCTGGAAACAACTTGTTCCACTGACTAATTATTGTAACTGTCAGGAAATTTCTCCTTAGTTCTAGGTTGCTCCGAGTGATCTTTATTTTTATGTTTAGATGGCACCTTCTTCTAGATGTACAGAAAGTTGTTACCCTGGGCATGCCAAGGTTATGATTATGGAGCACCAGTTTGTTGCTATGAATGTTCTCTGTGTATGGAAGGAACAATCTCGGTGCAAGAAGGTAGGTGGGGTTTGCTGTCTGTACACCTAATTACTAGCATAGTGTATTTCCACAAAGTACTCTGAATTTCTGAAGCTTCCACAAATGTTTTAAAGATTGGTTACTATCACCCTATTTAGTGTGATGATTTGGCTAGGAAAAATTGCTGAAGTCTCTCAGATTATTATCTTCTTACCTGGTGTCAGGAAAGAAGAAAAGTCTTCTTGTCAGCAGAAATATTGAATTATTTCTTGAGCATGTGCGCCACATTGTGGTGTAGGTCTTCCTGATGTGATACTGAGCTCCAGCAAGGGTTCTTTCCTAGCCCCAGGTCAGGCTTGGTGTCCTAAGAGCCAAACTCCATAGTGAACATGAAGATAATAATTTATTCCAATTAATGCCATTTCAATCAATATACCACAATTTTTTCTATTTGTTGCAACAATCAAGTGAGTGAACTTGATATAAATGCCCGGAGGACATTCTTTGTCTTTATGAAATATGCAATGTAACAAGACAACAATTACATTCCAACAGCAATTTAGTTAAAGCCAAAATTCTAAATTTGTGTCCATCAGATGAAAACCATAGGAATAGGTTACATTCAGCTTCATTTTCCATAGCACCTTCACTATGGTTCATAGATAGAATAGAATAGAATAGAATAGAATAGAATAGAACAGAACAGAACAGGACAGAATAGATATTGGAATGGAATGGAATAGAGTGGGGTGGGATGGGATGGGACAAAATGGGACAGAACAGACTAGAATATTTTATTTGTCCAAGTATGATTAGATATATAAGCAATTTGTCTCCAGGTAGGAGCTCTCACTGGATGCACAAAACAGCAGAGTAATGATAATCTACTACCAAGATGCAAGTAGTAGAAAAGATGAAAAGAAATATATATATATATATATATATATATATATATATATATAATTAATAATATATATAATTAATTCTTTTCATCATTTTCATATACTATATATATATATATATATATATATATATTTGTTTTCAGAGATTTTCAATGGGTAAAGGTATGTAGGTCTTGGTGTATTCGGTCTTGTCCTGTAAGATTGAGAATACCTTGGCAACGCTTCGACGAAATCTCATCCGCCATCTTCAGGCTGGTGTCTTCAGCTTCGTTCTCCTGGGAGAAGTGTGTGACCGTGGCTGTTTCTCCCTTTTAAACTCCAGAGTTGGATGTGTTGTTACTTTTGATTGGTTTGTGGAGTTGATGTATGCAGATTGGATGGCTTTTTCCTGAGACCCTGTGTGGCTGAGGTGCTGGCTGTGTGTCTCTCAGCCTTTTGTGTTGTAACGACCTGGGTAATGGGCTGTGTGATGACCTTCTGAGTTCTATTGTTGTGACATCCTGGGTGTGGTGCTGTAATCTCCTGGGTCGTTGTCTGTGTTGCAACCTCCTGATGTTTTGTGTTGTGATCTCCTGAGTTCTGTGATGTAGTATCCTGGGTGGAAGGCTGTGATGTGGCATTCTGGGCCTTGGTTTGGCTCGAGTTTGAGGTCTGGCTATGTGTTTATAGCGCTGTGTCAGTTTGCTTAGTTTGGGGTTGGAGGGGGTGTAGCAGCTGGTGTTGCAGCCATGGTCTGGTTTCTGGATGGTGGTTGCCTTTCATCTGTATGGGCTTGGGTTTGAGTCTGGTGAAGGAGATTGGTGGTGGCATCCTGTGTTGTTTTGGGTCCGTGTTGGTTTTCGTGGCTGGGACTCGTTTGTTGACCAGGGCTAGTTTCCAGATGTCTGGTAGGCGGAAGTATCATCCCGCTTATTCATGTTATGGGGTGTTTCTATTTCGATGGCTTCCCTAATTATTCTTTTGTTGAAGTGTTCAGTATTGAGATAAGTTTGGATCCCTCAAAATCAATTTCATGTCCTGTGGCTTTAAGGTGCTGGAAAAGGGAGGAAGTTTTTCTTCTTTTCTGATCGCTCTTGTGTTCTTATGCATGCGCATTTATTCTCCTGTTGGTTTGTCCAATGTATGTGGCTGGGCAAATTTTGCATGGTATTTTGTAAACTCCTTGGTTTTCTAGCTGGATCTTGTCTTTGGGGTTTTAAGATGTTGGCTATTTTTTGGTCAGTGCCAAAGGCTGTCCTGATATTGTGCTTGTGGAGAATTTTGCTGATTTTATCTGTGGTGCCTTTGATGTAAGGGAGGGCGGCATGCCATTGTCCTGTTCTGTGTCTTGTTTTGGGGAGTCTCGATTAGGTTGGTGATTGTGCTTCTTTGGAATCCATTGGACATTAATACGTTAGTGAGGGTGTGTAATTCTGTTCTCAAGTGGTCTTTGTCAGCTAGGCGCTTGGTTCTGGAGATGAGGGTCTTGGCTACGGAGTTGATCTGTGCAGGGTGGTGATGGATTGTGCATTTAAGTAGCGGTTAGTGTGTGTCTTTTTCTGGTAGATGGTGTGTCCTAGGGAGCCGTTGGGTTTTTGTAAATAAGGACGCCCAGGAACGGAAGTTGATTGTTGGTTTCTGTTTCCATGGTAAATTGTATTTTGGGGTGTAGGCTGTTGAGATGTGTGAGGAAGTTGTCCAGTTTTTCTTCCTGTGGCCAAATTACGAAAGTGTCATCTACATATCTAAGCCAGAGTTTGGGTTTGTATTCGATTTGTCTAGAGCATTGGTTTCAAAATGTTCCATGTATAGGTTAGCATGACGGGTGAGAGGGGTAATCCCATAGGTGCTCCTTCTATCTGTTTATATCTTTGTCCATTGTGGATGAAGTACGTGTTGGAAAGGCAATGGTTGGTCAGATCTAGGATGTGCTTAGGGGGTTGTATTTGTTTTGGATAGCTGTCAAGGCTTCTTTAATAGGTACTTGAGTGAAGAATATGACAACGAAGCTCACAAGTAGGTCTGGTTGTAGGTTTTGTTTCTTTATTTCTATGAAGTGGAAAAATTTTGTACGCGTGAGGTGATGGATTCTGTAGGGCTGGAGTTGTTTGGCGAGAAATTTGGCTAGGTTCTGTAGATTCCTACTAGACCAAACCAACAGGGATCTACCACCTCCACCTCAAACTCAGTAACAAAATCCACCCAGCACTCTGGGACAAATCCAAACAACTAGCCCTCTGGAGAGCCAAAAGAAACCTTTCACAAGACAGACACACACACCAACAAACTCCAAAGACTAGAGAAACGCCAGAAGCCCAACCCCCCACCACAACAATGCATGAAACAAACAGTACACAACATATCAGACAGAACCTCACCATGGCAGAAACCT
>CM019149.1:30339640-30597802 GCA_009733165.1 Naja naja
CTTTTGTGCTATCCTTTCATAGTCCTTACTCACAAGTTGTATAGGTTCTCAGATTGTCAATCTAACATATGCTTACATATTCATCAGTTATTAATCATTCGACTAAACTATTGTTCCATCATTTTATACGAGATATTCTGGGTTTTATTATACATTTATATTATACATTCATCCAATGGTTATATATTTTGTGTTATATTGTATATCAATCTATTGATCTTCTATTACGAAACTTCCTAGTCTATTTCATTGCCATGTCTTTTTATCTAACCATTGATAAAATAAGTCCCATATCATATAAAATTTTTTATCTTCTTGTTTTCTAATTTCATATGTCAATTTACTCATTTCAGCACAGTCCATAATTTTCTTAATAATTTCCTCCTGCATAGGTATAATTTCATTTTTCCAATTCTTAGCAAATACAATTCTAGCCGCTGTTAAAACATTTACAATCAAATATTTCAATTCTTTATTGTATATTTCTGGTATGATTCCCAATAAAAATATCTCTGGTTTAAAAGTCTATGTGTTGTTTTATCATTTTTTCCAAACATGTGTGGATTTTAGTCCAATATCTTTTTGCATTCGAACATGTCCACCACATATGGTAATATGAACCAGGTATCTGATGACAAGCAGTTATTGAAGACAAAGCAGCACAGAGGGTCTGGAGAATCTGCCACCAATTTCTGACTGGATGTTAGTGGTGGCAGCATGTCCAAATGAGGACTTGTTCTTGCCATTATGATGCCTATCTGGGCAGAGATGACAGATAACATCTGATTCAGTGTTTCAGAGTTTCCGGTCACCTGTAGTGAGTAGATATAGATGACCAGGCTGTGCCCGAGGGTGGAGTCAAACATGTCATAAGTTGTGAGTACTACACGCTCACAAGAGATCTAAGTCCAGCCCATCTTGAATGCTTTTTAAATTCCCACTCATTTCCCTTGACCGTTAGAAGCTTAGATTTTCTAAGCTTGCAATAAATCTTTATACTCATTTGAACTGCCTGAATCTCCTGATTTCATGGTGCTTGACAGTAGCAGAGGAAGTCAATTGGTTGATTGATATGGCCAATGAACAGCTTAGATCTGGGTGCTGCTACAAACCCCCTCACATTAAATAGAATACATCCTGTTTCCCTCATGTGGTAATAACATTCAGAGATTTAATTGTGTGTTCAGACACTCCCATTTTTTGCAGTTTGGTTTTGTCATTTTTGATCAGTTTTTAACTAGTAAGTAGGAATAATATGAACCTTCCTCATTCTGGCCTCATCTGGATGAGAACTTTTTTTCTCTAAATTCAAGGGAGAAAGCTACTCGATGGTTTTCAGTGTTATTGACCATAGCGTCCTTTTAGGTTATTTGTGCGATTTGGGACTGGTCACCATAGTGTTTCACTTGTTTGTTCCAGTGGTGAGATTCAAATATTTTTACTACTGGTTCTGTGCATGTGGATAGGTGGGTATGGCCAGGTGGTCATGTGAATAGGTGGTGTGATTATGTGGTCATGTGACTGGGGAGGGTCAAAAGACTTTTTTCTTTCACAGCACACACACCCCGGTGCCCCATTTTTGGCCTAGTGGGCCTCAGGGAAGCCTCCTGGGCCCTGAAGAAAGAAGCATTTTCAAGCCTTCTGAGGTAAGTACAACAGTGAGGGTGGAATCAGCTGTGCTGCGTATTTAGGTTAGCTAGAAAGCAAGAAATCCGATGATTTCCTGCTTTCTAGCTAATCTAAATTGTGCAGCAGAGCTGATCGTCACCCAGCTGATCATCGGAAATACCGGTTTGGCCGAACTGATAGCATTTGTTTTACTACCAGTTCACCTGAATTGGTAGCATTTTTTACTACCGGTTTGGGAGAACCAGGCTGAACTGGAAGCATTTCACCTCTGGTTTCTTCCTTTCTCCATGGCTGGTTCCAATCAATGTTAATAGGGGTTGACTGGCCTGGCCTATGGCTGCTCCTTTGTGGGCCACCACAGGGCTTGGTACACTCTCCACTCCTTTTTAAAATCTGCATAAAATTGTTGGGTAAGTTCACCAACACCATGGAATACAATGTGGCTAGCATATAAATATAATGAATAAAAATCAAATAAATAACCTACATTTAGGAAGAAGATTCCCATGCACACCAAGACAGAGTAAGGAGGTATAATTCCCTACTGGATAGTTAAAGCTGAACATTCATTTGTTTTAACATATGATAGTTTTATTATTTCAAGAATAATTTTCTTGAGTAAGGGGGAGCCAAACTTCTCCATTGTTAACTTTCTTAAACTGGAATTATGCCCATCAATCATGTAACATGAGTCATATTTTCTCCAGCTACACATCTTTGTTGCAACAGGGATTCCCATCTCCCCTTCTAATTATCAAAAACATGGTAATTTATCATTTCAATAATGTTTATGGGATTTCCACCAACCACAATTATTCAATATTGAAATCAACATAGGGTAAATAATTAAAAAACTTTTCATATGCAGGACCTGACATCAAGGTCGATAAATACATCCTGTGGTGCTGAGAGCATAGGATGGAATTGGTTTAGGCTTCACCAACAGTTTGGATTTTCCCCTCCTTCAAACCAGCAATCCTCTCTGTCCAGAATGTGGACTTTCTGGACAGAGATGACCATTGATTTGAAAGAGGGACTGAAAGAGGCCATCTACATTAAGATTGAACAGCCCTGTCTCAGGAGAGGGAGTGGGATACAACATCAGCTATCTCCTGTTTACAACACAGTCCTTTCAACAGTTCCAGGAAAGTTTCACACCCATTTGCATTATTCAGGTGACCCTGAGGGCACAGGGCCTCGATGTCTTTCAATGCTAATGACCAGAATATAAATCTTTCCATCCACCACTATTCAGTCAGAACTGAAGAAGCTTCTTGGATGAGAAGCAAAACTTCTTCAAAGAACAGCAAAGCCCAATTGCCTTTTTAAAAAGCACCTTGTGAATAACCATGATCTGGATGACTGAGAATTTCTACAGACAGCTAGTGAAAAGTGTTTAATTGTTTTAACACATGGCAATCTTTAGAATCTCAACGATATGTCCCAAGAGCAAAAGGCAATCAAACTTTCATTAATTGTTCCCTTCCAGATTCTTGAACCATAACCATGCCCTTAAGTGATGCAAAACTGTTTTTCCCCAACTCCATACCTCTGTTGCAACAGTCAATTCCCCTGCTAATTATTAAAATCGTGGTTATTTATTCTATTCTGAAAAAAAATGTATCTGAGATTTCCACTACCACCTTGACTTTTAAAGTAATGTGACAAAAACATGGTACAGAAATCCTGGAAATCTAATCTGAAACTACTCCTGCTGTTCTGAGAGCAATGGGCATAGTAGAATTATAAACATATTAGGGTTTAGAGCCCTGGTGGACACTCACCTCCTAAGATGGGGATCTAATCTAAAAATTGGAGAAAGGAGGAAATGAGAGAATATATCTGTGCATACGTACAGAATGAATGGAGTGGCTGGATAGAAGTTTCAAATCAAACATAAGTATGCAGACTATTTGTGGGTTCTTGGTTGGGAAGGGAGAAAAGTTACCACTTTAGTTACATTTATCAGTCATAGCTTAAATCATACATGGCAGGAAGAAAAAGCTCTTAGAACACATAAAAAGGATTTTATTTTCAAGCTACTTTATTTTATATTTCTAATTTTAAAAAATAAAGCACTGAAATCAGAAGCCATCATGGTTTCTTATCATTAGATGCAATTTTCTGTTCATATGAGGTCTCAGGATGATGATGATTAGGTAGCATTTGGGGGCAAAGATGCAGCACAATAAGCCCAGGCTGGAAGCTACAGTGGAGAAGATCTGCACAGCCACCATGTATTTCCCTTTGGTGCTCAGGTAGGTGGGGACAAAGGAGATCCAAAAACTGCAGAAAACCAGCATACTGAAGGTGATCCACTTGGCTTCATTAAAAGTCCCTGGAAGCTTGTGGGCCAGAAAAGCCACCAAGAAGCAGATGGCAGCCAGAAAGCCCATGTAGCCAAGGGCAGTGTAGAATATGATGACTGAGCCTTCGTTACATTGCAGGATGATCTGTCCTGGTTGAGAATGCAGGTCAGAATGTGGAAATGGGGGAGAGATTCCCAGCCATGTAAGGCAGATGCCCACCTGAACCCCTGAGCAGGACAAGACAATGGAGTTGGCCAGACTTTTCTCCAACCATTTTCTCATCCTGCTACCTGGTTTTGTCGCCAAAAATGCCACCACCACCATGATTGTCTTGGCCAGCAAGGAAGAGACTGCAAGTGAGAAAACCAGACTGAAGGTGATTTGTTGAAGAAGGCAGGTCACTTTCTGGGGCTGACCAATGAATAGAAGGGAGGTCAAAAAGGAAAGCAGAAGAGAGACTAGGAGAATGTAGGTGAGATCCCAGTTGTTGGCTTTGACTATGGGAGTTTCTCGGTATTTAATGAAGATTCCTAGAACTAAGGCAGTGGTTAGAGAGAAAAATAAGGCTGTTATAGCCAGGAAGAGACCTAACATTTCTTTGTAGGACAGGAAAGTCTTAACTTTGGGGATACACTGATCTCGCATCTGGTTGGAATACTGTTCATCTGGACACTTTTCACAATGGGCTGCATCTGGAAAACATGAATTGCTATTTATCTAGCGATTCAGTGACATTTTATACCTCATGACCAATTGACTAGCGGCAGGGTGTATATACACCAGTGAAGGTGTCTTTTGCTTCTTTTCTGCCTTTTTTAAAGAGAAAAATATTTCTATCATTAGAATCATGAATTTTAAAGGAAAAATGATTTACACTAGATATTGACAGTTGAATAACACAAAAATGTATAGTTATAAGCATGAATAAAGTAAAGTAAAGTAAAGTGATTATAGAAAAACATTGTCACCATCCCTTCTCTTTATTTGCCAACTGCAGAACTGTCTTTCCAGAAACCATGTTCCAAAATTCTAAATTCTCTGTGTCGTGTGTGATATGGATAGGACTCGCAGCTTATTTATTTTTATTTATTTATTTATGAGACTTATATGCCAGCCTATCTCCCGTAGGACTCAGGGCAGCTTACAAAAATAAAACAATCCAATACAAATATACAAAAATTAAAAAACGATTAAACTAAAGGTCTCATAAATATGCCAATTAAAATATGTTTAAAAACCCTCCCCCACCCCCTTCAGTCCCGGTAGGCTAGTTGGAACAGCCAAGTTTTTAGGTCACGATGGAAGGAGCGAAGGTCAGGGACCACCCGGAGCTCCAGGGGAAGCTGGTTCCATAGGGTGGGTGTTCCCACCAAGAAGGCCGTACCCCTGGGAACTTCCAGTCGACATTGCCGGGTCGACGGCACATGGAGAAGGCCCTGTCAATGGGAGTGCACGGGACGCTGGGAAGCTGTTATCGGCAGCAGGGTCTCATGCATATATCCTGGTCCAATGCCATGAAGGGCTTTATAGGTTAACACCAGCACCTTGAATCTCACCCGGAGGGCAACTGGTAACCAGTGCAGCTCATGCAGGAAGGGTATAATATGGGAGTATCGGGATCCTCCCATCACAACCCGCGCCGCTGCATTCTGGACCACTTGAAGCCTCCGTGTGGTCCTCAAGGGCAGCCCCATGTAAAGAGCATTGCAGTAGTCCAGACGGGAGACAAAGAGTGCATGAGTGACTGTACGCAGGGCATCTTGGTCCAGATAGGGATGCAACTGGGTGTGCTCCTGGATACACAGCTCAGTTTGGAGGAGCAGGTGGGAGCTATGACCAGGGGGGCATTCGCCCAGGTTTGTCTGGTGTGGCAGTTGTGCCTTTATCTGGACCGAGATGTCCTACGCACAGTCACTCATGCACTTGTCACTTCCCGAATTGACTACTGCAACGGTCTCTACACGGGACTGCCCTTGCAGACCACTCGGAGGTTACAGCTGGTGGAGAATGCAGCCACGTGGGTTTTGATGGGAGTAACCTGATACTCCCATATTACACCCCTCCTGTGTGAGCTGCGTTGGTTGCTGGTTGCCCTCCAGGTGAGATACAAGGTATTGATGTCAACATACAAAGTCCTCCATGGCTTGGGTCCAGGGTACTTGCAGGAGTGTCGCACTGCACTCCCAGAGACAGGGCCTCCTTGGGGTGCCATCGGCTAGACAATGTCGGCTGGCAGCGCCCAGAGGTAGGGCCTTCTCTGTGGGAGCACCCACCCTGTGGAATCAGTTCCCCTTGGGGCTTCGTTTGGCCCCGGACCTCCACTCCTTATGCCACTACCTGAAGACCTGGCTGTTTCAGCAGGCCGGCCTGGACTGAAATGAGTTGGGGTGGGTTTTTAAGGGATTTTAATTGAATTTTACGGGTTTTAGATTTATTGGACTTGTGATTTAATTATTTTTAATTAATTTATTGTATTGTGATTTTATATTGTGAGCCGCCCTGAGTCCCTAGGGAGAGAGGGCAGCATACAAGTCTAATAAAATAAATAAATAAATAAATAAATAAATAAATAAATAAATAAATAAATAAATAAATATGTATGGTAGCCATTCTTGCAACTTCTATCATAGATACTTTAGATATTGTAAATATTGCCATTGTGGCAAATTCTCTAATTTCACTTTCCAGTGTGACAATCACTGTCAAAATGAGTTTCTCCAGTTCTGTACCAGACTTGTAGAGTTATATTTCAAAAGAATATTTGGGGTTTCAGTTCAATGTTTGTTTAGGTTTCTTTCTGAATATTCTGATGCATTTCATTCTCTGAATTCTTTTGAATTTGTTTGCATAACTACGACACATGATAAAATATTCCTTCTGTGTTATAGGATTTACTGCTGTATGATTCGTCTGTTTTATCATTTGTTTATATATTTGTATACTGTCTGTAAAACATTTCCCCTTATATTATAACAGAGTGAATTTCCTGGATTCCCCACCAAAGCTGTTTTCATTTTTGTATTGCAATTATGTATTTGATTTTTTTATCCATTTTATTATACAGTTGTTTATTTGTTCCATCTCCATGTCCTATTTCAAAAATTATTTACATATGCCTCCTAATAGTTCACCTTGGCTTTGTATACCTGTTTCAAATTCTTTCCTCTCTTAAGGTTCTTCCATTTGTTTCAATATTACTTTTTACTGTTTCAGCAATTTCTGAAAACATCCACCATAGTAAAATCCTACTTTTTTAAAATTACATTTATATGCCGCCCTTCTCTGGAGACTCAGGGCGGCTTACAATTTTTGGGGGGGTGGGATACAACCCAGTGTGCTCAGCAATAGCCTTCATTCCATTGTATATGCCTGCTTATTACTAAGTGGCATTTTTACAAAGTCAGCTAATTGCCCCCAACAATCTTGGGTCCTCAATTTACCTACCCCGAGAGGATGGAAGGCTGAGTCAATCTTGAGCCTGGTGGGATTCGAGCCTACAGCAGTTGTAGGCAGCTGGAACTTAAGTGCAGGCAATTAACAGCCTGAGCCACCAAGGCCCTTTTTATTGAACTCTAAACACTTCTGGGTATTTCTTTCTGTTTCCCGAGTATGGATGCAGCATACTGGCATAGGAGATTAAATCTTGGTTACTCTATGTGTCTCTAGAATAAAAGGCTGATGCTCCTTTTTTTTTTTTATCCTTGAGCCACTTACCTTCCTGTGTGGAGATTGTTCCTTCCATGCATGGAGAGCAGTCATAGCAGCAGACTGGTTTTCTTTCCTTTGTGAGCTTGGTGTATCCTGGGAGGCAACTTTTGGTACACCTAGAAAAAGGGGCTTTCTAAACAAAAAGAAAATTATGGGGATCTGTGGATTAGGGAATTCATTTTAAAAGTGGAACTCAGTGCAAAGATAGGTTCATGAATGCAGAAGTTACTTTTAAGATCTTTTCTCAGATATAATGAAAATATTTTTGTTTGGGTGATTTCAAGCAGCATATGATCTCAAATTCCTGTCAATATTCAGAAAAGACTAATGGCTCTCCTGTCCAACATTTTTAGACTTCTGTTTGTAGACCAGTGAAATGCTATTATCAGGCACATGATACTGTCATCATTGCACTGATAATGTTATCGAGATGGGGAATAAAATATCTGCAAGCAACCATGCTGATAGACCATCAAGGATTGTACTGAGGTAAGTCTCTAAAGGTTTTGTGTGGTTCCTTAGCTTCCTTACAGGGAACAAGCATCATTGGATTAGCCAAAATTCTCTCCATCCTAACCTAGAACAATGCTGGCATTTCCACAGTAAGCAACCCAGGAGACATCTAGGAGAAATAGTAGCATACCCTTCAACCAGTTTTTCTTCATTAGCACAGAACCTCCATCAAGATGAGGAGACTGATGCAAAAGCAGATGGATATATAGGAATGGACGAATAATAATATCCACAAACAGGCACACCTGGTTACCTGGTTAAAGGAAGTTGGCCATACAATGACACTCTTATCAATACGGAACTTGATATCTGAAGTGGCTTCTTCTTTTTCAATATTCCCTATTTTCACCCCAGCAGGAGACTTATTGGGAAATACTGCCCAGTCCATAATATCAAAGTCAGGAACAGGAATTCCAGCCTCTTCCAAAGAAATATCATCCCCAGAAAGATTGTAAATCTGGAAATTTCTTAGAAAACAATGGAGCTGAAAAGACATGGAGACTCACACTTTCCACGTAAACATACTCATTTGAGTCCTAAGTCAGAAGTGGAATATTCAGCTCAGTGCCCCTGTCTGCCTGTGACAGGTAGATTATTCTCTTTCTCACTCTTTTCTTCCCTCCTTCTCTAAATCCCCCATTCCCTCTCCCACACTCTCTCCCATTCTTTCTGTCTTTTTCTCTCCCACACATAAACACATGTCTGTTCATTTTTATGTTTTATGAAATTTTTAACCATCTGCTTTTAATGACCCCTTGGAGGGTGGAGTCTGGGCAACTGAATGGAGTGTTTACTGGCCAGATGCCCTTTCTGTTGCCAAACCAGAGTTATATTCAGCAGATATATTCTCATCGTGCCCAAAGAGAGAAATATCTGCCTCTGCCTGGGATCACCACACCACTCTTTTTATGAAATTTTTAATCTCAGGTTAGAAACATGTTTTAACTCGAACAATCTCACCATCTTTCTAGGCTTGTTTCCCCACCTATTGTGTTGAACTCCCACCTTTTGGACTTTTTGAGGAGTATCAAAACTGAGTTTTGCTAATTGACTTGTATCATTGAAGTGAAGCACTCATCACTGGAGGTTTTTGTTGGGGTAAGAAGATCTCATCCCAGTGTTGTCCATCTTGTGTTTTGTTTTTTAAAATAGTTTTTTTCACATTATTTTTCTATTTATCTTTTTACTGTTTGTAAGCCACCCAGAGTGGCCTTATCACTAAGATGGATGGCATATAAATATAATCAATAAATAATATTTTACAGCCTTTTGGAGTTTTCAGTGGTGGAAAGTGAAAAGGTTGGGAGAAATTACAGAGCTCCAGATTCTAAGGTTTACTTGTCAAAGGAGAAAGAAAGATAAAAAGGATCTTGGGAAACTGAAAATGCAGAAGAAAATTGCCAGGTTATGTGACCAGGAAGCAGTAGTGAGAAGGAAGTCAACCTGATCTGCTTGTTTTTTGAAGAGAAGAAAGACTTGACCATTCCTTACATGGCAGGATGGGAACTCCATCAGACCAATATTGAAGTTTAAGACCTTAAAACCTTTATGATGGTTACTGTCGCATTTGGTATTTATTTCACAAATACAGGTAGTTCTCAACTTACAGCCACAATAGAGCTCAAAATTTATGTTGTTAAGTGAGAATTTGTTAAGTGAGTTTTGGCCCATTTTATGACATTTCTTGCCACAGTGGTTAAGTGAATTGATGTTAGTAAGCTGTTTAAATCTGTCTACTCCATTGACTTTCCTTTTCAGAAAGTTGCAAAAAATGATCACCTGACCACAGGAAGCTGCAATGGTCATATGTATGAACCAGTTGCCAAGCAACTGAAGTTTTATCCCGATATCACGGAGCTGCTACAACCGTTGCAACTGTGAAAACAGATCATAAGTCACATTTTTCAGTGCCATTACTACATCAGACCAATACTGGAGTTTGAGTCAGAATTTGATGGCTACTGAGGTATCTGTTACTTATTTATTTCACAAATATATGAAACTTTCTTCTCTCTCTCTTAAGACAAGGTCTATTCTTACAGGCATCCTGAACGAACATACCTTGTTCAGTCTAGAAGATTCAAGGACAGAATCTGTCTCTTTCTATCAAAAACTCCACATCTGGTCAGAAAAAGTATTAGAAACTGACAGTTGTTGCTGGGATTTTCCCCATCCACATCTATCCCTTCTTACCTCTGACATAACGTTTAAGAATGGAAAGGAAACCATTAGTGGCATTTTGTAATAGAAGTCTTACCTGCCATGGCTGTATTATCTGGGGTTGCTGATGGTCCCCAACACGCATCCTGCTCTTACTCCTTTGGGAGGAAAAGGCAGCATGGAGGACCCAGGCCACAACCTGGATTGTTGTGGAAATACTGGAGCCATCCTCAGACAGGATTCTTTCAACCAGATCCTGGGGAGGGGTTTCCCAGGTCTCTTTTTCCAGGCATGTATTCCAAAGTTTCTTAGACAACAAGGGGATTAAATAGGAGCACTGAAATGCTGCCTCCCCAAACTTCCCTGTAGCAGAATAATGTGAATTAAAATCATAATATTGTGTCCTTTTCTTTGCCTGAGTTATGAATGATAATAAAAGATGGTTATGGCGTAGATTAAGCAATCGGTAAAAAATCTCACACTTATATCTGACAAAGCTGTGGCAATCCATACTCTTTCCCCAAAATGGATTTCATTTCTCTCAATTTCTCGTATTAGTATTGCTAGTATTATTGTGGCCTGAAAGTTCAAGTGGCAAACAATGCTTTTTACTTTAGCATCACTAAAATATTGAAGGACGTTCTTGTTCCTCCTCAGTTCAATAACCATGGGTAAGCTTTCTGAGAAGGAAACACAGACACCTTTCCTTACGGCTGCTGGCACAAAAGTTCTTCTGAACTTTTCTCCACTTTCGTTGTCTGGAGCAGCAAGACCGATCCACGTCCATCGGAAATGAAAGAGCAGCTTGACAATTGCCAAGTGGGGAGGTTCTTGCTTTGGACTCACCCAGTAGAAAAAAGGGAAATGATGTTTCTGCTCTGGAATGTGGCTAATGACCCCATAGTTGATCTAAGATGAAATAGAAAGGATGGTGGATTGCTTTGTTTTTAAGGACAAAAATAAAAGCTTACATATCAGAGCTGTTCCTCCATGGAAGAGAACTTCCTCCTCTCTGTTCTTGAGTTTGTACCGTGAAATGCCACCTCAGTAACTGGTATCACTTGCCTGCATTTACAGTCATCGCCTATTAGCAACTTTCGGCCAAAAGTATGGGAGGAGAAATACAACACATTTTTCACATCTTTAGCAGTCCAAGAACAAAGGATTCAGGATTCTGACAGTGGCCCTAATTCTGTCAGGATTCTGGCAGTGGCCCTAATTAAATCATGAGCCTCGAGCCAAGCTTCAAAAACTATGAAGAATTTATTAGGAGTGAGCATGTTGATACGACCTGTTTGAAGCCGATTCTGAGACACATAATTCACTGTCACCCTTGACCCTGGTTTCCCCACCCCCACCCCTTTGGGTGCATCATAATTCATATTCTCTAATGAAACAGGTTCATAGCCAAGAGTCATCAATCACATTCTTCAATTAGAGATTTGCACGGCCGCTTAGTTCCAATCTTTGCAAGATAAGAATGGAATGCACTTTCGGTTCCAAAGTGCTGCAATGCCCTTTTAAATTTCCTCCCACCACCACCACTTCTGTTTGTGACAACTCTAAAACAGGCATAGAAATGTTTTATGAGTTCACATTACTATTATAAAATCAGGGGTGGGATTCTACCAGTTTGCACCACATCTATAGTACCAGTTGTTAACATTCCCATTAGTTTGGAGAACCGGTAAAATGGCCCCCTGGCTGGCCCTGCCCTCTCCACCCACTTCTCCTCTTGCTTCCCCTCTGTCTGCCCATCAGTCATTATCACGCATGTGCAACATTGCACGTGTGCGCAACACTGCTGCCTGCTCTTGCATGCCTGCCAGGCCAGCCATTTCTGACTGCCTTCTGCTGCGGTCCTATCTTTACTGATCTCCCTGGGTGAGTGAGGCTCTGCAAGCCCCGGTCGCCCTCCCCCCTTGCCTTCCGCTGAGGAAAACCTGGAGAGGCCTGTATAGGATCCAGTCAGGTCAGCGGCTGCTTCTCTCACCTGTTGCTGCACAGCGGAAAGCTTCCAAGTCCACCCCCCTCCCATTAGAAACAGACCCTGGGCAAGCAGAGCAGCAAGCCAGGTTGAATCCTCCTTCCCTCTGCTGCCCAGGAGCAGTTTCTGATGGGGGGGGATTTGGAATCTTTCTGCTGTTTTTGGAAACTTATGCTCTCCCAAAACACCACTTTAAGTGTGATGGGACCTCGCAGTCCTGTTGCAAAGTTCCCATCACACCTGCCTCTTTAAGCATGCTGCTTTAAATCCTGCCTGCTGCTATAACATCTCCCAGTGGAGCGGCGATGGCTGGGGTGTGGGGTGCTCAAGGTTCCATTACAGTTGCACACCACTCCCTCCTCCCTCCTTTCTTCCTTTCCCCGCCATTCTCTGCTGACTGTTGCTGTTCGTCCCAAACCAGGTGTGTGTGTGTGTGTGTGAGTGAGTGTGAGAGAGAGAGGGGGAAGGGGGGAAAGAGAGGAGGGAGAGAGGGAAAGAGAGGGGAAGAGAGGGGGAGAGAGAATGAGAGGGGAGAGAGAGGGAAAGAGAAGAGAGGGAAAGAGAGAATCCCACCCCTGGGTGGCTGCCCCCAGAGTGACAGAGATGGAAGGAATAATGGGGTCATATAGAAAGTCAGCATACAGACATCCGATCCTGGTTGCATTAGGAGCCTTTTGTTTACAATATCTGTAAATTTGGAATTTTCCCTTCTGTGCTACAAATTCATTTTTGTTAAGAGCATGGGATGTTTGAGTGTTACATTTCTTTTGTGTGCATTCATGGAAGTCGTTAACTTTGATTTGTCAGTTTTGGGTTGCCTGATTATCACCTTCACATGAATTCTTGAGGTTAAATAGAGTCTAAGTAAATAATAAAGCTTCACCATTCACAGTTCCTAATGTCCGGTTTTTGAAGAAAGGGTCATTTCTAAAGATGTTATTATTCTTGTCAAGTTTGTTTTGTTTGTGTAAGTTCTCTGCAACAATGCCACATACAGGGACACAATGAAGAGCAATAATATCTGGCTATGAGTGTCAGGGGATTAAAAGTATTGAGCCTGAGGCTCCTGTTTTGCCTGCGATCTTGGATTGGGGTTTGAAGGCTGTAAAGTCTCCAGTCTCTTTTACATCTACATAATAGCAACTGTTGTTCTTGGTTCTCATCTGGTTCAAAAGCTTGTGATCCAATGTAAGAAACACGTTGAGGAACAAAGAGTGAAAGGGTGCAGAAGTATTCATACAGAATTGAAGGTTGGGCTCCTAGGGAGAAGGAGCATCTTTGGGACTGAAACTCATGTACTGTAGATACAATAAGAAGCACCAGTTGGGTCTAGGAAGGGTCACCAATCTGAAATGTTAAAGGCTGCATGATTCTGCAGTCCTCAGTAGGGTGGTTTCTTCTTTCTTTCTTTCTTTCTTTCTTTCTTCTTTCTTTCTTTCTTCCTTCCTTCCTTCCTTCCTTCCTTCCTTCCTTCCTTCCTGCTATTGCCTTTCTTCTAGACTGTTCTTATTCTATGATACTGTAGAACTGGGGTTGCTCTGAGCATCCTCTTGTTTCAAAGCTGCCTCATTTGTTTCTGTTGATTGCATGTATTTTTTTTAAGACCCTGCACAAAAATTAAAAAGCACAGTCCCTGCCTGCAGGCTTATTCTCTGATAGGCAGAGTACAATAGAAAAAGGCCAAACTGGGAGAATCCCACACCTCTCTCTGTGTGTGTATGTGTGTGTTTCAAATGGGCTTCCTAGCTTTAGAAGGAGAGAGGGAAGGGGGAAGGGACAGAAAGAGAGAGAGAGAAAGAGGGAGAGAGAGAGTGGGGAGAGAGAAAGAGAGGGGGATACAGAAAGAAAGAGAAAGAGAGGGAAAGAGAGAAAAGGGAGAGAGAAAGAAAGTGAGAGAGAGAGAAGGAAGATACAAGAAAGAAAAGAAAGAAAAGAGGGGTGAGAGAAAGGAAGTGAAAGGAAGAAAGGGGTATGAAAGGAAGGACAAGAAGGAAAGAAAGAAAGAAAGAAAGAAAGAAAGAAAGAAAGAAAGAAAGAAAGAGAGGAGAAAGAAAGAGGAGAAAGTAAATGAGATATATGATGGATAGATAATCATGGAAGGAGGGAAGGAGGGAGAGAGAAAAAAGGAGAGGAAGGAAGGACATAAACCCTGGCTTCAGAAGACTTTGAAGCAGCACAGCAATCTAGGGCTGGCTGCAAGGGATCTCGGAGGTCATCTAGTCCAACCCCCTGCTCCAGCAGGAGATCCTTACAGAATCAAAGAATAGCAGGGTAGAAGGGTGTGTGTGTGTGTGTGTGTGTGTGTGTGTGTGTGTGTGGCTGTCAAAACACCAAAAACAGGCCAAGTAGCTCTGTGGAGGTCAGTTGTAAATTAGAACACTTCCTAAGCAACTGGCCATTAAGCAAGGACCCGTTCATTAAGCAAGGACCACTTACATTTGTTTTGCCAGTCAAATGGCCACCTGCTCGGGCCTCGCCCTGCCCTCTCCAGGGCTCCCCAGACCTTGGAAACTGGCAAAAAACACTTGCTAAGCAACTGGCCATTAAGTGAGGACCTGGTCATTAAGTGAAGACCAGTTACATTTGGTTTGCCAGTCACATGGCCAGCTGGCCATGCCCAGTCAGCAAGCCACTCCCACCTATCACATGACCACCAAGCCACACCCACACATTAGGCCACGCTTACAGAACCGGTTGTTAAGAAATTTGAATCCCACCCCTGTATAAATCCAGCTCAGCTATACATGTCTCAGTAATGCCCTGGGGATGACGGAATGATATGTGAACTCAGCAGAGAAAAGAAAGTTGGATGGAATGCCATTTTTTTTGTCTTTATGTACAAATAGGGTAACGAAAAACCCTTAACATCAGTCCTTGACATTTTCTTTCAATTTGTTTCAAATAAGATTGAAAAGATGTTTTTCTCTCCCAAGTCATGTGTCTAAAAGACAGTGAGAAGAGGCAGAAGGATTGGAAAAGAGGTTGAAAATTTCATGTGCAGCATAGTTAAGAGCATTTCACTTGAACTATGAATGAAGGTTTGTTCAGTTTCAAAAAAGATACCAGCATGAAGAATTATTTGAATGCCTGATACCATTTCAGGACTTCTTTAAGCTCCATTGCCTCACTAATTTTATTTATTATCTGACCTTTTGGGGGCTATATGAAGAGTGAAATTAGCTTCAGTTTTCATTCATACCTGTGGGATTTTGTAGATGCTTAGCATGGTGGAAATTTGAGTAAAGAGATCAGAATCAGTCCCCTCGAGCAGAGGCAACAGATTATTTTGCTTTCCACAACTATAGTTTGGGACATTCTCCTGCCCCGTAGAAAGCAAGTCCATCATGACCTCATATGTTATCCTTGCATTGAAAAAGTTTTCATAGATGCTGTAGCCCAGGGTGATGTTTGGTAACAGCTTTGGATTCTGGTTGATCTCATGAATGGCAAAGAAGAAAGGCAGAACGTGCCAGAAGCTCATACTCTCTATACTGCAAGATAAGAGACTTCAGTTGGTCTTCATCTTTTTTTATTATTATTATTTTATTTATTTTCAAAATATATATTCACTTACATTTTAACAGTACTGTGTCAAGCATTTACATAGATTTACAAATATTTTTCATATTAAACCTTATTTCTTTTCTCTAACCATAAATACATTTTCCATACCTCATAAAACTCAGACTCATCTTTACCTTTCAATTTCCTCGTAAGCCTATCCATTTCGTCACAGTCAAGTATTTTATTTATTACCATATTCTCAGAAGGTACTTCCTCTGCTTTCCAGCTCTGGGCATAAACAATTCTTGCCGCTGTTACTATGTGTTGTACAACATATTGGATATATTTCTTTAATTTTTCTTTAATCATCCCCAATAAAAATGTTTCTGATTTTCTTGCTATTGGGGTGGCATGCATTCTTTTGGTATAAGGGAACTAAAACACAAGGGTATTTTAGAAGACATTATATTCGAGAAGCTTTGTTTTTAAACTGGGAGAAGATTAAAAAACAACATTACTTGAAAATTCCAATATGGATATCTACTATTGAAGCCTTTTCATATCCAGTAATATATAAAAAGGAACAAACAGTTAGATATGGTGAGATATTGAATGAAAGGGCTGAACTTAAATCTATGCAAGCGTTGGAAGAACAAGGTATAAAAATGAATTGGTTTTCATATTTGCAAGTACAATCTAGACTTGATAAGAATATTAAAGTAGAGGGTATTTATAACAAGCAGATTGGGCTAGACAAAATATTGATGGGTACTGATGAAAAGGTGATTAAAAACTTTATGGATATTTTTTAGAAATTAAAATGGAAGAGGAACAAGTTAAAGAAACAATGATTGCTTGGGGGGAAAATTTTGGATATGGGATTGATCTAGAGAAATGGGAAAAATTATGGTCCCAGAATTATAAAATGACAATGTCAACTGCTTATAAAGAAAATTTGTATAAGATGTTTTACAGGTGGCACTTACCCCGACGAGAATTGCAAGAATGTTTAAGAATAAATCGGATAAATGTTGGAAATGTCATCAGATACCTGGATCATATTACCATATGTGGTGGACTTGTTCGGATGCAAAAAGATATTGGACTAAAATCCACATATGGTTGGAAAAAATGATACAACAACACATAGACTTGAAACCAGAAATATTTTTATTGGGAATTATACCAGATATCTACAATAAAGAGTTGAAATATTTGATTGTAAATGTTTTAACAGCAGCTAGAATTGTATTCACCAAAAATTGGAAGAATGATAAAATACCTATGCAGGAGGAAGTGATTAGGAAAATTATGGACTGTGCTGAAATAAGTAAACTGACATTTGAAATTAGAGAACAAGAAGATAAACAATTTTACAAGATATGGGATTTGTTTTATCAATGGTTGGATAAAAAGACTTGGTAATGCAATAGACTATATAATTTTGTAATAGAAATATAATAGGCTGATATAAAATATAATGTTGATATATATAACCATTGGATGAAAGTATAACATAAATTTTAGATTAAAAATATATCTCGTATATATGATGAAATAAATAGTTTAATTGTACACAAGTAATAATTGATAAATATATAATGTTTTATTGATAATATGAGAAATTTTCTTTTTGATAAATTGTGAGTGATGAATATGAAAGGATGACACAAAGGATTTGTAACAACTGACACACTGTACGTATATATGGAAGATGGTTTTTATGTTTTGTATGTCTTGTTTGTATGTTTGTATCAAAAATAAAAAACTTTTTTATAAAAAAATGTTTCTGATTTTAAGTTCAATGTCATATCCTGTAATTTCTTGTATCCACTTCCTCAATTTTTCCCAATATTTTTTAGCTTTGGGGCATTGCCACCACATGTGATAGTATGTTCCTTCTATAAGCTTACATTTCCAGCGGTGTGGTTTCATGTTTGGATATATTTTGGCCAATCTCAATGGTGTCAAATGCCATCTACAAAACATCCTGATTAAATTTTCTTTCTACACTGTTGATAACGTTAGTTTGCAGTTCTCGATCCAGATTCTCTCACAATCTTCTAACTGTATACTATGTCCTCTATTTTGTGCTCATGCAATCGTTGGGCCCTTAACTACTTCTTCTTCCCTTTCTACTTTAAGCAAATATTTATATGTTCTAATAATAAATTTTTCTTCTTTACCAGTCAAAATTTGATCTAGTTGTTGGGGTTCACTTTCTATTCTAAATTCCTCTATATCCTTTTTATGCCTAGTTCTTATCTGCAAATACGACCACCAATCCACCAGTTGGTTTTCATCTTGATGTCGGGGTTTCATCTTCAATTGATAAAATCACATCACATTTCCTGAAGCTATTCCTTTATGACATTTATAACTGATCAGTTGGATTGCTGTCTTATGAGTCAAGTATGGAAACTGGACAATCCAAAAATCTAAAATTACTTATGGAACCCTCTAGTGTAGCTCTAATGCTGTATGGTGATGTTTGGTAACACCTTTGGATGTTGGTTGATCTCATGAAGAGCAAAGAAGAAGGGTTACAGGGATGGACTTTCCTTGGGTCTCAATATTAGAAGATCAGCCACATTGACATCCAACTGACACAAGCGGGACCTTTTTTCCAATGCTCTTCTTCAGGTTCAAAATGACCCCAATTAGAAGTTCTAGACCTGATCCCAATTTTTATTTTTTCTAAATGACTCAGAGGGGCATTCCTACAACAAAACCTATATTATTCTGATCATGAATCAAATGTCTGAGCAAATGGACAACAACTTGTTGCTTGTATCCTTATGATTTATATTGACTGTTTCCTAGAATGATTTGATTGCTTATCATACCCTATGACTATTATTAAGTGTTGTACCTTATGATTCTTGACTCTTGATGAATGTATCTTTGCTTTTATGTACACTGAGAGCATTTGCACCAAAACAAATTCCTTGTGTGCTCAATCATACTTGGCCAATAAAGAATTCTATTCTGTTCTGTTCTGTTCTGTTCTGTTCTGTTCTGTTCTACTCTACTCTACTCTACTCTACTCTACTCTACTCTACTCTATGTATGTACCAGTTGCCAAGCATCTGAAGTTTGATCAGAATATCATGGAGCTGATGCAGTGGTTGTAACTGTGAAAACTGCTCCTAAGTCCCTTTTTTCAATGCCATTACTACATCAGACAAATATTGGAGTTTGAGTCAGAATACAATGGTTACTATGGCATCCAGTACTTAAATATTAAGTATTGTATCTTATGATTCTTGACTCTTGATGAACATATCTTTTCTTTTTGTGTACAGTGAGAGCATTTGCACCAAGACAAATTCCTTGTGTCACACTTGGCCAATACAGTTGGCCAATACAGAATTCTATTCTATTCTCTATTCACATTAGAAAACCATATACATATGAAATAAAGTCTTTTCCCTTTTTCTTGAGAATTTGTTCTAGGATTTCTTTGATTTCTAATTGTTAAGAATATCTCTATGGAATTTTTCTGCCAAGTACGAGCCCGTTCTGACTTTTACAACTTTTAATTTTATTTCATTTCTTTCATATTGTTCTTCCACAGTAGCCTATAATTTTTGTAAATTTTGTCTCTCAGCATGCACAATCAGAAGAAAACAAGAATTTGGTAGTCATGACAAAGCCTCCCCTTGCCCCATTCCTTTTCTAGTCATTACATCCTTAATATTTAACTGAATATTCCTTTGCCATAAAATAATTTACTTTTATTGTTGTTATCTTTTCAGACAATATTCTGCATAGAATAATCTATTTCCATGATTTTTAAAAATAGATGGCTAATGACATATATGTCAATATTAAAAATTATAGTATATAAAGGTTTTGTTATATTTTAGCCACAGATATTAATCATTATAGCTTGTAATCATCCTATAGTTACATGCTATTAATATTAATGTTTTAAATAATTTTTATCATTGTATATAAGAATTAATGGTTTCATATGGGAGGATTGTAAGTTTTAATGTTATCGTTAATTTATGCTGCTTCAGTCATAGAATCATATACATAAAATAAGGCATTATTTTTACCTCATCAAATCAGCAACAATTTCTATGTTAAGACATATATTAATACAGTAACAGCTACTTACCAGAAATGGATTTTGTTTTGTTTTGAAATAGCTGAAATGGTCTCTACCACATTCATTTTTCCCTTTTAAATCAGGTAGATGGTGTTTTCAGTGTCTTTAAATAAAGCACACCCAGGGCCATCTGTTGTTATTCCTGCCATGGTCCTTGGCTTCTTTGTATGTATATATTTTTAAGGATTTCATTAATTTAAACAAAAAGTAAGCAGGAAGATGGTGATGCTGTCACACAAAGCAAAATGCCAGCCTCCTTCTGAGAGACCAAATTGCCCACAAGCCATTTGAGGTTGTTCACAAGCCATCTTATGAAAGAAAGCTGAAAGCCAATAAGTGAGGACTTGCTCAGGAAAGAAAAAGATGAAAGATGAAAGAGAGATAGAGACAGATAGACAGATTGAGAGATAGAGATACCGTAGATCAAGGTTGAGATAGAGATGATATAGAGATAAAAACAAAGAGATGATAGATAGATAGATAGATAGATAGATAGATAGATAGATAGATAGATATATAGAGATGATGGACGGACGGACGGACGGACAGACAGACAGACAGACAGACAGACAGACAGACAGACAAAGAGACAGACAGACAGACAGACAGGAGAGATAGAAAGATAGGTGCATCATCAAGGAGAACATAGACGGGAATGGGAAAATAGAATGGAAAAGTTTGATTTCAGCTAAGAGGCAATCCAGTAATTCTCCCTGACATCACAGATAGTTATTTTGTGAAGAGTCACCCATCTTCAATTTAAGTCTTTTCCTTAAGGGAAATGAAGATGGGAAAGAGACCAGTAACCAGGAAATGGAAACCATTGATATTTTAAAAAAAACAAGAAAGGATAAGATGAATCACTAGGCTTACATATATATCAGGAATTACCTTTCAAAATTGTTGATTGGAGGTTGAAAGAAAATATATGGTTCAAATATAGTGCTGGATGTAGATATGATTGCACCAAACAGGAAGTCTCCAGGCTTGTAGAAATTGAATCTATGTTCTCTCTCTTTCTGCACATTCAATGGGCATTTGGTCATCATTGTGGCACAGGGAAAACGGGACACCAGGAGAAGCAGCAGCAGCAGCAGTAATTCAGACATCATGATGGAGATCTTGTGCAGTTCTCTGTCTTTGGTCTCAGAACTTTCTCTGAGCACAATTCTTTTGCCAAAGAACACTGATGCACTGACTTGGACAAGCAAGATGAAATGAAGTCTGGCACATTAAAATGGCAGCATTAAGTTTCTGCACAATTCTGACTTCGGGAGTCTCACCATATACTCTCCATCATCCTTGAAGCTCTTTTGAACCTGATCTTCACATCTTTTATCAGAGTTATTAAATATTAGTCGAATCTGTTGATGAGAGTTAGTAAGAGAGTCCCTGCCTTGGTTTCAAAAGGACCATGAGCTGAGATAAGTCCCTAGGAAGAAAAACAAATAATTGTAATTTTGATAATTATAGAGGGATGAAGGGATCCCAGTTGATTCTCTGGATGACTTTGTTTACTGGTGTACATGGGGAGAAAACTCTGCAAGACTCATTGGCATAGTTCTTATTTAACCGTCATGAAAGTAACAATTCAGGAAATGCTTTATTTGCTTTACTTAAGAAACCTATTCTTGAAATACTAAAGTTGCAATACCCTTTTTAAAAATTTTATTTATTTATTTATTGAATTTATATTGCCACCTATACGCACATGGCAACTCAAGGCGGATTACAGAATATAAAACCTAATTTAAAACAGTAAAACTAATTTTAAAAATCAAATAAATTAAAATAATATAATAAAATAAAATCACCCCTCCATCCCCAACCCGGCAACAGCAGATCACATGAGCCATTTAATGGGCTCCATCCTGCTCTGGGTTCCCAGGCCTGCTGGCAGAACAAGGCTCTTCAGTGCCTTCCGGAAGAGTATTAGATTGGGAGCCATTCTAATCTCTGGGGGAATGATGTTCCAGAGAGAGGGTGTGGTTTTGGTCCGCACTTGGAAGGCCGCTCATTGGTTGCCAATGCATCAAGAAGACTCCATGCAGGTTCTTTCTCGGATAAGCTGACCCCAACACAGAGTCTGGGGGGCTCTTTTATTGGGTGAGTATAGGCAGGGTTTAGCAAATACACGTTACAAATAATGCCATATAAGGTATTTTAGCTATATGTGTTACCACATTACATTTTCCTATGCAAGCTCTATCTTTGTGCAAGCGAGGTATAGAAATGTTACCGTTTGTGGTTTCGTGGTTAGAACTGGATATGTAGAAACAGACAGACAGTGCAGCTACATTCTCCGCTGCTAACTTCCTGTACATGGTCTGACTCTGATAAGAATCTACACATACAGGTCACAAAAAGGTTATATGTCAAATACAGAAGTAACTAATGGATCCTTGTATGTGATTCAGCTTTTACAGAAGCCTGCACACACAAGTTTTAATGGCTAATACAAAAGCAATTAATGATTTTATAGCAACATCTCCTCTGTGTTTGTTTTTTCAAAGATAGTCGTCTCCTTCTTCCTCGTAGGGTGCGAAGGGTGTTTTGTGCAAGGAGATGCCTTCAAGGGTCTGGTCAGTGGTGTCATCATCTTCATCCTCACTGCTCATGGTGAAGAGATTATGTTCTGATACATTATCCTGTGGCACGAGTTGATAGGTGCTGCTATATTTCTGGTTTAACAAAGCATTCTGAGATTCTATTATTAGAGTCTCTAATGGATCTATCTTACTCCCGATAAATGTTGAAAGGCGTTTTAGCAAACATGGCCCAAATGTGCATAACAATATAAACAAAATTAAAGGTCCTGCAACAGCACTTAACAAGGTAGTGATCCAAAGAGGGAATTTGTGCCAACTCTCAAACCACCCTTGTTGACCCTCCCTCTCCCTTCTCCGGATGTTCAGGCCTTCCCAGAGTTTGTTCATGGAGTCCTGAACTATGCCAGAGTGATCTGCATAAAAGCAACATTCTTCTCTTAAAGCAACACATAACCCCCCTTCTTGTAAGAAAAGTAGGTCAAGTCCTCTTCGATTTTGCAAAACTACTTCTGAGAGGGAGGTGAGGGATTTTTGTAAGTGAGAGATAGAGGTTTCTATTCTTTCCAGGTCTTCGTCAATAGCCGCCCTAAGGTTGTGATATTGAGAATATTGATGTGCAAAAGAGGCTATTCCAGTACCTGCTCCTGTTAGGCCAAGTCCCACTAACAGAGCAACTGTGAGGGTGGAGATAGGCTCTCGCTTGTGCCTAATGAGTTCTGACCCTGAGTAGGTGTTGTAAATGTCTTCCTCTGTGTGAATGTATATGTGGCATAACTTGGACAAGAATGCAAAACCTGTGGTGTTAATCACATGGCCGTGGGCACAGGCTGTAAGGCCTGTAGAACAGGCCCACCATCCATTTCTAGGTGGTATGTAAAAGAGTGTTGTGTTGATTGTGTTATGTGTTGTATTGCAGTATTGCTTATACTGTGTAGGTACCTTTCCAATGCAGGTCCCCTTACCTGAGATTGACTGCAGTGTTTGTGAGCCATGTTTCCATCTGCATGCCTCATCGCTTGAGGAAGTATTGTATAAAGAAACAAGTCCAACAGCCTCATAATACGGGGGCTGGACATTGTAGCAAAACCAACAGGCTATAGTAAGGTTGGGATTGGTGCTATTCACCAATTGATAGGTGGCTTCGGCGATGTCCCAAAGAGGGTTCCCAGGGTGACGCTGTGGAGGGAAGTAAGAATAAACAGCAGGAGTAGAGGAGCGTGTCCCAGGACTGGAATAGCTTTTCCCAGGAGTTCTGGTGGATGGTGGGGGAGGCGCCCTACATTCTGTTAATACATTGTTAGGACCTATCGGTACTGGGGATCTTGCAGGGGTTTGTATTAGTTTTATGGTAAAAATATTTCCATCATTCTCGTATCCATCATAAATGCGACCTCCCCAGGTGACTCCAGCCTGCCACCCCCCGTACAGTTTTCCCTGACTGGTGAAGAAAACCTTTACCAGATTACATTTCTGGGGTTTATCCCTTCCACATAGTAAGTTCTCGGCAGCCTTTCTGAGCGTAATAAAGTCACCTTTGAGAGGAGGGTCCCATGATATATGTCCCGTGGAGACGCAATCCCAGCTTGCAGAAAAGTATACGTCGCCCCCCCCACTTATTTCTGTGAGCTGTTTCCTTCTTATAGCCAGGGCAGACATAGAAAGGCCATCTCTTCATATATCTGGGGCTCAGCATGCCAGGTCTGTAGTTTTTGTAGTTCTCCAAACCAAGCACCATTTCTCCAAAGTCAAAGTATAGGTCAGGAAACCAAGATCCCGGCACTGCCATGGATGAAATGGAGTTCAGGATGTCTGAGTGTGCGTCCAATATCACCCATGTCAGGTTTTGGGGTCGGTGGTGATTGCTTTGAGTGGGTTGAGGTGTGTAAAAGGCAATGCTGAGTAGCTGAATGGCAAGGGGTAGTAGCAGCATTTCTTTTGGTCAAGACGCAGCCGCAAGATGATGAGAAAGGAACAGTCTTAATGTTGCTTAACTAAATAAGGTCTGGTGTGTCTGGCCAGAACCCAAAGCACTCGGTCAGGTAGTTGGATGGCCACATAACCTCGACCCCAGGTGATGAGATCGGCGGGCCCTTTCCAAGTCAGCTCAGGTAGGCAACGATAATACACCTGTGGTTTGGGTAAATCTGCAGAAGAGGGAGAGGAAAAATGGCGCTCTGCAGCGGTAGTTAGCAGGTGGCTGGTTAGATTAACAAAATTCAGAGTATATAAGCATAGGTTCAGGGTGTTTTGTATCGCTGGGAGGCCAGGAGGATTTTTCCCCTGTTTCAAATATCGATTGAGTGCATGTTTAAGTGTCTGGTTAGCACGCTCTGCCAAGGCCTGGCCCTGGCTGTTGTAAGGTATTCCAAATTTGTGGATAATATCCCATCGATTACAAAACTCTGACATGGCAGAGCTTGTGTACGCAGGACCATTATCAGTTTTTAGCTCTTTTGGGTGTCCCAACGATGCAAAGGTTCAAATACAGTGATTGATCACATGTTTAGAGGCTTCGCCTCTCTGAGGAGTGGCCATAATAAACCCTGAAAACGTATCTATGGAAACATGTAGATATTTCCAAGGGGCAAAAGGAGCATATTGGGTAACATCCATTTGCCTGTGTGCCTCTGGGGTTGACCCCCATAGGAATAGCAATAGCCTGATGACTACAAGTGGGGCATTGTTGCCGTATGGCCGCTGCCTCAGCAGCTGTAATACCAAATTGTTTAATGAGCGCTTTTGTATTTTGGTGAAAGTATGAGTGGCTTTCCCAAGGTGTTACAGGTTGTAAAGGCAAGATCAAATGTGCGGTTGCATCATCTGCCCTATTGTTACCTTCTTGGAGCACACCAGGGAAAGGTTGGTGGCTCCTAATATGAGCAACAAAAAATGGACAATTTCATTCTGCGATTAGGGACTGCAGAGTACAAAATAATGCCAATAAATCAGGTTCAATAGATGGTGATAGGTATGAGCCAAATATTGTTAAAACAATTTGAGAAACATACAAGCTATCGAGAATCAAATTAATTGGGACTTTAGAAAAAAGCTGAAAAGCCAAAATTGCAGCGGCCAATTCAGCACGCTGCACAGATTTTTGTGGTGGCGTTGTTTTTGTTTTCCAACTGCCCTGCAGCTGCTAGGCGCAAGCACTCCGTTCCTTACTGCCATCAGCAAAAGCAGTGATAGCCCGTGGCAGGGGTTGGGTGGATATTGGGGATTGCCACTTTAGGAGGAGGGCACAAACCATTTGAAAATGTGGATCAGCTGATGGGTGGCATGAGACTTCTCCTGGCCAGTCAACCAATGCAAATTGTAATTCTTGTGAGGTTTGGAACAATGATTCCCAAATTTGGAGTGAAAAAGGTACAAAAAGTTTTTCTATTTCTATGCCCAGCAATATCTTTGAGCGCTGTCTAACTTTCCCCACTAACTGTGTGAGCTAGTTGTGATAGAGCTCCTTGGGGTATGGGACAAGTGAATCCATTCCAAGATATACACCTTGTCAGCTTTTTGAAGCAAGGCTGCAGTGAAAAGTTTTGGTGTGGTAAGAATCACTGCAGACAAAGAGACATTGGGTTGCATCCTATCTACCCAAGTCATGGCCATAGCTTTGTTTATTCCTTTAATGGCTGTTAATTGAGCCGGCTGCAGGACAATTTTGTCACTGGGATTTTTTCCCAGCGTTAGTGCAGCAAATAGAGGTGACAATTCTGCTGTGGTCAGAGCCAAGTAGGGTCTTGCCCAATTTATTGTGCCCAAATATTTTTGCAATTGAACCAATGTAGGTTGAGAGGGCAAATCCAATTCCGGCAGGGAATTGGAGTAAGGTGGAGAAGTTTGGATTTTTTCTGGTGCTATGTGGAGTCCCCCTTGAGCTAGGAGGTCTGCTAGCTGGGCAAAGGTTGCAAAAGCTGTTCCTGGGGGACCAGGGGCTGCTACTAAGATGTCATCCATATAATGATACACTAAAAATGAAGGATGGGCTTTCCTAAAAGGTTCTAACACATTACTGACATAATGCTGGCACATGGTGGGGCTGTTAAGCATACCTTGCGGCAGAACAGTCCATTGAAATCGCCTAGTCGGCTGGGAGTGATTTAAGACAGGAAGGGTAAAAGCAAACAAAGGTCTATCTTTTTCGCATAGAGGTATGGAGAAAAAACAATCCTTAAGATCAATGATAAGCAAGTCATAAGTTTTTGGGATGAGATTTGGATTAGGCAATCCCACTTGAAGGGGTCCCATGGGTTGCAAGATGGCATTCACAGCTCGCAGATCCTGTAGCAGACGCCACTTGCCTGATTTCTTTTTAATAACGAAAACGGGTGTGTTATAAGGGCTGACGGAGGGTTCAATGTGGCCTTTGGTGAGCTGTTCCTTTACTAATGAGGTGAGTGCGGTTAATTTCTCAACCGTTAAAGGCCATTGATCCACCCATACCGGGGTTTTTGTTTTGAGTTGTAATTTAAGCATTTTTATTCTAATACTAATTTCGTACGACACTGTTCCAAAAGGTCCCGTCCCCACAGGTTGATGTGTAGGGGAAGGATGACCAGCTGAATGAAAATAGGACAGGAGATAGAATCGCTCTTTACCGGAAGCCAATCGTGACTACGGATGGCTTTTTGGATCCCTCCTACTCCTCTGACTGCTGGGGCAGTGTCGGTGGGCCAGTTCGGGGGCCAATCAGCAGTGCGGATCACACTGACGTCGGCTCCTGTATCGAGGAGACCAGAAAAGACACGGTCATGGATCCGCACCGTCAAGAGGGGTCTGCTACTCGTGAGGGGTTGTTCGGGGGCCATGGCCTCTCCCACTTGGACAGGGGGGAGTTGGATCGCCGTGGCCACCAACTCACCCTCTTCCAGATGGTTAGGAGCATCGGCAATAGCTACCAATGCCAAAGAGGAAAAATCCTCTTGTTCTCTCAAAAAGGGAGAAGTCATGATTCCCTGAACCATCAGATCCCTAATCGGATATACCACTAATGGAACATTCTGTGGAGATGGAGTGGAGGGATGCAATTTGGTTGGCAAAAAATACACTGATCCTGGTATATCCATATCAATGGTTTCTGACATGACAATTTTAATCAGGGTGTTAATAGTATCAACCTTGGTTGCGGGGGTGGTTGAGGCCCCCTGTTCTAGTTTCCCACCGGCTGTTGGTTGGAGTGGCATTGGCTCGCCCAATGATAGCCATTGCCGCATTTGGGGCAGATAGTTTTTGGCTGGGTCCCTTTGCTAAACTGATTTCGATTCGCTCTGCCCCCGGGGGCGTGGCACTGCGATTTGAAGTGACCAGGTCTGCCGCAATTGAAGCAATTTCCGGTAGGGCATTGCCAGCAGGAGGTCTTGGAGAAAGAAGCCGGAAACCGCTCTGTTTTTAGGGCGGCGGCAAGAGCCTCCATTTTGTGACCTGTGGTGCCAACTATTCTACATGCTTGGAGAAAGTCTGCTAAGGTAACCCCTGGGTGGTTGGTGATTGGCTGAAGGATTTTTTGGCAGTCCGAATTAGCATTTTCATAGGCCAATTTAGGGCTAACTCGTTTCGAGCATCAGCATTGTCAATCTGTCTTTCAAGAGCCAATTGAAGGTGACTAAGGAATTCTGAATAATTTTCATTGGGTTGTTGATAGATTTTAGAAAAGGTTTGGGTGGGTTTGGATGTGGAATCATCAACCTTTCTTATGGCTGCTAGGGCACATCTTGTGATTATAGGGAACACGGCTCTATCTGATAGCATCTGCAATGCCACCGTGTTCCTTGTCCCTTGCCCATGATGTCGTCCCTTATCACATTGTTTGGAAGTCCTCCCTGGATTGCGATCTCAGCCTGTTTTTGGAATTCTGACCACCAGACCACATATTGAGATGGGGACAGCAACATATTGAACAGCAATTGCCAATCAGCCAAAAGCATTTCTGTAGTAGCACTTGTGAGAGCTGCTAAGATTCCCTGGGTATAGCGTGATTGTAACCCATAAGTGGCAGCAGCATCCTTCAAGGATTTAACAAGTTTGAAAGACAGGGGGCTATGGACGGGGACTGGGTTGGCGCCTGCCAGGGCATTTGCTGGTACTACAAAGGAGACCGGATACGCTGCGCAGGCTTCCAACTCTTCCTCGGTTAACTCTCCTTTATCTTGGGTGGCAATGACAGCATGAATAAGATGGCCTCTTGTGTGGGGGGGGCGGATGTGAGCCGAAGCAGGTGCAGTGGGGCTTACCGACTCTGGTTGGGGTGTCACTGGGTACAAGGTTCCCAGGGATTACTCAGCAGACTCATACGGGGGGGGCTTGGTCTGCAGTTGGCGCATTGTTGAATTTATGATGAATCATTAAGCATTCTATGACCATGCACCAGGTGGTCAAAATTTGGATAGGGGCTCTAGGGGCCGAATGGAGATATTCCCCCAATTTAGTCCAGGTGGAGATTTTTAGGCTACCTTTCTCAGGGTAGGTTGGACATTGTTTCCAAATAAAGGATAACAGCGCAACCAAATCATTGTTTCTGGGATGGGGGAGTGTTTTTCCCCCATTAGCCGCAATTTTTATGGATGATTCGGTTAGTTGCCTCAATTCCTGCAGGTGCGCGACCTGTTGTTGAGAGAACTTTCCGCCCATACTCACAATTGTCCAGTCGTGTTTCAGATGGGATGAAGTGCACAGCCTCCCTCAGGTGAGTGGTATGGACGGTCCAAAGGGCTGATCTGGATCCGGCGTAGCCCACAGATCACACCTGGTCCAAGACGAACTGCTTTTTGCAGATCACATCGGGGTCACCAGATGCGGTTTTGGTCCGCACTTGGAAGGCCGCTCATTGGTTGCCAATGCATCAAGAAGACTCCATGCAGGTTCTTTCTCGGATAAGCTGACCCCAACACAGAGTCTGGGGGGCTCTTTTATTGGGTGAGTATAGGCAGGGTTTAGCAAATACACGTTACAAATAATGCCATATAAGGTATTTTAGCTATATGTGTTACCACATTACATTTTCCTATGCAAGCTCTATCTTTGTGCAAGCGAGGTATAGAAATGTTACCGTTTGTGGTTTCGTGGTTAGAACTGGATATGTAGAAACAGACAGACAGTGCAGCTACATTCTCTGCTGCTAACTTCCTGTACATGGTCCGACTCTGATAAGAATCTACACATACAGGTCACACAAAGGTTATATGTCAAATACAGAAGTAACTAATGGATCCTTGTATGTGATTCAGCTTTTACAGAAGCCTGCACACACAAGTTTTAATGGCTAATACAAAAGCAATTAATGATTTTATAGCAACTAGAGAGGGCCACTATGTAGAAGGCCCTTCTTCTGTGTGCCACCAGGTGTATCTCCCTAGGGGATGGGACCCGCAACATTCTCTGCCTCCCTGCTCTGATGGGTTGAGTAGATGTGACTGGCAAGAGACGGTCCCTCAGATAACCTGGTCCCGAGCCATGAAAGGCTTTATAGGTGGCAACCAACACCTTGAATTGCACCAGGAAGCTGCAGCCAATGCACCTCCTGCAGGAGAGGTGATACATCTGCACACCAGGGTCTGCACAAAACAATGCGAGCGACTGCATTTTGCACCAACTGGAGCTTCTGGATGCTCTTCAAGGGCAGCCCCATGTAGAACATGTTGCAATAGTCAAGACAGGAAGTGACTAGGACATGAGTGACCGTGAGTAGGGATTGTTGCTCCAGGAAAGGGCATTACTGGCATACAACCTGCAGTTGCACAAAGGCCCTCCTGGCCACAACTGCAGCCTGCTCTTTCAGCAAGACTTGTGAGTCCAGGAGAACCCCCAGATTATGCATGCAAGTCTGTTTGGGATAGTGCCACCCCATCCAAGACCAAAGGCAGCAATTCTCTCTAAGCCAATGAACCCCAAACCCAGAGCCACTCAGTCTTGCCAAGGTTTAGTTTCAACTTGTTGCTCCCCATCCAGCCCCTACAGCCTCCAGGCACTGTTACTAAGTCTGCATTACTATTACAATTAATCATCTCATCCTTTCTTTCACCCATCCCCTCCCACTTATGACTGCATGATTGTAACTTTGTTGATTGTATCCTTACGATTTATATTGATTGTTTCCTTGTATGATTTGATTGCTTCTTTGTACCCTATGACTATCATTGAGTGTTGTACTTTATGATTCTTGATGAATGTATCTTTTCTTTTTATGTACACAGAAAGCATATGCACCAAGACAACTTCCTTGTGTGTCCAATCACACTTGGCCAATAAAGAATTCTATTCTATTCTATTCTATTCGAGAAAGGACACAGCATCACCTTTTTTACCAATAAGGAGGTGAAATGGAGTCTATAATGTCACTTTCCTCCCCAGGACATCCAATAATAATAAGAAAAAAAAGTCCTGCCTGTAATTGTGAACCTCTGGCAGCTTTTTCTCTACACCCTTGAAAAGCCTGTACAGACTCATGGCAAAGTACCATGGGACCCTTACACAATATTAAATATTGAATGAGGAGTCCAGGAATCAAACACACTCTCTATTAAGACCCTTCCCAAATGTGTTCATTTTGTTATCTCTTCCAGTATCTGGTTGAATTGGCTGCTTTCCTTTGCCTTATGGGTCAGGTCCTCCATAGGATCATCTCTTCCTGTAGGCCTAAAGTGGAATGAGGAACTGGACTGAAACAGAGAAGTGTTACCTGGTCAATATTGATCATTTTGGAAAACCTTGGGTGAGACCATTTTCTAATCTAGGGGACCACAGTCAATGGGGTGTCATGGCCAGGCATGAGTAGAGAAACCATTTTTGTGATGGCAGCTGTTTGTTGAACCAGAAAGATTTACCTGGCACCTACATTATGGTCTTTTCACTGCTTTCTGCAGAACAGCTTATTGTCCCAGACCTTGGTTGCTATTTCACATAAATGGCTGCCCAATCTCTTCTTAAAAACCTCCAGTGATGGTGCATCCACAACATCTGAAGGCAAGTCATTCCACTGATTAATTGTTCTAAAAGCCAGGATACTGCTATCATATCACCTCAGCCCTTCTCTTCATTAGAATAGATATACTCTATTCCTGCAAACAGTTTTCATCTGTTTTAGCATCCAGTCACTTAGTCATTTTTACTGTCTTCTCTGCACTCTTTCTAGACTCTCAACACCTTTTTTATATCATGCTGACCAAAACTGGATGCAATATTTCAACTGTGGTCTTATTCCAGAATATAATACAATATTACATGTGCAGTTGTACTGTTGTAAGCCAAGCAGAATTATTCTAAGATGGGCAGCCATAACTATCTTTTAAAATTTTTAAAAATAGTTAAAAATAAACTATATTGAGGTGCAGAATATCCTTGACAAATGAGAATCATACAATATAAAATTGTCCCCATAAAAAAGTTACAGAATAGGAAGCCAGACTCTGAACAGAATGGGATAGGTCAAAATGAAGTAACTCAGGGATCATAAAGAAGTAAGACAAGGCAGTATTACTCTGTTCTCATTCATTTATACTGAAACTCTATTAAGATAATTTGGATTAGAAGAAGAGGAATGAAATTCTACATTGGTGGAACAAACATTAATAACCTCTTCTATGCTACCACACTTTTTTTTCAAATAAAAATCAAATTGTCCCAGTTGATCTACAGATAAGACAGTGGTGACATAAAACAAATGATTGCCAAGGCAAATGAAGAAAACCTCAACCCACAACAATATGGCATGAAAAGAAAGAAAGCAAACACATCAAAACTTCATCAAGATCAGCAAATTTCTAAACATTAGATAAAGCAAATGTGTTTCTCTAATGCTCTGACTTAATTGGTTTCAGAAAATATATGGTTAGTGATATTTTATGATTCTTCCTATATATGGATTGTGGTAAAATAATGATTCAAAAGTGTGCGTGTGTGTGTGTATACCCAAACAAAATGACCTCTTACACATCTCTAGTATACCTTATTATATCAGTCATAATTGAGACTTCACGTTTTAGAACATATAACAAAGATTTCACTTCCAACTATCCTATTTTATCTTAACAATAATTTGGGTAACAAATAACTTTCAAAATCAAGAGGCCTCATTGTTTTTCATTATTAGATGCTCCTTAGTGTTCATGTCAGGTCTCAGAATAAGGATGTAACATTTGGGGACAAAAATACAGCCAGTAAACCCAGGCTGGAGGCCAAGATGGAGAAGATCTGGACAGCCACCATGTATCTCCCTTTGGTGCTCAGGTAGGTGGGAACAAAGGAGATCCAAACACTGCAGAAAACCAGCATACTGAAAGTGATCCACTTGGCTTCATTAAAAGTCCCTGGAAGCTTGCGGGCCAGAAAAGCCACCAAGAAGCAGATGGCAGCCAGAAAGCCCATGTAGCCAAGGGCAGTGTAGAATATGATGACTGAGCCTTCGTTACATTGCAGGATGATCTGTCCTGGTTGAGAATGCAGGTCAGAATGTGGAAATGGGGGAGAGATTCCCAGCCATGTAAGGCAGATGCCCACCTGAACCCCTGAGCAGGACAAGACAATGGAGTTGGCCAGACTTTTCCCCAACCATTTTCTCATCCTGCTACCTGGTTTTGTCGCCAAAAATGCCACCACCACCATGATTGTCTTGGCCAGCAAGGAAGAGACTGCAAGTGAGAAAACCAGACTGAAGGTGATTTGTTGAAGAAGGCAGGTCACTTTCTGGGGCTGACCAATGAATAGAAGGGAGGTCAAAAAGGAAAGCAGGAGAGAGACTAGGAGAATGTAGGTGAGATCCCGGTTGTTGGCTTTGACTATGGGAGTTTCTCGGTATTTAATGAAGATTCCTAGAACTAAGGCAGTGGTTAGAGAGAAAAATAAGGCTGTTATAGCCAGGATGAGACCTAACATTTCTTTGTAGGACAGGAAAGTCTTAACTTTGGGGATACACTGATCTTGCTTCTGGTTGGAATACTGTTCATCTGGACACTTTTCACAATGGGCTGCATCTGGAAAACATGAATTGCTGTTTATCTAGCGATTCAGTGACATTTTATACCTCATGACCAACTGACTAGCGGTAGGGTGTATATGCACCAGTGAAGGTGTTATTTGCTTCTCTTCTGCCTTTTTTAAAGAGAAAAGTATTTCTATCATTAGAATCATGAATTTTAAAGGAAAAACAATTTACGCTAGATATTGACAGTTGAATAACACAAAAAGATACAGTTATAAGCATGAATAAAGTAGAAAATTATTATAGAAAAACATTGTCACCATCCCTTCTCTTTATTTGCCAAGCGCAAAACTGTCTTTCCAGAAACCATGTTCCAAAATTCTAAATCCTCTGTGTCGTGTGTGATATGTATGGTAGCCATTCTTGCAACTTCTATCATAGATACTTTAGATATTGTAAATATTGGCATTGTGGCAAATTCTATAATTTCACCTTCCAATGTGACAATCACTGACAAAATGAGTTGTTCCAGTTCTGTACCAGACTTGTAGAGTTATATTTTGAAAGAATATTTGGGGTTTCAATGTTTGTTTAGGTTTCTTTCTGAATATTCTGATGCATTTCATTCTCTGAATTCTTTTGAATTTGTTTGCATAACTACAACACATGATAAAATATTCCTTGTTTGTTTTATTGATTTACTGTTCTACGATTGGTCTGTTTTATCAATTGTTTATATATTTTTTTACTGTATGTAGAACATTTCCCCTTATATTATAACAGAGTGAATTTCCTGGATTCTCCACCTTCCAAAGCTGTTTTGATTTTTGGATTGCAATTATTTGTTTGATTTTTTTATCCATTTTATTATACAGTTGTTTATTTGTTCCATCTCCATGTCCTATTTCAAAAATTATTTACATATGCCTCCTAATAGTTCATCTTGGCTTTGTATACCTGTTTCAAATTCTTTCCTTTCTTAAGATTCTTCCATTTCTTTCAATATTACTTGTTACTGTTTCAGCAATTTCTGAAAACATCCACCATAGTAAAATCCTACTTTTATTGAACTCTAAACACTTCTGGGCATTTCTTTCTGTTTCCCAAGTATGGATGCAGCATACTGGCATAGGAGATTAAATCTTGGTTACTCTATGTGTCTCTAGAATAAAAGGCTGATGCTCCTTTTTTTATCCTTGAGCCACCTACCTTCCTGTGTGGAGATTGTTCCTTCCATACATGGAGAGCAGTCATAGCAGCACACTGGTTTTCCTTCCCTTGTGAGCTTGGTGTATCCTGGGAGGCAACTTTTGGTACACCTAGAAAAAGGGGCTTTCTAAACAAAAAGAAAATTATGGGAATCTGTGGATTAGGGAATTCATTTTCAAAGTGGAACTCAATGCAAAGAGGGGATCATGAACACAGAAGTTACTTTTAAGGTCTTTTCTCAAATATAATGAAAATATTTTTGTTTGGGTGATTTCAAGCAGCATATGATCTCAAGGTCATCTCAATATTCAGCAAAGACTAATGGCTCTCCTGTCCAAACATTTTTAGACTTCTGTTTGTAGACCAGTGAAATGCTATTATCAGGCACATGATACTTTCATTATTGCACTGGTAATGTTATCAAACTAGGGAATAAAATATTTGCAAGCAACCATGCTGATAGAGCATCAAGGATTGTACTGAGGTAAAACCCTCAGGGTCTAAGAGTTTTGTGTGGTTCCTTAGCTTCCTTACAGGAAACAAGCATCATTGGATTAGCCAAAATGCTTTCCATCCTAACCTAGAACAATGCTGGCATTTCCACAGTTAGCAATCCAGGAGACATCTAGGAGAAATAGTAGCATCTCCTTCAACCAGTTTTTCTTCATTAGCACAGAGCCTCCATCAAGGTGAGAAGACTGATGCAAAAGCAGGTGGATATCTAGGAATGGACGAATAATAATATCCACAAACAGGCACATCTGGTTACCTGGTTAAAGGAAGTTGGCCATACAATGACACTCTCATCGATAGAGAACTTGATATCTGAAGTGGCTTCCTCTTTTTCAATATTCCCTATTTTTACCCCAGCAGAAGACTTGTTGGGAAATACTGCCCAGTCCATAATATTGAAGTCCACAACAGGAATTCCAGCCTCATCCAAATAAACATCATCCACAGAAAGATTGTAAATCTGGAACTTTCTTAGAAAAGGATGGAGCTGAAAAGACATGGAGAATCACACTTTCCACGTAAACATTCTGTTTTGAACCCTAAGTCAGAAGTGGGATATTCAGCTCAGTGCCTCTGTCTGTCTGTGACAGGAAGATTATTCTCTTTCTCACTCCTTTCTTCCCTCCTTCTCTAAATCCCCATTCCCTCTCCCACACTCTCTCCCATTCTTTCTGTCTTTTTCTCTCCCATGCATAAACAGATATGCTTAAACCTTCTCTGTTCGTTTTTATGTTTTATGAAATTTTTAATCATCTCCTTTTAATGACCCCTTGGAGGATGGAGGGATTGCAACTGAATGGAGCTGAGTGTATACTGGCCAGATGCCCTTCCTGTTGCCAAAGCAGAGTTCTATTCAGCAGATATATTCTCATTGTGCCCAAAGGGAGAAATATCTGCCTCTGCCTATGATCACCACACCACTCTTTTAATGAAATTTTTAATCTCAGGTCAGAAACATGTTTGAACTCCAACAATCCCACCATCTTTTCAGGGTTGTTTCCCCACCTCTTGTGTTGAACTCCCACCTTTTAGATTTTTGGAAGAGTATCAAAACTCAATTTTGGGAGGACTTCCGGTGGCAAGGCAGCTGTCGAGGATGGTCTTTTTAGACCTACAGCCCCGTTGATCTGTAAAACCGTGAAAACAGCGTCAATCAGCTGTTTAGCGATTCAGAAACTTTTCCCTCAGGCAAAGAGGGGGAAGCGAGCGATCGGACGGAGGTAGAGCTCCCCTCGAGCCCCAGATTTTTAAGCCAGGGTCCGAAGGGTGTGAGCTCCCTTGGAGTCTGGTTATCTCCAGATCCGGGACTCTTCTGCGTTATTGCAACCATCCCTGAGAGCAAGGATTAACATCTGAAGTCTTTTAAAAGCAGGCGGAGTGGAGGCAGGAGCAGCTGAAATTGCAAGTATTGGACTTTAACTCGGGAACAAAAGCTAAAGTTTTGAAAAGACTATTGTAATGCAGAGTGAAAATGGCGCCTGAATGAGTCTCAAGGGGAGGAGGAGAAAGTAAAAAGTGAAAGTGGATCATTAAAGACATTGTTTAAATTTATACAGTATCGGGATTTAAGGAGATTAACTGGATTTAAATACATTATAAAGGACTGGCTCTACTGAATAAACAATGGCTGTTAAATCACTAAAAACCCTTACCTCTACTCCTAAATCTTTACCAGCACAGCAGTCTATATTACAAAGTTCGCTGCCAATTGCCCCACAAACCTTAACATTAGTGGAGTTACAAGAGGCACTGATGGGGGCTCTGAAATCACAAACTAAAGAAATACAAGTTAAATTGGAGTCTAATATGGAACAAATGAATAAAAAGGTGGAGGCAATGGGTGAGCAAATATCTAGAGGATTGAAAGAGGAGATGGAAGAAATTAGAGAGACTATCAATACTAAAAATAAAGAAATAAGAGAGGATATCCTATTTGCATTCCAGGGGGTGGCCAAACATATAGTAAGATTGGATGAAATTGTGGAAGAGATCAATCAGAGTAATTTGAAGCTGGAAGAAGAAATGAATGAGGTTCAAAATAAAATGGGAAAAATTGAAGAAGAAGTTTTGCTGACTCAATACAGAGACATGGAGTTTGCCTTGAGAGTAAGGGGCTTGAGAGAGAATCAGCAAGAAAATCTGAAAGAGATTTTTTCAAAGGCTTTTGCAACAAAGTGGACTGGCAGGTTGATGATCTTATAGAGGAAATAGACAAAACATTTCGTGTGAATTCTTGGCTGGCAAGGCAAAAAAATCTGTCAAGAGATGTGGTGATTTACTTTACAAAGAGGGGGATCCGAAACGATATCATACAAGCTTTCTATAATAATAGATTTAAGGTGGAAAATCAGGAGGTGTTAATACTGAAAGAAATTCCACCCAAGATCTTGAGAGGCAGAAGGGAGTTTGCTTTTTTGGCAGAGGATTTAAAAAAATGCCAGCTCCCATTTAGGTGGGAAATACTGGTTGGTTTGGTGGTGAACTATTTGGGTGCAAGACACCGTTTGATGACAGTTTTGAAGGCGAGAGATTTTTATATCAATGTGCTGAAAGCAGGAATTCCACTATCCCGGAAGTTAAAAAGAAATGGGGAAGAAGCAAGTCAGAAGCAAATAGTCATAGGAGTGACACCGCTGGCAGAAAAAGAAATACAGCAACTATTGGACCTCGAGCAGCCATTGGCAACAATAGCAGAAGTGAGGGAACAAAGAGTGACCAGAGCTACAACTAGACGTAAACAGGAAGAGCTGCAGGAGTGACAGCACAAAGTTCAAGAGACTGGCGTATCTAAAGCAGTGGGAGGAGCAAGGCCAAAGAGGCAGTCCGATCTGGATTTCCAAGAGATGCTTCAAAAGCTTCATGTTACCAAACATGGGAACTAAGTTTCTAACCCGGAATGTCAATGGTCTGAACTCACCACAAAAGAGAAGGAAAATATTTCATTACCTGAAGCAATATAAAAATGACATTATTTGTTTACAAGAGACACATATGAGAGCCAAAGATCAGAAATATTTGATAAATTCTAGATTGGGAAAACACTTTGTAGCATCTGCCCCAGAGAAGAAAAATGGGGTAGTGATATATTTAAAGAAGGAATTAATTGCTAAATTGATTGAAGCTGACATACAAGGAAGATATATCATAATTGAACTTTTAATAGAAGGGAAAAAGATGTTACTAATTGGAGTATATGCACCAAATCAGCAACAAGAAATTTTTTTTATAAATCTCTGCATAATAAAATTATTCAATGGGACTATAAATCTTACATTCTAATGGGAGATTGGAATGGAGTTTTGGAACCACAAAAGGATAAGAAAGGCCCTAATCAAGGTACCCAAAGCTGTGTTAGATTACCCAAATCCTTCTTTGAGATGAAAGATGATCTGGAGCTGAGAGATATTTGGAGAGAACGAAATGCTGAAGAAAAGGATTTTACTTTTTCCGATAGACATAAATCCTTTTCTAGGATTGATTTTATACTAATTACCAATGATTTTATTTCCAGGGTGAAGAAGATCAAGATCTTTCCAAGAACCATATCGGATCATAGTCCGGTGTGGATGGAGTTGGTTCAGGAGAAGGGAGAGGAGATCTTGGAGATTAAATGAAAACTTGTTCCGATATGAGGAAAATGTAAAAGAATGTAAAAAACAAATGAAGGAATTCTTTGTTATGAACATGCATAAAGGTTCTCCAATGGAAATAGTGTGGGATGCGAGTAAAGCTTATATGAGAGGAGTTTTAATATATTTAAATAATAAATATAGATGCAGAAAAGAACAAAAAAGAAAGGAGTTAGAGGAGAAGATAGGGAAAAAAGAAAAGGAACTTATATCGAACCCAAATGATAGAAAGGTGAAGGAAGCAATAAAGCTACTTAAAGGGCAGTTTAACATGTTGATGGCAGACCAGGTGGCAACCAATCTACAGTATGCCAAACACAACACCTTTTGTAATGCTAATAAACCAGGTAGATGGCTAGCCTACTTGCTAAGGAAAAAACAAAAATTGCATACTATAGAGAAAATAGAATATAAAGGAAAAGAGGTATATCAGCAAGATAGTATTAAAAAGGCTTTCTCAGAATTTTACTCCAAATTATATGCCAGTGATACAATTCAAGGGTCAGATATAGATAGATATTTACAGGGGATGAATGCTCCTTTACTGACACAGGAGCAAAGGGAAGGACTGAACCAATTAGTAACATCTGAGGAAATTATCTCAGCAATTAAGCAATTAAAAGTTGGTAAGGCTCCAGGGACAGATGGCTTGACAGCTATCTATTATAAGACTTTGCAGCTCGTAATGGTAGAACCTTTGAAGGAGGTATTTAGAATAATTCAGACAGGAGGTGAGATGCCTCCATCATGGAGGACAGCCTTCATAACACTGATTCCAAAGGAAGATCAAGACCTTAGTCAACCGAAGAACTATAGGCCAATATCTCTGTTGAATACAGATTATAAGATATTTGCAAAGATTTTAGCGAACAGATTAATGCAGGTTATGCAACAGATAATTCACAATGATCAGTCAGGATTTATAATGGGGAGGCAAATGAAAAGCAATGCAAGACAGATAGTTAACTTATTGGAATATTTGGAAAGAAATAACCAAGTCCCTGCAGCTGATTTTTTGGATGCAGAGAAAGCATTTGATCAACTGAACTGGCAGTTTTTGTTTAAAGTGATGGAAAAGATGGAATTTGGGGATTTTTTTCTACAACCTATTAAAGCAATATATCAGAAGCAAACAGTTCAGATTATTGTTAATGGTAGTCTAACAGAAGCGTGTAAAATAGAAAAGGAACACGACAGGGATGTCCCCTGTCACCATTATTGTTTATTCTAACATTGGAAATATTGTTGATTAAAGTATGGGAATCGAAGAGAATAAAGGGGATTAAAATAAGATACCATGATTACAGACTAAGAGCGTTCGCAGATTACTTGGTTATTACATTAAGTCAACCAAATCAATCAGTGATTGAACTAATGGAGATAATCACACAGTATGGACAAGTGTCGGGATTTAAGATAAATAAGCATAAAACAAAAATAATAACAAAAAATATGACTATAAAGCAAAAGGAGATCTTAGAAAAAGTAACGGGATTTGAAATAGCTAAGAAGGTTAAATATTTAGGAATATATATTACAGCTTCAAATATGAAATTATATAAAAATAATTACGAATCACTATGGCAAAAAATTCAAAAAGAAATGGAAAGTTGGAAAAAGCTACAGTTATCTTTGCTGGGAAGAATTGCAGCAGTTAAAATGAATGTTTTGCCAAAGTTTCTTTTTTTGTTCCAAATGATACCAATACTCAAGAAAGACACAAATGTGAATGAGTGGCAGAAAGGTATTAATAAATTTATTTGGGCAGGGAAAAGACCAAGGGTTAAGCTTAAGATAATGCAAGATGTACGGGAAAGAGGAAGCCTTAAAATGCCCAATCTGAGATTATATTATGATGCAGCTGTGTTATCAACAATCAGTGATTGGTTTAACATGACAGAAGAAAGAATATTGAATATAGAGGGATATGATTTATTATATGGATAGCATGCGTATTTACTGTATGATAAAAAGGTGGACAATGCTTTTAAGACTCATATACTAAGGAATGCACTGTTGCGTGTCTGGAAAAAATATCAATATAAATTAAATTATAAAATACCAATATGGGCAATACCCAGACATGCGATAGAAAATATAAATGTGGAACAGGAGCAAGATGTAATTACCTATAAAGAACTTTTAGTAATGGAAGGGGGTATACTGCGACTAAAATCTATTAATTTATTAAAAGAGGAACAGATAGTTCAGACATGGTTCCAGTATGGACAGTTACAAGCGAGGTGGAAAGAAGATCAGAAAATTGGTATTATGAGAACCGATGAAAATTTAGTAAAGCAAATTAAGGATCAAGGTCAAGCACATATTAAAAGGTTATACAAAGCATTGATTGAAATTGACTCGAAACGGAATTAGTTAAAGACTGTATGATAAAATGGGCACAGAATATTCAGGAGCCAATAACAATGGATATATGGGGAAAAATTGGGTGAGAAATGTGAAATTTACTCAAGCACAAAATTTAAGAGAGAATTTTTATAAAATGGTTTATAGATGGCATTTAGATCCTAAAAAATTAGCATGTATGTACCCGAATCAAAAACCTAAATGCTGGAGATGCGGTAGTGATGATGCAACATATTTTCATATGTGGTGGACATGCAAAAAAATTAAAGCTTTTTGGATAAAAATATGGTGGACTACCCAGAAGATTTTTAAGAAAAAGATAAGTTTTAAGCCGCAGCTGTTTTTGTTGGGTATTATTACAGATTGTACTGTTTTGGAAACTAAATTAATGTTACACTTAATAACAGCAGCAAGATTGTTAGTGGTGCAACACTGGAAGAAAGAAGATGTACCTACTATAGAAGATTGGATATTAAAAGTATGGAATTTAGCAGAAATGGCAAAGATATCAGCTTACCTGAAAGAACATTCACAAGAAAGATACATTCAGGACTGGAGAAAATGGATCGATTATATCCAAAATAGATATGGGACTAAAAAGTTTCAAATAGCCTATGAATGAAGATCAGAAGCTAAGATGATATGTTAAGAGATATGTTATTATTATTATTTTAGTCTGTGTTAAGGGAGTTAAAGTTCAGAAGGGGGTATAAGTGTTTATAGTTTGTTAGTGTATGTTTGAATAAGATTGTCAGATATAACACCCTGTATTTTACTCTGGGAAGTCTGGGGGGGGAAGGGCGAGGGAGGGATGGGAGGGGGGGCTTATTGTTTAAAAAATGTCCTTTTTGTAAAACTTTTCAACAAAAAAACCTCAATTTTGGTAATTGGCTTGTATCCTTGAAGTGGGGCGCTCATCACTGAAAGTTTTTGTTGGGGTAAGAAGATCTCATCCAAGTGCTGTTCATAAGGTTTACTTGTCAAAGGAGAAAGAAAGATAAAAAGGATCTTGGGAGACTGAAAATGCAGAAGAAAATTGCCAGGATACATGACCAGGAAGCGGTAGTGAGAACCAAGTCAACCCATCTGCTTATTTTTTGAAGAGAAGAAAGACTTGACCATTCCTTGCATGGCAGGACAGGAACTCCATCAGACCAATATTGAAGTTTAAGACCTTAAAACCTTTATGATGGTTACTGTCGCATTTGGTATTTATTTCACAAATACAGGTAGTCCTCAACTTACAGGTGCAATTGAGCCCAAAATTTATGTTGTTAAGTGAGATTTTGTTAAGTGAGTTTTGGCTCATTTTATGACATTTCTTGCCACAGTGGTTAAGTGAATTGATAAATTAGTAAGCTGTTTAAATCTGTCTAGTCCATTGACTTTGCTTTTCAGAAGGTTGCAAAAAGTGATCACCTGACCCCAGGAAGCTGCAACGGTCATATGTATGAACCAGTTGCCAAGCATCCGAATTTTGATCCCAATGTCACGGAGCTGCTATAATGGTTGTAACTGTGAAAACCGGTCATAAGTCCCTTTTTTCAGTGCTATTACTACATCAGACCTATATTGGAGTTTGAGTCAGAATTTGATGGCTACTGAGGCATCTGTTACTTATTTATTTCACAAATATATGAAACTTTCCTCTCTCTCTTGAGACAAGGTCTATTCTTACAAGCATCCTGAACCAACATACAGGTGAAACTCGAAAAATTAGAATATCGTGCAAAAGTTCATTTATTTCAGTAATGCAACTTAAAAGGTGAAACTAATATATGAGATAGACTCATTTCATGCAAAGCAAGATAGTTCAAGCCGTGATTTGTCATAATTGTGATGATTATGGCTTTCAGCTCATGAAAACCTCAAATCCACAATCTCAGAAAATTAGAATATTACATGCAAATAATAAAACAAGGATTGTACATAGAACAATATCAGACCTCTGAAAAGTATAAGCATCCATATGTACTCAGTACTTGGTTTGGGCCCCTTTTGCAGCAATTACTGCCTCAATGGGGTGTGGCATGGAAGCTATCTGCCTGTGACACTGCTGAGGTGTTATGGAAGACCAGGATGCTTCAATAGCGGCCTTCAGCTCTTCTGCATTGTTCGGTATCATGTCTCTCATCTTTCTCTTGGCAATGCCCCATAGATTCTCTATGGGGTTCAGGTCAGGCGAGTTTGCTGGCCAATCAAGCACAGTAATCCCACAGTCATTGAACCAGGTTTTGGTGCTTTTGGCAGTGTGGGCAGGTGCCAAGTCCTGCTGGAAAATGAAGTCAGCATCCCCATAAAGCTTGTCTGCGGAAGGAAGCATTAAGTGTTCCAAAATCTGGTAGATGGCTGTGTTGACCCTAGACTTAATGAAGCACAGTGGACCAACACCAGCAGATGACATGGCTCCCCAAATCAACAGAGACTGTGGAAACTTCACACTGGACTTCAAGCATCTTGCAGTGTGTGCCTCTCCATTCTTCCTCCAGATTCTGGGTCCTTGATTTCCAAATGAGATGCACAAGTTGCTCTCATCAGTAAAGAGGACTTTGGACCAATGAGCAACAGACCAGGTCTGTTTTTCTTTAGCCCAGGTAAGACACTTCTGACATTGTTTGTTGTCCAGGTGTGGCTTGAAAAGAGGAATACGACATTTGAAGCCCATGTCCAGGATCTGTCTGTGTGTGGTGGCTCTTGATGCACTGACTCCAGCCTAAGGCCACTCCTTGTGACAGTCCCCAACACTTTTGAATGTACTTTTCCTGACAATCCTCTCCAGGCTGCGGTCATCCCTGCTGCCTGTGCACCTTTTTCTTCTGCACTTTTAACTTCCACATAACTTTCTATTAATGTGCTTTGATACAGCACTTTGGGAACATCCAACTTCTTTTGCAATTACCTTTTGAGGCTTTCCCTCCTTATGGAGGGTGTCAATGATGGTTTTCTGCACAACTGTCAGGTCAGCAGTCTTTCCCATGATTGTGATTCCTACTGAACCAGACTGAGAGACCTTTTAAAGGCTCAGGAATCCTTTGCAGGTGTTATATCTTAATTAGCTGATTAGAGTGGGACACTTTGAGCCTAGAATATTGCACCTTTTCACAATATTCTAATTTTCTGAGATTGTGGATTTGTGGTTTTCATGAGCTGTAAGCCATAATCATCACAATTATGGCAAATCACGGCTTGAACTATCTTGCTTTGCATGTAATGAGTCTATCTCATACATTAGTTTCACCTTTTCAGTTTCATTACTGAAATAAATGAACTTTTGCACGATATTCTAATTTTCCAAGTTTCACCTGTACCTGCTTTGGTCTAGAAGATTCAAGGACAGAATCTGTCTCTTTCTCTCTAAGCCTCCACATCTGGTCAGAAAAAGTATTAGAAACTGACAGCTGTTACTGGAATTCCCCCCATCCATATCTATCCCTGCTTACCTCTGATATAACATTTAAGAATGGAAAGGAAACCATTAGTGGCATTTTGTAATAGAAGTCTTACCTGCCATGGCTGTATTGTCTGGGGTGCCTGATGGTTCCCAACACTCATCCTTCTCTGACTCCTTTGGGAGGGAAAGGCAGCATGGAGGACCCAGGCCACAACCTGGATTGTTGTGGAAATACTGGAGCCATCCTCAGACAAGATTCTTTCAACCAGATCCTGGGGAGGGGTTTCCCAGGTCTCTTTTTCCAGGCATCTATTCCAAACTTTCTTAGACAAGAAGGGGATTGAATAGGAGCACTGAAATGCTGCCTCTCCAAACTTCCCTGTAGCAGAATAATGTGAATTAAAATCATAATATCGTGTCCTTTTCTTTGTCTGAGTTATGAATGATAACAAAAGATGGTTATGGTGTAGATTAAGCAATCGGTAAAAAATTCTCACACTTATATCTGACAAAGCTGTGGCAATCCATACTCTTTCCCCAAAATGGATTTCAACTTTCTCAATTTCTCGTATTAGTACTGCTAGTATTAGTGTGGCCTCAAAGTTCAATTGACAAACAATACTTTTTACTTTAGCATCGCTAAAATATTGAACAATGTTCTTGTTCCTCTTTCCTATAAGAACCATGGGTAGCCTTTCTGAGAAGGCAAGACAGATGCCTTTCCTTATGACTGCTGGAACAAAAGTTCTTCTGAATTTTTCTCCACTTTCGTTGTCCGGAGCAGTGAGACCGATCCACGTCCATTGGAAATGCAGGAGCAGATTAACAATTACCAAGTGGGGAGGTTCTTGTTTTGGATTCACCCGGTAGAAAAAAGGGAAATGATGTTTCTGCTCTGGAATGTGGCTAATGACCCCGTAATTTATCTAAGATGAAATAGAAAAAAAGATAGTCCATTGCTTTGCTATTAAGGACAAAAATAAGTGCTTACCTCTAATGGCTTTTGCCCCATGGCAGAGAAATTCCTTCCATCTGTCCTTCAGCTATAAACTCCTGCCAGCATCACAGATATTTCAACATCTGTACAAGAACGAAGGACAAAATAGTGCAGAAATGCTAGCTCATCTATCTATGCCTCTGTGCCATGGCCTGTGGGAAATGGGACATTATGTGAACTTAGCAAAAAATGTGTCATCTGGGAGTGTTTTCAATGTCTTTAAATGAAGGTAGAGGAAAAAATCCTCTTAAAATAACTTTTCCCTCTTTTCTTCCATTACTGTCCTTGAGATTCCCCCCTCCTCCAATTTGGTTGGAATAAGGGAGAAGAGATGTTTTTGTCTCCCAAGTCATGTGACTGTTGTTATTGGAAGACAGAAAGAAGAGGCAGAAGGATTTGCATAGAAGTAGCAAATTTCATGTGCAGGATGGTTGAGAGCATTTCAGTTGAGCTATGGAGAAAGGTTTGTTCAGTTGCAAAACTTCTATGAAACCCCCTCTCTCACACACACACACACACACACACTCACACTGTGTATGTGTGTGAGAGAGATCTATCTATCTATCTATCTATCTATCTATCTATCTATCTATCTATCTATCTACCTACCTAAATCTAAGGTGTGCAATGATGCCAGAACAAGGAAAGAATTATTTGAATTCCTAGTGGAAATATACCATTTCATGTATCCTTTATATACAACGACTCATTGCAATGTATTCTCTGATCCTTTTTGGAGTATTGGAAGATTTGGCAAAGTGAAAATTCAATATTCATTCCTACCTGTGGGAATTTGTAGATGCCCAGCATGGTTGAAATGGAATTAAAGAGATCAGAATTTGTCCCTTCAAGAACTGCCAGCAGGTTCTTTTGTTTTCCGCATCTGTAGTTTGGGATGTTGTCTTGCCCTCTAGAAAGCAAGGCCATCATGACATCATATGTTATCCTTGCATTGAAATAGTTCTCATAGATGCTGTAGCCCAGGGTGATGTTTGGTAACATTCTTGGATTCTGGTTGATCTCATGTATGGCAAAGAAGAAGGGTAAGATGTGCCCAAAGCTCATCATTTGTACACTGCAAGTTAAAAGATTTCAGTTGGACTTCATCTTGATTTTGAGTTTGGGTTCAATAGATAAAATCACATCATATTTCTTGAAGCTATTCTTTTAAGGACAATTGTATTGTTATCTAATGTATTTAATCTGGAAAGTTCAGAAATCCACAATCTAAAATCATTGATGGAAAGCATTACTCTGGACGGCTAGAAGACTGTTTGCACTCCTTCAAGATGTATGTCATTGTACCCATTCCTGGCCATTGTTGTCCTCCTGTTTGTATTTTTGCTATGAACTCTACATTGAGTTGAGTTCATTTGGAATGTAGCTGCACAGGTAATAAATGTGCCAATTATTTATTTTATTTTATTTATTTATTTTATTTTGTCAAGCAATTATAAGATAACAAGTATAAGAATAAACATGGTTATGAATACATGAAATGGATATAAATTAAAAGAAACATTAGGAAAGGGAGGGTAGGCACATTGGTGTGCTTATGCACATCCCCTACAGACCTCTTAGGAAAGGGGTGAGGTCAATAGTAGACAGTCTAAGGTTAAAGTTTTGGGGGTTTGGGGAAGAAACCAGAGAATCAGGTAGAGTATTCCAGACATTGACCACTCTGTTGCTGAAGTCATATTTCCTGCAGTCAAGTTTGGTGCGGGTAGTAAGGGACATTTAATTAATTTTTTAACCAAATTTTTAAATGGGTTAGGGAGGGGAGGGGTGTGTAGGTCTTGGTGGGAACTTGGGGGGGGGTTCCGCCGTACCAAAGTCAATCTCTGTCCAGGTCGGGAGTGGGTCATGGCAGGGGAGGGATGGGGCTGGGGGGCTCTGGGGCTCTTGGGGAAAGGGTGGGGATTGCTATCCCCATGGCAATTGGGAATGGCAGGAAATGGAGAGGCAGAGGGCTGGATTGGAGCTTGGGAGTGCTCCCCCGCTATCTTCGAGTGGTGGCACGCTCCAACCCTCGTGCTTCTGCCCATTTACCCGGGGGTACAGGAGATCAGGCCCCTGTGCTCAGGTTGGTTTATGTGAATGCCAGGTTCGTGATGAACAAAGCTCCCCTCATCTGTGAATTGATTGAGGAGGAGCACGTGGACCTGGCTTGCATCACAGAGACCTGGTTGGGCTCAGAGGGAGAAGTCCCTCTGCATGAATTATGCCCTCCAGGTTTCCGGGTGCTACACCAACCTCGAGCCCAGGGCAGGGGCGGGGGATTGGCAGTTGTTATTAAGGAGACCCTTTGTCCGAGGGAGGTCACTGTCCTGCAGATAGGCGGGTGTGAGTCTCTCCTCCTGAGGCTGGGCCCTGGTGGTCAGTTGGGTCTGTTGCTCATGTACCTTTCACCCAGCTGCATGCAACAGCCCTGCCTGAGCTACTTGACATCCTTTTGGGGGTGGCGGTTGAGTTCCCCAGACTTATTGTCCTGGGGGATTTCAACTTGCCTTCTCTGGGTGGGGCATCAAGGATGGATCAGGAGTTCATGGCTTCCATGATGTCTATGGACCTGACCCAAATAATTCAGGGTCTGACCCAGGGAGGGGGGCACATGCTCGACCTGGTTTTTATCTCCGGACAGTGGTGTAATGATCTGGGTGTGGGATCACCAACTATTCAACCCCTGTCATGGACCAATCATTACCTCCTCCAACTGGTCTTCCATCATGCCACCCCTCATTGCTGGGATGTGAAACCGACCAGGTGGTTCCACCCCAGGCGCCTGATGGACTCAGATGAGTTCCAGATGGCACTTGGGTTATTTCCTGCCTCCCTTACCCACAGCTCGGTCGAGGCCCTGGAGGACGCCTGGCAAAGGGCTGCCTCAGAGGCTCTCGACCACGTTGTCCCTTTGCGGCCCCTGACCTGATGCAGATCTCGGTTGGCTCCCTGGTTTTCTGCAGAGCTCCGAGAGATGAAGAGCTGGAGGAGGGGCCAGAGAGCAGTTGGAGGTCCAGTCGGTCCGAATCTGACTGAGCACAGTTGAGATCTTTTATGAGATCTTATCTTGTGGCGATGAGAGCGGCGAAGTATGCTTATTTCTCCGCTCTCATTGCATCCGCATATAATCGCCCGGCCTCCCTGTTTGGGGTCACTGTTTGGGGACCCTTTGCAGGGGTGGGCCGAGGAGTTTAGTCAGCATCTGCTGGATAAGATCGCTCAGATCCGGGCTGGTTTGGACTCCGACTGGCTAGAGTCAGATGACGGAGGAACGATGGATCTTGTGGATATTATCTGGGAAGAGTTTGAGCCTGTGACTCCAGATGAAGTGGATAGCATCATGGGGAGGCTGAGTTCCACCACATGTTTATTGGACCCGTGTCCCTCCTGGCAGGTTTTTACCACCTGGGAGGTTACACGTGGCTGGCTCCAGGCAGTGGTAAATGCTTCATTGAGGGAGGGATCCTTCCCTGCCACCTTGAAGGAGGCTGTGGTGAGGCCTCTCCTTAAGAAGCCTGCCTTGGACCCAGCCATTTTGAACAATTTTCGTCCTGTCTCCAACCTTCACTTTGTTGCGAAGGTTGTTGAGACCGTGGTGGCTAGTTACCTTCCGGGGTTCCTGGAGGAAGCTGATTATCTAGATCTGTATCAATCGGGTTTCAAGTCCGGGTACAGCACTGAGACGGCATTGGTCGCACTGGTGGATGATCTCTGGAGGGCTCGGGACAGGGGTTATTCCTCTGTCCTTGTCCTGTTAGATCTCTCTGTGGCTTTTGATACCATCGACCATGGTATCTTACTGCGTCGCCTCGGGGGCTTGGGAGTGGGAGGCACTGTTTTGCAGTGGTTCTCCTCCTACCTCTTGGGTCATTCGCGGTCAGTGTTGGCAGGAGGACAGAGGTCGACCTCGAGGCCCCTCTCATGTGAGGTCCCTCAGGGGTCTGTCCTCTCTCCCCTCCTGTTCAACATCTATATGAAGCCGCTGGGCGAGATCATCCGCAGTTTTGGGGTAAGGTATCACCAGTATGCTGATGATACCCAGCTTTTTATCTCCACCCCAAACCAAATCAGTGATGCCCTCGACGTGATGTCCTGGTGCCTGGAAGTGGTGGGGATCTGGATGGGAAGGAACAGTCTTCCACTCAACCCAGCCAAGACTGAGTGGCTGTACGTACTGACATCGCGGGTTTGCCAGGATGTTCCACCATTAGTTATGGGGGGAGAGGTGTTGCCCCCCTGTAGATAGGGTGCGCAACTTGGGTGTCCTCCTGGATGCACGGCTCAGTTTGGAGGAACAGGTGGGAGCTGTGACCGGGGGCCATTTGCCCAGGTTCACCTGCTGCACCAGCTGCACCCCTTTCTGGACCGAGATGCCTTACGTACAGTCACTCATGCACTTGTTACCTCCCGTGTTGACTACTGCAATGCTCTTTACATGGGGCTGCCCTTGCGGACCACTCGGAGGCTTCAACTGGTGCAGAATGTGGCCACGCGGGTTGTGATGGGAGTGTCCTGATACTCCCATGTTACACCCCTCCTGCGTGAACTGCATTGGTTGCTGGTTGCCCTCCAGGTGAGATTCAAGCTGCTGGTACTTACCTATAAAGCCCTACATGGCTTATGTCCAGGGTATTTGTGGGAGCATCTCCTGCCAGCAACACCTGCTCATCACTCTGTGCACTCCCACAGATAGGGCCTCCTTGGGGTGCCGTCAGCTAGACAGTGTTGGCTGGTGACCCCCAGGGGTAGGTCCTTCTTGGTGGCAGCATCCACCCTGTGGAATCAGTTACCTCTGGAGCTTCGGTTGGCCCCTGACCTTTGTTCCTTCTGTCGCAACCTGAAGACGTGGTTTTTTCAACAGGCTGGCCTGGATTCAGGGGTGGGTTTTTTATGGGTTTTATTTGTAGTTTCGTTAGGGTTTTAGATGTTTGTTTGGGTTCTCTATTTAATATCTTTTAATAATTTTATTATTTATTTATTTATTTAATTGGACTTGTATGGCCCCCCTCTCCGAGAGGACTCGGGAAGGCTCACAATTAAAAGACAACAATAAATATTTAAAAAGAATTAAACCAAGCAAGCCCAATCACTAAAATTAATTTAAAATAAATTTAAATTTTAAATTTTGTATTCTGTGTTTTTATTGTTGTGAGCCGCCCTGAGTCCTTCGGGAGATAGGGCGGCATACAAATGCAAACAAACAAACAAACAAACAAATAAATAAATACCTTGAGTTTGTATCTGTTGTGTGCTCTTGTATTGTTATGGTTGAATTTGCCTATGTAACACTACTTCTTCATTACTACACAAGTTGCCAGTGTGCTTCTATGTGCTATTCATGGCTTTGCCACCTTTAAAAGCACTTTATGGTTTGAAACTGAGTTATCTGAGGGACAGTGTTTTCCAAGTGGTTTCTCCCAATCCAGTCTGATCAGGAAGGATTCTTCAGGTCCCACTGGCCCAATATATGCAGATTGGTGGAACATAGAACATTTGCCCTTTCTTCCATAGCATCTGCACTGTATAGAACATCTTTTCTCTGAAGAGGAAAGTGACATGTCTGGTATTATGTGTCCAATACTTGCTTCTTAGTCACCTTTGCTGTCCACGCAATATGCAAGTTGATTTTCTTTCCATCTTGCATTTTTAAGCTCCAACTTTTACAACTACAGATAGCTATGGGGAACACAATAGAGTTGACTGACCTATATTTGATTGTTGGGCTGATGTTCTAGGCTTTCCATATTTAGTTCATGTTCATCGTTGCTGTGCAGCACAGTGCAATTCAATGTTTTACTTCTGTGCTACATTCACTGCTTTGAGCTATCTGTGGTCCCAGGAAAGTGAATTTTTCCCTGCATTCTATATCTTCACTGTCAATTTCTACTTTGATGTTTCCCTTCCTTGCAGCAGTCATCAGCTTGGTTTTTTGATGTTCAGAAAGAGGCCAACATTCTCATTTTTGTCTTTCATTTTCTTGATGAGATGTTCCAGGCCTTCTTTGGTTTATGAGAAGAGACATGTATCGTTGGCAAATTGAAGATTGCTAATATTTCTTCCACCAATCTTTACCCTGATTTTTGATTCTTTGTTTATTTAATAGGCTAGGCTTAATAGATCATTCTAAGTGATTGCTGTAAGTCAGCATTGATGGGATAGCTCTTAATATTACCAGTATCATCCAAAGTATCTAGTGATACCTGTGCCTCATCTGAGGCAGCCAAGGCTAGAGGGGGCTTCCGCTTGGGAGGCATAAATTTCTTCCTTAACTGTGTTTGATGGGAGAAAAGGAAAGAGCTCAATTCTGGAATAATTCAGTAGTTATTGGATCAGACTCTTCTGGAAAAATACAGTGTATCTCTGAAACTCTCCAATTTGTCCTTCCTTACTGCTCATTTAATAGGGAGATTGAACACACTCATATTTCCAAGGCTCACCAGACTGTATCCTAGTTCAGGTGACTTTTACACTTTTTATTTTCTCTTTCACATTGTTCTCATGCAGGAGCCTATAATATTTCTTAATTTTGCATCTCATCTGGCAAAATTCAGAAGAAAATAATAATTTGCTAGCCATGACAAAACCATTCCTCCCTGTGTTCCATTGGTAGCCATTACATCTTTAATACTAAAACTAACATTCCTTTGTCGTTAAATAATATTTTACTTTTACTGTTATCTTTTCAAAGAGTATACTTATAAAATAATATTTTATGATATCTGTAATTTTCAGGGCTAGATGGCTCATGTCGTATATGACAATATTAAAAATTACAGCATATGAAGTTTTATGTTCATAACATCCATCAGAGATATTAATCTTTTGTGTTGAAATGGTTCTTTAGTTTCATGCTATGAATATTAATTTAATTATTTCTATTACTTTCCTCACAGTCTGCAAGTACTGATTCTTTCATAGGGAAGGATTATACATTTTAATGTTATTGTTAATGTATGCTGATTCAGTGACTGAATCTAATATCTAAAATAAGGTATTATGTTTCAACACATCAAATCATTAATAATTCTGTCATATAATAATATTAACCATATATCAGAAATGATTTTTCTTTGTAACAGATTAAATGAATTCTACTAAAATCAATTCCTTTTTAAATCAGATGGATGGTGCTTTTAGAATTTTTAGATATACCACACCCAGTGTCACTTACAGTGATACCTGCCATGGTATTTGGGTTCTTTATCCTTTTTATGGATTTCATTAGTTTAAACAAAAAGTAGACAGGAAGAGAGTGTACCTGCCATGGAAAGCAAAATTTCACTCTCAACTTTTGAGAGCCCAAATTGGACACAAGCCACCTTATGAAAGAAAGCCTTGGAGGGAAAAATTCTAGATAGATAGATAGATAAATAGATAGATAGATAGATAGATAGATAGATAATGTAGATGTCATCTTCATGAAAAACATTGAAGAGAATGGGAATATAAAATGGGACAGAACCTTACTTCTTTACCTTCAACTAAAAGGCAATCTACTGATTCTCTGTAGCTTCACAGAAGGCTATTTTGGGAAGAGCCAAGATTCCCCACATTCAGTGTAAGCCTTTTCCTTAAAGCAAAGGAAGAGAGGGAAAGGTGACTGACACCAAGTATTGGCAAACGGGAATCACCCATATTAAAAAGAAGGAAGGATAAAATTAATCGCCAGGGTTAAGTACACGTCAGGAGTTACCTTCGAAATCTGTTACTCGGAGGCTGAAAGAAAACGTACGGTTCAAATACAGTGCTAGATGTAGATATGATTGCACCAATCACGAAGTGTCCTGGTTTGTAGTAGTTAAAAAGCTTTCCTTCTTTTTGCACACTCAATGGGCATTTGGTCATCATTGTGGCACAGGGAAAATGGGGCACCAGGAAAAGCAGCATCAGCAGTAATTCAGATATCATGATGGAGATCTTGTGCAGTTCTCTGAGGCAGGCACCACTGTCTTTGGTCTCAGAGCTTTCTCTGAGCACAATTCTCTTGCCAAAGAACACCAATGCACTGACATGATCAAGCAAAATGAAATGAAGTCTGGCTCATTAAAATGGCAGCATTAAGTTTCTGCATAATTCTGACTTCAGGAGTCTCACCATATCCTCTCCATCATCCTTGAGGCTCTTTTGAACCCGATCTTCACATCTTTTATCAGAGTTATTAAATATTAGTCAAATCTGTTGGTGAGAATTAGTAAGAGAGTCCCTGCCTAGGTTTCAAAAGGACCATGAGCTGAGATAAGTCCCTAGAAAGAAATACAAATAATTGTAATTTTGATAATTATAGAGGGATGAAGGGATCCCAGTTGATTCTCTGGATGACTTTGTTTACTGGTGTACATGTGGGGGGCGAACTCTGCATGACTCATTGGCTTAACTCTTATTTAACCGTCATGAAAATAACAATTCAGGAAATGCTTTATTTGCTTTACTTAAGAAACCTATTCTTGAAATACTAAAGTTGCAATATCGTTTTTAAATTTTTATTTATTTATTTATTGAATTTATAATGCCACCTATTCACACACGGCAACTCAAGGGGCCTTACAAAATATAAAACCTCATTTAAAACAGTAAAACTAATTTTAAAAAATCAAATAAATTAATATAATATAATAAAATAAAATCACCCCCCACTCCCTGCTACAGTGACAGCAGATCACATGAGCCATTTAATGGGCTCCATCCCTCTCTGGGTTCCCCAGGCCCACTAGCAGATTCAGGTTCTTCAATGCCTTCTGGAAGAGTATTAGAGAGGGAGCCATTCTAATCTCTGGGGGAATGATGTTCCAGAGAGAGGGAGCCACCATGGAGAAGGCCCTTTTTCTGGGTCCCACCAGGTGTATCTCCCTAGGGGATGGGACTTGCAGCATTCTCTGCCTCCCCACTCTGATGGGTTGAGTAGATGTGACTGGCAAGAGATGGTCCCTCAGATAACCTGGTCCTGAGCCATGAAAGGCTTTATAGGTGGCAACCAACACCTCGAATAGCACCCAGAAGTTGCAGCCAATGAAGTTCCTGCAGGAGAGGTGATACATTTGCACACCGGGGGCCGGAAAAAACTATGCGGGCCGCTGCATATTGCACCAACTGGAGCTTCCAGATGCTCTTCAAGGGCAGCCCCATGTAGAGCATGTTGCAATAGTCAAGACAGGAAGTGACTAGGGCATGAGTGACTGTGAGTAGGAACCGCTGGTCCAGGAAAGGGAGTAACTGGCGCACAACCTGTAGTTGTGCAAAGGCCCTCCTGGCCACAACCACCACCTGCTCTTCGAGCAGGACTCGTGAGTCCAGGAGAACCCCAGATTATGCACACAGTCTGTTTGGGATAGTGTCACCCCATCCAAGACCAAAGGCGGCAAATCTCTCTGAGCCAATGAACCCCAAACCCAGAGCCACTCATTCTTGCCAAGGTTTAGTTTCAACCTGTTGCTTCCCATCCAGCACATAACAGCCTCCAGGCACTGTTACTAAGTCTGCATTACTATTACAGTTAATCTTTTCATCCTTCCTTTCAACCATCCCCTCCCACTTATGACTGCATGATTGTAACTTTGTTGATTGTATCCTTACGATTTATATTGATTATTTCCTTGTATGATTTATTTGCTAATTTGTACCCTATGACTATCATTGTTGTACTTTATGATTCTTGATGAATGTATCTTTTCTTTTTATGTACACAGAGAGCATATGCACCAAGATAAATTTCTTGTGTGTCCAATCACACTTGGCCAATGAAGAATTCTATTCTATTCTATTCTATTCTATTCTATTCTATTCTACTCTACTCTGTTTTTTTATTATTATTATTATTATTATTATTATTATTATTATTATTATTATTATTATATTGGATTTCTATGCTGCCCCATCTCCCGAAGGACTCGGGGTGGCGTACAATCATAAAAAATACAATACAATTAAAAAGAGTTAAATAGGAAACCCAATAATCAATTAAAATTAATAAAAAAACAATTCACTAAAACCCCATCCCCTCCATCAGTCCAGGTTGGCAATTTGGAAAAGACATGTTTTCAGGCCATGATGGAAGGATTGAAGGTCAGGGGCCACCCAAAGCTCCAGGGGCAGCTGATTCCATAGGGTGGGTGCTTCCACAGAGAAGGCCCTAACCTTCACACAATATAAAATTGTCCTCGTAAAAACCTTACACACAGGATAGGAAGCCAGACTCTGACAGGATAGGATAGGACAAAATGAAGTAACTCAGGAATCATAAAGAAGTAAGACAAGGCAGTATTACTCTGTTCTCATTTATTTACATACTGAAAGTCTATTAAGATAATTTGGATTAGAAGAAGAGGAACCAAGTTCTACATCAGTGGAACAAACATTAATAACCTCTTCTGTGCTACCACACTTTTTTTTCCAAATAAAAATCAAATTGTCTCAGTTGATCTACAGCAAGAAAGTGGTGACATAAAATAAATCATTGCCAAGGAAAAGGAAGAAGACCTCAACTCACAACAATATGGCATGAAAAGAAAGAAAACAAACACATCAAAACTTCATCAAGATTAGTAAACAACTATCATACCTTCTAATCATTAGATAAAGCAAATGTGTTTCTCTAATGCTCTGTCTTAATTGGTTTCAGAAAATATATGGTTAGTGATATTTTATGATTCATCCTGAATATGGTTTGTGGTAAAGTAATGATTCAAAAATGTGTGTGTGTGTGTGTGTGTGTGTGTGTGTATACCCAAAGAAAATGACATCTTACACATCTCTAGTATACCTTATTATATCAGTCATAATTGAGACTTCATGTGAAAGAGAGTTTTTAGAACATATAACAAAGATTTCACTTCCAACTATCCTATTTTATCTTAACAATAATTTGGGTAACAAATAACATTCAAAATCAAGAGGCCTCATTGTTTTTCATTATTAGATGCTCCTTAGTGTTCATGTCAGGTTTCAGAATAAGGATGTAACATTTGGGGACAAAGATACAGCCCAGTAAACCCAGGCTGGAGGCCAAGATGGAGAAGATCTGCACAGCCACCATGTATTTCCCTTTGGTGCTCAGGTAGGTGGGGACAAAGGAGATCCAAACACTGCAGAAGACCAGCATGCTGAAGGTGATCCACTTGGCTTCATTAAAAGTCCCTGGAAGCTTGCGGGCCAGAAAAGCCACCAAGAAGCAGATGGCAGCCAGAAGGCCCATGTAGCTAAGGGCAGTGTAGAACATGGTAACTGAGCCTTCATTACATTGCAGGATGATCGCTCCTGGTTGAGAATGCAGGTCAGAATGTGGAAATGGGGGAGAGATTCCCAGCCATGTAAGACAGATGCCCACCTGAACCCCTGAGCAGGACAAGACAATGGAGTTGGCCAGACGTTTCCCCAACCATTTCCTCATCCTGCTACCTGGTTTTGTGGCCAGAAATGCCACCACCACCATGATTGTCTTGGCCAGCAAGGAAGAGACTGCAAGTGAGAAAACCAGACTGAAGGTGATTTGTTGAAGAAGGCAGGTCACTTTCTGGGGCTGACCAATGAATAGAAGGGAGGTCAAAAAGGAAAGCAGGAGAGAGACTAGGAGAATGTAGGTGAGATCCTGGTTGTTGGCTTTGACTATGGGAGTTTCTCGGTATTTAATGAAGATTCCTAGAACTAAGGCAGTGGTTAGAGAGAAAAATAAGGCTGTTATAGCCAGGATGAGACCTAACATTTCTTTGTAGGACAGGAAAGTTATAACTTTGGGGATACACTGATCTTGCTTCTGGTTGGAATACTGTTCATCTGGACACTTTTCACAATGTGCTGCATCTGGAAAACATGAATTGCTGTTTATACCTCATGACCAACTGACTAGAGGCAGGGTGTATATAAATCAGTGAAGGTGTCCTTTGCTTCTTTTCTGCCTTTTTTAAAGAGAAAAATATTTCTATCATTAGAATCATGAAAATTAAAGGAAAAAATATTTACACTAGATATTGACAATTGAATAACACAAAAATATATAGTTATAAGCATGAATAAAGTAGAAAATGATTATAGAAAAACATTGTCACCATCCCTTCTCTTTATTTGCCAAGCTCATTTCATTCTCTGATTTCTTTTGAATTTGTTTGCATAATTCCCACACATGATAAAACATTCCTTTGTTATAGGATTTCCAACATTTACCGTTGTGTGATTCGTCTGTTTTATCAATTGTTGATATAATTGTATACTGCCTGTAAAACAGTTCCTCTTATATTATAACAGAGTGAATTTCCTGGAGTCCGCCCCCTACACAAGGCTGTTTTCATTTTTGGATTGCAATTATTTATTTGATTTTATTATCCATTTTATCATACAGTTGTTTATTTGTTCCATCTCTGTGTTCTATTTCAAAAATTATTTACATATGCCTCCTAATAGTTCATCTTGGCTTTGTATACCTGCTTCAAATTCTTTCCTTTCTTAAGATTCTTCCATTTGTTTCAATATTACTTTTTACTGTTTCAGCAATTTCTGAAAACATCCACCATAGTAAAATTCTACTTTTATTGAACTCTAAACACTTCTGGGCATTTCTTTCTGTTTCCCGAGTATGGATGCAGCATACTGGCATAGGAGATTAAATCTTGGTTACTCTATGTGTCTCTAGAATAAAAGGCTGATGCTCCTTTTTTGTCCTTGAGCCACCTACCTTCCTGTGTGGAGATTGTTCCTTCCATACATGGAGAGCAGTCATAGCAGCACACTGGTTTTCCTTTCCTTGTGAGCTTGGTGTATCCTGGGAGGCAACTTTTGGTACACCTAGAAAAAGGGGCTTTCTAAACAAAAAGAAAATTATGGGAATCTGTGGATTAGGGAATTGGTTTTAAAAGTGACACTCAATGCAAAGTTGGGTTCACGAATGCAGAAGTTACTTTTAAGATCTTATCTCAAATATAATGAAAATATTTTTGTTTGGGTGATTTCAATCAGCATATGATCTCAAATTCCTGACAATATTCAGCAAAGGCTAATGGTTCTCCTGTCCAAACAATTTCAGACTTCTGTTTGTAGACCAGTGAAATGCTATTATCAGGCACATGATACTGTCATCATTGCACTGATGATGTTATCGAGCTGGGGAATAAAATATTTGCAAGCAACCATGCTGATAGAGCATCAAGGATTGTACTGAGGTAAGTCTCTAAAGTTTTTGTGTGGTTCCTTAGCTTCCTTACAGGGAACAAGCATCATTGGATTAGCCAAAATGCTTTCCATCCTAACCTAGAATAATGCTGGCATTTCCACAGTTAGCAATCCAGGAGACATCTGGGAGAAATAGTAGCATCTCCTTCAACCAGTTTTTCTTCATTAGCACAGAGTCTCCATCAAGGTGAGGAGACTGATGCAAAAGCAGGTGGATACCTTGGAACAGATGAATAATAATATCCACAAACAGGCATACCTGGTTACCTGGTTAAAGGAAGTGGGCCATACAATGACACTCTCATCAATAGAGAACTTGATATCTGAAGAGACTTCTGCTTTTCCAATATTCCCTATTTTCACCCCAGCAGAAGACTTGTTGGGAAATACTGCCCAATCCATAATATTGAAGTCGGGAACAGGAATTCCAGCGTCATCCAAATAAACATCATCCACAGAAAGATTGTAAATCTGGAACTTTCTTAGAAAAGGATGGAACTGAAAAGACATGGAGACTCACACTTTCCACGTAAACATTCTGTTTTGAGCCCTAAGTCAGAAGTGGGATATTCAGCTCAGTGCCTCTGTCTGTCTGTGACAGGAAGATTATTCTCTTTCTCACTCCTTTCTTCCCTCCTTCTCTAAATCCCCATTCCCTCTCCCACACACTCTCCCATTCTTTCTGTCTTTTTCTCTCCCATACATAAACACATATGCATAAACCTTTTCTGTTCATTTTGTATGTTTTATGAAATTTTTAATCATCTCCTTTTAATGACCCCTTGCAGGGTGGAGTGTGGGCAAGGATCAAACTCACAACCTCCTGATTGTGTGGTGTGAGATCCAACTCTAGGCCACTGCACTATTCAGTTTATGAAATTTTTAATCTCAGGTCAGAAACATGTTTTAACTCCAACAATCTCACCATCTTTCTTGGGTTGTTTCCCCACCTCTTGTGTTTCACTCCCACCTTTTGGACTTTTGGAAGGGTATCAAAACTCCGTTTTGCTAATTGGCTTTTACCCTTGAAGTGGGGGACTCATCACTGGAGGTGGTTGTTGGGGTAAGAAGATTTCATCCCAGTGCTGTCCATTTCCTTGTTTCTTGTTTTTTAAAATAGTTTTTTTCACATTGTTTTTCTATTTATCTTTTTATTGTTTGTAAAACGCCAAGAGTGGCCTTATCACTAAGATGGATGATTTATAAATATATTCATTAAATAATAAATAATATTTTACAGCCTTTTGGAGTTCTCAGTGGCGGAAAGTGAAAAGGTTGGGAGAAATGACCGTGCTCCAGATTCTAAGGTTTACTTGTCAAAGGAGAAAGAAAGATAAAAAGGATCTTGGGAGACTGAAAATGCAGAAGAAAATTGCCAGGTTATGTGACCAGGAAGCGGTAGTGAGAAGGAAGTCAAATTGATCTGCTTGTTTTTTGAAGATGCTGAGAAGAAAAACTTGACTGTTCCTTACATGGCAGGACAGGTACTCCATCAGACCAATATTGAAGTTTAAGACCTTAAAACCTTTATGATGGTTACTTTCACATCTGGTTTTTATTTCACAAATACAGTTAGTCCTCAACTTACAGCCACAATTGAGCCCAAAATTTATGTTGTTAATTGAGATTTCGTTAAGTGAGTTTTGCCCCATTTTATGACATTTCTTGCCACAGTGGTTAAGTGAATTGATGTTAGTAAGCTATTTAAATCTGTCTACTCCACTGACTTTCCTTTTCAGAAGGTTGCAAAAAGTGATCATCTGACCCCAGGAAGCTGCAACGGTCATATGTATGAACCAATTGCCAAGCATCTGAATTTTGATCCCAATGTCACGGAGCGGCTACAATGGTTGTAACTGTGAAAACCGGTCATAAGTCACTTTTTTCAGTGCAATTACTACATCAGACCAATATTGGAGTTTGAGTCAGAATTTGATGGCTACTGAGGTATCTGTTACTTATTTATTTCACAAATATATGAAACTTTCCTCTCTCTCTTGAGACAAGGTCTATTCTTACAAGCATCCTGAACCAACATACCCGGTTTGGTCTAGGAGATTCAAGGGCAGAATCTGTCTCTTTCTCTGTAAGCCTATACATCTGGTCGGAAAAAGTATTAGAAACTGACAGTTGTTACTGGAATTCCCCCCCATCCACATCTATCCCTTCTTACCTCTGACATAACATTTAAGAATGGGAAGGAAACCATTAGTGGCATTTTGTAATAGAAGTCTTACCTGCCATGGCTGTATTATCTGGGGTTGCTGATGGTCCCCAACACGCATCCTGCTCTTACTCCTTTGGGAGGAAAAGGCAGCATGGAGGACCCAGGCCACAACCTGGATTGTTGTGGAAATACTGGAGCCATCCTCAGACAAGATTCTTTCAACCAGATCCTGGAGAGGGGTTTCCCAGGTCTCTTTTTCCAGGCATCTATTCCAAACTTTCTTAGACAAGAAGGGGATTGAATAGGAACACTGAAATGCAGCCTCCCCAAACTTCCCTGTAGCAGAATAATGTGAATTAAAATCATAATATTGTGTCCTTTTCTTTGCCTGAGTTATGAATGATAATAAAAGATGGTTATGGCGTAGATTAAGCAATCGGTAAAAAAATCTCACACTTATATCTGACAAAGCTGTGGCAATCCATACTCTTTCCCCAAAATGGATTTCATTTCTCTCAATTTCTCGTATTAGTATTGCTAGTATTATTGTGGCCTGAAAGTTCAAGTGGCAAACAATACTTTTTACTTTAGCATCACTAAAATATTGAAGGACGTTCTTGTTCCTCGTCAGTTCAATAACCATGGGTAAGATTTCTGAGAAGGCAACACAGACCCCTTTTCTTAGGGCTGCTGGCACAAAAGTTCTTCTGAACTTTTCTCCACTTTCGTTGTCTGGAGCAGTGAGACCGATCCAAGTCCATCGGAAATGCAGGAGCAGCTTGACAATTGCCAAGTGGGGAGGTTCTTGCTTTGGACTCACCCGGTAGAAAAAAGGGAAATGATGTTTCTGCTCTGGAATGTGGCTGATGACCCCATAGTTGATCTAAGATGAAATAGAAAGGATGGTGGATTGCTTTGTTTTTAAGGACAAAAGTAAGTGCTTACATATCAGAGCTGTTCCTCCATGGAAGAGAATTCCTTCTCTCTCTTTTTGCATTTTGAATCTCAGTGTCTGATATCACTTGCCTGCATTTTCAATCATCATCTATTAGCAACTTTCTGCCAAAATTACTGGAGGAGAAATACAACAAATTTTTCACAACTTTAGCCGTCCAAAAACAAAGGACAAAACACTATTATAAAACCAGCTCAGCTATACATGTGTCAGTAATGCCCTGAGGATGATGGAATGATATGTGAACTCAGCAGAGAAAAGATATTTGGATGGGATGTGGGGTTTTTTTTGTCTTTATGTACAAATAGGGAAACAAAAAACCCTTAATGTAATTTTTTTCATTTTTTTTCTTCCAGTACAGTCCTTGACAGTTTCTTTCAATTTTTTTCAAATATGATTGAAAATATGTTTTTTCTCTTCCAAGTCATGTGACTGGAAGACAATGAGAAGAGGCAGAAGAAGGATTGGCAAAGAGGTTGCAAATTCCATGTGCAGGATGGTTAAGAGCATTTCTCTTGAACTATGAATGAAGGTTTGTTCAGCTGCAAAAATATATCAGAATGAAGAATTAGTTGAATGCCTGATACCATTTCAGGGCTTCTTTAAGCTCCATTGCCTCACTAATTTTATTTATTATCTGACTTTTGGGGGGCTATTTGAAGAGTGAAATTAGCTTCAGTTTTCATTCATACCTGTGGGATTTTGTAGATGCTCAGCATGGTGGAAATTTGAGTAAAGAGATCAGAATCAGTCCCCTCAAGCAGAGGCAACAGATTATTTTGCTTTCCACAACTATAGTTTGGGACATTCTCCTGCCCTGTAGAAAGCAAGTCCATCATGACCTCGTATGTTATCCTTGCATTGAAAAAGTTCTCATAGATGCTGTAGCCCAGGGTGATGTTTGGTAACAGCTTTGGGTTCTGGTTGATCTCATGAATGGCAAAGAAGAAAGGCAGAACGTGCCAGAAGCTCATACTCTCTATACTGCAAGATAAGAGATTTCAGTTGGTTTTCATCTTGATGTGGGGGTTTCATCTTCAATTCATAAAATCACATCACATTTCCTGAAGCTATTCCTTTATGACATTTATAACTAATCAGTTGGATTGATGTCTTTATGAGTCAAGTCTGGAAACTGGACAATCCAACAATCTGAAATTAGTTATGGAACCCCCTAGTATATCTCTAATGCTGTATGGTGATCTTTGGTAACAGCTTTGGATGTTGGTTGATCTTATGAAGAGCAAAGAAGAAGGGTTACAGGGATGGACTTTCCTTGGGTCTCAATATTAGAAGATCAGCCACATTGACACCCAACTGACACAAGCGGGACCTTTTTTCCAATGCTCTTCTTCAGGTTCAAAATGACCCCGATTAGAAGTTCTAGACCTGATCCCCACTTTTATTTTCTCTAAATGACTCAGAAGGGCATTCCTACAGCAAAACCTATATTATTCTGCTCATGGATCAAATGTCTGAGCAACTGGATAGTTTTATTTAATATCCCGGATATAAACTGTTTCAACTCCTACCCTCAAAATGACACCATAGAGCACTGCACACCAGAACAACGAGACACAAGGACAGTTTTTTCCCTGAACGCCATCATTCTGCTAAACAAATAATTCCCTCAACACTGTCCAACTATTTACAAAGTCTGAACTACTATTACTATTAATTTTCTCATCACTCCTTATCACCCATCCCCCCACTTGTGACTGTATGACTATAACTTTGTTGCTTGTATCCTTACAATTTGTATTGACTGTTTCCTAGTATGATTCAATTGCTTATTGTACCTTATGACTATTATTAAGTGCTTTACCTTATGATTCTTGACTCTTGATGAATGCATCTTTCCTTTTATGTACACTGAGAGCATGTGCACCAAGACAAATTTCTTGTGTGTCCAATCACACTTGGCCAATAAAGAATTCTATTCTATTCTATATTAACATTAAAAAACCATATTCATATGAAAATGAATATTCATATTAAAAGGGCCCTGGTGGTACAGGCTGCTAAATGCCTAGCACTTAAGTTCCAGCTGCCTGCAATTAGTGCAGGCTCAAATCCCACCAGGCTCATGGTTGACTCAGCCTTCCATCCTCTCGGGGTAGGTAAACTGAGGACCCAAGATTGTTGGGGGCAATAAGCTGACTTTGTAAAAATGCCGCTTAGTAATAAGCAGGCATATACAATGGAATGAAGGCTATTGCTGAGCACATTGGGTTGTATCCCAAAAATTGTAAGCTGCCCTGAGTCTTCGGAAAAGGGCAGCATATAAATGTAATTAAAAAAAAATACAGTAGTCTATAGTGTTTGTAAATTTTATCTCTCAGCATGCACAAGTCAGAAGAAAACAAGAATTTGGTAGTCACAACAAACTCTGCCCTTGAGCCACTCCATTGCTAGGCATTAAACAGCCTCCTTCTGAGAGACCAAATTGCCCACAAGCCATTTGAGGTTGCTTACAAGCCATCTTATGAAAGAAAGCTGAAAGCCAACAGGTGAGGACTTGCCCAGGAAAGAAAAAGATGAAAGATGAAAGAGAGATAGAGACAGATAGACAGATTGAGAGATAGAGATACCGTAAATCAAGGTAGAGATAATTATAGAGATAAAGGCAAAAAGATAGATAGATAGATAGATAGATAGATAGATAGATAGATAGATAGACAGACAGACAGACAGACAGACAGACAGACAGAGACAGACAGAGACAGAGACAGAGACAGACAGACAGACAGACAGACAGATAGATAGATAGATATATAGATAGATATAGATATATAGATATAGATAATAGAGATGATGATGATAGAGACACAGAGACACAGACAAAGATAATAGAGAGACAGACAGATAGATATAGATAGATAATAGAGATAATGATTGATAGAGAGACAGACAACAGATTTATTTATTTATTTATTTATTTATTTATTTATTTATTTATTATTTGGACTTGTATGTCACCCCATCTCCGAAGACTCGGGGCGGCTAACAACTAAAACAACAACAACAATAAATAATTAAAAAGAGAATTAAACAAATCACAAGCCCAATCATAATTAAACTAAAATTTAAAATTTAAAATAAGTTAAGAACCATCCCCCGGTAGAGAGTCACAGCCTGGATTGGTCAAACAACCAGGTCTTCAGATCGTGGCAGAAGGTGCAAAGGTCAGGGGCCAGATGGAGCCCCAGGGGTAGCTGGTTCCAAAGGTCGGGGACCGCCACAGAATAGGCTCGTCATTGGGGGACTGCCAGCCAACATTGGCTTGCCGATGGAACCCCAAGAAGCCCTTGCCTGTGTGCTCTCACAGGGCGATTGGCACTCGATATTGGCAGGAGTCGCTCCCTTAAATATTGCGGACCCATGTCGTGTAGGACTTTAAATGTTAAAACCAACACCTTGAATCTCACCTTGATTCCATTGAATCTCACCTGATAGATAGATAGATAGATAGATAGATAGATAGATAGATGATAGATAGATAGATAGATAGATAGATAGATAGATAGATAGATAGATGATATATAGAGAGATGATGGATGGACAGACAGACGGACAGGAGAGATAGAAAGATAGGTGCATTATCAAGTAGAACATAGAAGAAAATGGGAAAATAAAATGGAAAAGTTTGATTTCAGCTAAGAGGCAATCCACTAATTCTCCTGCCATCACAGATAGTTATTTTGTGAAAAGTCACCCCCATCCTCAATTTAAGTATTTTCCTTAAAGGAAATGAAGATGGGAAAGAGATCATGTACCAGGAAATGGAAACCATCGATATTTTAAAAAAACAAAAACAAAAAAAGGATAAAATGAATCACTAGGCTTACGTATATATCAGGAATTACCTTTTAAAATTGTTGATTGGAGGTTGAAAGAAAATATATGGTTCAAATATAGTGCTAGATGTAGATATGATTGCACCAATCAGGAAGTCTCCAGGCTTGTAGTACTGGAATCTATGTTCTCTCTCTTTCTGCACACTCAGTGGGCATTTGGTCATCATTGTGTCACAGGGAAAACGGGACACCAGGAGAAGCAGCATCAGCAGTAATTCAGATATCATGATGGAGATCTTGTGCAGTTCTCTGAGGCAGGCACCACTGTCTTTGGCCTCAGAGCTCTCTAAGGAGAAGCACAATTCTCTTGCCAAAGAGCCCAGACACACTGACTTTATTAATAAAGACAAAATGACATCTGGCACATTAAAATGAGCAAGATTACCTTCAGACTTACACAGTCCTGCCTAAAGGAGTCTTAAATATGCTCTCCATAGTCCTTGAGGTCCTTGTGGACCAAATTTTTAGATATTTTTAATAAACGTTCATAAATATTTGTCAAATCTGTTATTGATGGGTGATGCGTGTGAGGGATTTACTACTATGTATGAGGGGGGAAAACTTTGCATGACTCATGGGCATAGTTCTAATTTAAGACTTATCAAAACAACAATTCAGATAACTTTTTATTCCCTTTACTCAAGAGACTTATTCTTAACAGAATAACAGAATCTGAAAGACTTGTCTTTGAAAGAAATGCAGAAATAAATTAAGTAGACTTTTAGCAGGGCAAATATTATTTATTGATACAAAAGTGCACCACAGTTTTCTGCTGGAAATGAGTTAGTCCTCTTTCTTCCTTAAGGAATAGGCTATTCTTTCAGATTTTCTGCTCAATTCAAATCACCATAAACTGAAGTTGGTGTCTTCATCTCACCACATAACATTTTTACCTTAACAGAAGAGCCTATATCACATGTGGAAAAAACAATGGACTGGAGGCTAAATCATGAGGAACGGTTGCAGGAATTAGGTATATCTAGTTTAATGAAAAAATGACTAGGACTGACATGATATCAGTCTTCCAATATCTCAGGGGCTGCCACAAAGAAGAGGGGGCCAACATATTCTTCAAAGCACCTGAGGGCAGGACAAGAAGCAATGAATGAGAACTAATCAAGGAGAGAAACAACCTAGAACTAAGGAGAAATTTGCTGACAGTGAACACAATTAATCAGTGGAAGAACTTTCCTCCAGAAGATATGGGTGCTCCATCAGTGATGCCCTCTCCATGATGTCCCGTTGCCTGGATGCTGTATGGATCTGGATGGGAAGGAACAGGCTCCGACTCAACCCGGCCAAGACTGAGTGGCTGTATGTACCAGCATCTCAGATAATCCAGGATGTTCCATCATTGGCCATGGGGGGAGAGGTGTTGCCCCCTGTGGATAGGGTTCACAATTTGGGTGTCCTCCTGGATTCAGAGCTCAGTTTGGAGGAGTAGGTGGGAGCTGTGACCAGGGGGGCATTTGCCTAGATTCATCTGGTGTGCCAATTGCACCCCTATCTGGACCGAGATGCCCTATGGATGGTCACTCATGCACTCGTAACTTCCCAAATTGACTACTGTAATGCTCTTTACATGGGACTGCCCTTGCAGACCACCTGGAGGCTTCAACTGGTGCAAAATGTGGCCGCGCGGGTTGTGATGAGAGTATCCCGATACTCCCATGTTACACCCCTCCTGCGTGACCTGCATTGGCTGCTGGTTGCCCTCCAGGTGAGCTTCAAGGTGTTAGTGATAACATACAAAGTCCTACATGGCTTAGGGCTGGGGTACTTGTGGGAGCGTCTCCTGCCAGTGTCGACTTCCAATCGCCCTGTGCGCTCCCACAGGCAGGGCCTCCTTGGGGTGCCATCAGCCAGACAATGTTGGCTGGTGGTGCCCAGGGGTAGAGCCTTCTCTGTGGGAGCACCCACCCTGTGGAATCGACTCCCCCTGGAGCTCCGGTTGGCTCCTGACCTCCGTTCCTTCCGCTGTGACCTAAAGACCTGGTTGTTTCAACAGTCAGGCCTGGACTGAAGGGTAAGGGGTGGGGTTTTATTCTTATTTTAATTTTTATTGGGTTTTAATCTTTATTGGGCTTAGTTCACTAGTTTAATGTATTTTTAATTAATTGTATTGTTATTTTTTATTGTAAGCTGTCCTGAGTCCCTAGGGAGAGAGGGCAGCATATAAGTCCAATAAATAAATAAATAAATAAATCACTGGAGGTTTTTAAGAAGAGATTGGACAACCATTTGTCTAAAATGGTATACAGTTTCTTGCTTGAGCAGGGAGTTGGATTAGAAGACCTCCAAAGTCCCTTCCAACTCTATTATTCTGTTAAAAGAAGGGAAGGAAAATATTTGTATGAGCAAATTACTAAGCCCAAGGTTATAACTGAGGAAACCAGTAATATGAAATGAAAAGTAGCAACACACCTCACACTGAACCTTCAGTATGATTGGCAAATGATTTCCTGTCATGTAAAAATTATATTGAGCAAGCCACAAGTAGCCTGACAAGGCTGCTGGTGTTCCACTGGTGTGAGTTAGCCTTTGAAGTGAGTAAAAGGAGGAAAAGAAGTTAAATTTTGAACTTGCAGAGCAGGTATGCTTTGACGAGAACTGATGAACTGACTTTATTGCTAGTCAGGGCTGGCGTGGGGGAATTTTAGAGACAGTAATCCCATTGATCCTACCTTTTATAAACGTATTAGCCCTGGGGACACTCACCTCCTAAGGTGGGGATGTAATCTAAAAATTGGAGAGAGGAGGGAAGGAGAGAATATATCCATGCATATGTACAGAATGAATGGAGTGGCTGGAGAGAAGTTTCAAATCAAACATAAGCATGCAGACTATTTGTGGGTTCCTAACTAGGAATGAAGAAGTGTTACTACTTTAGTTACATTTATTGATGATAGCTTACAGCCTACATGGCAGAAAGAAAGAATTCTTAGAACACATAAAAAGGCTTTTATTTTCAAGCTATCTTATTTTATATTTCCAATTACTATTTAAAAAAATAAAGCAAAATCAGAAGTGAACATGGTTTCTCATCATTAGATCTAGCTTGGTGTCAGGGTTCCAATGGAAGCCCTAATCAAATCATGAACCTTGAGCCAATCTTCAAAAGAAATCCAATTATTTATTAGGAGGAACATGTTGGCACTTATCCTAATGAAGCCAGATCTGCCTCACATAATTTACAGTGCACCTATGCCCTGTTTCCCCCCTCCCCCCTGGGTATGTCATAAAACACATTCTCTAACTGGAGCATCTTCATGGCTGGTGTGTCATAAATCATGTTCTCCAACCGAGGACTTTTGTGGGCTCTCAAGGCCATGCCCCTCCAACTGGATCGATAACCTGGGAGATGTCTTGGTGAGGTATGCATGGAATGTACTTCTGTGTTTTTTTATTTCATTGCTGCCCCTTCAGGGTTTCCCCCCTCCCTATGGCAACTCAAAAGAAGTCCAGGAATGCTTTACAAGTTGACAGCTCTTTCCTGTTTATGTGAGATCTCAGGATGATGATGCAACATTTGGGGACAAAGATGCAGCACAATAAGCTCAGGCTTGAACCTAGAATGGAGAAGGTCTGCACGGCCACCATGTACTTCCCTTTAGTGCTCAGATAGGTGGGAACAAAGGAGATCCAATGCTACAGAAGACCAGCATGCTGAAGGTGATCCACTTTGCTTCATTGAAAGTTCCCTGGCAACTTGCAAAACATGAAAGCCACCAAGAAGCCGATGGCAATCAGAAAGCCCAAATACCCAAGGGCAGAATAGAACATAGTGTCTGAGCCTTCGTTTCACTGCAGGAATCAATCTTGGTTGGGAATGCAGGTCAGAATGTGGAAATGGGGGAGAGATTCCCAGCCATGTAAGGCAGATGCTGATCTGAATCTAGGGGTAGGATTTTACCGGTTCTGTCCAGCTCTGTAGAACAGGTAGCTCTGAAGAGCAGCAGACATAGAACTGGTTCTATGTCTGCTGCTGTTTTGGCCCGCCCGTCTTCCCGGGCTCTTACCTGACCTTTATTTCCTGCTTTTTCAACCTCAGCTGCCATGCGAGGCACAGCTGCGGTTGAAAAAACAGGAAAAAAGTGCTTTTTCAAATGTTGCTTCCCTGCATGCAGCGCTGCTCAGCTGTCCAGGCAGCAAGCTGATGAAGATTTACACGTGCGCGCAGTGTGCAGGGAAGCACATCGTAAATCCCCGAACTGGTAGTTAACCCTGTCGGATCCCACCCCTGCCCGAACCCCTGTGCAGGAGAAGACAATGGAGTTAGCCAAACTTTTCTCCAGCCATTTTCTCATTCTGCTGCCTGGCTTTGTAGACAGAAATGCCACTACCACCATGATAGTCTTGGCCAACAAGGAAGAAACAGCAATTGAGAAAACAACACTAAAGGTGACTTGTCAAAGAAGACAGGTCACTTTCTTCGAGCCGCCAGTGAATAGAAAGATGGTCAAGAATGAAAGCAGGAGAGAAACCAGGAGAATGTAAGTGAGGTGCTGGTTGTTGGCTTTGACAATGGGAGTTTCTCGGTATTTAATGAAGATAATCAGAACCAAGCCAGTGGTCAGAGACAAAAAAGAGGCAGAGAGTGCCAAGATGATTCCCAAGCTTTCTTGATAGGACAGGAAACAATGTTTTGGGAACACATTGATCTTGCTTCTGATTGGGCTGCTAGTCATCTGGACACTTTTCACAGTGGGCTGCATCTGAAAAGCACAAAAAAAACCTGCTATGAAATTCTGTTTGCCACGCTATATGCTGATTTCCTAAACTATTTACTGTTTTTCCTCTAATAAAAATTGCTTCATTAATCTCTGGGAATTCCCACTCTCAGTAATGGTTCTACACAGCCCCAACACAAAGTTCTGGCTTCTGGAGCTTGAAAGATCAGGCCTTGAGTAGACTTCTATAGGGCTCCTTCCTTGCTCCTGAGCTTCCTTCCTTCCTTCCATATAAAAATAATTTTTTGTTCATATTTAATAACATATTTCATTTTGTGATAGAGTGAATCTGCCAGGTTTGTAACAATTTTTGTCCTTCAGGAGATGCAGGATCTGGCTTAGTATGGGTCTTAGTAGTATAGTTTCCTTGGTCCTGAGTCACTTATCTTCCTGGGTGGAGATTGTTTCTTCCACATATGGAGGACAGTTATAGCAGCAGACTGGTGTTCCCTCTCTCTTAAGTTTCTTGTATTCTGGGAGACAACTAGAAGGGCATCTAGAAAACGGCGCCTTCTAAACAAGAAAATCCAGAGTAATCTATTTTAAGAGGATTTCAGACAAATAACAGAATTTGAATGGCTTGTATGGAATCAAGATAATTTATTAAGATTTGTTTACAAATGGTTACTTAAGAACCAAAAAAATCACCAACAGTTATATATCAAAGTAGATGTGAAGAAGCAATAACAGCTGACTTGCTGTGAGGCATATTTGGAGTTGACAGGCTCCAGGTGAACTCAGAGCCTGACATTTGTCATGCACTAAGAGAGTTGAACAATTTTTCTCTAGCCAGTGAGAACTTTAGAATTCCTTCTCAACCTCTCTTGGTAGAGATAGGACCCTTCCTACATTCAGGTCAGATACCCCAAAATAAATACAGTATATCCAATAAGGGAGATAGAATTCTTTATTATTGTCCAGGTGTGATTGGACACACAAGGAATTTGTCTTGGTGCAAATGCTCTCAGTGTACATAAAAGAAAAGATACATTTGTCAAGAGTCAAGAATCATAAGGTACAACACTTAATAATAGTCATAGGGTACAATAAGCAATCAAATCATACTAGGAAACAGTCAATAAAAATCATTGGGATAGAAGCAACAAGGTTACAGTCATACAGTCATAGGTGGGAGGAGATGGATGAAAGGAAGGATGGGAGGTTTAATAGTAATAGTAATGCAGACTTTGTAAATAGTTGTGGGAATTATTTGTTTAGCAGAGTGATGGCATTTGGGGAAAAACTCCTTGTGTCTAGTTGTTCTGGTGTGCAGTGCTCTATAGCATCATTTGAGGGTAGGAGTTGAGACAATTTATGTCTGGGATGTGAGGGGTCTGTAAATATTTTCACAGCCCTCTTTTAGACTGGTGCAGTAAAACAGGTCCCTGATTGAAGGCAGGTTGGTAGTAACTGTTTTTTCTGCAGTCCTAATTACTCTCTGAAGTCTGTGTCTGTCTTGTTGGGGTGCAGAACCAAATCAGACAGTTATAGAGGTGCAGATGACCGAGTCAATAATTCCTCTGTGGAACTGTATCAGCAGTTCTTTTTCAGACCAATAATAAAAGGCACCTGCTATAAATTCTTTTCTCGAAAGAAAAGACCACAGTCATTTATATCTATGGTCACTATGGAAGCCTGCCCCCATTACCAAGTATATGAATTTCAAACAGGGTGGAACCCAGGTCTTTTTTTGGCTTAGTGAGCAAATTTAGAGCCTTGGTGGCTCAGGCTGTTAAATGCCTGCTCTTAAGTTCCAGCTGTCTACAATTACTGTAGGCTCGAATCCCACCAGGCTCAAGGTTGACTCAGCCTTCCATCCTCTCGGGGTAGGTAAATTGAGGACCCAAGATTGTTGGGAGCAATTAGCTGACCTTGTAGAAATGCCGCTTAGTAATAAGCAGGCATATACAATGGAATGAAGGCTATTGCTGAGCACACTGGGTTGTATCCCAAAAATTGTAAGCCGCCCTGAGTCTTCGGAGAAGGGCGGCATATAAATGTAATTTAAAAAAAAAATTAGAAGTTGCTAAGGAAAAAATGCCAATCACCCGTATTTTCTGGAGGATTAAAATCCATCTCAATCTTTGTTTAGTTATGACAGGATCATGGTCTGGCTGTTGTCCTCTAAGACAGGCAGCCTCATCTGAGCTGCCTAAGCAGAAACAATATTATCTCATCAAATAGCAAAGGGCATATTTCTAATTTAAACATCGTCAGGACAACAATTCAAGAAAAAGTGAGTGCGCTTCACTCAAGTTACCTATTCTTGAGATAACTAAATTTACAACAGTTGCCCCAAAGGTGCTTTTTCAAGAGGCAGCTGGATTTTCTTGTTTTTCTTTGAGGATGTTTCGCTTCTCATCCAAGAAGCTTATTCAGCTCTTGGATGAGAAGTGAAATATCTTTAAAAACCAAACAAACAAGGAAGTCCTGTTGCCTCTTGAAAAAGCACTTTTGGGGCAACTATCACCTGGATGACTGAGAATCTCCATAGACATAAATTTACAATACTTCCTTCCAACTGCAGATATGGCTCTAACCCAAGGGTCTTCAAAATTGGCAAGTTTAAGACTTGTGGACTTCAACTCCCAGAATTCCTAAGCTAACATGATTGGAGGAGGAATTCTGGGATTTGAAGTCCACAAGTCTTAAAGCTGTCAAGTTTGAAGACCCCTGCTCTAACCAATGTCTTCCCTCCTTCTGGAATGAAAAACCATGTCTCATCTTTATCCTGTCCTTCCATTGCATTCCCTTTATTCATGCATCTACTGAAACTGTGAATTGGATTTAAGAAATCTGATAGTCAGGTAAGCCTTCATTATCTCTTCCAAAAATTTGAATCTGCAAATGAACAGTTTTCACCTTTCTTGACTTGAATGCTAATTCCCTGAAACCTTGGGGACTTTAATAAAACATTACTAGCCAGAAGAATTCAATTAATTTCTTCCTGAATTACCTAATTACCTAATGAAGCACCTAATAGGGAGATGGACTTGAGGGAAATAAACAAAAACTGGATTATAATCAAAGAGGGAAGAAATGATCCAAATACAGATAGCCCTCAACTTACAACAGTTCACTTATAAATTTATAATGGAACTGCAAAAAGTGACTTGTGGCCATTTTCACACTTATGACCATTGCAGCATCCACATGGTTGTGTGATCAAAATTCAGATGCTTGGCCATTGGTTCATATTTATGACGGTTGCAGTATCCCGTGGGTCATGTGATCACCTTTTGCAAACTTCTAACAAGTAAAGTCAATGGGGAAGCCAGATTCACTTTGCAACCATATTACTAATTTAACAACAGCAGTGATTCACTTAACAACCTTTGCAAGAAAAGTCATGAAATGGGGCAAAACTGACTTAGCAAATTTTGGGCTCTATGATGGTCATAAGTTGAGGACTACCAATACAGTTGCACTGGCCAACTAGTGTGGATTTTCTTGTGTTCTAAATTTGCCTTTTTCAAATGTATTGCTAATAATTTGCTGTAAAACTTCAAGAAGACTGTAAAAAGTCTTTCTTTTAGAAACCAGGTCTGGCAGAAAAGTACTTGATACATCATAAATGGAGAGCTTCCATTTTCAGCTAATGAACAAATCAAAAATTCAAGCCCAGTGTATCTCCTGTTCCTTCTGTCTTCTCATTTCCTGTCAGGGTATCTCTGAACAGGGATATAACATTCTTTTGTAATCTGTTCAGGAAAATTCCAGTATTTGAAGAAGAAGGAATCAACCTATTTTCCAAAGAACCAGAAAGCAAGACAAGAAACAATAGATGGAAACTGTTAGATTTGCATGAAGAGTCAACGCAGAGTGCTTCAGTAAGAGTTTTTATTAGTGACTTCAGCTTATAACAGACCCGCTTTGGCTGGGCTGCGGCTGCTATTTATAGCCGGCAGCTGCAGTTACCAGCCAATCAGAGTGCAGGGTTTTCCCGCACTATTTAAACCAATCATTTCTGACATTTTACAAGAACAGTTCAAACTAACCAATAACATTTAAACCCACATACATAACACAAACTAATCGAAGAGAGAAGCAATCTAGAACTAAGGAGAAACTTCCTAACAGTGAGGACAATTAACCAGTGGAACAGCTTCTTGTCAGAATTGTGGCTGCTTCATCATTGGAGGTTTTAAGATGAGACTGGACAGCCATTTGTCTGAAATGGTATAGGGTCTCCTGCTTGAGCAAGGGGGTTGGACTAGAAGACCTCAAAGGTCCCTTCCAGCTCTATTCTGAATATAAATTAACTGAAATATTTCACAATACAAACTTGGGACTGTTAAGTGAAAGGAGCACTGATTTCCAGTTTTTCCCTCTGGAAGAGTGCCAAACCATCCCAAAGAGATTGGAACAAGAAGAAGAGGTTCTACTAATAAAAGAGAGTATTTGTAGCTCAGGGTTGAAATGAGAGGTCCTTGGTACTGTCTGAGCTTGCTTGTTTTCTTGCAGACATTTTATTACCCAAATCAGGTAACATAATCAAGTAACTAACGTCTGCAGGAAAACAAGCAAGGTCAGAGAGCAGTAATAACTCCTAGAGGAAGTTCTGTGTCATTGTGATCTTGAAGCTTAACTTCTAGGGTTTTTTTAAAGGCTAAGAATGGCATTGTTTCATTGTATAATGATAAATGTGGGACATTTATCATTATACAAGGAAGATGTATAATTATTGCTTTGTAATATGTTTTGCCCAATGAATCTTGCACAAGAGTGTAACTTTCATTACCTTATTTAAGCTTATGTTACAGGTGTGTTTAAAGAAAGAATAGCTGTAAATTTGTCAAGACTTTGGGAGATGCCAAAACTGAAAGTAAAACTTCTTCACAAACAGGAATCTCACACTTGTCTCTTTTTAGTAAGATGTTCTGAGTTACAGTTTGATTTTCACTGCCTTTTTATAAACTAAGTGGGTATTTTCATGCATGGAGCATAATGGTAGAACCACACACAAATGGGCTTTGACCACACTGCCATGCTCTCCATCTTGCAAAAATTGGCTGTCATATGTGCTCCTGCATATGTAACTAGCTGTATCCTCATAGCAGGATTGGCCTTTCTAACTCTGACATCGTCCTGTAACTTTCCAGTTTTCACAGTTTTTTTAATGTGGGAGATGCTGAAATGGAAGAGAGGAGAGGCAAACCAAGCATCTTAGAGTGGTCTGCAGATGCACACTCTCCCTATTCTTACACCAGAGATCAGTAGACTTCCCCCACCCATCAGCTGGTGACATGTTCAGGTGGGGGAAAGCAACAAACAAACCCTTGCTACAACAGGTAGCACACTCACCCATAAGAACAACACCATTTGGCTCAGAGCAGCAGATGCAATATTAGTGGGATAGAAATTATCAGTAGGTAAAGCACATTTGTGAGAACCAATTTAATGCAGAGATTAAGGCACCAGATATGCAATTGGAGGCCATGAATCCTACTCCTTGCTTAGGTACAATGCCAAACTGATTGACCTTAGGCCAATCACTCTCTCTCAGTCTAGGAAGAAGGAAGCAAGGGCAAACCACTTCTGAAAATGCTGCCAAGAAATCTGCAGGGAACTTGTCCAGGCAAGCACCAAGATTCAACACTGACTTCAACGCCATTAAAAAAAAGAAAATTTATATCACCATTGTTTTATGCCAGTCAGGGTTGGGTGGATTCATTCCACTTTCACACAATAGTTCAGAAAAACCTTAGACTGGATCAGGAACTCAATGAGGAAGATATCTTAAGATATGCCATCTTAAGATATGCCATTTTTGTTTGGGTCCAGACTGAACTTCAGAAGCTCCTTCCTTCCTTCCTTCCTTCCTTCCTTCCTTCCTTCCTTCCTTCCTTCCTTCCTTCCTTCCTTCCTTCCTTCCAACATCTACATGGAGCATCTACATGGAAGGAAGTATGCAGAGGGTTACCCCAAGGCCCAGTACTCTTCAACATCTTCATCAATGATTTGGACAAGGGGATAGATGGGGAACTCATCAAATTTGCAGATGACACCAAGCTGGCAGGAATAGCCAACACTCCAGAAGATAGGCTTAAGATACAGAAGGATGTTACCAGACTTGAACACTGGGCGCTATCTAACAAAATGAAATTCAATGGTGAAAAAAGTAATGTTCTACATTTAGCCAAGAAAAACAAAATGCACAGGTACAGTATATGTGGTACCTTGCTCAATAGTGGTAACTGTGAGAGGGATTTTGTAGTCCTACCATTTAAATATGAGCCAGCAGTGTGCTGCAGTTGCCAAAAAAGCCAACACAGTTCTAGGCTGCATAAATGAGGGATAGAATCAAGATCACGTGAAGTGTTAATAATGCCACCTTATAATGCCTTGGTAAGGCCACACTTGGAATACTGCATTCAGTTTTGGTCGCCACGATGTAAAAAAGATGTGGAGACTCTAGAAAGATTGCAGAGAAGAGCAACAAAGATGATTAGGGGACTGGAGGCTAAAACTTACGAAGAATTGTTGCAGGAACTGGGTATGTCTAGTTTTTTGACATACATTGTAGCCATTTTATTGAAAATTTGTAATGGCATATGGGAAGGACCACAATTTGAAGCTTGCTTCAGGTCTGCAATTTCTCACACCACATTGATTAATGAATAAGTGCCACCCAAGTTCCTCGAATTGCTGATATATGCTCTGCAAATAGCACACATGTTTGGATAGGGAAAAAAACATTTTCAGATTACTTCTCCAGTGTTAGGTCAAGTGTCACTTTTCATGATCACGTCAAAGAGTTCACAGTAATTAAATTATACACGGAGCTAGTTTATGAAGATTCTACCCCCTTTAGATTCTTCTTTCCAGTAAGAGCTCCTGGTGTGCTTAGTGTTTTGAGGCTTAGTTAATTCAGCTTTCCAAACCATATACAACTTGCGTAATGAAATGTCTGCAAGCAAACTGTTAAGTTTGCATGAAGACTCAAATGCGAAGAGCTTCAGTAAAGAGTTTATTCAGTGACTACAGCTCGAATGGATCCGAGTTGGCTGGGCTACGGCTGCTTCTTATAGCCAGCAGCCGTAGTTGCCAGTCAATGGGAGTGCAGGGTTTCTTCCCGCACTATTTAAACCAATACCATTTAACATTTTACAAGAACAGTTCAAATAAGCCAATAACATTCAAACCTACATACATAACACCCCTCCCCACTAGGTTCAGTCCATACCAAACCCCAACCTATCTAATGTATTCTTTTAAATAGGTGGGGCTCTTACGTGTACGTTGAGACCTTCGTGGTTCAGAAGTTTTAATGTTCTCACCCAGTGAGAGAGGAAATGTGTCTGCTGACATTTCCCTGCTGGGACTTCCTGTGAAAGGAGACCCTGTTAGACTGTTAGAATCTGGTCTCTCCTCCTAACCCATCTCCATTCCCATGTCAGCACCCAAGTCAGGTAGTGATGTGCAATCTTCCACTTCTAAGGATGAATCTTGGCATTGTGACAGGTTTTGGGATGATTCCTGTCATAATGGCTCGTTACACATGGGGTTGATTCTTGCCTGCTGATTTTCCTCCTGTTCCTCCCCTTCCCCCCTAGAATTGACATCAGGTGAGGGAACCAGAGAGAGACAGGGGCGATGTTTCTGAGGGAACCTGGATCGGAGTTGATCAATGTGCCTGCTCCAGAGGAGTCCATCCTCTGTTTGTACCCTGTAAGAACGAGGGCCAGTGATTTGAGTTATTGCAGCAGGAATCCACAAAGGCTCACCTATAAGGTTCTTAGCATACACAGAATCACCCACACTGAATGTACGAACTTTGGAAGTGGAATCCAGTGGTGCATTGGGTGCGTAAGTGGGATGAGGGCGGTCAAGGGAAGACCTAAGTTTCCTACCCATCAACAACTCTGCTGGGGATAAGTTAGTAGATGGGCTAGGAGTGATGTGCTGGACACTAAGAAGTTTTTCAAGCTTCTCAGTGATGTCCCCAGGACCCAGTTGCTGGAGCTTCTCTTTGGTAAAACGTACCATGCGTTCAGCCCCGCCATTAGCCGAAGGGTGCCCAGGGGCAGTTAGGGCATGTCTGATACCCTGTTGAGCTAGAAAGGATTCAAAAATGTTAGATGTAAATTGAGGGCCATTGTCAGAGATAAGAAAACAAACAGTTTTCTGAGCTGCTTGATGACAGCATCAGTTGTGGTGGATGTCATGGGAAATACCTTGAGCCATTTGGAATATGCATCTACTATAACAAGAAAAGTGTGCCCTCTAGTTGAACCTGCAAAATCAATGTGGATCCTAGACCACAGGCCCCTAGGACATTCCCATTCCTGTGTGGGGGCGTGAGGTGGGGCAGGCCTAACTACCTGGCAATTGGGACAAGATGCAACCCAGTTTTCAACCATTTTGTCAATACCTGGCCACCATACATAACTCCTGGCCAATCCCTTCATCCTTACAATACCAGGATGACCCTCATGTAACATTTCCAAAACCTCTCTTTGCAGTTTTGCAGGAATGACCACCCTGTTACCCCACAAAATACATCCTCTTAATACAGATAATTCAGTTTGTCTGGACTTAAAAGGTTGAGCAAGGTGAGGTAGATCTTGAAGAGGCCAACCTTTCTTAATCCAGCCTATAAGGAGCCAACACAGTGTCTTTGGCAGTCTCTCTGGCAATTTCAGCAGCATGGACTGGAAGCTTAGCAACAGTTTCTAGGAAAAAGGTGTGTGTTTCAGGTTCAAAGTCCTCCTTGTGGCAAGGCAGTGGGCAACGACTCAGTGCATCAGCATGTCCAATGTCCTTGCCAGGCCTGTGAATCAGTTTGTATGAATAAGCTGCAAGAAATTCAGTCCAACTCAGCATTCTTGGTGACAGGATATTAGGTGTAGGTTTGTCTCCTGCCAAAATGCCTAACAAAGGTTTGTGATCTGTAACAATGGTAAATGTCCTGCCATGCAGATATTCATGAAATTTCTTGACAGCTGCAACAACTGCCAATGCCTCTTTGTCCAGTTGGCTATAATTCCTCTCTGCTTTGGTCAAAGTGCGAGAGTAAAATGCAATAGGGGCTTCCCCCCCACTGGGAAGCCTGTGGCTCAAAAAAAAACCCCACTCCAAAAGGGGATGCATCACAAGTCAGTACAACAGGCAAATTCTCAGAGAATTGTATCAATACAGCATCAGATGTGATTAGTCTCTTAATACTGTTAAATGCTGATTGTTCCTTCCCCCCCAGATCCAAACAGCTTTTTTATCAAGCAATCCGTGCAAAGGTTCAGCAATGGATGCCTTTTGAGGTAGAAACATGTGATAAAAGTTAATGAGTCCAAGGAAAGCTTGCAAATCTGTTTTGCATTTAGGTTTAGGGGCTTCTTTGATTGCTTTAACCTTGGCATCAGTAGGGTGGATGCCATGCTTGTCAATCATGTAGCCCAGGAACTCAACCCTGTCTGTTTTAAGTGTGCATTTGTCTTCCTTGACTTTTAACCCCGCTTTCCGGAATCTGGTGAGGAGTTCTCTGAGTCTTTCTTGAAGCTGAGTGTCATTTTCAGCAGAGATTAACACATCATCAAAGTAAGGCACTACCCCTGGCAGTCCTTGGAGCATTCTTTCCATAAGGCTTTGAAAGATGCCTGGTGCCACACTGACTCCAAATTGTAACCTTTTACATTTGAAGGCACCTCTATGAGTCACAATGGTTTGGGCCTCTGCAGTGGCATCATCAACTGTTAGTTGTTGATATGCCTGGGCCAAGTCCAATTTGGCAAAGACTGTGCCCCTGCCAAGTGAATGTAACAGATGATGCACAACTGGTACTGGGGATGCGCTCTGCTGCAGCACATGGTTCAGTGTCCCCTTATAGTCTCCACAAATTTTTACTGACCCATCAGCCTTGACTGGTGTGACTATGGGTGTTTCCCATCTGGAGTGATCAGTGGGCTCTAAAACCCCTTGAGCAATTAATTTGTCTAATTGTGCATCAATTTTTTCCTTTAAAGCAAATAGAACCCTCCTGGCCTTTAAACGAATTGGGGGCACCTTGGGATCTAGGTTGAAAGTGATAGGGGTCCCCATATACTTGCCCAGTCCTTCGCTGAAGACCTCTGGAAACTCAGACTTCAAGGCCTCCTCCCATTCAGAGTTGCTCACGTGATTGATGCCAGTCACCTCAATGCCTAGTGGCTTGAACCACTCAAGTCCCAGCAAGCTTGGGTGATCCTTGTCCACGATGGTCAGGGGCAAACGTTTGGTGTGGCCTTTAAACTGCACGTTGAAATCTCTTGCTCCAACTACTGGAATCTTGTTCCCTTGGTAGTCTTTAAGAGTCAGTGCTTGCTTCTGGAAATGTTTCTTCTGAATGTTGGGAAGTAGCCTGTGAATAGTGTCCCATGACACCATAGAAAAATAAGAGCCTGAGTCCACTTCCATTTGGCAAGGCCTTCCTTCAATGAACACCTTCACGTGTACTTTTCTGCTTCACAAGGGTGAAGAATGACCAATGGTGATTGTTTGATGAGTTTCATTCTTCCCATTTGCTTCTGAATTGCGCCCCATCTTTTCAATGAAGTTGTTGGGCTTAAAAGCCTTTTCAGGAAATTTCTTCCTACTAGGTGGAGTTCTGGATGATTTGCAGACTCTGGCTAGGTGACCCCTTTTCTCACAACGTAGGCAGATGATGTCTAAGAACTTGCATTCAGTGCAGGGGTGGCCCCCCCACAGCCTCTGCAATAAAATTCTTGCCTCTTTCTCCCAGGGTCTTTCCTTTTCTTCTTCATTCTGAGTCTAAAAATTCCTTCCTCCACCTCACTGCAATCTGAATCAGAGTCTATTTGCTCGCAATGGGTTGTTGTGGATTTTTCCACATCAGAATGGCTTGAGGCCTGGCTTGAGGCCTTGTTAATCTTTTTCATGGCCGCTGCTGAGGACTTGGTGGCTTCCTCTGAAACAGCTTCTTCAATGGCCTCCTTAAACGTGATCTTAGGTTTCATTAACAGTTTGCTTTGTAAGACCTTATCTTTGAGGCCTAGGACAAATCAATCACGCATGGCCTCTTCTAAGTTGGTAAAGTCACAAGCACCCCCAATGTCCCTTAAGCTTGCCACGAAGTCATTAACATTTTCGCTTTCCCCTTGATCCCGATGGTAAAACTCGTGTCTCTTAATGAGGCACGATACTTGTGAGGCGTAATGGGCTCTTAAAAGCTTTTCCAAATCAGGCCATTCCATTACCTTCAGTTCTGCAGCTCCCGCCAACGCCTTCGCCATCTTGAAGACTGCCGGACCGCAGTGCGTGAGAAATACCACCCTCTTCCGTCTCTGGGAATATCGGAGGTCGTTTCCTTCCAGGTACATCTGGAAGCGATCCGCATACGATTCCCAGTCTTCCGCCACCGGATCGAACAGGGCTGGGGGGGTGTTCAGCGCAGCCATCTCGCTCTTCTGTTCGCCTTCCGCATTGTCTCTTCTTCAGGGCAATCCCACCTTCATCGCCAGTGTTAAGTTTGCATGAAGAGCTTCAGTAAAGAGTTTATTCAGTGACTACAGCTCGAATGGACCCAACTTGGCTGGGCTACGGCTGCTTCTTATAGCCAACAGCCGTAGTTGCCAGCCAATGGGAGTGCAGGGTTTCTTCCCGCACTATTTAAACCAATACCATTTAACATTTTACAAGAACAGTTCAAATAAACCAATGACATTCAAACCTACATACATAACACAAACCACCAAATTCAGAGAGCATCACAAACTCCACATTTCAATCCAGATCTATGGATATTCTCTTCTATTGGCGCCAGCTCCTAGCTGCTCCCCATAAGTGAGTCCCTCCTCTTGAGGTTGGGCCTGTGGGGTCAGTTGGGTCTGTTGCTGATGTACCTGTCCCCCAGCTGCATTGCAACATCCCTTCCCAAGCTGCTGGATGCCCTCTCGGGGGTGGTGGTGGAGTTTCCCAGGCTTATTGTTCTGGGGGACTTCTCTCTGGGAGTGGCGTCGGGTTTGGCTCGGGAGTTCATGGCATCCATGACAGCCATGGACCTGACCCAGGTGATTCAGGGGCCCACTCATGAGGGGGGGAACACGCTTGACCTGGTTTTTGTCTCGGGGCAGTGGTGTAGCGATCTGGGGGGGGGCTCACTGGTTACCCTACCCCTATCGTGGACTGATCACTATCTCCTGAGGCTGGTCTTCCAATCGGCTGCCCCTCACTGCTGGGATGAGGAGCCGATATGATGGTTCCGCACTAGGTGCCTGATGGACCCAGAGATGTTTCAGATGGCCCTGGGGTTCTTGCCCACCTCCCTCAACCACAGCCCGGCCGACTTTGGTGGTTGCCTGCCAACAGGCGGCCTCGGCAGTGCTCAACCGGGTTGTCCCCTTGCGGCCTCTTCCTCGCCACAGACCTCGTTTGGCTCCCTAGTTTTCGGAGAAGCTTCAGGGGATGAAGCGGTGGAGAAGATGCCTGGAGAGCAGGTGGAGGACTAGTCGTTCCGAGTCTGACCAGGTCCAGCTAAGAGCCTATATTAGGACTTACCTGGAAGTGATTAGAGCAGTGAGATGTGCTTACTCCGCTTTGATCGCGTCCGCAGATGATCGCCCTGCGGCCCTGTTCAGGGTCACTCGCTCCCTTCTTCATTTGGAGGAGAGGGGGGACCCTTTGCAGGGCAGAGCAGAGGAATTTAGTTTACATCTGGCGGATAAGGTCACTCAGATTCGGGCCGGCCTGGACTCTGACTGGCAGGGTTTAGATGATGGAGTGATGACGAGTCTGGCGGATTCGATCTGGGTTGAGTTTGACCCTGTCTCCCTGGATGAAGTGGACAGGATCATGCAGCGGTTGTCTTCCACCATGTGTTTATTGGACCTGTGTCCTTCCTGGTTAGTCTATGCCTCCAGGGAGGTTGCACGCGGTTGGCTCCAGGCAGTTGTCAATGCCTCTCTGAGTGAGGGGCTTTTTCCCACCGCCTTGAAAGAGGCGGTGGTGAGACCCCTCCTCAAGAAGCCTGCTCTGGACCCAACCGTTTTGAACAACTATCGTCCAGTCTCCAACCTTCGCTTTTTAGAGCGTGGTGGTTCAGCAGCTTCCGCTGTTCCTGGAGGAAGCTGATTATCTAGACCTGTACCAGTCAGGTTTCAGGCCTGGACACAGCACGGAGACAGCATTGGTTGCACTGATGGATGTTTTCTGGAGGGCTTGAGACAGGGGTTTTTCCTCTGTCCTGGTCCTTTTAGATCTCTCAGCGGCTTTCGATACCATCGACCATGGTATCCTTCTGCGGCGGCTCCGGGGTTGGGAGTGGGGGGCACCGTTTTACGGTGGTTCTCCTCTTACCTTTTGGACCGCTCACAGTCGGTGTTGGCAGGAGAGCAGAGGTCATCCCCGAGGCCCCTCACTTGTGGGGTGCCGCAGGGGTCGGTTCTCTCACATCTCCTGTTTAATATCTACATGAAACCGCTGGGTGAGATCATCCGTGGTTTTGGGGTCAATATGCTGATGATACCCAGCTTTATATCTCCACCCCAGACCAGATCAGTGATGCTCTCTCTGTGATGTCCTGGTGCCTGGAGGCGGTGCAGACCTGGATGGGGAATAACAGGCTCCAGCTCAATCCGGCCAAGACTGAGTGGCTGTTCTTACCGGCATCTCGGTTTCCAGTGGATGTGCCATCTTTGGTCATGGGGGGGGGGAGGTGTTACCCCCTGTGGACAGGGCGAGGAATCTGGGCGTCCTCCTGGATACACAGCTCAATGTGGAGGAGCAAGTGGGAGCTGTGGCCAGGGGGGCTTTTGCCCAGGTTCGGCTGGTTCACCAGCTCCGCCCTTATCTGAGCCGAGATGCCCTTCGAATGGTCACTCATGTGCTCGTCACTTCCAGAATCGACTACTGCAATGCTCTCTACATGGGGCTGCCCTTGCGGATTACCCGGAGGTTGCAGCTGGTGCAGAATGCTGCCGCGCAGGCTGTGATGGGGGTGTCCTGATACTCCCATGTTACACCCCTCCTGCGCGACTTGCATTGGTTGCCGGTTGCCTTCCGGGTTTCCTTCAAGGTGTTAGTAACAACTTACAAAGCCCTAAATGACTTGGGTCCAGGGTACTTGCGGGAACGCCTCCTGCCAGCATCACATTCCGATTGCCCCGTGCGCTCCCACAGGAGGGGCCTCCTGGGAATACCGTCGGTTAGGCATTGTCGGCTGGTGGTTCCCAGGGCTAGGGCCTTTTCTGTGGGAGCGCCTGCCCTATGGAATCAGCTCCCTGTGGATCTTCGTTTGGCCCCTGATCTCCACTCCTTTCGTCGAGACCTGAAGACTTGGCTGTTTCAGCAGGCCGGCCTGGATTGACCCTGGGATGGGTTGTTTTAATTGCATTGTTTTAATTACTGTAATTTTAAATAGTTTTAATTCAATTTTTACTTCTTTTTACTTATTTATAGACTTGTAGCTGTTTAATATTTTTTTATTGTAATTGTGTTCTCTTTTTATATGTTCGCCGCCCTGAGTCCTTAGGGAGAAGGGCGGCATACAAGTCTAAATAAATAACAACAACAACAACAACAACAACAATAATAATAATAATAATAATAGGAAGAAAACCCCAACATTTGATGCCTGATGCTTTTTTTCAATCCTGCCAACCAACCTTGCTCTACCCATTGCACCCTGTGATAAGTCCCAAATATATTTCGGACCTTGGCTTCAACAAACTTAGGAAAAGCTTCCTTTTCAATGGAGGTTAAATAACATCACAGCCCCAAGACTGGGACTCATGCAGAGTTTGAAGAAAAAGTAACATACCATAGACTCTATAAATGAAAAGGAAGAGAAGGGAAAAGTGGGATGCTATAGGGAGTGGCTCAGAACACCCAGAAATTTAGGTGGAGAGCAACCATTGCTGTCGTGGCTCTTTCAGGCTGCTGAGGCATCCTCTGCAGCTTCCTGCCCTATTGTATTCTGGCACTTTGTTGTTATTTCTCAACATCGGAGTTCAGCCTTAAAGCAGTGGGGGAAAAATACTTTAAAATATTTTGTCTTCAAAAATTTCTTTCCCCAGCACGTTTTTGGTGTCACCTCTGGCCAGTCAAGGGAATTTGCCTGCAGATACGCGCAAGGGGACAGGATGCAGGTACTGCTTTAGGAGGTTGTTTGTGTCTGGAAAGATGCGGTCAGGATTTGGAGATCCCATGGCCACGAAGGACAAAGCTAGAAGGTGGCCACATGGGACAATTGCCTCAAGTGGTTGCTATAGTTTATTTACCATGATCTGATCGAGGGGGAGGGCATGGACCTGGCTTGCATCACGGAAACCTGGCTGGGGCTGGAGGGAGGGGTCCCTCTGGTTGAGTTATGCCTACCAGTTTTCTGGGTGCTGCACCAGCCAAGAGCCCAGGGTAGGGTGGGGGAGTGACTGTTGTCATCAGCGAGGCCTTATGTCCGGGGGAGATCACTGTCCCGCAGATAGGCGGATGTGAATTTCTCCTCATGAAGCTGGGCCCATGTGGTCAATTGGGTCTGTTGCTGGTGTACCTATCTCCCAGCTGCGTGGCAAATGCCCTGCCCGAACTGCTCGACTTCCTCTCAGGAGCGGCGGTGGAGTTTCCCAAGCTTTTGGTATTGGGAGACTTTAACTGCCATCCCTGGGGGAAGGATCGGGCTTAGGATGGGAGTTCATGGCCTCCATGGCAGCCATGGACCTGACCCAGATAATTCAAAGCCTGACTCATGAGGGGGGCACACACTGGACCTGGATCAGGAAATGAGGGAGTGGGCTGAGGAGTTTGGTCAGCATCTGCTGGATAAGATCACTTGGATCCGGGCCGGTTTGCACACCAACTGGCTAGAGTCGGACATGGAAGTGACAACGAGTCTTGTCGAGATTATCTGGGATGAGTTTGACCCTGTGACCTTAGATATGGTGGACAGGATTATGTGGAGGCTGAGTGCCACCACCTGTTTATTGGACCTGTGCCCCTCCTGGCTGGTTTATGCCACCCGGGAGGGTACACATGGCTGGCTCCAGGCAGTTACCAATGCATCATTGCAGGAGGGGTCCTTTCCCACTGCCTTGAAAGAGGCGGTGGTGAGGCCTCTCCTCATGAAGCCTGCCCTGGACCCAGCCAATTTGAACAACTTTCATCCCATCTCCAACCTTCACTTTGTTGCGAAGGTTGTTGAGAGTATGGTGGCGCAGCAGCTTCCGGCTTTCCTGGAGGAAGCTGATTACCTAGATCCGTATCAATCGGGCTTCAGGCCCGGTTACAGCACAGAGACAGCATTGGTCGCACTGATGGTCGTATTAGACCTCTCAGTGGCTTTTGATACCATTGACCATGGTATCCTACTGTATCCTACTGTGGCACCTTCGGGGGTTGGGAGTGGGAGGCACCGTGCTAGGGTGGTTCTCCTCCTACCTCTCGGGATACATGCAGTCAGTGTTGGCATGGGACAGAGGTTGACCCCAAGGCCCCTCACTTGTGGGGTGCCCAAGGGGTCAGTTCTTTCTCCCCTCCTGTTCGACATCTATCTGAAGCCACTGGGTGAGATCATCTGTGGTTTCAGGGTGAGGTATCATCAATATGCTGATGATACCCAGCTCTTCATCTCCTCCCCGGACCATCTCAGTGATGCCCTCTCCATGATGTCCCATTGCCTGGAGGCGGTACGGATCTGGATGGGGAGGAACAGGCTCCAGCTCAACCTGGACAAGATCGAGTGGCTGTGCCTACCGGCATCTTGGGTTATCCAAGAAATTCCATCACTGACCATGGGGGGAGAGGTGTTGCCCCCTGTGGATAGGGCGCGCAACTTGGGTGTCCTCCTGGATGCAGGGCTAAGTATGGAGGAGCAGGTGGGAGCCGTCGCCAGGAGGGCATTTGCCCAGGTTCGCCTGGTGCATCAGTTGCACCCCTATTTGGACCGGGATGCCCTATGCATGGTCACCCATGCACTCGTCACTTCCCATCTTGACTACTGCAATGCTCTGTGCCTAGGGCTGCCCTTGCGGACTATATGGAGGCTTCAACTGGAGCAAAATGCGGCCGTGCGGGTAGTGATGGGACTGCCCCAATACTCCCATGTGACACCCCTCCTGCGTGATCTACATTGGTTGCCGGTTGTCCTCCGGGTAAGATCCAAGGTGCTGGTGTTAGCCTATAAAGTCCTTCATGGCCAGGGTCCAGGGTATTTGCAGGAGCACCTCCTACCACCATTGAGTTCCAATCGCCCAGTGCGCTCCCACCGGCAGGGCCTCCTCAGGGTGCCATCAACCAGACAATGTCTGTTGGCGGTCCCCCAGGGGAGGGCCTTCTCTGTGGGGGCACCCACCCTGTGGAACCCGCTGCCCCTGGGATTGCGGCTGGCTCCCGACCTTCGTTCCTTCCGCCGCGATCTTAAAACTTGGCTGTTTTTACAGGCTGGCCTGGATTGATTGATTGATTGATTGATTGATTGATTTGACTTATATGCCGCCCCCTCTCCCAAGGGACTCAGGGTGGCTCACACTAAAATACAATACAACAATAAATTACTTAAAACTATATTAAACAGGTTATAAGCCGAATAAGCAATTTAAAACCCCCATATTAAAACAAAACCCCAAGAGTCAACATAGCCCAGATTGCAAAAACAGCCAGGTTTTTAACTCATGGCGGAAGGTGCAGAGATCGGGAGCCAACCGGAGCTCCAGTGGAAGAAGATTCCATAAAGCGGGGGCCACCGCAGAATAGGCCCTCCCCCAGGTTCCAGCCAAGCGACATTGGGTCGCAGATGGGACCCTGAGGAGATCCCGCCTGTGGGCCCGTACAGGGCGGTTGGTACTTGATGCTGGGAGGAGTCGTTCTCGTAAGTATCCTGGACCCATGCCATGCAGGACCTTGAATGTTAAAACCAGCACCTTGAATCTCACCCGGAGGGCAACCGGAAGCCAATGCAGATCACGCAGGAGGGGTGTGACATGGGAGTATCGGGGGGCTCCCATCACTACCCGTGCAGCTGCATTCTGCACCAGCTGAAGCCTCCGAGTGGTATGCAAGGGTAGCCCTAAATAGAGAGCGTTACAATAGTCCAGTCGGGAGACCACGAGCGCTTGAGTGACTGTGCGCAGAGCATCCCGGTCCAGATATGGGCGCAACTGGCGAACCAGCCAGACCTGGACAAAGGCCCCCCTGGCCACGGCTCCCACCTGCTCCTCCAACTTGAGCCGCGAGTCCAGGAGAACCCCCAGGTTCCGTGCCCTGTCCACGGGGGGCAACACCTCCTCCCCTATGACCAACGGTGGTATCTCAAAACTGGACCAGGATGCCGGTATGCACAACCACTCTGTCTTGGCTGGATTGAGTTGAAGCATGTTCCTGTCCATCCAGATCCGCACCGCTTCTAAACAACGGGACATCACAGAGAGAGCATCACTGATGTGGTTTGGGGTGGAGATGTATAGCTGCGTATCATCAGCATACTGATGGTAACTCACCCCAAAACCACAGATGATTTCACCCAGCGGCTTCACATAAATGTTGAACAAGAGAGGCGAGAGGACAGACCCCTGGGGCACCCCACAAGTGAGAGACCTTGGAGTTGACCTCTGCCCCCCTGCCAACACTGTTTGCGAATGTCCCGAGAGGTAGGAGGAGAACCACCGTAAAACAGTGCCTCCCACTCCCAACCCCCTGAGACGTCGCAACAAGATACCATGGTCGATGGTATCAAAAGCCGCTGAGAGGTCTAACAGGACCAGGACAGAGGAAAAACCCCTGTCCCAAGCCCTAGAGAGATCATCAATCAGCGCGACCAATGCTGTCTCCGTGCTGTATCTGGGTCGGAAGCCCGATTGGAACGGATCCAGGTAATCTGCTTCCTCCAGGAAAAGTGGCAATTGCTGAGCCACCACACTCTCAACAACCTTCACTAAAAAGCAAAGGTTGGAGACTGGACGAAAGTTGCTCAACACGGCTGGGTCCAGGGCAGGCTTCTTCAGCAGGGGCCTCACCACCGCCTCTTTCAGGGCGGCAGGGAACAGCCCCCCCCTTAACGAAGTATTGACCACTGCCCGGAGCCAGCCGCGTGTGACCTCCCCGGAGGCATAAACCAACCAGGAGGGGCACAGGTACAATAAACATGTGGTGGAACTCAGCCGCCGCATAATCCTGTCCACTTCATCCTCAGAAACAGGATCGAACTCAGTCCAGATTACATTCACCAGACCACCCATCTCCCCGACGTCAGAGTCCAAGCGCAACCCTTCCCGGATCTGAGCAATTTTATCCTGCAGATAAAGACCAAATTCCTCAGCTCTGCCCCGCAAAGGGTCACCCCCCACAGCTGTAAGAGGATGGCTTCCCTAATTATTCTCTTGTTGAAGTGTTCAGTGTTGGAGATAAGTTTGGATCCCTCAAAATCAATTTCATGTCCTGTGGCTTTAAGGTGCTGGAAAAGGGAGGAAGTTTTTTCTTCTTTTCTGACTGCGTTCTTGTGTTCTGCGATGCGAGCATTTATTCTCCTGTTGGTTTGTCCAATGTATGTGGCTGGGCAAATTTTGCATGGTATTTCATAAACTCCTTGGTTTTCTAGCTGGATCTTGTCTTTGGGGTTTCTTAAGATGTTGGCTATTTTTTGGTCAGTGCCAAAGGCTGTCCTGATATTGTGCTTGTGGAGAATTTTGCTGATTTTATCTGTGGTGCCTTTGATGTAAGGGAGGAGAGCGATGCCATTGTCCTGTTCTGTGTCTTGGTTTTGGGGGGGAGTCTATATATATATATATACTAGAATGGAATTCCCACTGATGGTTCTGTGACATCACAGCTAAAATGGTCAATCAGAATCAAAGCACATTTTCTCTGGTTCTTAACCTCTTCCCAACTCCCATGGATGCTAGGAAGTACCCAAATACAGAGGTGAGTGTCTCCCATCACCCATTTCTAATTGTAACCCTTTTGCTTTTCCCTCAGTCCTGAACTATCATCTTAACCCATGATTAATTTCTCTGGCCTCTTTCCTTCTTATTCAAACCCCTTGGCATTCACATTGAAGTTTATTTAATACAAAATATTATCCTTCTCATCCTTTTTTTGTTTTGCTATTCTTGTATATTTAAGATGGGTTTTTGTTTACTTGCATGTTTATAGGTGTAAAACAGGAGCCTGAGACATTTTTAAAAACTAAATAGAGAACCATGTGAGGCAATTCTTCTGGGTGGTTATATCAAATACTGGGGAGAGGGGGAGGGGGACAGAGAAAGAGAGAGAGAGGGAGGGAGGGAGACGGAGGGAGGGGGGAGAGGGAGGGAGAGAGAAAGAGGGAGGGAGAGGGAGGGAGGGATAGAGAAAGAGGGAGGGAGGGAGAGGAAGAGGGGGAGGGGAGAGAGAGGGGGGGAGAGAGAGAGATTTATTGAATCAATCATATTAAATGTCAATGGAGATTCTCAATCATCCAGATCATAGTTGTCCTGAAAAGAAAAACCAGAAAATCCAGTTGCCTCTTGAAAAAACACTTTTGGGACAATCAATCATATTGTATTTATTTCTCTTTGGGTAATTTATTAGAAAGCTGAATTTCTTCTCAAAGCCAAGGAAACTGTCAGGAAAACTGTCTGTGGTTGGTTTAAATTCAGATGGCATATTAGGGGAACTTCAATTTAGACCCACATCTTTACAATTGTTTTTTATGTTTAAGATAACTTGGATTTTCATAACACCACATTATTTGAATTTTCCACATACCCCAAAACCTTTCCAAAAAGAGATATGATGAGTTACTGTCTCACAACTTGTGAGAGCTGGATTTAGCTTCTGTTGTCCTATTGCTTCGGTGCTAAAAGCACTAGTTCAGAATAGTAATAGTATGTGCAATAAACAGCACAAATGGTTTTTTCCCTGTTCAATTGTGTCCAATACACAAGTCCCTGTTATTTTCTTGGCAAGATTTTTTTGTTCTTTTTTTTTGTGGTGATGGTTTTCCATGGCCTGCTTCCCAGGAATTAAATAGGGAGATTGTGACTTCTAGTTCTACTTTGGGCACAAAGCCAGCTGGGTGACTTCGGGTCTAGTCCTTTTCTCTGAGGAAATAAATACTGTAAGTATGCCCACTATTAAAATACTGCAACAAATTGTCAGAATTCAATAAATTAAACAAATTAATTGTTATTTCCTCCCAACATGCAGTTGATTTAATAGGCACCTTCTATAAATGCAAAGTCTTGTCATTGCTGGATTAAGCAGCATCTCTTTTCAAGCGTCATATTTTAAGGCAGACCTGGGCACATTAGAGCCCCAGGCCACATTCAGCCCTTCCACCCTGTGTGAGAAAATTGAAATGATACGGATAGGATAAAATAGGAGAGGAGGGGAGGAGAGTAGTAGTAGCAGTAGAGTAGAGTAGAGGATAATAGAGTAGAGTAGAGTAGAGTAGAACAGAACAGAACAGAACAGAACAGAACAGAACAGAACAGAATAGAATAGAATAGAATAGAATAGAATAGAATAGAATTCTTTATTGGCCAAGTGTGACCGGACACACAATAAATTTGTCTCCGGTGCATAAGCCTTCAGCGTATATACAAACAACAAAGTGATGTCATAGATAATAATCATAAATCATAAGATACAATCAACAGTTGATTAATCATAATATACCAATAGGAGATGGTAGTAGGAAAGATGAGGTAAGAAAGACGAGAAGATGACAAGGATAATAGCAATAAGATAAATTGGAAATTAGAAATCAAATGTAAATAAGTGTACACCATGCACACTGTACAAATGCATTGCTTTTATTTTGCAGCCGATTGCTACTCGTATTTTTGTTTCAATGTATGTATGTATGTGTGTGTGTGTGTGCACCTATGTACCCTCATAGCTCTATTGATTTGGCCCCTCATAACAGTACCAGTTTCTCATGTGGCGGCTTGTGAATATTTATTGTCCATCCCTGTTTTAAGGTCTGGGTTTGTCAGATAATTAGCTTAAGATGAGTTTAAGTTTGTTTAAAAGTCTGATTACCAATAACTAATTCAATTACAAACATTTCCAGGTGAGGCTGTAAAAACCTCAACCTGGAATTCCACAGAAATCACTTTCCCTCAATATTGATTAGGCTGCACTAAAAGTATTTGCTAACTTTGATTTTTGTGTTTTTATGGATAATTTTAAATGACAGTTTGAAAGCATAAATCTTGGCTGGGTGACTTTGGGCCAGTCATTCTCTCTCAGCCTAACTCACCTTATGAAGTGTTTGTTCTGGGGAAAATAGGTGGAGGAAGGAGCATTAGGCATGTTTGCCACCTTGAGTTATTTATAAAAACAATGAAGGGGAAAATAAATAAATAAATGTGATTATAGATGTGACTCTATGAAAGTGGTCTTTTGTTTAAAACTCCAGAAGTATTTAGCAGCTTTTGGAACATTTCTCTAATTACCAACTAATTTCAGTTTCTTCTGTTTGCTTGTTTATTTATTCAATCAATCCATTTCTATATCCACCCATCTCTCATATATATTTGTGGGTGGTTTAATGTCTATGGAGATTCTCAGTCATCCAGGTGATGGTTGTCCCAAAGGTGCTTTTTTAAGAGGCAACTGGACTTTTGGGTTTTCCTTTGAAGACGTTTCACTTCTCATTCAAGAAGCTTGTTCAGCTCTGACTGGATGGTGGGGAATGGAAGGATTTATACTCCTTGCAGACAGCTGGTCATTTGCCTTCAAATTCATTGGTGGCCTTCATTGAGGCCACCTCAACTCTCTAAAACAATGCAAATGACCAGCTGTTTTTTCCATGAACAATTTGCAATGCACTGTCATACTCGTATTTGATGACATAATTATATACATATACATAAGTAATAACTGTTGATAACCTGACCTTTCTAGGCATTTCTACACAAGTCTCCTTCTTGAGCAGGGTATTGGACTAGAAGACCACCAAGGTCCCTTCCAAGACCTCCAAGATCTCTTCAGTTATGCTATTATTTTTCTAATTCCCATTTTAAAGTCACCCAAATTAATAATCCATACCTCCTTAAACTGGTTATATACTACATAAACAACATTGGACCAGGACCTTCCTTCATAACACCATCTCTTTAGTCCTTATGTAGTTTCAATCTCTCCTCTAGACTCATCTTCTGCTTTGTGTCTCCAACAACCTGAATTTTTATTTCACTAAGATAAGTATATCTCCGAACAACTACATATTGCTGTGATCCAGATTGTTAATATTTCCCCTGTTACTGTCAACTCATAAAACATTTCTATGCCTGTTTTAGAGTTGCCATGAACAGAAGGGGGAGAAATTTGAAAGAGCAGTGCAGCAGTTTGGAGCCAAAAGTGCATTCCATTCTTATCTTGCAAAGATTATAACTAAGCTACTGGAATTTCTGCTGTGCAAATCTCTAATTGGAGAATGTGATTGATGACTCTTGACTAGGAATGTGTTTCATTGGAGAATATGAATTATGATACACCCAGAGGGGTAGGGGAAAACCAGGGCCAAGGGTGACAGTGAATTATGTGTCTCACAATCGGCTTCATACAGGTCATGCTGACATGTTCACTCCTAATAAATCCTTTGAAGTTTTTGAAGCTTGGCTCAAGGCTCATGATTTAATTAGGGCAACTGCTGGAATCCTGACAGTTACCTTTTAGGAGGCTTGGTTACTCTCTTGTGAAACCATGGACCATTAGCTTGACCAGCAAACCAGATCACAGCTTGTACGAAACCTCTCACATCCTCATATGCATTCTTTCTTTTCCAGATTTCAAATATTTAATGCCATTGCATGGGAAGACATGTTTGGTCCTGCTTCCATAATCCTTGGTCTTTCCTCGTATGGGTGCCTGCATCCCCAAAAACATACCGCCAACACCACTAAGTACGGAAAACTTACTGTCAGCACGCAACAGTTTGCAGTTCGGTAACCGGGAATCTGACGAGATGGTGAGGGCTTGCTTAGATCATGCTGCCCAAGAGTTCCATCATGAGCCGCACTGTCTACGAGATAATGCCACCTTGATTATTCAGGTGAGAGGAAGAAAGATAATGGAGTTTGTCTCTGGTGGGGGAGAAAACAAGATTGTAGTTTCTTGGTTAAAAGGAAAAACACACTACCATATTGAGATCTCCACTTTGGAAGTGTACTTAGATCGATTGTCTCTTTCTCCACCTCCACTAACCTCTGAGAACTTGGAGAAGGTGAGACAGGAGCTTGCTAAATGGGACAACAGTACCAAGGAACTGCGGGCTTGCTTGGATATGTCTATAACAGAGATTGAGAAGGAACCTCCTTCGGTGAAGAGCAATGCTGAACTGACTATTGAGTGTGGTAATTCCTGCTTAGATTTCATTTCTGGAAAGGGGAGGTCCCGTATCCACATCTTCTTTTCTGATAAGCAACCTCACTATCGGGTTCGAGTTTCTTCCATGGATGTCTATTTAGACAGGTTGAGCTATCGCACAATGTTGCTCACCACGGAAAACTTGATGAAACTATGGAAAGAAACAGAAGACCTCAAAGGATGTACAGTAGACCTCCGAGCCTGCCTCAAGCGAGCTTTGCAGGAGTTTAATGCTTTGTCTCCACAACACCGGGCCAATGCCACTGTCTTCATTGACTGTGATGGGAAGAACTTCAAGATGGTTTCTGGGCGTGGAGATAGCTGGATCTCTATCTTCAACATTATTGGAGATCAACATTGCCGCAGAGAAGTTGTTCTAGCATTGGGAGAGGTGGAGTCATCAAGCAAAGTAACAGGGAAACATGGGAAAGAAGGTCCATCATTTTGGATAAGAAGATCAGAAGCAAGGAAAAATGCAGAGGAAGGTCCATCTAGTCTGGCCAGGAGGACATCTAACCAGCCAAAAGGGCTGGCCATTGGGAAGAAATCTAAAAAGGGGCCATCCAATATGATTGAATTAAAAGAATTTGCATCGGATAATAGAAGAGCAGAGGAAGAAACAATGCTTGTCCAGGGAAGGACACTTTCCAGTGGGAAAGACACTGGAGTCTCCAATAGTTCAAAGGCACTGGGAAAAGAACTTTCTCTTCTACCAAAGTTATTACAAGCTGGTACCAAGAAACCCCAACCTGATGGAAAAGAAAGTGATCTTGCGGGACCGCTGAGTTTACTAAGTGGGACAACAACAGAGGTGGTACTGGTCCATGAGAAGAATGAGGAAGCAGACAGTGAAGTGGCGGCATCTAATGACTCCAGTGAAGAAGACTCATCTAACATTCTAGAGAAATCTTCCAACAGCAGACAGGGAGATGATGGACCAGAAAGATGACTCATCTAGAGGATTAAAGAGCCAGGATGATACGGTAGCCAGTCCTTTGGCTGGGAAAATGATGGATCGATTCCAGAGACAGAGTAGTGTTTCTGGTTCTGGAAAAACAGAGGGCTGGTCCATCAAATGAATTGTGCAAGAAGGATAACAAATAAATGATCTATGGACCTGAGATTCTTCTCCCTTAAGGTTTCTTTCTGTAGGCTCTTTTCCCAATAGTGACAATGTGTCCTTAAGCTGGTTCTGATACCACTGTAAGGATTTCCTAGTAACTTATTTTTGCATCCCCCAAATGCTGATGCTTTTCTCCCTCATTTGTTTTCTGTTTTAGAATTTCTAAAACATTTAAGTGGGTTGACTTTGCAGCTCATGTTGATGTTTCAAGGAGACTGAAAGTAGCAGAAATGCAATAAAATAAAATAAAATACAGAGTGTAGGAATATGATAGGGCTAGCAGCAGTGATGGAATGCTGCCGGTGTAACAACCGATTTGCTAATCATGTGCTTTGCGCACGCACATGCCAGACATGCACTGTGCGTGCATGACCAGTTTTTGAAACTACCTTCGACGTTACTTCGAGGAAGTAACACAGCTGAGGCATGACAATCCACACTGCTGCATGAATCAGCTGAGCCAATATAGGTGAGTACAGCACAGGAATGGGCTGGCGGAAGGGGTGGGATTCAAAATGTTTAACAACCAGTTCTGTGGGCATGGCTTAGGTGGTAGGCGTGGCTTGGTGGTCATGTGACTGGGTGGACCTGGCTTGGTGGTCATGTTATTGGCTGGGCGTGACCAACTCAATATCACTCACATCAAGGCATGCATCTCCTTGCCTGGCCTCTCATGACTGTGCGGATGCTGCAACAGTCGTAAGTGTGAAAAATGGTCATAAGTCACTTTTTTCAGTGCCATTGTAACATTGAATGGTCACTCCACACAAGCAAAGTACCAGCAAAGGAGGGGAATGTGGCGAAGATCCATTAAGTCGTTTCTGTTTTTGACATCTTTAACCTTTGCTTTGTATTAGACATATATAACCCTTGCTTTTGTATTTGATATGTAACCTTCGTGTAACCTGTATGTGTAGATTCTTATCAGAGTCGGACCACATACAAGGAAGTTAGCAGCGGAAAATGTAGCTGCACTATCTGTCTGTTTCTATATATCCTGATTCCAACCACATAACCACAAACTGTAACTTTTTGCTTGTTGCTCGCACAAATTTTGTACCTGCATTTAACATAGATGGAAAAATGTACTCATAGTATGCTCTACAAACCCCGCCTATACTCACCCAATAAAAGAGCCCCCCGGACTCTGTGTCGGGGTCGCTCATCCAAGGAAGAACCTGCGTGGAGTCTTCTTGACATATTTGGCCTTAACAATAAGCGGCCCTCCAAGTGTGGACCAAAACCACATCTGGTGACCCCGACATGATTCATAAAACAACGAATACGTCTTGGACCGCTCATCTCACTGGCTGGACATGCCAGTTGCAACTCAGGTGACGCTGCGGACCAGCGACTACCCTCCCCAGGATCCCAGCCAGTGGAATCCTCCCTTTCAGTGAGTATGGGCAGAAAATTCTCTAAGTCACAGGCGGCGCACCTACAAGAACTTAGGGAGTTAACCAAAAGTTCGATTGTGATTATCAAAAACCAGGGAAAAACTTTACCTTTACCCTCAAAGAAAGATTTGGTCAAATTGTTGAGTTATGTTTATGCTAATTGTCCGGCTTATCCAGAAAGGGGTTCACTTAAGGTGTCAGTATGGATAAAATTGGGAACTCGTTTCCATGAACAACCTAGAGCCCCACCCAAAATTTTAGCAACATGGCGAATTATCATGGAATGTCTAAAAATCCATGCCAGTGCATTTTCTGATGCCACCTGCAAAGAAAAGCCACCGCTATATCAACCAAAACATGAAAAAATTGCCCAACCAGAAGGAAAAGACATAGAAGCTTTTCCTACCTCCACAGTAAAATCACCGTCCGGTGTCCTTTCGGCACCAATGACTAATTCATCCCCTATGGGAGCCATTGCAAAAGCAATGATACAAGCTCGTCAACAAGGCTTGTTGGACATGGACAAACTAAGTAACTGTTCCCTTTATCCTGTACAATTCGTCCCGATTGGCAATGGTCAATTTGACCCACAATTAGAACCGATCCCAATTAAGACAATCAGCGACATAAAGCAAGCAACCTCACTTTATGGCATTCAAGCACCATACGTTCGTGGTTTAATCCAAACACTTGCAAAGATTCATGAGGAGGGGTTATGTCAGCCAGCACCCCCTCCATATCAAGAAAAAACAGAGATTTGTCCTCCCCCAGAGGACAAACCCGACAAGGAAGCCAAGTCCCTGTCGGCAGAGAACAAACCTCCAAGCGCGCCCTCTCTGCCGTCAAAATTGGCCGTGCCAGCTGGAGAATCATCCTCTGTCCCCATGGGCGCAGTAAGAAAAGGGCTCAAGGAAGCCCATGAGCAGGGCCTTTTAGATTCAACAGACCTTGCAAAACTAACTTTATGTCCCTTAGAGTATACTCAAATGCAGCAGGGGTTCAAGTGCCCCACATCGTGCCTCTGCCTCTAAAAGTCTTAAAAGATCTTAAGGAGGCTGTTTAAAAAAAAAATCTTTCTTTCTGTGTCTCTTTATCTTCTATGCTACCATATGGTTTGTTCCTTAAGATTTATGCCTTCCCCAATTTAACTGAGAGATTTATTGTGGGAATGATCAGTGTGTGTGTGTAAACCTCAGAGTTTTGTTTTCCTCTGTGTCTTTGTGTGTGGGTATGTGTGCACGTGCACATGTGTGTGTCTAAGACTTTGTGTGTCCTAGAGGTAACTGTTGCAACTGTTAAGTGTCTCTGATCCCTTCGGATATTAATTTTAAATTGTTAAGAATTAAAAACACTGAGAGATTGTCTTCTTCCGGTCTGATCTGGCCAATTAGACTGGATGAGGAACAGAGTTAAATTTTCTCTCCTCTCTGTGCTTTTAAGAAAAACCCGAGGTTATTAACAAATGTTCTAAGTTCATTTACAAGAAAAGTTTCATCCTTGCAACTTTTGTGTGTTTAAATGATTTTACCTGTTCATCCTTTTCCTGAAGCATTTGAATCCAGTTTTTTTCCCTTTCTCATCTGTTGTGTCTCCATTTTGTTGAAACTGATTTATCTGTTTAGTAACTGCAATACTGATGTGTTGTTTTTCTTTCTCCTGAAACCATACCTGCAAGCTATCTCCAAACCCCCTCTCTAATCCTTTTAAGACAAAAACAACACCCCCACAAAAATCTGCGCAGCGTGCTGAATTGACCGCTGCAATTTTGGCTTTTCAGCTTTTTTCTAAAGTCCCAATTAATTTGATTCTCGATAGCTTGTATGTTTCTCAAATTGTTTTAACAATATTTGGCTCATACCTATCACCATCTATTGAACCTGATTTATTGGCATTATTTTGTACTCTGCAGTCCCTAATCGCAGAACGAAATTGTCCATTTTTTGTTGCTCATATTAGGAGCCACCAACCTTTCCCTGGTGTGCTCCAAGAAGGTAACAATAGGGCAGACGATGCAGCCGCACATTTGATCTTGCCTTTACAACCTGTAACACCTTGGGAAAGGTGAAATACTTTCACCAAAATACAAAAGCGCTCATTAAACAATTTGGTATTACAGCTGCTGAGGCAGCGGCCATCCGGCAGCAATGCCCCACTTGTAGTCAGCAGGCTATTGCTATTCCTATGGGAGTCAACCCCAGAGGCACACAAGCCTGCCAAATATGGCAAATGGATGTTACCCAATATGCTCCTTTTGCCCCCTGGAAATATCTCCACATTTCCATAGATACATTTTCAGGGTTTATTATGGCCACTCCTCAGAGAGGCGAAGCCTCTAAACATGTGATCAACCACTGTATTCAAACCTTTGCATCGTTGGGATGCCCAAAAGAGCTAAAAACTGATAATGGTCCTGCGTACACAAGCTCTGCCATGTCAGAGTTTTGTTATCGATGGGATATTATCCACAAATTTGGAATACCTTACAATAGCCAGGGCCAGGCCTTGGCAGAGCGCACCAACCAGACACTTAAACATGCACTCAATCGATATTTGAAACGTGAAAAAAACCCCTGGCCTCCCATCAATACAAAATACCTTAAATCTTTGTCTATATACTCTGAATTTCATAAATTTAACTGGACATCCATTAACTACCGCTGCAGAGTGCCATTTTTCCTCTCCCTCATCTGCAGATTTACCCAAACCACAGGTATACTACCATCTCTTACCTGACCTGACATGGAAAGGACCTGCTGATCTCATCACCTGGGTCGAGGTTATGCAGCCATCCAACTACCTGACCGAGTGCTTTGGGTTCTGGCCAGACACACCAGACCTTATTTAGTTAAGCAACATTAAGACTGTTCCTTTCTCATCATCTTGCAGCTGCGTCTTGACCAAAAGAAATGCTGCAACTACCCTTTGCCATTCAGCTACTCAGCATTGCCCTTTACACACCTCAACCCGCTCAAAGCAATCCCCACCGTCCCCAAAACCTGACATGGGTGGTATTGGACGCACACTCAGACATCCTGAACTCCACTTCATCCATGGCAGTGCCGGGATCTTGGTTTCCTGACCTATACTTTGACTTTGGAGAAATGGTGCTTGGCTTGGAGAACTACAAAAACTACAGACCTGGCATGCTGAGCCCCAGAGTTATGAAGAAATGGCCTTTCTATGTCTGCCCTGGCTATAAGAAGGAAACAGCTCACAGAAATAAGTGTGGGGGGACCGGCGTATACTTTTGTGCAAGCTGGGATTGCATCTCCACGGGACACATATCATGGACTCCTCCTCTCACAGGTGACTTTATTACGCTCAGAAAGGCTGCCGAGAACTTACTATGTGGAAGGGATAAACCCCAGAAATGTAATCCGGTAAAGGTTTCCTTCACCAGTCAGGGAAAACTGTGCGGGGGTGGCAGGCGGAGTCACCTGGGGAGGTCGCATTTATGATAGATCCAGGAATGATGGAAATATTTTTACCATAAAACTAATACAAACCCCTGCAAGACCCCCAGTACTGAAAGGTCCTAACAATGTATTAACAGAACATAGGGCGCCACCCCCACCATCCACCAGAACTCCTGGGAAAAGCTATTCCAGTCCTAGGAAACGCTCTTCTACTCCTGCTGTTTATTCTTACTTCCCTCCACAGCCGCCCTGGGAACCCTCTTGGGACATCGCCAAAGCCACCTATCAATTGGTGAATAGCACCAATCCCAACCTTACTATAGCCTGTTGGTTTTGCTACAATGTCCAGCCCCCGTATTACGAGGCCGTTGGGTTTGTTTCTCCATACAATACTTCCTCAAGCGATGAGGCATGCAGATGGAAACATGGCTCACAAACACTGCAGTCAATCTCAGGTAAGGGGACCTGCATTGGAAAGGTACCTACACAGTATAAGCAATACTGCAATACAACACATAGCACAATCAACCTGACAACACTCTTTTACATACCACCTAGAAATGGATGGTGGGCCTGTTCTACAGGCCTTACAGCCTGTGCCCATGGCCATGTGATTAACACCGCAGGTTTTTGCATTCTCATCCAAGTTATGCCACGCATATACCTTCACACAGAGGAAGACATTTACAACACCTACTCAGGGTCAGAACTCGTTAGGCACAAGCGAGAGCCTATCTCCACCCTCACGGTAGCTCTGTTAGTGGGACTTGGCCTAACAGGAGCAGGTACTGGAATAGCCTCTTTTGCACATCAATATTCTCAATATTACAACCTTAGGGCGGTTATTGACGAAGACTTAGAGAGAATAGAAACCTCTATCTCTCACTTACAAAAATCCCTCACCTCCCTCTCAGAAGTAGTTTTGCAAAATCGAAGATGACTTGACCTACTTTTCCTACAAGAAGGGGGGTTATGTGTTGCTTTAAGAGAAGAATGTTGTTTCTATGCAGATCACTCTGGCATAGTTCAGAACTCCATGAACAATCTCCGGGAAGGCCTGAACATCCGGAGAAGGGAGAGGGAGGGTCAACAAGGGTGGTTTGAGAGTTGGCACAAATTCCCTCCTTGGCTCACTACCTTGCTAAGTGCTGTTGCAGGACCTTTAATTTTGCTTATATTGCTATGCACATTTGGGCCATGCTTGCTAAAACGCCTTTCAACATTTATCGAGAGCAAAATAGATTCATTAGAGACTCTAGTATTAGAATCTCAGAATGCTTTGTTAAACCAGAAATATAGCAGCACCTATCAACTCGTGCCACAGGATAATGTATCAGAACAAAATCTCTTCACCATGAGCAGTGAGGATGAAGATGATGACACCACTGACCAGAACCCTAGCAGCATCTCCTTGTACACCCCACCCTTCTCACCCTACAAGGAAGAAGGAGACGGTTACCTTTGAAAAAAAAACAAAAGCAGAGGAGATGTGGTGAAGATCCATTAAGTCATTTCTGTATTTGACATCTTTAACCTTTGCTTTGTATTAGACATATATAACCCTTGCTTTTGTATTTGACATGTAACCTTTGTGTAACCTGTATGTGTAGATTCTTATCAGAGTCGGACCACATACAAGGAAGTTGGCAGCGGAAAATGTAGCTGCACTATCTGTCTGTTTCTATATATCCTGATTCCAACCACATAACCACAAACTGTAACTTTTTGCTTGTTGCTCGCACAAATTTTGTACCTGCATTTAACATAGATGGAAAAATGCACTCATAGTATGCTCTACAAACCCCGCCTATACTCACCCAATAAAAGAGCCCCCTGGACTCTGTGTCGGGGTCAGCTCATCCGAGGAAGAACCTGCATGGAGTCTTCTTGACGTATTTGGCCTTAACAATAAGCGGCCCTCCAAGTGCAGACCAAAACCGCAGGGGAAAAAAACTCCAGAGACGTTCCTGAGACAGGAAGTCTAGTCCTGCCAAGAATGTAATAAGGGTTAACAGAGAGGCAGTTTCTGTAAGCAACACCAGAATGTTTCCTTCCTGCCTTCCGTATAGGATTAGGTCAGTAATTTCTTCTAACAACCGGTTCTCCAAACTGCTTAGAATGTTAACAACTGGTTCTAGAGAATTGGTGCAAACTGGTAGAATCCCACCCCTGCTGACGGGCCCACATGATCATTGGAGTGACCAGTTTGGAGTCAGCTGATCATCGGAGCTAGGAGTTCACCTAAACCAGTCCGAACCGGCAGAATCCCACCCCTGGCTAGCAGTCATCTGGAAAATCACCCTACTTACCTAAACTAAGTCAAGAATTCAAAGTAACATTCCTGCCTTCCCTTGATTAATTCAGTGTCCCTGTTCATTTTGTTGCAGCTGCACTGACCATGATGAGACCACTTCATGGCTGATATTAATCCTGAAAGAGTTATGATTTTTTGAGAGGCTAAATGTAAATGTAGAAAGATACCTTCAAATCAGCATCTTCTATTCCTTTATTTTTGCCAGGATTTGAATCATAAAAATGTTTGTGTTTGATTAAGTTAATGAGTGCATTAATTAGAACTTTTTAAATATGGCTTTCCATGTCCAAAACATCTTAAAACAGTAGTTTTAAAAAAATCATTAAAATTCAAAGCATCATGTTCCATCAAGTAATATATTTAATATCAAGGGAGTGGTGGGCTGATGCTGGTTCGGACCAATTCTAGCAAACCAGTGGTTCCCACCATCATCTGGCCCTACCCACCTGCCCTGCCCTATCTTGTCTTATATTGCCTTCTTTCTGGCTCAGCTGAGTCACGCGTGCCTCAGCTGTTCTACTTACTGGGGCTGCCCTAGAAGGTAAGCAGCTGAGCTTCAAATTTCTGTATTTTGAATGCTGCGCACAAGTGCCAAGCATGCACTCACAGAACCGGTTGTTAAACTGGTTGCAGCCTACTACTGTATCAAGGCATATAAAAAAGATTTTAAAAAAAGAAAGAGAGAACACAATGTTATATAGGTAAGTTTATTTGAGATCAGGTCTCGTTTGCAAGTCAAACAATGCAGGAATTTATTCCCAAGATGGACTTAAAGGTGATCCATTCTCAGTCCAATGGTCAAGTAGAGACAAAGGTTCAGACAGCAAAGCCAATGATGAAAAAAGCTATTGTAAATGGCACTTCACCAGAGAAGTCCTTGGTGGCTCAGGCTGTTAAATGCCTGCTCTTAAGATCCAGCTGTCTACAATTACTGTAGGCTCGAATCCCACCAGGCTCAAGGTTGACTCAGCCTTCCATCCTCTCGGGGTAGGTAAATTGAGGACCCAAGATTGTTGGGGGCAATAAGCTGACTTTGTAAAAATGCCACTTAGTAATAAGCAGGCATATACAATGCAATGAAGGCTATTGCTGAGCGCATTGGGTTGTGCTCCAAAAATTGTAAGCCGCCCTGAGTCTTCGGAGAAGGGCGGCATATAAATGTAATTAAAAATAATAATAATCGAGTGACAGGGTTCCCTTTGACTCCCTCACAGTGTCAGGACTCCGACATGCACATCCCATTTAAATCATAAGTGTCTAGCCGCATCTCTCATAGTAAAAAAAGATTACTTCTTTGGTCTTTTTAGTTGTCACACAGCTCCTCATGGGAAAGTTGTGGAAAACTTGTCTGGCTCTTGAGGGTTTCTGGGAGTTGAAGTCCCAGAAGTTGGGAGTTGAAGCTTCCAACATTCAGAAACATTGGCTAGAGAGCCATTGGTTGAATTCCACCACTGTGCAGGTGGTTGGGTGACCTAGATGATCCCTCCTAATTCCATCATCCCAGGTTGTTAAAAAAATGGATTTATCCTACCCTTATAGTCCCTTTCAGGATGACTGCTCTTTCATGAGTTATTGTAGGTTCTTCTGTTGTGGACCTTCAGTATAAAATTTTAAAACACTTTTGTGAAAGTGGGGTTGGTTAATCACGCAATATCAACTCTTCCCATCTAAGTAGTACTATAATGCCTGGGTTTTATAAAATCTAGATGAACTCTAGATGACAGCAAAATTGACATCACTCTTCTGAACCAAGGATCTCTTTATATATTGAGCACAGCTATGGTCTCCTGCAGAAACTAGAGGAAGCTCCTAATCCTCCATTTACATTGCTAGAACCTCCTTGAGGGACAGTAATAGTAGACAGTAGGACAGTCAATGGATTGTTAGATGTCCGTGTATTCATACCCCCCCCTCAAATGCTACTAAGCAGTTATATCAGCATCAAAGTATTCAGTGGGTATTCTTATTTGTATATGGGTAGCAAAATATTTGCGGGAGCGTCTCCTGCCAATATCGAATACCGATCGCCCTGTGCGCGCGCACAGACGGGGACTCCTCAGGGTGCTGTCCGTGAGACAGTGTCGGCTGGTGGTGCCTCGGGGAAGGGCCTACTCTGTTGCAGCTCCTGCCTTGTGGAACTAACTACCCTTGGGGCTCCGTTTGGCTCCTGATCTCCGCTCTTTCCACCGCGATTTGAGAACCTGGCTGTTTGAGCAGGCTGGGCTGGACTGACCTCTTGGGGGGTGGGGTTTTAAATTAGTTTTAAATTAATTCCAGTTATTGGTCTTGTTTAAGTTTAATTCTTTTTTAAATATTTATTGTTGTATTTTAGTTGTGAGCTGCCCCGAGTCCTTTCAGAGAAGGGGCTGCATAAAAGTCCAATTATAAATAAAATAAATAAAAATAAAATATAGCTGTTTTTTTCTGAATTGGGTAAAAGTAACCATTTAAGGAGGATGGGTGGTGATAGACTCTAGACCCTCATGCCTCTGCCTTTTTTTTGGGGGGGGGTGAACTTTATTTAGCTCCTCTCCTCAAAAAATGGTGCAATTGAAATAACTTCCCCATGCATCCATGCATCCGTCCACATTTTTTTAAATTTTTTTTATTTTATTTGTCAATTGCTTCCAATAATAAGTATAAGATAATAGATATAAGTATAAACATAGTTATGAATACATGAAATGGATACATATAAGAAAATAAAAGAAACAATAGGACAGGGACAGTAGGCATGTTGGTGCACTTATGCATGTCCCCTACAGACCTCTTAGGAAAGGGGTGAGGTCAATAGTAGACAGTCTAAGGTTAAAGTTTTTGGGGTTTGGGGAAGAAACCACAGAGTCAGGTAGAGTATTCCAGACATTGACCACTGTTGCTGAAGTCATATTTCCTGCAGTCAAGTTTGGTGCGGTTAACCATGAGTTTGTACCTATTGTGTGCTCTTCTATTGTTATGGTTGAAGCTGAAGTATTTATTCATTGACAGGTAGGACATTGCAATGTATGATTTTATATACTATACTTAGATAGGACTGAAGGCAGCGTAGTTCTAGGTTTTCTAGGTCTAGAATTTTGAGTCTGGTGGCATAAGGTATTCTGCAATGAGTAGAGGAGTGTAGAACTCTTCTTGTGAAATATTTCTGGACTTTCTCAACTGTATTAATATCAGATATGTAATGTGGGTTCCAGACTGATGAGCTGTATTCAAGTATTGCTCTAGCAAATGTTTTATATGCTCTAGTTAGTAGTGTGATATTACCAGAGAAAAAGCTACGTAGGATTAGATTAACAACTCTTAATGCCTTTTTGGCTATGTAGTTACAGTGGGCTCTAGCACTTAGATCATTAGAGATGAGTACTCCAAGGTCCTTGACAGAGTTCGGATCATCAACAAGGTCTTGACTATTCAGCTTGTATTTTATTTTCTGATTTTTTTTGCCAACATGTACATAAAGTTTGATGAAGCCAAAGATGAAGCTCTGAGGACTAACCCCTTCATCATAGATGAAGCTCTGAGAATTAACCATTATTTTCCTTTTTTTAAAAAAAGAATCAAGCTAGGATAAGTTAAAAACAATGATTTTTACAATTCAGTATGTAAATCCGCTCATGATTTATTTAACAAACCATACCGTAGCACAATATGCCTACCCCCTCAGTAGTTTCATTTGTAGTGTTTAATCTATTTTAATATGAAATTAGTCAGCTCCATCAACTTAATTAGAATCTAATCAAATGTCAGAGTTCTGGAAACTCAGAAGAAATAGACATCCTTCCTCCCTCTCTAAATAATAATGGAATAAAGCCACTGCAATCAATTGTTTGTTGAAAAAGAAAATCAGTGTGAAATATATTTGTTGACACATTGGACAACCTGGATGTCTTTGCCTAGATAATCACTAAAGGTTTCCCTTGCACATACGTGCTAGTCATTTCCAGCTCTAGGGGGCGGTGTGCTCATCTCCATTACAAAGCTGAAGAGCCAGCACTGTCCAAAAACATCTCCATGGTCAGGTGGCCAGCATGACTAAACGCCGAAGGTGCACAGAATGCTGTTACCTTCCCACCAAAGTGATCCCTATTTTTCTACTTGCATTTTTACATGCTTTCGAACTGCTAGGTTGGCAGAAGCTGGGACAAAGAACGGGAGCTCACTCCCTTATGTGGTGCTAGGGATTTTGAACCACCGAACTGCTGACTTTTCTGATTGACAAGCTCAGCGTCTTAGCCACTGAGCCACCATGTCCCCACCTCAGTTTACAGAGGTTCAAACTAATTTTTATCCTTAACTGTTTTCTTATTAGTGCAATAATGATTGCACCTGAGCCTAGTATCAGAGTAACAATTGGTTGTGTTCTCATGCCTAGATTGGAACAGTGTGCATACATTGAAAGATAATTTGCAATATGCAGGAACATGTATTAAGCAATTCTTTTGAGATGATGAAAAGTGAGGCATAGTTGCCAAATATGTGTGATTGCTTTCTCCAGCTGTCTCTGCCTATGGATGCACATGCAATCATGCTGCTTTCCTTTGTCCCCCATATATTCTTCCTTATCTTCAGAAACATTGGGACATCACATCAGGTCTTGGAATTTCTTACCAACACAGCCAGCAAACAACAGAAGCTTGTTGGCACCCCATAGATTTGGAAATAAGTAAACAGATAATCGAAAGTGCAATAGGAGGAGAGCAGCATGTCTAACCAGTTTGATTTCTATGTGAATTGACTAGATCTTATTTAGTTATTTACTTGCTTGCTTACTTATTAGATCGGCTCACTACCTGTCTCACCTCAAGGGGACTCTGGACAGCTCACAACATTAAAAGCCACTAAAGTCATAAAGAATAAATATTTATAATAGTAAAAATTGTGATTAAAATAGAGGCCATGAGTTTGACAACCCTGTGTTAGAACTATGCAAAAGACTCAAAGCTCCACAGGAAGACCCCTTTAAAGGGATGTTCTAGAGCAGGTGTCTTCAAACTTGACAGCTTTAAGACATGTGGACTTCAATTCCCAGAATTCCTGAGCTAACATGATTGAAGGAGGAATTCTGGGAGTTGAAGTCCACAAGTCTTAAAGCTTGTCAAGTTTGAAGACCCCTGTTCTAGAGCACTCTTGTTTCTAAAAGACAGAGCAGAATGGCCACCATTCTTCTTTATTTCTGAGTATATCTTTGCAAGATGGATCAGCTATAATTTGTAGCAACCTAACATGAGTATTTAAAATATATTTTTTCTATTTGTATTTTTTATATTTAGGGATGCAGTGGCTCAGTGGCTAAGATGCTGAGCTTTCAATCAGAAAGGTTGGCAGTTCAGTGGTTCGAATCCCTAGCGCCATGTAATGGAGTGAGCTCCCGTTACTTCTCCCAGCTTCTGTCAACCTAGCAGTTCGAAAGCATGTAAAAATTCAAGTAGAAAAATAGGGACCATCTTTGATGGGAAGGTAACAGCGTTCTGTGCACCTTTGGTGTTTAGTCATGCAGGCCACATGACCACGGAGATATCTTCAGACAGCACTGGCTCTTCAGCTTTGTAACGGAGATGAGCACAGTCCCCTAGAGCTGGAAACAGCCAGCACGTATGTGCGAGGGGAACCTTTACCTTTACTTTAACATGAGTTTATATTTTATTTATTTATTTGATTTGTCAATCGCTTACAAAATAATAGGTATAAGTATAAACATGAGTAAGAAAATAGGTATGATTAAATGGGGACAATAGGACAGGGACAGGAGGCACGATGGTGCACTTATGCACGCCCCTTACAGACCTCTTAAGAATGGGGTGAGGTCAATAGTGGATAGTTTGAGGTTAAAAGACGGTGGCTCCTCGGGGTGCCGTTGGCAACTCAATGTCGTTTGGCGGTGACCCGGGGGAGGACCTATTCTGTGGTGGCTCCTACTTTGTGGAATCAGCTTCCGTTGGAGCTCTGGTTGGTCCCCGATCTCCGCACCTTCCACCACGAATTAAAGACCTGGTTATTTGTGCAGTCCGGGCTGTGCTGACCTCCTAGGGGGGCTTGATGGTTATTTTAACTTTGGGGGTTTTAAACTTTTATATTTGACTTGTTTTCACTTAATCTGGTTTTAGGTAATTATTTATTGTTATGTTTTAGCTGTGAACTGCCCCAAGTCCTTTTGGAGAGGGGGTGCATACAAGTCAAATTAAATAAATAAATAAATAAATAAATAAATAAATAAATAAATAAATAAATAGAGTGGGGGTTTGAGGATGTAACTACAGAGTCAGGTAGTGCGTTCCAGGCATTGAACACTCTGTTGCTGAAGTCCTTAATATGCAGCCCTTACAGCCTTAGTATTGATTCCACGTTCTGGTAAGGCAACCAATGGTCATTCCAGAAATATTCTGAATGATGTCTCTTCTGGGTCCAAAAACAGGTATGGATAGGTTCCAAGATTTAATTCATTTGTTTCCCCAAAACAGGGTACCCATTAATGGGAAGTAAGAGACTGTTGGTAGAGGGTAAAGTGAAATTAGGATGTGGCTCAGACCCAATGGGGGATTTCTATTAATTTGAGACTTCTGCTAATTGACCAGGCTCAAATTATTCTGACAGATCATACAAAGACTCTCTGGTCCCAGTGACCAATCCAGATTGGACTCTGCAAATACCCAACTCCCTGGAGAAGACTCTAATGCTAAGGAAGGTGGGAGGAAGGGGAAGAAGATGATGGCTAGCAGCAAGATGGAAGGACTCAATTAAAGTTGTGATGAGGACATTGTTGGAAGAGCTGAAGGGCTATGTGGTCATTAGACTTGACAATGACTTGATGGTTCATAATCAACTGTTCAACCTTTAAATAATTGGGAATTGGAAATCATTGGTGAATGAATCACCTATCATAAGATCCTTTTGCCAAACTGCCAAATCCTGGCTAGGAGAAGAAAAAGGCTTAGATGGAAGAGGAGTGGTCAATTAATCAGTTTTATTCATTCCTTCAAGCCAAAGAGGTTAGCATAGCAAGCTGTACAATATCAGAGCATTATACGAAAAGAGCAGTAATACAGAACACAAAGGCAAGCCAGCACGTCCTTCTCTTTATATACAAGATCCTTATATAAGTTCAGATGTTGCAAAAATGAAAGAAGCATCATTCATTTTTATCACCTAACAAGCATTCCCCACCCCTGCTATAGACAAAAGTACATTGATGTTGTAGTGCACACTGTGTGTGTGTGTATGTGTATGTGCATGCACTTTGGCATTCCTTTGGTCACTTTGATTCTATGGATGTCTCCATTCCATCCCATAATATCTTGTCTATGGACCTATGTGACTTGTAAGCCATCAAGCAAACACAGTCCATGCTGCTGCTTAAACATTTTCTAGGGAGACAGGAATAATAGCATGGGGATGGTGTCTTTAGGGTTTGGTTTGGAGCAGAAATTCAGGGTGCTACCTTAGAGGACTAAAGGTCTGTAGAGATTCTCGGTCATCCAGGTCATGGTTGTCCCAAAGGTGCTTTCTTTTCAGGAGGCAACTGGACTTTTTTTTTTCTTTTGAAGACGTTTCGCTTCTCATCCAAGAAGCTTCTTCAGCTCTGACAGGACAGTGGGGAATGGAAGGGTTTATATTCCTTGCAGACAGCTGGTCATTTGCATCCTTTTAGAGGGTAATTGAAGCACTTGGAGGTTTATCTATATCCAGGGGCTTCAAAAATGTCAGCAATTGGTTCTCTTCCCAGTGGCTGGGTGGGCGTGGCCATGGTGGGTGTGGCCTAGTTGGCCTTCTGCCCCACGGTGGGGGAGGGAGCATTTTTTCCCTCCCCGGGCTCCAGAAGCTTTCCTCAAGCCTCTGGGTGGATGAAAATGGCATCCCCCGGGCTCTGGAATGCAGAAGCAGGCCTGTTTCTGGCCTTCCAGTACTTCTGAGAGGCCCATTTTTCACCCTTCCTGAGCCTCTGTGCAGGCTCTGTACTTACCTGGCATCCAAAAAGGGCCATGTGGGGACTCCTGGGAGGGGTGGGGTGGGGTGGGCATGGCCAGCCAGGGGTGTGATTTGCAGGTTTTCCAAACAACACAGGATCTTAGCTACAGGATCGCCCAAATCCATGCAAACCCACAGCACCCACCCCTGTCTGTATCCTCAGTTCACCTGAAGTAGTGCTCCTGGTTCCTGTACTCTGCAATTTGGGGGGGGGAGGTTTGAGGGGGGTAGAAATCCATTCCTACTCCCACACCCTTCAAAGGGTGTCCATCCCAAATTCTATAGCTAAAAGTCCTGAGGACACAGATAAACCTCCAAGTACTTCAATGACCCTCTAAAACTAAAACTAGGGCCTTGGTGGCTCAGGCTGTTAATTGCCTGCACTTAAGTTCCAGCTGCCTACAACTGCTGTAGGCTCAAATCCCACCAGGCTCAAGGTTGACTCAGCCTTCCATCATCTTGGGGTAGGTAAATTGAGGACCCAAGATTGTTGGGGGCAATTAGCTGACCTTGTAAAAATGCCGCTTAGTAATAAGCAGGCATATACAATGGAATGAAGGCTATTGCTGAGCACACTGGGTTGTATCCCAAAAATTGTAAGCCGCCCTGAGTCTCCGGAGAAGGGCGGCATATAAAATGTAATTAAAAAAAAACAAGGGTGTCAAACTTGATTTCATTGATCAGGGTTGTTTTTGACCTTGGGGGGACCGAGAAGGCATGGCCAGGGTGGGTGTGGCCAGCTCAACATCACTCGTGTCAGGGGCACCTGTGGTGGCCTTGATGGGGCTGGGGCGATCTTCCTGCAACCCTCTGGCAGAGAAAATGGAGCTCGGGCGGGGTACATGTGGCCCTCCCGGGCTCCATTTTTGGCCACAACAGTCTCCTCCAGCATTCTGCCAGCAAAAATGGAGCTCAGGAAGGGGCTACATTTTTGCTGGCAGAGGCACCATGGGCTGGTCCTTCTTTGTTTCCAGGGCAGCCCTGCAGGCCAGATCTAAGCACCCCGCAGTCTGAATCTGGCCCACGGGCCTTGAGTTTGACACCCCTGTTCTCCAATGATGCAAATGACCAGCTGTCTGCAAGGAATATAAATCCTTCCATTCCCCACTGTCCTGTCAAAGCTGAGGAAGCTTCTTGGATGAGAAGTGAAATGTATTCAAAAGAGAAAAAAAAACAGGAAAGTCCAATTGCCTCCTGAAAAGCACCTTTGGGATAGTGGACTAAAGCTGTGTATTTTCTCAGGAGGGCAATGAGGAGATGCCATCCAACCTCCAAAATGACTTAAGTGTGCCCCCAGAAAGCAGGTGGCCTTAGCATATTTCCTCCGAAGGGCTCACAAAATGGGCAACTTTGTGGTGTGAGCTGCCATTATGATCACAAAATGTTGGAAGGCGAGACCATGTTCTTGTGTAGTTAGGGACGACAAGAAGACAAGGGGATGAGAGAACCATTTAGATGTTGCTTTTAAGCCGAGAGGAAAACAAAAAAAGAGAACACATCAGGATCAACCTTTACGCATTGCAGTTCTGCCCCGCCTTCCCAAGCTGAGCTGTGCTAAACATTGGAAGTTGAAGCTTAATCCTTATTGCATAAGTCAGTGCCGCAGCACGTACGCTTGTAGGTTCTTCTAAAGAGAGTGTCCCTCTGCTCGGTCTTGCTGCAGAGTTCTCTATATTCACCACACCCATATCTTCTAAAGAACAGAATGCCAGCTGAGGGGAGGAGAAAAAACAAAATAAAAACAAAACAGAAATGTGAGATACAAATAACTGAGATTACATCTCTGCATCATACAGATGAGTCTCTTCCTGGAGAGACTCTGGAGTGTCCCCCCCTTCAAATCCCCAATATATTTTTAGACTGGCTCGTATCTATTTGCGCATCTTCATTCAATCAATGCATGCAAATCTTGAGTTTGCTGTACTTGGTTCCATACCTATAAAGCAGAGGTGTCAAACTTAAGGCCTGTGGGCCGGATTCGGCCTCCAAGGTGCTTAGATCTGGCCCAGAGAGCAGCAAAGGACCGGCCCGTGGTGTCTCTGCCAGTGAAAACAGAGTTCCATTTTTTCTGGCAGAGGGTTGCAGGAGGCCGTCACAGCCGAAAATGGAGCTCGGGAGCCTGTTTTCTCTGGCAGAGTGCTCAGGCCACCACAGGCACCACGAGTGACATTGAGCTGGCCCCGCCCACTCTGGCCATGCTCACCCCATCCCTCAGAGGTCAAACACAAACCTGATGCAGCCCTCAATGAAATCTAGTTTGACACCCCTGCTATAAAGCTTTCCACTTGGCCGGGATTAATGAAAGCTAGAAATTTAACGTCTATGAAGATTCACAATCATCCAGTTCATGGTTATCCCAAAGGTTGAGAAGTGAAACATTTTGAAAGAAAAAAAACCAAGGAAGTCCAATTGTCTTTTGAAGAAAAAAAAACACCTTTGGGACAGCTAGTGGCTTAGTTCTGGTCTACATTTATTGGACTAGTAGCTGAAGAGAATGATTGGAGAAGGTTTATGCTACTCCATACAATACATAAATCAGGTGCCAATTGTGAGCTGATGTGGAGATCATTACATGATTGAAAATTTGATTGGAGATTATTATTATTAAATTATCTGATTGGAAAGTATTAATTGTTTGGAAATTTTATATATATATATAAATAAATAAATAAATACAAAATTATGTGGGTACATGCATAATTTTGTATTTATTTGTTCCTCTTGTCATGTTTATGTTTATATTAGGGGTGGAGACTGTTTGAGAGCTGTATGCAACACAATTTCATTTTAATGTATGCCCATTGGTGTACATTCAAAGTGACAATAAAGTTATTCTAACTCTAAACAAAGTTGGGATCTCCAAATTTTTCAGCTCATTAACCCCCTCATGCAGTTTTAGATTGTTCATTGACCCCCCTGAACATTTATTATATGAAAATAATTTAATAAATACTACTTTATTAGTAGTACAGGTAGTAGTATTAGTAATAATAATAATAGTAGTAGTAGTAGTAGGCATTGATACCATAGGCATTGACAAATTTGCCATCAGTCAATTGCAGAAGGCAGCTTTACTTGGAACAGCTTCCATCCTGCGGTGATATCTGTAACACCGTCAAACATCCAGATTTGCCTATCCCAGGTCCTTGGTAAGGACTTGATTGGTAGACAAAAATGCCAAACCCAGTCTGAACATCTGGCTGACTGAGTGATGAATAATAATAATGATTCAAGATTGCTCTCACTGGCAACTACCACAAGTCACCTCACCTTCAGGAGTAGGGACTGGTGTGGAGCTCTACAGAGAACCCCCAAAAAACACCTTTCCATCATGTATCAACTGCTCATTGCCTCCCTGGACTTTTACTAACCCCCTTTTGACCTCCAGTCATTTATTGACCCCTTGGATAGGTGGTTGACATTAACCACTTTGGGGACCCCTGATTTAAAGCATACTGATTTCCTTGTACTGGTAAAAGAGCCTCACTTATTTATTGCTTATTCATTTTATATCCTGCCTTTATTTTTGTAGAACTCAAAGTGGTATACTTAATGCTTCCACCTCCTATTTTCTCTGAGACAACAATCCTGTGAGATGAATTGAGCTGAGAGAGGAGTGGCTCATGGGTACCCTGCCGGCTTTCATGCCTAAAGTGGGACTAGAACTCACAAACCTCTCGTTCCTAATCTAGTACCTTCCACATTATTCCTGACAGAACAATGAATCAGTGGAACTATCTGCCTCTAGAAATTGTGGGTGCTCCAGTGCTCCAACACTGAAAGATTTTAAGAAGAGATTGGACAACCTTTTGTCTGAAGTGGTATAGGGTTACCTGCCTAAGCAGGGGGTTGGACTAGAAGACCTTCAAAGTCCTTTCCAATTCTGTTATTCTGTTGTTCTGTTATTCCAGCCTGGGTTTCAGTGCACAGAACCAATGGAAATCTATCTTTGGTTTTTATGTTTATTAATGTGGATGTTTACATTTTATAGATCTGGTTTTTCTATAATGTTTTACCTCATTGTGCAGCACTTAGAGTTGCTTTTAGTGAGATAGGCAGCTATATAAATTTGATTAATAAATAAATATCAAAAACAAAAGGCACTGGGCCAATCTGCTGTTTGTCTAAAAGGAAGAAACAAGAAAGAGTGTCCATTTCTGTCTGCCTGAGGTGTTCGTTTTTGTTTTTTGTTTTTAATTATTTTTTGGAAACAAGTGTTTCTGATTTATACTTTCTGTTAATAAATTGACTCAGAATGAAGAAAGCAGCTCTTATGATAGGATTCTTAATTAGATAATAACCTCAGATTAATGGGCTGAAAACGAATGCTGGTTTTCTCTTTTAAACTCTCCCTTTCTGGTTAGAAAATAATAATTTGTGTTTTGTTCATGCAGGTTAATGTAGAGATATACAGCTTAACATTCCAGGTTTGATTGTGCTTTTTGGAGTTCTCCAAAAGCTATCATGAATATTACAAAAGGGAGAGTTCCTTGGTATAAATTATTATTATTATTATTATTATTATTATTATTATTATTATTAAAATTATTTACATGTAGATTTTTTTAAAAATCAAGTAAAATTTAGTTTTTGTCTATGGCCTAGTTCTGCTTAATTCCCTGTTATCTAACTCAAGTACAACTCATACACTCATTGGATGGTTTTGTGAGTCGTCATTTTCAGTTACTGGAGTTCTTTGCCATCTTATCTGTCCCAGTTTCTCCAACTTTTCTTAAAACACAGCACACAACATTCCTATTTCTATTGTTTTGATGATTCAATCTCTATTAAATTGCATTTTCCTTGTAGTCCCAGCATTATCTCACTGTTGACTTTAAGAAAAGTCAAGTTTAACTATAAGGAGTGATGATTCCAAAATGTGTTACCAAGTCACATATCTCCTTTTTATAATAGCTGTGCAAATATGATAAGTACCCCCAGGTCTTGAATATAATTTCTTATTCAATCTACCTTTGGATTATGGACTTCCTGTCTGGCCGCTCAAAGAGGGTCAGATTAGGTAATCATACATCTTCAGCCCTTATTCTTAACACTGGTATACATGTTGAGTCCCTTACTCTATACTCTTTATGTGCATGACTGCATTTCTACTCACTCTAGTAATATTATTACTAAATTTGATACAACAGATGATACAACAGTGATGGGACTCATCTCTGGAGGGATGAGTCTGCCTACCAAGATGAGGTGGACCAGTTGCCTTCGTGGTGTGGAGACAATAACTTGGTCCTCAACACCAATAAGACCAAGGAGCTTATAGTGGATTATAGAAGGAACAGATCAGACATCCAGCCCTTGCTTATCAATGGGAGACCGAGTGGAGCAAGTGGCCAGTTTTCTGGGTGTTACCATAAAAGAGGACCTGACCTGGGCTGTTCACATTGCAGCACTGCTCAAAAGAGCCCAGCAGAGATTATACTACCTGAGACTTCTCAGGAAACAACAACTGAATGAAAAACTGCTGTTGACCTTCTACCGCTGCACCATAGAGAGTATCTTAACTTATTGCACCTCTGTATGGTTTCCCAATTGCACAGTGGCAGATAGGAGAGCAGTTAACTCCAGAGGGTTAACGTCATTGCCCAGAAGATCATTGGCTGCCCTCTCCCCTCTTTACAGCTCCTGCTGCCTAAAGAAAGTTCAAAACATTCTCAAAGATCCATCTCATCCTGGGCACCCTTTTTTTTTTAACTATTACCATCTGGCAGATGGTACAGGACAATAAAAACAAAGACAAACAGCTTCTATCCCAGGGCAGTAACTCTATTGAATTCTACTGTATAGTGCAGTGTTGGTGCGGTGTCGGGGGTTTTCAATTCAATGTGTGGGGTATGAAGGATGTGTGTTTGTGTTTTATTTTCATGATCATGATGTGCACTGAAGATGGTGCTTGATTTCATTGTATGAGGTGCAATGACAATAAAGTAAAGAAAGGTATTGGATTTGTTCATACCTAAATATACCTCAGCCACCTCGCATAGTTGGCCATCGTTAGGTCTGCACGGTTTTCCAGGTCTCAAACACACAAAGCCCACTTTGAATTCACAAACGTTGCAAACAAGACCTTGAGCTATTAAAAGAGAAATTAAAAAAGAATTATTTATCTGGAATGATCAAATCGTGAAGCTTTCTTAAAGAAGCTGAACAGCTAAAGTCTGCCTTTTTCCTTCTTGAGGTCAAGGCATTCCCTAACCCTGTGATGGCAAACCTATAGCATGTGTGCCAGATGTGGCATGCAGAGCCCTGTCAATGGGCACGTACACCATCGCCATCTGGTTTTGGGCATGCACATACATGCTGGCCAGCTGGTCTTCACAAGAACCAGAAAACGGCCTGAAATTTGCCCAAAAAACAGGCTGGTTTCAGGCCTTTTTCAGGCCATTTTCTGGTCAATTTTCAGGCCGTTTTGGGGCTGAAAATGGCCTGAAATGGCTCCCAAAATGCCCCCAAAACAGGCATGTGTGCACCAGCCAGCTGGTCTTCAGTTTTCCAGTGCTCTGGCACGTGCGCATGCACGCACGCTCCAGTTGGGCACTGGGTGCCGAAAAGGTTTGCCATCACTGCCCTAGCCATTAGAGTTAGGTTCAGCATTAGTCAGCAAGTACAGATAGTCCTCAACTTATGACCACAATTGACCCCCATATTTCTGTTGCTAAGTGAGACAATTGTTAAGTGAATTTTGTCCCATTTTACAACCTTTCTTGCCACAATTGCTAATTGAATCATTGCTGTTGTTGAGTTAGGAACTTGGTTGTTAAGCTTCCCCATTGGCTTTGCTTGTCGCAATTGGTGATCACATGATGGTGGGACATTGCAACCAGGGATGGGATTCAAATTTTTTAACAACTGGTTCTGTGGGCATGGCTTAGTTGGTGTGTGTGGCTTAGTGGTCATGTTATTGGCTGGGTATGGCCAACTCAATATCACTCACATAGAGGCACATCTCTTTGCCTGGCCTCTCATGACTGTGAGGATGCTGCAACAGTCATAAGTGTGAAAAATGGTCATAAGTCACTTTTTTCAGTGCCATTGTAACTTTGAATGGTCACTCCACAGAAGCAAAGTACCAGCAAAGGAAGGGAAAAAATCTCCAGAGAAGTTCTGAGACAGGAAGTCTAGTCCTGCCAAGAATGTAATAAGGGTTAATGGAGAGGCATTTCTGTAAGCAATACCAGAATGTTTCCTTCCTGCCTTCCTTACAGGATTAGACCAGTAATTTCTTCTAACAACCGGTTCTCCAAACTGCTTAGAATGTTAACGACCGGTTCTAGAAAATGGGTGCGAACTGGTAGAATCCCACCCCTGATTGCAACCATCATAAATATGTGTCAGTTGTCAAGCAGCTGAATTTTGATCACATGACCATGGGGATGCCATAATGGTCATGTGAAAAATGGTCATAAGTCACTTTTTTCAGTGGCATTGTAAATTTGAACAGTCACTAAGTAAACTGGAAGTTGAGGACTTCCTGTATCTTGGCTAAGTGAAAACATAATTCTTATCCCAGCTGAACTTTCTAAACATTTCAACAATATTGCTACATCATCTGTATGCCAAATGCTTACCTATTTGCATTTAGGCCAGAGAACTTTGACCTGTATTCAACAAAAAATGTGAGGACATCCTCAGAAATTCCAAACATCACTTCCAAATTGACATGGTTAACACAACAAAACTAAAACTATTAAACATGACTAAAGAGCAATGAGATTAACTATGCTTAAATTTTATTCCAGTACAAATTATGTTGTTGAGATATTTTATTGTTGTTCAAAGGTTTTTTTTACATATTTGCAAACCATTTTGAACCTAGGGAAGTCATTGGTCTATAAATACTGTACTGAAATGAAATTAATTTAGTTTTTCCTCTAACCCTATCTTTATTTCAGTTGGTGCCCCTGGTTTAGATAATGTTTCAAAATCCTCTTGGATACTAGCTATAAACGGTATAGATCAGTGTGTCTCAACCATAGCAATTTTAACTTGTGTGGACACTAACTCCCAAAATTCCCCAGCCAGAATGAATTCTAGGAGTTTGAAGCCCATACATCTTAAAGTTGCTAAGACTGAGAAATGCACAAACAGACACACGAACACACAATTTGCTGTGGCCAACTCACCATAGCCAACTCACCATAGCAAATTTGCCACAGGCAACTCACTACAGGATAATTCACTGTGGCCAACTTGTTGCAGGACAACTCGGTGCGGGACAAGAGTTACACCAATATCAAAGAAATAGTGGAACAGAATCATTAAAGAAAGGATGCAAAAGGAGAGATAGAATGAAATGTGAACGACAAAATTTATTTATTTTAAATAATTAAATTGAATTGTTAAATTATCCCATGGCAAGTTGGCCTCCAGCGAGTTGGCCATGGAGAATTGGTCTTGGCCAGTTGACTGTAGCGAGTTGGCTGTGGCGTGTTGTCCCATTCCGCATAGATACACATACCCCCTCTGGTGGAGCTTTGATCAAACTGTTGTGGCTGACATCCTGCCTTTTTTTTTAACACACCCTGATCTGAACCCAGTGCTTACTCAAAAGATCAAGTTCCCAAATACTTATGAGTTTTAGAAAAGACACTGTGTGTGAAAAGCCTGTCATGTGGAATGTCTTTGAAAAGCAGTTCTGAAGCTTGTGGAGGCACTGACATAATGTTGTGGTCCAGTAGAGAGAATGAGTCACTTTGTGAAGTGTTAAAAATGTGTTGGTAGTACAAGATTCCTTGTGGCATTATATTGCCTTTTGTAAACATAGTGATGCATGAGAATGGAATCTGTTTCCCAATAAGGAAGACTCGGAATGTTAAACAATTTGGGATAACTGGTATCAATGGATAGGTAAATAGGAATAAGAAATGTATAGATCAGAAGAAGATATAAATATATATATATATGTATATGACTAATTAGAAATGTATGGAAATGTATGAATATAACCAAGATTTTTTTAGTACTGTCAAAGAAGATTGAGATGTGTAAAAAGTTATTTTTAGATTTATTTGTATTTTAATGTTTCAAACTTCAATAAAGGTTTAAAAAAAATTAAAAAAAGAAAAGAGAATGGAATCTGTTTCTTTCCCACAGTCCCAAAATCTTTTGCCACATTTATCCACCTTTTGTAGGAATCTGTGCTTTCATACCAATATAGTAAATAAAGAACAACAATCTTTTGAAATACGCATTACTTCGAACACTGTGATGCCCTGAAATTCTCATTTTAAAAACCATGCATTGAAAATTATGCATTAGTGAAAACAACAAATAAAAAAAGCTTCATGTTTAGGTTGACAATCTGTAGATAATAAGAATGCATCACCAAATGTGTATTTTAAGAACCATGTACATATAATATAGACTTCCAGAAAAGTAAAAGTAAATCAAACTGATGTTAAAAGTAAAATTTAAATATTTTAAATATTAATATTTAATAATAAATCTACAACACTAATTAATGTTAAAATATCATTTTTATATTGGTTAATCTTTAGTGAGATTCACAGCCTTTGGGGCTAGTTAGTAGCTCAACAGTTTGAGTCCTAACCAAGGACCTAGGAACTGATAAGATAGCATTGGAGGATATAAGCTGTCCCAAGTAGGATGGTTTTTTGTAGAATCAGGGTATTCAAGTCTGATAAATTCAGGATTTCCAAATAGCGAGGTAGCCCTTTAGGAATTGCTCCAAGAGCTCCAATTACAATTGGGATAACATGTGATTTCTTTTTCCAAAGTCACTCAACTTCAATTTGTAAGTCCTGATACTTTGTGATTTTTTTTCTTGCTGCGTGTCTTCAATTCATGCATCACCAGGTATCGCAGTCAATGAACCAAACCTTTTTCTTTTCTATTATTATTATTATTGTTGTTGTTGTTGTTGTTTTATTGTTTTTATTATTGTTATTGTTGTTATTATTGTTATTAATATTTAATATTTAATGATATTAAAACCCAAGAATGCACTAAGGCAGAAGGTTGCTCAATCCAAGGATAAAACATCTCAGGCAAAAACTGAGCAACGTGGTAACAGTGATTTGGCACATAATTAATCAACCAATTTAAGTGTTGACTTTCTACATTTCAGAATGGTCAGAATATGAACAATAAAATATGTGAATATCATTTGAGAAAGACTTTACATAATTATGACATATTTAAAAAGTCATTTCACAGTTAAGTGGGCAGCCTATAAATTGAAAAGATAAGATGAGATAAGATTAGGTGGGAAAGATGGGATGAGATATAAGGTAAGGTAAAGTACGATAGGGTAGGGTAGGGTAGGATAGGATAGGATAGATGGGATGGGGTGGGGTGGGGTGGGATGAAATACAAGGTAAGATAAAATAAGATAGGGTAGGGAAGGGAAGGATAAGATAGATGGGATGGGATGGGATGAGATGAGATGGGATGGGATGGGATGAGATCAGGGATCAGCTGACTCTGAACCGGTTTGATCTGATGACTATCCACCCACCCAGGTCTGTGCTGTACTCACTTATATCTGCTCAGCTGATTTGCATGGCAGAGCAGATTGTTTTGCCACAGCCATGTTACTTCCCTGAAGTAATATCGAAGGTAAGTAATTGTGACAGCTGTCCATGCGTGCATGTGCGCATGTGTGCACGTGAAGCGTGCAATTAGTCAACGGTTGTTACACCAGGAGAATCCCACCCCTGAATGGGATGGGATGAGATAAGAGAGATAAGGTGATGAGAAAGCATGGCTGTTTAGCTACAAGCACTAAATGTAGAAGCACTCTGGACATTAAAGGACCAATTACACCAAAGCTTGCTTGAAAGTGGAATGCCTGCAGCTGAGATGATGTGAGTGGCTACCAGTGAGACGGTATCATGCAGCTAGGGAAGATGGATAAACAGGTGGAAAGACAACATGGAAACATTTTTACACATGTCCCAAAGATGCTTTTTCAGGAGGCAACTGGATTTTCTTGTTTTTTTTTCTTTTGAAGATATTCCGCTTCTCATCCAAGAAGCTTCTTCAGCTCTGACAGCTCCTAGTGCTTCAACCACCTGCTAAAAGGATTTAAATGATCAGCTGTCTGCAAGGAATATAAATCCTTCCATTCCCCGCTATCCTGTCAGAGCTGAAGAAGCTTCTTGGATGAGAAGCGAAATGTCTTCAAAAGAAAAAGCAAGAAAGACCAGTTGCTTCCTGAAAAAGCACCTTTGAGACAATCATGACTGGATGACTGAGATTTTTACCCATGACATCAGTTGCAAGGATATTATATGTACAAAGATAGGCGAAGCATATACCCACAATCAGTGGTGGGATTCAAAATTTATTACTACCGGTTCTGTGGGCGTGGCTTGATGGGCCTGGCAGGGGAAGGATACTGTAAAATCTCCATTCCTTCCCCACCCCATTAACCTGCTTTCCAGCACCGTTCTCCCATGCAGGGCAACAAAAAAAGACTTAGCCAATCAGCTGGGACTCGGGAGGCAGAGAATAGATGGGGGCAGAGCCAGTCAGAGGTGGTTTTGCAGGTTCTCCGAACTACTCAAAATTTCCACTATCGGTTCTCCAGAACTGGTCAGAACCTGCTGAATACCACCTCTGCCCACTGGATTTGATGGAGCTAGCTGAGGTGGTGAAATTTATTGCTTTAATTAGGGACAACAATTTGACTAAATTTCTTGCAGCTTGGAGATCACTGTTACAGTTTCTAGAGGATAAGGGGGAAGTTATGTACTTTTTGTCATTTTTTTAATCTTTTCCTTTTATCCCCTTTCCCTCTTAATCTATTTATTTGTATCCCATCTTTATTATTTTTTAAATAATTCAAGGTGGCGAACAAGCCCAACACATTTTCCTTCTCCTATTTTCCTCACAACAAGGTTGTGAGGTTGGTTATATTTTATTTTTATTTTTATTTATTTTATTTTGTCAAGTGATTATAAGATAAAAGGTATAAGTATAAACATAGTTATGAATACATAAAATGGATACATATAAAGAACAAAAAAACAATAGGACAGGGATGGTAGGCATGTTGTGCTTCTGCCTACCAGCATCCATCGGTATTCATCTGGCTAGCATCCTGTCAGTGTGTGAAAGAGTTGAAGGCTGTTTGGAAACTGAAACATGGAAACTGAAACAGTATTTGCTGTATGAGCAAGGAGACAGCAAGGAGCCTGGGCGTGGCTTAGCTCAACTGTTCTGTACTAAAGCTGCTTGGTGCTGTGAAACTAAAACTGAAACTGAAACTCCTCTCCTCTGCTTGTGTTTTGCATTTGGAAGAGTTTTCTTTTCAGGTGGGGAGGGGGAGTAGAACTCCTTAGCATCAGAGCATGTTAATAATAATATATGAAATACTAATGCTCTGATGGTCATTTTGAAAAATCCTTTCTTAGGGAGCGCCTAGAAGCCTAGAGGAACATACATGCCAAATTTCAAGTTTGTAGGCTTTATGGTTCTGGAGATTTTGTGATGATGTGTGAGTAGTATTTTGCATACACACACATACACACATGTAATATGTATACACATACATTTGGCAAGCTAAGCATAATTTTTCAAAACAACCTCCCCCTATGTCTGAAAACAAAAGAAAGAAAAGAAGTTTTCGATCAGTTTGTGCTACCTGCTCTAACATATGCCAGTGAAACCTGGACACGAACCTCGCAATCGATATAAAAGCTAGGAATGGCGCAAAGAGCCATGGAAAGATACATGCTCAACATCACCAGACAAAATAGAAAGACCCTCACATGGATTAGAGAACAAACAGAAGTATATGATGCCAACAAGAGAGGAAAATAATTGAAATGGAAATGGGCTGGTCACATAGCAAGAAGAACTGACGGCAGGTGGGCCAAGGCAGTCATAGAATGGATCCCTCTTGATAAAAAGCATCTATGAAAGAGACCTAAAACAAGATGGATTGATGACACCAGCAAGCATTGTGGGCCTAATTCAGGGGTGGGATTCCACTGGTATAACAACTGGTTCACTGATCGCATGCTCTGGGCACACGCTCCGGGTTTAAAAAAGCTCTAATACTTGCCTTCTACTGCAGTCCCTGTGAATCAAACAGCTGAGGCATGGCAAACACTCTGCCACGTGAATCAGCTGTGCTCTTAAAAAAGGAAATAAAGCACAGGGAAGAGCAGGGGCAGGCAGACGGGTTCACATACTCATCCCAGCGAACCAGTTCGCTACCAGCTGATCTTCGGAGCAAGGGGTTCACCCGAACCGGTCTGAACCGGTAGAATCCCATCCCTGCCCGAATTAGCAAAAGAAAGCTCAGGACCATATAGGTTGGAAACATGTGGAAGAGGCCTTCATCCTGCAGTAGATAGACAATGGCGATGATGATAATGATGAAGATGATGATGATACACATACATGTTTCATACAGCTGTTTTCAATGGATATATTGCATAGCAAAGAAAGATAACAATGAAACTAAATGTTGGGAGGAAGACATGAGAGGATTAAAAACCAAAAAATTTGGACGTTTTATATATTCTGTTCTGTTGCCTGGGACAAGGCAATTGCATGATAAAAGTTTTCGCTAGACCCATGTCCTGTCTTTTCTTATCCTATTTTCTACACATCATTTAGCAATGTATTTCCGGATGAGGTTTTTCCATTCTCCCTTTCCCAGAAGTCTTAGTAGCAATTAACAGTGATGAAGATGGCAACATGAAAAAAAAAATATTGAAAGCTCTAGTAGCCCATGGGAATAAAAGGTGTAACGAAGCATTTAAGGCAGGGATGTCAAACACAACATCCGACTGTGATGTGGCTGGATCTGGCCTGCGGGCTGTCCTGGAAAATGTAAGGGGACAGCCTGCATGGCTTCGGCCCAGTCTACCCCATGCAAAGAAGAAACATCAGGCCAGCGTGGCTTCGGCCTGGTCTACCCAATGTGAAGAGGAAACATTGGGCCAGCATGGCTTCGACCTGGTCTATCCAGTGCAAAAAGGAAACATTGGGCCAGCATGGCTTCGGCCTGGTCTACCCAGTGCGAAGAGGAGACATGCCTGCAGTTTGGGGAGTGGTGTCAAGTTGACCAGGCCCACCCAGTCGGACACACCCAGTGAGCGGTGTCAAGTGGCCACGCCCATGCAGTTGGCCACACCCACCCAGTCAGCCATGCCTACCCAGCCCCCCAAGGTCAACCACAGCCTTGATGCGGCCGTCAATGAAATTGAGTTTGACACCCCTGGTTTAAGGTGATTGATATCTCTGTTTTTGTTATTATCATTTAAAGAAAACAGGCTAGGCTAGGCTGGCAGCAGAAACAATAGCAAAAATAATGTCAGGTAAGGCAATCCAAGGGGACAATTCTGCCCTTCTTAAGTGAAGATTTGTGATTTATGTGTTCATCAGCAGCCTGTCTTAAAAAAACAAAGACAGCCAGAAAATAAGATCTTAACAAGAGACAGGTTCATGTAGAAGCATGTTTTCAGCTTTTTAATTTTTTTTTTCTGGCAACGGTGGAAAAATTCCTGCCTGCTGGAGACCAGCCAGATCTTTTGCAAACAGTGACTCGAAAAGGAATGCTGGAAAAAAAATCCACTGGAATGCAAGTCAGAAAGGACAGGTAGTTGCTCTCTGGCAAGGCTGCCAAATAGTGTTTCATCATCCAAGCAGCCCTTGGAACGTGATGTCAATTTGTTTGAGGGAGGAACAGTGAGACTTTCTGAGGATCTCTTGAAGCTGCTTAATCTTCTAAGTGGGAGACAATTGTGGTATTGGCAAGAAAATAGATTTAGCCCTGCCTATCTTGGAAAATCAGAATCCATTTCTCCATTTCTAAATGAACTTCTGAGGATTACCTGTATGTGTACTGTAGGCATGAGTACTCATAATGAAATTTCAGGGGAACTTTGGGAGTAGTAGATATTGGTCAACCAAGTGAGAGGACCAACAGCAGAAGAAAGTGGTCATCTATCAAATTCTTCTTTGGACTTGCAAGAAGTCTTTTCGTTGCTAGGGTGCAATCGTTGATGGTGGAGCTTAGACTGGAGGGAACCTAGTTTCAAGTTTCACTTGACCCCAACCTGGAACTCTCTGCATGATTTTGGGTAAATCTCAATCCAGGCTCCTTCACAAGGTTATTTATCTTTATTTGTTATGTTTATACACCACCCATCTTGCATTTACGTGCCAATGAATCTTCATTCTGCTGTGGGCCACCCGAGAAATAGCAGAAAGGGCAATGCCACCAGTGAATTAAAATACATTTCAGATTTCATTGTTAGTTTGGCCAGATTTCAGAGTAGGAAATGGAGCCAACAGAGAGGCAAAATTTGGAGGCAGTCACTATAAAGGCTCATAAATCCATACCTGCATTGTCTACCATGATGTGGTAAGCAGAGAAGCCAATGTGGAGCAGAAAGTGGGTGGGTCATCCCACCTCGAAACCTTTCCTCCTCCTACATGCTTGCAATTTAGGGATCAACTGAATTTGTAAATAACTAGAAGCCATGTAGGTGGTATTGTTCTAAACAAGCAACTTCCTAGCTGTGCTAGAATCCATTAACAAAGAGACCAAGTTGCGGTCTTGAATTTGCACATAAGCACACATATAAATAAATAAATATAACAAATACTTTTTTTGACTTGCTGTTCTAGCAAGAATAGGGCTTCATTTATTTATGCCCTCAATTTATATAATGACCCATTTCAAGAAATTACTCTGGGCAGCGAACAGGCTAAAGAATGAAAACCAATATACCAAAATTAAAATGTGCAATACACAGCAGCTGATAGAACCACTACATTCATCTGCACAACAGGTCTCTTCACACTCACAGGGTCCCAGGCCCAGAGGTGGTATTCAGCAGGTTCTGACTAGTTCTGGAGAAGGGTAGCGGAATTTTGAGTAGTTTGGAAAACTGGCAAATACCACCTCTCACTGGCCCCATCCCCATCTATTCTGTGCCCCCCGAGTCCCAGCTGATCAGCTGGGTCTTCTTTTGTTGCCCTGCACAGGAGAACGGAGCTGGAAAGCAGGTTAGTGGGGTGGGGAGGGAATGGGATTTTGCAGTATCCTTACCCTGCCATACCCACCAAGCCATGCCCACACAAAGCCACACCATGCCCATCAAGCCACACCCACAGAACCGGTTTTGTAAAAGGCTAACAAAAAAAAGCCAATGCAATCCTAAACTGCATTAACAGAGGGATAAAATCAAGCTCAAGTGAGGTAATAATACCATTCTCTAAAGCCTTAGTAAGACCACACATAGAGTACTGCATCCAGTTTTGGTCACCACACTATAAAAAAAGATGTTGAGACTCTAGAAAAAGTGCAGAGAAGAGCAACCAGGATGATTAGGGGACTGGAGACTAAAACATATGAAGAACAGTTACAGGAACTGGGCATGGCTAGTCTAGTGAAGAAAAGGACCAGGGGGAGACATGATAGCAGTCTTCCAATATTTGAGGGGCTGCCACAGAGAGGAAGGGGTCAAGCTAATTTCTAAAGCACCTGAAGGCCAGACAAGGAATAATGGATGGAAACTGAACAAGGAGAGATTCAACCTGGAACAATCAACCAATGGTAGAGCTTGCCTTCAGAAGTTCAGAAGTTGTGGGAGCTTCATCGTTGGAGGCTTTCAAGAAGAGATTGAACTGCCATTTGTCAGAAATGGTGTAGGGTCTCCTGCTTGGGCAGGAAGTTGGACTAGATGACCTACAAGGTCCCTTCCAACTCTATTAATCTGTAAAAGGGCCTTGGTGGCTCAGGCTGTTAATTGCCTGCACTTAAGTTCCAGCTGCCTACAACTGCTGTAGGCTCGAATCCCACCAGGCTCAAGGTTGACTCAGCCTTCCATCCTCTCGGGGTAGGTAAATTGAGGACCCAAGATTGTTGGGGGCAATTAGCTGACTTTGTAAAAATGCCGCTTAGTAATAAGCAGGCATATACAATGGAATGAAGGCTATTGCTGACCACACTGGGTTGTATCCCAAAAATTGTAAGCCGCCCTGAGTCTCCGGAGAAGGGCGGCATATAAATATAATTTTTAAAAAAATCTGTAAGATAGGGGACAACCTGATTTTGAGAGGGAGAATCTTTCAGAGGCCACAGGGAGTTCTGTAGTACTACTAAGAGTTTTTAACATTGTACAAAGTGAGCCTTTCTTTCTCCTGGACCTCAAGACTATGTCAGTGTCCCAAACCATGAAGGACTTTAAAGGAAACAACCAGCATGTTGACTTGCATCTGGAAGCATACTGGAGCTTGATGCAGTTCCCAAAGTACTGGTGTCATGTGCACCAAGTAACCAGTGCCATTTACTACCCAATGCTGTTGCATTTTGCACCAAGTCTCTTCAAGCACAGCCCCCTTGCAAAGGTCATTGCAGTAGTCCAGACTGCAGGATTTTCTTGTCTGGTACATCTGGAAGACACCAATCTGGGCAGGATGAAATTCAACCACCTCATCCCACCTTGGGAGAGGTGGTAGGACGATTTGAATCAGTAAAAAATCGCCCCAGTTACTATTACCAAGTATACCAAGCCACACCCACAGCCATGCCCACAGAACCGGTAGGAAAAGTTTTTGAATTTCACCCCTGAACCTGGGGACTGTATAACTAACTGTTAGCGCTGTGTTGAATTCTCCTATCTCACCCGCAAAATGCCGCACATATTCCCTTTTTCAGCAGTGCAGTTGTCATGCCCCTGGTGGAGACTGACCCTGAGGGAGAGGAGGAACAGCCAACAGGGAGTGGAAGTGTGGCTCCAGAGGTTGCGGAGGAGGCTGGGGAAGGGCAGAGGCTGGCTAAACAGGCAGAGGAGGACCCAGGCCCATCCCCTATCCATCCTAGGGCATGCAGGGAGGAGAGGGTATGGGAAAGATGTGGTCTACTCGGGAGAAGAGGGCCTTGATCCTCTTCATGGGATGCAGGTGTGAGAACTGCATAAGAGTTCAGACCTGCGTGGTAGCAAACGCTGGAAACAAAGCATGTTTTAGTCCTGGATGAGGTTTATCTTGGTTGGCTGTTCTTCCAACGAACTGTACCTGGTTATCTTCTTGAAGTTTGTAATTAATTATCCTGGTCTGTCATGGAACTTTCTTCAGTGTGGTTTGTTTTTGGTTTTTTACAGCTTCGTTATCTGCTCTCTGAGTTTGGACTGTATTTCTTTCTTTTGGAATGTTATTTTGGAAAGAGTTTAATCTCCAGCTGTGAACAATTGAACAGTGAAGCCAAATTGAAGGCATTAAAGGAAGTTTATTTACGTTTTGGTTTTTGTTACGTTTGTATTACACTCTGGGTCATCACAGCAGTCTTGGCTAATTTTGTGGTCATCTATCACGACCCCCCAAACTTAATTGTATTCTAGTTCAGGATTTATTGTGCAATTAATTAGGCCTTAATGATCCAAGAGAAACAACCTTACAGTAGCATTTTTGGAATTATTGTTCAGGAAACGGAGTCTTCTATGTCCATTAAAAAAACTTTATCCATTTGATTTATTTATTAATCCATCCATTACTCTGGGCAGCTTATAATTAAAATGTATATATATCATACTCTGAGATATATATGTATATATATCATACTCTGAGATGCAAACAATTATTCTTCAGAGTCCTATATGTTATTTCTGCATTAGTGCATAGGATTTTATTTTTTGTAGAATCCTGAAAAATTTGCACTTCCAATATCTAGGAAAGGGATTTGTTCCATGGAAGATTCAAACAATGAAAGCTAAAATCTAACAAGCTCTTTCCTTGCTAACTACATAACATGGAAGTTGTGTTTGGGAATTATGCCACCTGACCTTCCTTTCTGGACACAAAAGTTATTTATGCTATGGTTGCAGTATCTAGGCCAAGGGTCTTCAAACTTGTCAAGTTTAAGACTTGTGGACTTCAACTCCCAGAATCCTGAGCTAACATGACTGGAGGAGGAATTCTGGGAGTTGAAGTCCACAAGTCTTAAAGCTGTCAAATTTGAAGACCTCTGATTTAGGCCATAGGAACACTAGTTGTCACCAAGACTTTTTCCTGTATCTCTTTGTTGTCACTAACTGGTTCACCAGTCCATTTTTTTTTTATTACATTTATATGCTACCCTTCTCCGAAGACTCAGGGCGGCTTACAATTTTTGGAGCACAACCCAATGCACTCAGCAATAGCCTTCATTCCATTGTATATGCCTGCTTATTACTAAGCGGCATTTTTACAAAGTCAGCTTATTGCCCCCAACAATCTTGGGTCCTCAATTTACCTACCCCGAGAGGATGGAAGGCTGAGTCAACCTTGAGCCTGGTGGGATTCGAGCCTACAGTAATTGTAGACAGCTGGATCTTAAGAGCAGGCATTTAACAGCCTGAGCCACCAAGGCTCATTTGTGGCACTTCTAGTTACAATCACTTGGGTATGCATCAGCATGTTCAGTTGTCTGGTGGGAGGAAATGGTTATTATGGGTACTGAGGATTAAGGATTAGAACTGCAGAATTAAGAAAAATATAGCCAGGACTTTAATGCTAATTTGGCATTAGGTAGCAAGCAATGTGCAAAGTGCAAATCTCTGTTAGAATCACTGATTCAAATGTACACAACTATAAATTGAAATGTTACACCAGATTATTCAATTCACTTGCATATAGATCTGGTCTATCCAATATTTCCAGGCATTTGCCATTTCTTTTTTTTTTTGGCTTTCTTACTTTGTTTAATGTTTACAACCGAAACCACCACCACCTGCTGCCGCCACCACCAATAAAAGACACTTACCAATTGTGCAGAACAGAAGGAGAGAAAACGCAAGAAGAACAAAATTCTTCATCTTGGTAAATCTCAACAAATTGAGACAGAGGCACTGAGCTTGTCAAGGAAACAGAATTGATACAGACAGAAGAGCCCAGTCCAACTCTGGAATTGACACTCTTCCAAACAGATCTTGGGATGGGAGACATAAGGATCAAGATTTTATTATCATTCAGGCACAGAGATCAACCAATGGGATGAAGAACATGGTGCATAAGACACACCTGATCTTTAGGAGGTGAGAACAAGATATGTAGATATGAGAATACAGTTTCAATCCGATTAGTGTTATGTTCTTGACCCAGTTCTGTTGTTGTTCTTTGCTCCACAGATTTCAAGAGTATATTCTGTTCTTAGCAACAAAACAACAACAACAACAACAATGAAATGCAAAGACTCATTTATGAGCTAAGTTTCTGGAAGTGATACAGTTTAGTTTCATTTTTCAACAATATTTCTCAAGTATTGTTCTGACTTAGTATTGTTCCCAAGATCATGAAGCAGACTCCTCATCCCCATAAAACCCCTTTTATTTAGGTTAAAGTGAATTCCTCTCCAGCAAAGTCCCAGCAAACAGTCTTTCAAGAGATTTCACAACTACAGATCTTTATCAGGCTTGGAGAGTTGCCCAGCCGATATCTTCCAAACACCACACTGTAGCAGCAATTACTTGGCAAAAAGTCAGGAACAAATCATCACCCTAATGAATTGAACTAATTGTCTCCTGCAAACACCACTCCCCTTTTGCTCCTCTTTATTCAGATAACAGATAATCAGAGTTGAAAGGGACCTTGTAGGTCATTAGACCAACCCTTGTAACAGCCTTGGTGGTGCAGGCTGCTAAATGCCTAGCACTTAAGTTCCAGCTGCCTGCAATTACTGCAAGCTCGAATCCCACCAGGCTCAAGGTTGACTCAGCCTTCCATCCTCTTGGGGTAGCTAAAGTGAGGACCCAAGATTGTTGGGGACAATAAGCTGACTTTGTAAAAATGCTGCTTAGTAATAAGCAGGCATATACAATGGAATGAAGGCTATTGCTGAGCTCTATAGCAATTCATCCTAGCCTCAGCAGTAAAAAGAAGCCGCCCTGAGTCTTCAGAGAAGAGCGGCATATAAATGTAATTTAAAAAAAAAAACCTGCCCAAACAGGAGACCCTACACGTTTTCTGACAGATGAGAGTCCAATCTCTTCTTGAAAGCCTCAAGTGATGACGCTCCCACAACTTCTGAAGACAAAGCTGTTCCATTGGTTGATTGTTCTCACTGTCAGAAAATTTCTCCTTATTTCCAGGTTAAATCTCTCCTTGTTCAGTTTCCATCCATTATTCCTTGTCTGGCCTTCGGGTGCTTTAGAAAATAGCTTGACCCCTTCCTCTCTGTGGCAGCCCCTCAAATATTGGAAGACTGCTATCATGTCTTCCCTGGTCCTTCTCTTCACTAGACTAGCCAGGCCCAGTTCCTGTAACCGTTCTTCATATGTTTTAGTCTCCAGTCCCCTAATCATCCTGGTTTCTCTTCTCTGTACTTTTTCTACAGTCTCAACATCTTTTTTATAGTGTGGTGACCAAAACTGGATGCAGTACTTACTAAGGCTTTATAGAGTGGTATTAATACCTCACTTGATCTTTATTGTATCTCTCTCTGTTAATACAATTTAGGATTACATTAGCAATCCCATATTCCCTATGGGAGGGGCCATTCACCATCCACCTGAGTCTTTACTCCCGAGTCAACCCTTGTTCCTTAACTGTTCCCTTCTCCTGGCAGCTCTGTGCATGCACACATTGGGAACAGGCTCCAGCTGTTCTTCTGCCCCACTGATGTCCGACTCCGAAGGCAGCTGATAACTGTCAGACAGCCCTGGCCCCATCTCTGCCTCCGATGCAGTGGACTCATCAGAGCCTTCCCCAGACTCCAGGACTGGCCCATGTTCCTCCCCAACCTCCTCACTGTCTGAGTCTGCCACCAGCTCCGCTGGCCGCTGGCTGGCCACAACAAGTATGCTATACTGATTGGAAAGTTAAAGAATCCTGATCTCAACATCTAAAGATGGTGGCAAGTTGGGGAAGGTGATTTATGTTCTTCCTAAAATGAGGTAACGTTAAGCCATGCTTTATAGCATTAATGTATATAGTTCACCTGTCTCCTTAGCAAATAATGAAGGATGCCTATTTTGAAGTGAGATACCTTACCTTACAATAGTGATGGCAAACCTATGATCTGTGTCAAAAGTAAAATGCTACAGCTGTTTGGGTGACATGCTAGCATTTGTCAACACTTTACCAACAGCTATTCTCAAAAGTGTTTTTTTGTCAGGGCAACCAGGTCTACCCAAATATGGGACAGAGCATCTTTCATTTTTCAGCCCCAATCCTGGGACCTTTGCAGGTAGTCGCTTTCACAACAAACTATTTTTGTGTTAAATTTATATTACCAATAAAGTCTGTCCTGTCTTCCCACCACACAAATACACAGCCAGTCCGCAGAGGAGAACTACAATGCTGATCTGGGCCTCGAAGAAATCCAGTTTGACACCCCTGGGTTAGAAAGTGTGAGACTGTGAATTCTAGTTCTACCTTAGGCACAAAGCCAACCTTGGACCCATCACTCTTTCTCAGTCCTTGGAAAAAGAAAGCAATGGCAAACTACTTCTGAAAAACCTTGCCAAGAAAACTGTAGGGACTTGTACAAGCAGTCACCAGGAAACAACAGTGACTCAAAGGCACACACACACACACACACAAAAATAAAAATGGACCTTTGTAACTCTACACAGTACTGTAATTCTGTCTCAGTTTTGGATTTATACTGCCTCAATTCCTTGTGTGGGAGTGACTGCTTTTCCATCTGATACCTAACAGTGCCTTCGTCATGTTGCAGATCTCTTGGTTAAAGTTTGCAACACCTTTTGTGAAAAGGAGGTTAGCTAATTGCAAGAAACTAAAGGCATCTACAAGTATCTGAGCAAGAAGATAACGCAACTTTAAATCAGGAATCGGTTAACACTTTTTCCAAACCACTCATTTTATTAAAGGGCACATGATTTTTAATTTATGCTATCAGACTCCTGATCTTTACCTACTGTATCTCTCCTCCTACGATATTATGTGCACTTGCGTTTACGTTATGAGTTACATCCTGATTTAGCCACAGATTCTGTTAAGTTTGCATGAAGAGTCAGACGCGAAGAGTTTCAGTGAAGAGTTTATTCAGTGACTACAGCTCGAATGGACCCGAGTTGGCTGGGCTATGGCTGCCTCTTATAGCCTGCAGCCGTAGCTGCCAGCCAATGGGAGTGCAGGGTTTCTTCCCGCACTATTTAAACCAATACCATTTGACATTTTACAAGAACAGTTCAAATAAACCAATAACATTCAAACCTACATACATAACACCCTCCCCACTAGGTTCAGTCCATACCAAACCCCAACCTATCTAATGTATTCCTTTAAATAGGTGGGGCTCTACGTGTCGTTGAGACCTTCGTGTGGTTCAGAGTTTTAACGTTCTCACCCAGTGAGAGGAAATGTGTCTGCTGACATTTCCCTGTTGGGACTTCCTGTGAAAGAAGACCCTGTTAGCTGTTAGAATCTGGTCTCTCCTCCCAACCCATCTCCATTCCAATGTCCACCCAAGTCAGGTAGTGATGTGCAATCTTCCACTTCTAAGGATGGATCTTGGCATTGTGACAGGGTTGGGATGGTTCCTGTCGCAATGTCATTACACATGGGGTTGATTCTTGTTGCTGATTTTCCTCCTGTTCCCCCTTCCCCCTAGAAAAGACATCAGGTGAGGACCCAGAGAGAACGAGGCGATGTTCCTGAGGGAACCTGGATCTAAGTTGGTCAATGTGCCTGCTCAGAGGAGTCCATCCTCTGTTTGTACCCTGTAAGAATGAGGGGCAGTGATGTGAGTTATTTCAGCAGGAATCCACAGAGGTTCACCTATAAGGTTCTTAGCATATACAGAATCACCCACACTGAAAGTCGAACTTTGGAAGTGGAATCCAGTGGTGCGTTGGGTGCGTAAGTGGGATGAAGGCAGTCAAGGGAAGACCTAAGTTTCCTACCCATCAACAACTCTGCTGGGGATAAGTTAGTAGATGGGCTAGGAGTGATGTGCTGAACACTAAGAAGTTTTCAAGCTTCTCAGTGATGTCCCCAGGACCCAGTTGCTGGAGCTTCTCTTTGGTAAAAGCGTACCATCGTTCAGCTTGGCCATTAGCAGGTGCCCAGGGGCAGTAAGGGCATGTCTGATACCCTGTTGTGCTAGAAAGGATTCAAAAATGTTAGATGTGAATTGAGGGCCATTGTCAGAGACAAGAACATCTGGTAACCCATGGGTTACAAACAGTTTTCTGAGCTGCTTGATGACAGCATCAGTTGTGGTGGATGTCATGGGAATTACCTCGAGCCATTTGGAATATGCATCTACTATAACCAGAAAAGTGTGCCCTCTAGTAGGGCCTGCGAAATCAATGTGGATCCTAGACCACGGGCCCCTAGGACATTCCCATTCCTGTGTGGGGCATGTGAGGTGGGGCAGGCCTGACTACCTGGCAATTGGGACAAGATGCAACCCAGTTTTCAACCATTTTGTCAATACCTGGCCACCATACATAACTCCTGGCCAATCCCTTCATCCTTACAATACCAGGATGACCCTCAACATGTTTTCCAAAACCTCTCTTTGCAGTTTTGCAGGAATAACCACCCTGTTACCCCACAAAATACATCCTCTTAATACAGATAATTCAGTTTGCCTGGACTTAAAAGGTTGGGCAAGGTGAGGTAGATCTTGAAGAGGCCAACCTTTCTTAATCCAGCCTATAACAGGAGCCAACACAGTGTCTTTGGCAGTCTCTCTGGCAATCTCAGCAGCATGAACTGGAAGCTTAGCAACAGTCTCTAGGAAAAAGGTGTGTGTTTCAGGTTCAAAGTCCACCTTGTGGCAAGGCAGTGGGCAACGACTCAGTGCATCAGCATGTCCAATGTCCTTGCCAGGCCTGTGAATCAGTTTGTATGAATAGGCTGCAAGAAATTCAATCCATCTCAGCATTCTTGGTGACAGGATAGTAGGTGTAGGTTTGTCTCCTGCCACAATGCCTAATAAAGGTTTGTGATCTGTAACTATGGTAAATGACCTGCCATACAGATATCATGAAATTTCTTGACAGCTGCAACAACTGCCAATGCCTCTTTGTCCAGTTGGCTATAATTCCTCTCTGCTTTGGTCAAAGTGCAAGAGTAAAATGCAATAGGGACTTCCCTTCCACTGGGAAGCCTGTGGCTCAAAAAAAAAACCCACTCAAAAAGGGGATGCATCACAAGTCAGTACAACAGGCAAATTCTCAGAGAATTGTATCAATACAGCATCAGATGTGATTAGTCTCTTAATACTGTTAAATGCTGATTGTTCCTTCCTCCCCAGATCCAAACAGCTTTTTATCAAGCAATCGGTGCAAAGGTTCAGCAATGGATGCCTTTTGAGGTAGAAACATGTGATAAAAGTTAATGAGTCCAAGGAAAGCTTGCAAATCTGTTTTGCATTTAGGTTTAGGGCTTCTTTGATTGCTTTAACCTTGGCATCAGTAGGGTGGATGCCATGCTTGTCAATCATGTAGCCCAGGAACTCAACCCTGTCTGTTTTAAGTGTGCATTTTCTTCCTTGACTTTCAACCCCTTTTCTGAATCTGGTAAGGACTTCTCTGAGTCTTTCTTGAAGCTGAGTGTCATTTTCAGCAGAGATTAACACATCATCAAAGTAAGGCACTACCCTGGCAGTCCTTGAAGCATTCTCTCCATAAGACTTTGAAAAATGCCTGGTGCCACGCTTACTCCAAATTGTAACCTTTACATTTGAAGGCACCTCTGTGAGTCACAATGGTTTGGGCCTCTGCAGTGGCATCATCAACTGTTAGTTGTTGATATGCCTGGGCCAAGTCCAATTTGGCAAAGACTGTCCCCTGCCAAGTGAATGTAGCAGATGATGCACAACTGGCATTGGGTATGCTCTGCTGCAGCGCATGGTTCAGTGTCCCCTTATAGTCTCCACAAATTCTTACTGACCCATCAGCCTTGACTGGTGTGACTATGGGTGTTTCCCATCTGGAGTGATCAGTGGGCTCTAAAACCCCTTGAGCAATTAATTTGTCTAATTGTGCATCAATTTTTTCCTTTAAAGCAAATGGAACCCTCCTGGGCTTTAAACGAATTGGGGCACCTTGGGATCTAGGTTGAAAGTGATAGGGGTCCCCATATACTTGCCCAGTCCTTCGCTGAAGACCTCTGGAAACCCAGACTCCCATTCAGAGTTGCTCACGTGATTGATGCCAGTCACCTCGATGCCTAGTGGCTTGAACCACTCAAGTCCCAGCAAGCTTGGGCGATCCTTGTCCACGATGGTCAGGGGCAAACGTTTGGTGTGGCCTTTAAACTGCATGTTGAAATCTCTTGCTCCAACTACTGGAATCTTGTTCCCTTGGTAGTCTTTAAGAGTCAGTGCTTGCTTCTGGAAATGTTTCTTCTGAATATTGGGAAGTAGCCTGTGAATAGTGTCCCATGACACCATAGATAAGTAAGAGCCTGAGTCCACTTCCATTTGGCAAGACCTTCCTTCAATGAATACCTTCACATGCACTTTTCTGCTTCTTAAGGGTGAAGAATGACCAATGGTGATTGTTTGGTGAGTTTCATTCTTCCCATTTGCTTCTGAATTGCGCCCCATCTTTTCAAAGAAGTTGTTGGGCTTAAAATCCTTTTCAGGAATTTTTTTTCTACTAGGTGGAGTTCTGGATGATTTGCAGACTCTGGCTAGGTGACCCCTTTTCTCACAACGTAGGCAGATGGTGTCTAAGAACTTGCATTCAGTGCAGGGATGCCCCCCCCCACAGCCTCTGCAATAATATTCTTGCCTCTTTCTCCCAGGTCTTTCCTTTTCTTCTCCATTCTGAGTCTAAAATCCCTCCTCCACCTCACTGCAATCTGAATCAGAGTCTATTTGTTCACATGGGCTGTTGTGGATTTTCCACATCAGAATGGCTTGAGGCCTGGCTTGAGGCCTTGTTAATCTTTTCATGGCGCTGCTGAGGACTTGGTGGCTTCGCTGAAACAGCTTCTTCAATGGCCTCTTTAAATGTGATCTTAGGTTTCATTAACAGTTTGCTTTGTAAGACCTTATCTTTGAGGCCTAAAACAAACCGATCACGCATGGCCTCTTCTAAGTTGGTAAAGTCACAAGCACCCCCAATGTCCCTTAAACTTGCCACGAAGTCATTAACATTCTCGCTTTCCCCTTGATCCCGACGGTAAAATTCGTGTCTCTTAATGAGGCACGATACTTGTGTAATGGGCTCTTAAAAGCTTCTAAATCAGGCCATTCCATTACCTTCAGTTCTGCAGCTCCCGCTAACGCCTTCACCATCTTGAAGACTGCCGGACCGCAGTGCGTGAGAAATACCGCCCTCTTCCGTCTCTCGGGAATGTCGGCGAGGTCGTTTCCTTCCAGGTACATCTGGAAGCGATCCGATCCCAGTCCCAGTCCGCCGGATCGAAGCGGGGCTGGGGGTGTTCAGCGCAGCCATCTTGCTCTTCTGCTTGTCTTTCGCGTCTTCTCTTCAGGGCAATCCCACCTTCGCGCCAGTGTTAAGTTTGCATGAAGAGTCAGACGCGAAGAGTTTCAGTGAAGAGTTTATTCAGTGACTACAGCTCGAATGGACCCGAGTTGGCTGGGCTACGGCTGCCTCTTATAGCCTGCAGCCGTAGTTGCCAGCCAATGGGAGTGCAGGGTTTCTTCCCGCACTATTTAAACCAATACCATTTGACATTTTACAAGAACAGTTCAAATAAACCAATAACATTCAAACCTACATACATAACAGATTCCATAAATTATTGAGATTTAAGTTGGAAAGGATTACACTCACTTGGTTTCAGTTGGTTTATTATATTTATGGATATTATATTTTCTAAACTCTGACCCACATCACCCCATCCTGCCCTGCCCTGTCACTCCTTATTTCGCCTCGCCTGCCTAGGCTGCTCACCTAGAGTTATGTCCAAGGCATAGCTGTTGCTGCTGTCTCTGATTCCTTTGCCTCGACCATGTGGCCCAGCTGATCTCTGCCTGGTGTGTTTTCCTTCACTACTTGCCCATTTTGGCTGCCACAGGCACCTGTGGGCCAGTGTTATTTCCAGGCTGGCCACATGGGCCAGATTTAAGCACCCCACAGGCCGGATCTGGCCCGCTGGCCTTAGGTTGGACACCCCTGTTCTAACCTGATAACCATACTATTTAGAAGGGTCAGTTAGACCACGTCCTGCTTTGTGCTTATGCTGGAATACAAAGTCTTTCCAAAATCTCTACCAGACTGCATATGTAAAGGGAACCTACCACCACTTTAGGTAAATGAGTCTTGTGGTTGAACAGCTGTTATTATTAGGGTGTATTAAGAGCCCCGGTGGCATGGTGGTTAAAGTACAGTATTGCAAGCAAACTCTGCCCGCAGCCTAAGGTTCAATCCTGGCAGGCCTCAAGGTTGACTCAGCCTTCCATCCTTCCGAGATCAGTCAAATGAGGACCCAGATTGTTTGGGGGGGGGCAGTATGCTGACTCTGTAAACTGCTTAGAGAGGGCTGTAAAGCACTGTAAAGCAGTATATAAGTCTAAGTGCCAGAGGTAGCATTCAGCAGGTTCTGACCAGTTCTGGAGAACCAGTATTTTGAGTATTTTGGAGAACTGGCAAATGCCACCTCTGACTGGCCCCGCCCCCATCTATTCTCTGCCTCCTGAGTCCCAGTTGATCGGCTGGGTCTTCTTTTGTTGCCCTGCACAGGAGAACAGAGCTGGAAATCAGGTTAGTGGGGTGGGGAGAGAATGGAGATTTTACAGTATCCTTCCCCTGCCATGCCCACCAAGCCACGCCCACCAAGCCACGCCCACAGAACCAGTAGTAAAAAAAATGAATCCCACCACTGCCAAGTGCTATTGCTATTGCTCTTTTGTTATGAAAATTTCTCCGTATGGTCTGTTACATCCAATTTGCTATCATCTTCCAATCTGACAGTAATTTTCTCTTCACTTTACCTCATTGATAAACGGTTGATGCGTGCCAGGTCTAAGATAAATCTTTGTCTACAATTTTCATCTCAGCTGCGGATCCTTCTAATAAATATTGCCTAGTGCATATTTAATTAGATTGTTAGTTGGAATATCATCAAGTAGTTTGCCAAATGTTTTCCTGAACTCAAGTTTTCTTATTTTTCCAGCGTTCCCCCAATCTATTAGAATTTATTTCATCAAAAATAAATTAGTTTAATTAGTCTTCCAAATACATATCAAACTTTAGTAAATATTGTAATTTTTTTATTTATTCTATTTATTTATTTATTTTGTCAAGCGATTATAAGATAACAGGTATAAGTATAAACATAGTTATGAATACATGAAATGGATACATATAAGAAAAATAAAAATAAACAATAGGACAGGGACAGTAGGCACATTGGTGCACTTATGTACGCCCCCTACAGACCTCTTAGGAAAGGGGTGTGGTCAATATATTACAATATACAATACAATAATACAATATAATACAATAATATTGTAATGTATTAGGTTTGAGGTGCTTATCAGTCAATCCTTTGATACTCTGGAATTTCCCATGCAAATGATGGCAAATTAATTTGTTTCCTTCTGAAGATAAGGCAACAATCACTATCTTCCAGTCATCTGGGACTTCCTCCAGTATTTCTCTTGACTAGCTAAACATCCTCCAGCTGTACTGTCCTGGAACAGGAGCTCTCAAACAACGGTCTATGACCTCATGGAGGGCTGTTGGCAAATCTGAGGAGATTGCAAATTGAGAGAGAGAGAATATTGGGTTATAAATCCATGAGGATTTGCTGGGAGGAGGGGGGCTGAATAAGCTGCAAAGGCAGAAGGAGCAGAGTCTAAGAGCAGGACAGGAGATTTATGGGTAAGATAAGAATGTCCAGGAAGCTATTCTTTCTAGACAGAGGACAGGAACTATCAGAAATGTTGCCAGGCAGTTACTCTGAGTGCCCATCTTGGGGAAACTTTAAAGAGGAAGAAAAAGCTCAGTAATATGGCTTCTGGCTTGTCTAAGAAGAGCAAAACTTTCAGTCAGCAATTTGTGCTTCCTACTACTAGGCAATCTGAAGCCCTGTCACAACTGAATTCAGTTCTAGTAGACAAGATAGATAGATACATAGATGATAGATAGATAGATAGATAGATAGATAGATAGATAGATAGATAGACAGATATAGATGATAGATAGATATAGATGATAGATAGATAATAGAGATAGATAGATAGATAGATAGATAGATAGATAGATAGATAGATAGATGGATATAGATGATAGATAGATAGATAATAGATGGATGGATGGATGGATGGATGGATGGATGGATGGATATAGATGATAGATAGATAATATAGATAGATAATAGAGAGAGAGAGAGGCAGGCAGGCAGGCAGGCAGACAGAATCAGCTAATGATTTTACTTTTTAATAGATAGATAAAAAAGGATAAAGAAAATAATACATAGACATACCTAAAATACACTAGAGGAAAATATGGCTGAAAGGAAAATACAATTATAAAATGTTTTTACATGAAAGCTTTAAAAAAACACAAAACAAGCAAGCAAATAACATAAAGAAAACATTATAGGAAAAAACAACCTAATAAATCCCCTTTCTTCTCCTCCCTTCTTTTCCTCTTCCCCCCCCCCACTGATTACTACTTAAATATTTTATACTATACTTTTCTCGTTATTACTGTATTTGTTCATTTGTATTTAGTTATTTTTGACCCTTTTTCTTTTTCAAAGAAACATTCTCACTGTCTTAGCTTGCCTTGCCACGTAAATGCCTCCCCATGTAAAGAACCTTTTTTTTGGAGGGGAGCATCGATATCCCTCCTATTAAGATGAGTGCTAATAACCAACAATGACATCGTGAGATTGTAAATATATGAAAATAATTGCAAATTGAGTATCGTCATGTTCAAAAAAATGATCTGCCTCCTCCACAAATTGCCCCTTCCCTTATAAACCTTCACAGAACCCTGTTGTGTTCCCACCAAAGTGGTATCTATTTATCTTGACAGATTGAAACATTGGGCGCTGTCTAACAAAATGAAATTCAATGGTGAAAAAAGTAAGGTTCTACATTTAGGCAAGAAAAATAAAATGCACAGGTACGGTATAGGTCAGTGTTGGTGAACCTCTTCAGCACCGAGTGCCAAAACGGGAGCATGCATGAAGAACAACTGGCCAGAGCACATGCATGCACTGGAAACCAGAAGCTCAGCTTCCCAGCATGCACATTCATGCCAGGGAGTTGCTCTTCCAGTTTCTGGTGCTCCCATGCGTGTGAAGACCAGCTGGCTGCCGCACCGGAACCTGGAAGAGCAACAGGCAACAGCTGGCATGCCTGGACAAATGGCTCTGCATGCCACTTCTGGCACGCATGCCATAGGTTCGCCAACATGGGTATAGGTGGTACCTTGCTCAATAGCAGTAACTGTGAGAGGGATCTTGGAGTCGTAGTGAACAATCACTTAAATATGAGCCAGCAGAATGCTCCAGCTGTCAAAAAAGCCAACACAGTTCTAGGCCGCATAAACAGAGGGATAGAATCAAGGTCATGTGAAGTGTTAACATCACTTTAAAATGTCTTGGTCAGGCCACACTTGGAATACGGCATCCAGTTTTGGTTGCCACGATGTAAAAAAGATGTTGAGACTCTAGAAAGAATGCAGAGAAAAGCAACAAAGATGATTAAGGGACTGAAGGCTAAAATACATAAAGAATTGTTGTTGGAATTGGGTATGTCTAGTTTAATGAAAAGAAGGACAAGGGGAGACATGATAGCAGTGTTCCAATATCTCAGGGATTGCCACAAAGAAGAGGGAGTCAAGCTATTCTCCAAAGCATCTGAGGGCAGGGCAAGAAGCAATGGGTGGAAACTAATCAAGGAGAGAAGCAACCTTGAACTAAGGAGACATTTCCTGACAGTTAGAACAATTAATCAGTGGAACAACTTGCCTCCAGAAGTTGTGAATGCTCCAATACTGGAATTTTTTAAGAAGGGATTGAACAACCATTTGTCTGAAGTGGTGTAGGGTTTCCTGCCTGAGCAGGGGGTTGGACTAGAAAACCTCCAAGGTCCCTTCCAACTCTGTTATTCTATCCTACCCTACCCTACCCTATCCCATCCCATCCCATCCCATCCCATCCCATCCCATCCTATTCTATTCTATTCTATTCTATTTACCTTTTTACTAATAAACCTTGCTCTGTTCTATCCATTTTTGCTGGCCTTCCACCATCAAACATCTCAAGCATGTTTGGCCACCCAAGGCTACCCATCTCCTGTTCTATTATGGAAAAACTTGGTCCCTAATAAAAGAGTGATACTTAATAAACATATTCTTCTTTGGTGAGAGAATATCAGGGTGTTTGGTAAGCAATTCCCTCCCTTAATTTCACAAAACGAGAGGAACCTTTGCTTTCACTTATGGGTGTATCCAGAAGAGGTAAGCTTTGCCTTGTTGCATTCTTTCACACCAATCCATTTCCCAGAGTAAACAACTTGTATGATTCAGACCAGCTCTTGACAAGACTTGGCTGCTTTCTTTCTCAGCTTTTGTGGTTGATGATGATCATCACAGCATTGATGTCCTGCAGTTTCTGAGTAAACAGTTTTCTAATTTCTGTTTGAAAGATCCTTCCTACAAGACACAGAGTCTACAAAGTGTACAGAGCTTGAAAATGACTCAAAAGCAGCAGTTGGTTCAAAATGCAGAAGTCCATTTAAAACAAAAGCTAAACATCATTATTCATAAAAGTGAAATACAGAAAAAATACAGCATCCTCACGAAGGGAAATAATAGTGACAATACTGTGAAGTCAATAATAAAGAAATTAAAATGTGTTTGTAGAGATTCTACAAACCAGCCAGGTCATGGTTGTCCCAAAAGTGCTTTTTTCAGGAGGCAACTGGACTTTCTTCTTTTTTCTTTTGAAGGCATTTTGCTTCTCATCCAAGAAGCTTCTTCAGCTCTGAGTTGAAGAAGTTTCTTGGATGAAAAGAGAAATATCTTCAAAAGAAAAAACAAGAAAGTCCAGTTGCCTCCTGAAAAAAAGCACCTTTGGGACTAAGATGTGTCATGTTGTTTTTTAAAAAATCCATGTAACATTCCTTTGGTATCAAATAAAATTAATCCTTTTCATTATTTACACTTATTTACATTTCTTTACTTATTTACTTATTTTTTATTTGTTTGTTTATTTGTTTGAATCGCACTTCTTTTTTGCAAATAACTCAATGTGGATAAGCTATCCAGCACTCCTTCCTCCTCAACAACAACCCTATGAGGTGAGTTGGGCTGAGGGAGAGTGACTGACTCAAAGTCACCCATCTGGCTTTCATGGTTAAGCCAGGACTAGAACTCACAGTCTCTTCTAACCTAATACTTTAACCGCCAGACCAAACTGGCTCTCTATATATCCCTCTATCTGTAGAAAGGTGAGAGAAAGGATTAATTCATAGATTTAAATAGAGTCTCTAATTTCATGGGACATTAATTTGAGAAGATCAACCCTGACTGCTCTTTAGAAGGCCAGATCCTGAAGATGATTCTCAGATACTTTGGCCACCTAATGAGAAGGAAGGACTCACTGGAGAAGAGCCTAATGCTGGGAACGGTTGAGGGCGAAAGAAGAAGAAGGGGATGACAGAGAATGAGGTGACTAGATGGAATCACTGAAGCACCCGGCGTGAGCTTAAGTGGACTACAGTGGATGGTAGATGACAGGAAGGCCTGGAGAAACATTGTCCATGGGGTTGCGATGGGTCGGACACGACTTTGTGACTAAAAACAATAACAAATTAATCTGAGATTGTTTTACATGCCTGCTGGTGTGTGTGTGTGTGTGTGTGTGTGTGTGTATGTGTGTGTAGTATTTTGGTCAATGTTTTAGTTTTAACTGTTTTTTTAACTGAAGATTGATTTTTTTTCTGTAAGTTTATCCTTTTGTACATATAGTTTTATATATGGTTTTAGTTATCCATCATCCAGCTGATGAGCTTCATCCTTCAACAGTCCTAGCTTAATCACTCAAACTGGGCAAAGAGGAACAGTTACCGTGTTTCCCCGAAAATAAGACCTACCCCGAAAGTAAGACCTAGCACTATTTTCTAAACCTGCCCTAATATAAGACCTACCCCGAAAATAAGACCTAGTGTAAATCTCCAGTTCCAGGAAGACTTTTCAGGGAGCAACCGTGCACCCACGAAACACCCCTCCCTACACACTCACACCCACTATTTGGCACCATAAATATATAAGACCTACCCCGAAAATAAGACCTAGTGTGTTTTTGGGAGCCAAAAAAAATATAAGACAGTGTCTTATTTTCGGGGAAACACGGTACAACTGATCTCAGCACTTCTTTCTGGTCTGTTTCCTATGACATGCACAAAGCCTTTGAGATTTTAGTCACCCATAGCAACCAAATACTGACTAGGTTGGGCTGAATAGCACATACATTATTCAAAAACTTGCAAAAGAATATGGGTTTCCTCATACCTCCCAAGTTTTCACTGATGATAATTAAGGGGTGAATAGAATGAGCACGTTGCACAACTTTCCAACTGACATCACTGTTTAAGCTGCTCCAACATATATTGCTAAAGATCTGCAAGATTGCCTTACACCAATTAAAAAAAACCCAAGAGTTTATCCGTTCATTTTTTGGAAGCTTTTTCTTTTCTTTTCTTTTTGCACCCGAGAAGTTGCAATAAATAGGACTTCAGAGTAGCATATACAGTCCTTCTTCTCAGTCATACATAACTGGAATGCTGTAATCCTGATGTGTTCCATCTAGCATGGGAAACTGGTTTTGTCTTTTGGTTATATGGACGAATTTCCCAATGCTGTATGTGTTGTTTGTATAGCATTATTTCTTTTTATTGCATTGTTTGCAACCCAATTTATAGAAACTGTAGACTACTCAAATCATTTGTAATTACAGCTTCATGTTTGATTATTACAGGTAGTCCTCAACTGAGCCCAAAATGTATGTTGCTAGGCAAAATAATTGTTCAGTGAATTTTGCAGTTGTTAAGTTTGTTAAGTCAAGGGGGAACTCAAATTCACTTTACAAATTCAACTGTAAAGTGAATCTCGCTTCCCCATTGACTTTGCTTGTTACACAGGTTGCAAAAGTTGATCACATGACCCCAGGACATAAATACATGCAAGTTGCCAAGTGTCCGAATTTTAATCACGTGACCAACAGGGATGCTGCAATGGTCTTAAGTGTGAAAAATGGCCATAAGTCACTTTTTTCACCGCCGTTGTAACTTTGAATGGTTACTAAACAAATGGTTGTATATTCAAGGAATATTATCCATGTTCTGTCTCCCCTTCCCTTCTCCAGAAGGTAAGGAAACTTGGCACCAACACCCGCACAGAGAGTCACGTTGGCCTGTCTCCAAAAGCCAATTTGCTGCAGCTGATAACACTCTTGGCAATCACACACACTCGGACTGCCAAGTTCAGATCTGTCAGGTATCAGAGTACTCACTGAGCCAGAAGGGGTTTTTTACTCCCAAAGTCCACGACAAAAGAGCTCCAGATACAACACGAACAGAATTCTTGGATGGTTTGAACTTTGTCATGCATGGAGTTTGCAACGTAGGCACACCCACTTTTATACCTTGTGGGGTGTGGTCCAGCTCAATCTCTGGCCCTCCCATGCCTCCTACATTGCTGCTGACGTTTCTCCCTCCGACGTTGCCTGGGATCAAGCCAGGAATCCTCCTCCTCACTCCCCAGCCATGGCCGTACCGATATGCGTCTCTCAGGCTGTTCCTCTTGGCTTTCTGAAGAAACCTGAGGCATTGCTAGGGAGGAAGGTCCTGGGGAGGAAGGCATTGTCAGGGAGGAAGGTCCTGGAGAGGAAGGTCCTGGGGAGGGAGTCATTGCCAGGGAGAAAGGTCCTGGGGAGAAAGGCATTGCCTGTTCCTCCTCTTCATCATCCAGGTCCTCTTCCTCTGTCAGCACAGGCTCAGGAGGCGGGGCCACAACATATCCATATGCACCATCACGTTGGTGTCAACTCTTAGGAACCACATGGATTTTCTTTCATGACAATCTTTCTCCAACCTATTCCTTCAGGTCTTCCAGTGATGCCCCCACTATATTGCCGTCTCTTTCTTTTCACTTTTCCTAGAATCGCAGATTTCTCCAGAGAGCCAAGTCTTTGCATAACATGTCCAAAGTAGGATAATTTAAACCTGCTCATTTTGTGCCTTAACTGAGAACTCAGTGTTGATCTTTCAAACTATGTACTTCTTTGTTTTCTCATGGTATTTCATCACTGGAAGCTTTCAAGAAGAGACTGGACTGCTATCGGTCAGAAATGGTGTAGGGCAATGATGGCTAACCCTTTTGTCGTTGTGTGCCGAAAGTGCACGTGCCTGCACCCATAATGCAATGTGTGTGAGACTCCCCTCCCGCTTGCCTCACCCCCTGAGGATGTGTGTATGAGCCCTCCGCTCCCCCTGGGCATGCGCACACAACCCCCTGCACTCCACCCACCCACCCCCGGTCCCCCCATGGCCCATTTTTGCTCCCAGGAGGCTGCAGGGAGGCCTACTAGGCCCAAAATGGGTAGCACAGGGGGGGCGTCGCACTCCTCCCTGCGCTCCCCCCATCCTCGCACATGCACCATGACCCCCATGCTACTACCATCCCCATGCATGTACATGTGACCCCCCCCCATGCTCACCCCACCCCCGCGCATCTGCACATGTCTCCTGCATGTGCCCCGCCTGCCGTGCATGCATGGCAGACACCCAAAAATTGCTGGCTGGCAGGAGGTGCGTGCACAATGGACAGTGGAGCTGAGCTGGGATGATGGCTCGTATGCCTGCAGAGAGAGCTCTGCGTGCCTCTTGTGGCATGTATGCCATAAGTTCTCCATCACAGGTGTAGGGTCTCCTGTTGGATCGGGGGGAGGGGTTGAACTAGATGACCTACAAGGTTCCTTCCAACTCTATTAATCTGTTTAAATGGAACAAACTTATTCTGAGGAGACTTCTCCACCAAAGCAGAAAGTGTCAGTGTTCTTCTGATCCTGCATCTTCAAAGTCCAACTTTCACTTCCATAGAGTGTCACAGATCCATGATCTGACATATCGCAGCACGTAAGACCTTTATGGCTGGTCTACCAAGAACTAATTTATGGCATGAGTTTATGGCATGCTTCTTCGCTTCATCTTCCTTTCCTTTTTTTAAAAAAAGTTTTTCCTTTTTTGTAACAAAAACAACAAATAAGACCATCTTTCAGTTCTACAGTGTGTCATTTGGGTACATAATAATATTATCATACATTTCTTACTTGTTTATATTTATAACCATTCTAATTGGTATTTTATATCACATTGGTCAATTGTTATATTATCATTAACTGTAATTATTATCTTTCAAAAATATATTCCATCCTTACCTAAGTTATATTCATTCTCTTATTCAATCCAAATCAATCAGTTATGTTATTACTATTATCACATGTTTCAGTTTCTTACTCTTTTAATAGCCATTCATAGAATAAATTCCAAATCTTATAATAATCTTTTTCTTCCTGTTCTCTAATTGTGATTGTCAATCTACTCATTTCCACACATTCCATTATTTTCTTAATTGTTTACTCCTCTGTTGCTTCAACTTCCTTTTCTGTTGATAGTTGATTGCAAAAGGCAGAATTTATTTATCACTTCAATCATTTTCAGTATGGTTACTAAGGCTGTACCTGTTGCTACATCTGTTGTCATTAGTTTACTCCTCTTTCTATTTATCTTAGTCCCATTTCTTCACTATGTTACAAACATTTATTACTAGACTATGCAGATCCTGCACTTTCAGCTATTAGAGTAATGTTATCAGCATAGCACAAGTTATTGATGTTTCTTCCCCCGGTTTTAAATACATGCTTATCATCTTCCGATCCAGCTTTTGTTAATATATATTCAGCATGTGGCTTGAATACATAAGAGGAGACGTATAGCCTTGTCACATCCCTTTGGCAACTTGTGGCCAGTCTGTTTCACCATATCTGTCATTGTGGTTTCCCAATCTGTGTGCAGATTTTGCATGGAGACAGTGAGATGGTCTGGGTTCCCATTTTTTCCTAAAGATATTCCACAGCTTGACATGATTGACCCAATGAAAAGCCTTTCTCTAATTAATGAAATGCATATTGGCTTCTAAAAACCAGTAAAAGATTGTTTTTTTAAAAAAAATACCAGTTAATTTTTCCTATTATTATGTGAGGTGAGTGTCAACCCTGAAGCCATTTTCCCCTGGCACCTTCAGGGCTGCCACAGCAAAGATGTAGAGGTAGAAATAGCTGGGGGATTGTAGCCAAAATAAAATTATTTCCTCTGAATACCAAGAACGTTCCCACCAGGTGCAAGGAGGTGGGATCTGAGACCAACTGACCCTTGGACTGTGACCAGATTGGGCCACGTGATGGATTGCATAAGCAGGGGAAAGAAAATTTTACTTTTAACTAGGGGGAATCCCGAGAGGGTTTAGAGTTGGTTTTCCCCAGACATGCCAATATGACATGCCTAATAAATTGATACTTTGAGGAAGATGCCTGCCTTGAAGTTTTGATTCTGTTGGGTGTGTTAATTGGAACCCTGACACTAGGATTAAACTCAGAGGCTCTATTCCACAAATCCCTGTGACCCCATTAATCTTGCCTACATTATTTCATCACAACAGTTAGGCCAAAACTTCCCACTTGGGGAATGCAATTTTTGCCCCCTTTTTTCTTCAGGAAGTATCTGGAATTTCATGAGCCCTGGAAAATTTTATGATATCGCTAGCCTCTTCCCATTGGCCAGGAAAAGCATCGGAGACATAATTTGGAGAACGTAGTCCTCAGTGGTGGGATTCAATTTTTTTTACTACCAGTTCTGTGGGCGTGGCTTGGTGGGCATGGCAGGGGAAGGATACTGTGAAATCTCCAGTCAGAGATGGTATTTGCCGGTTCTCCAAACTACTCAAAATTTCCGCTACCGGTTCTCCAGAACTGGTCACAACCTCCTGAATACCACCTCTGGTAGTCCTGCTACAGAGAAATATTCTACAATCTGGCTTGTAAGAAGGGTGGATTGCTTCTTCAGATAATCTGCTCTTTAGCTTTACCTCTTGAAATGTTGTTGTTCAGTCACTAAGTCATGTCCAACCCCCTGCAACCCCACGGACCACAGCGCACCAATTCCCTCCACCCCATCATTCTCCACTGGTCTCCTGGAGTTCACCCAAACCCATGTTCTCTGTGTTGATGAAATTATCTAACCATCTCATCCTCTGCCGTCCCCTTCTACTTTTGCTTTCCATCTTTCCCAACATCAGGGTGCTTTCCAATGAGTCCTCTCTTCTCATTCAGTGATCAAAGTATTTGTGCTTCAGCTTCAGTAGCTGTCCTTCCAAAGAAACATCAGAGTTGATTTCCTTTCTTTTAGAATAGGTTGGTAAAATGAAATAGGGGAGGGTCCTACAGCACGGTTGATTGGATAGAGATGGTTTAGAATAAAATAATAGAGTTGGAAGGGACCTTGGAGGTCTTCTAGTCCAACCCCCTGCTTAGGCAGGAAACCCTACACCACTTCAGACAGATGGTTGTCCAACTTCTTCTTGAAAACTTCCAGTGTTGGAGCATTCACAACTTCTGGAGGCAAGTTGTTCCACTGATTAACTATTCTAACTGTCAGGAAATTTCTTCTTAGTTCAAGGTTGCTTCTCTCCTAGATTAGTTTCCATTTATTTTCTTGTCCTGCCTTTAAGTACTTTGGATAATAGTTTGACTCCCTCTTCTTTGTGGCAACCCCTGAGATATTTGAACACCGCTATCATGTCGCCTCTAGTCCTTCTTTTAATTAAACTAGACATACCCAATTCCAGTAACCATTCTTTATGTATTTTACCCTCCAGTGCCCTAATCATCTTCGTTGCTCTTCTCTGCAGTCTTCTCTGCAGTCTTTCTAGAGTCTCAACATGCTTTTTTTTTACATCAAGGCAACCAGAACTGGATGCAGTATTCCAGTGCAGTATTTAACACTAGGCACGTTCACAGACCAACACAATGACAGATCAGATGTTGTCAGCTGTTACGTACAGTAGGTCCCTTGCAAACATGGTTTTAGCCCTCTTTTGAAAGAGCACTAGTTCTATGCAATATAGAAGAAATAGTTTAAATCTGGAAAGTTAGTCAAGTTCTACAAGGAGTATCTTGAAAGTCCTGTTACCAATAAATACATTGCAGATGTACTTTGATTCTATAGACAAGTGACTTTAGATGGTCACACCTTCTATTGTAAAATGTCCCAACTGTTGCCATAACCAGGAAGGTCTCCATGCCAGTCACATGAAGTACAGAGGTGGTATTCAGCAAGTTCTGACCAGTTCTGGAGAACCGGTAGCGGAAATTTTGAGTCATTCAGAGAACTGGCAAATACCCCCTCTGACTGGCCCCGCCCCCATCTATTCTCTGCCTCCCAAGTCCCAGCTGATCGGCTGGGTCTTCTTTGGTTGCCCTGCACAGGAGAACGGAGCTGGAAAGCAGATTAGTGCAGTGGGGAGGGAATGGGGATTTTGCAGTAACTTTCCCCTGCCATGCCCAACAAGCCACACCCACCAAGCCATGCCACACCCACCAAGCCACGCCCACAGAACCAGTAGTAAAAAAATTTGAATCTCACCACTGATGCAATAGCAGTTTCTGGAGAAGTTTTGTGGACTACACCAAGGTTACATTCTCCCTTGGGGAGGGACAAGTTCCATTTTGCCCACTTGAGCTTTAACACAAGGCCCCATACAGATGATGTTTTTTTACACCCAGACCAATCACTGTTATACAGTTCCAGAACTTCTTTATAGCATGTGTTTTCTCCATGGCCATTCCTTGGCTCCTCTCTGGCGCTCTCCTTTGCTCTTTTCTGGCGCTCACCTTTGCTTTATTTCTGGCAATCACCTTGTAAGGGAGATGGGCGGCATAAAAATTTAATAAGTAAGTAAATAAATAAATAAACTGGTGGCTATGTGAGTTAGTGATTTCCTTGGTCACTTGCTGTCAACACCACTATTTATTTATTAAACAAATTTATATAGCTTCCCAACTCCCACACAGTGACTAGACAGGGAGGAATCTCACTTGTCATCAAATAAAATCTTAATGTTTCTTCAGAACACACCTGTATTTAATTTAGAAGGGGAACTTACCAAATTTGCAGATGATACTAAGCTGGCAGGAATAGCTAACACCCAAGAAGATAGGCTCAAGATCCAGATGGATTTTGACAGACTAGAACACTGGGCCGTATCTAACAAAATGAAATTCAATGTAGAGAAAAGTAAAGTCCTACACTTATGCAAGAAAAACCAAAAGTACACATATAGACTGGGTGAAACCAGGCTCAATAGCAGTAACTGTGAGAGGGATCTTGGAGTCTTAGTGGACAACCAGCTAAATATGAGTCAGCAGTGTGCAGCAGCAGCCAAAAAAGCCAATGCAACCCTAAGCTGCATTAACAGAGGGACACAATCAAGATCAAGTGAGATACTAATACCACTCTATGAAGCCTTAGTAAGACCACACCTAGAGTACTGCATCCAGTTTTACCACACTATAAAAAAGATGTTGAGACACTAGAAAAAGTACAGAGAAGAGAAACCAGGATGATTAGGGAACTGGAGACTAAGGCATATGACAAACGGTTGCAGGAACTGGGCATGGCTAGTCTAGTGAAGAGAAGGACCAGGGGAGACATGATAGCAGAGTTCCAATATTTGAGGGGCTGCCACGGAGAGGAAGGGGGTTAAGCTATTTTCCAAAGCATCCGTAGGCCAGACAAGGAATAATGGATGGAAACTGAACAAGGAGAGATTTAACCTGGAAATAAGGAGAAACTTTCTGACAGTGAGAACAATCAACCAATGGAACACCTTGCCCTCGGAAGTTGTGGGAGCGCCATCACTTGAGACCTTCAAGAAGAGATTGAACTGCCATTTGTCAGAAATGGTGTAAGGTCCCCTTGGGTGGGGGGTTGGACTAGATGACCTACAAGGTCCCTTCCAACTCGGATTATCTGTTGTCTGTTAATTGAGGGAATAACCCAACTGTCACATAACAAGCATTGTGAAGACATCATGCCAGCAGAAGCTTTGAAAAAGGTTTCCTCCTGATTCAACCTGTGGTCTTCTCCATGCTCAGAGACAGATTATGAGAACCAGTTTGGTCTAGTAGTGGTCCAAGGTACCAGGCTAGAAACTGGGAGGCCATGAGTTCTAATCCTGCCTTAGGCATGAAAACCAGCTGGGTGGCTTTGGGCCAGTCTCTCACTCTCAGCCCAACACATCTCACAAGATTGTTAGGGTGGTGGAAAATAGAAGGAGGAGCAAAATATTAAATATGTTCACTTCTTTGTGTTATTTATTTAAAAAAATAATTATTATTTTAGTGTATGGTGTTTGTATAATGAAAGCTAGGGAGTCTATAATGTCATTGCAGAGGCGTTTGGCTGCCTAAGATTGCTAGTTCATTTAGTTCAGGGGTGTCAAACTCAAGGCCTGCGGTCCACACCTGGCTTGTGGAGTACTTAAATCTGGCCTGGAAATAGCAAAGGACTGGCTCACGGTACCTCTGGCAGCCAAAACGGGATGTGGGGGCACCCCTTCTGGAGGACTCTGCCAGCCAAAACAGGGCATGAGGGAATCACACGCACACCCTGTTTTCAGCCTGGATGGCCTACTGCAGCACCCTGCCGATCAAAACCAGATACAGGGGGCGGGCAGCAGAGTGCCTTAGAAGGCACCTATCCCATCTCCCTGCCTCTGGGCAGCTCACAGAGGAGAACTACAATGCTGATCCGGCCCTCAAAGAAATCCATTTGACACCCCTGATTTGGTTCATGCTCATGTGCTATCCAGGGTGTATCACTGGAGGAGAATTAGCTCCACACACAGAATGCTTAACAATGTTCTGGAAGTATCAGTGTTATCCAGTGGCCTTTTACCACCAATTTCACCTGCATTTGGGCAGGTCCAGTGCTGGTTGGTCTCTTCTGTATGGACTGTTCTTATCTTCCAATCAAAGTGATACCTATTTATCTACTTGCATTGAACCACTAGCTTGGAAGGAGGTGAAGACAAGAATGGGAGCTCACTCCGTCATGTGGTACTAGGGCTCGAACTGCTGGAATAGAGAGCCAATCTTCTCTGGCTGACAAATCCAGCATCTTTAAGCTGTTGAGTACTGCATCTGTATAAATTAATAATAAATAAGCCAAGATAATAAATAAATAAGTAAATGTTTGAACTTCAGTGTAGCCATATTTGAGACTCTTGCTCAAAAATAGAAGTAATAGACACAGAAGACCATCAGCTGAATTCCACCATACGTCATTCTGCATTCCCCCAGTGGAAGAGTAAGGAGATAACCCTGAAGAGGGAATAAAAGAATTAATACATAAATGTATTATGTAAATAGTTCTGGGAAGGAAGAAAATGTGAGAAAGAAACTCAACCTAACTCTATCCTGATTCTGCTTGGTGTAAGAGGGGGTAAAGGGATACTCAGGAAGACTTTCAGGTTTCACTAAAAAACTATTCAGAAATTCCTGAAACATAATTCACTCTGTCTCTTTCCTGACTTGGCCTACCACAAAGAGTTGACACTCCCATACTTGCTTACTTGGTAGCTGGGCACCTTGATATGTGGACAATGTCCCATTCTAAGTTTCTAAATGCCATCAGAATTCACCCCACCCCGTGTTAGGAAGTGTGGTTATTTATTTAAGGTATTTCTCAATATCATTAAACTAATTCCTCAGGTACATAAAACAAAACAGATACAATTTAGTAATGTTAATTCAGTAAACAATCAAACTCGTAAGATAATTACAAAGTACAGATTAATTAAAAACCCCAGAATATAGACTTAAGAGAAGCAGAAAGGGCAATTTAAAATCTGTCTGTTTATCTGTCTATACATTTATAGTGTTAAGTTTGCATGAAGAGACAGACGCGGAGTGCTTCAAGCTCTTAGTTTATTAGTGACTACAGCTCAAAACGGACCCAATTTGACTGGGCTGTGGCTGCTACTTATAGCCAGCAGCCGCAGTTGCCAGCCAATCAGAGTGCAGGGTTTTCCCGCACTTTTTAAACCAATCATTTCCAACATTTTACAAGAACAGTTCAAACTAAACCAATGACTTCAAACCTGCATACATAACACCCCTCCCCACTAGGTTCAGTCCATACTCAAACCCCAACCTATCTAATGTATTCTTTTAAATAGGTGGGGCTCTTATGTGTACGTTGAGACCTACGTGGTTCAGATGTTTTAAGGTTCTCACCTTGTGAGAGAGGAAATGTGTCTGCTGACATTTCCTTACTTGGACTTGTAGTAATGGTAGAACCTGTTTGGTTACTACAACCTGGTGTCTCCTCCCAATCCATCTCCAACCCAATGTCAGCACCTAAATCAGGTAGTGATGTGCAATCTTCCATTTGTGAAAGTGGTTGTTGGTATTGTGACAGGTTTTGGGATGGTTCCTGTCGTGTTAGCTCGTTACACATGGGGTTGATTCTTGCTTGCTGATTACTCTCATAATCCTCCCTTCCCCTAGAAGAGGCAGTAGGTATGGGAACCAGAGAGGAGCAAAAGCGATGCTCCTGAGGCAATCTGGATCTTAACTGATCAATGTGCCTGCTCCAGAGGACACCATCCTCCGTTTGTACCCTATAAGACCTGGGGCCTGTGATTTGGGTTATCTCAGCAGGAATCCATAATGGTTCACCCATAAGGTTCTTAGCATAAACAGAATCACCCACAGTGAAAGTGCGAATTTTACTAGTGGAATCTAGTGGTGCTTGGGTGCGTAAGTGGGATGGAGGCAGTCAAGGGGAGACCTGAGTTTCCTACCCATCAACAATTCAGCTGGGGTTAAATTAGTTGAGGGGTTGGGAGTGATGTGCTGAACACTGAGAAGTTTTTCAACTCTCTCAGTGATATCCCCTGGACCCAATTGCTGAAGTTTTTCCTTGGTAAATCATACCATACGTTCAGCCGGCGTTAGCGAAGGATGCCCAGGGGCTGTCAGGGCATGTCTGATACCCTGTTGTGCTAGATATGATTCAAAAAGGTTGGATGTAAATTGAGGGCCATTGTCAGAGACAAGCACATCAGGTAACCTGTGAGTTACAAAAAGCTTTTTAAGCTGTTTGATGACAGCTTCAGTTGTGGTGGATGCCATAGGGATAACCTCCAGCCATTTGGAATATGCATCAACTATAATAAGGAAAGTGTGCCCTCTGGTAGGGCCAGCAAAATCAATGTGAATCCTGGACCATGGGCCCCTAGGACATTCCCATTCCTGTGTGGGGGCGAGAGGTGGGGCAGGCCTGACTACCTGACAGTTGGGACAAGATGCAACCCAGTTTTCAACCATTTTGTCAATACCTGGCCACCACACATAACTCCTGGCCAATCCCTTCATTCTGACAATTCCCGGATGACCCTCATGTAACATTTCCAAAACCTCTTTTTGTAGTTTTGCAGGAATAACCACCTGTTACCCCACAAAATACATCCTCTTAATACAGATAATTCAGTTTGCCTGGATTTAAAAGGTTGGGCGAGTTGAGGTAGATCTTGAAGTGGCCAACCTTTCTTAATCCAGCCTATAATAGGAGCCAATAAAGTGTCTTTGGCAGTCTCTGGCAATTTGAGCAGCATGTACTGGAAGCTTGGCAACAGTTTCTAGAAAAAGGTGTGAGTCTCAGGAACAGGGTCCTCAATGTGTGAAGGAAGTGGGCAGCGACTCAAAGCATCTGCATGCCCAATGTCTTTACCAGGTCTGTGGATCAGTTTGTATGAATAAGCAGCAAGAAATTCAGTCCATCTCAGCATTCTTGGTGACAGGATCGTGGGCATTGGTTTGTCCCCTGCCACAATGCCTAAGAGAGGTTTGTGATCTGTGACAACAGTAAATGTTCTCCCATATAAATACTCATGGAATTTTTTGACAGCTGCTACAATTGCCAAGGCTTCCTTGTCCATTTGGCTGTAGTTCCTCTCTGCTTTAGTCAAGGTGTGAGAGTAAAATGCAATAGGAGCTTCCCTCCCACTGGGAAGCATGTGGCTCAATACCCCCACACACACTCCAAAAGGGGAGGCATCACAAGTCAGAACAACAGGAAAGTTCTCAGAGAACTGTATCAGCACAGCATCAGACGTGATTAGTCTCTTGATATTGTTAAATGCAGCTTGTTCCTTCCTCCCCCAGACCCAAACAGATTTTTTGTCCAGCAACCTATGTAGGGGTTCTGCAATGGTTGCCTTCTGAGGTAGAAACATATGATAGAAGTTAATGAGTCCCAAGAATGCTTGCAAATCTGTTTTGCATTTTGGCCTGGGGCTTCGTGATTGCCTGAACCTTTGCCTCTGTGGGGTAGATGCCATGTTTATCAATCATGTAACCCAAGAATTCCACTTTATCTGTTCTAAGTGTGCATTTTTCATCTTTGACTTTTAACCCCCTTTTTTGAATCTAGTTAAGACTTCCCTGAGTCTCTCGTGTAATTGAGTGTCATTTTCAGCAGAAATTAAAACGTCATCAAAATAGGGCACCACCCTGGCAACCCTTGTAACATGCTTTCCATAAGGCTTTGGAAGATGCCTGGTGCCACGCTTACTCCAAATTGCAATCTTTTGCATTTGAAGGCACCTTATGGGTCACAATGGTTTGGGCTTCAGCAGTGGCATCATCAACTGTTAATTGTTGATATGCCTGTGCCAGGTCCAACTTGGCAAAACTGTGCCCCTCCAAGAGAGTGTAATAAATGATGCACTACTGGAACTGGATATGCTCTGTTGTAGCGCATGGTTCAATGTCCCTTGTAGTCTACAGATTCTCACAGACCCATCAGCCTTGACTGGTGTGACTATGGGTGTCTCCCACCTGGAGTGATCAGTGGGCTCTAAAACCCCTTGGGCTATTAGTTTATCTAATTGTGCATCAATTTTTTCCTTTAAGGCAAATGGGACCCTTCTGGGTTTTAAACGGATTGGTTGTACCTTGGGATCTAGGTTAAAGGAGATAGGGGTCCCCAAGTACTTGCCTAATCTGTTGCTGAAGACCTCTGGAAACTCAGACTTCAAGGCCTCTTCCCACTCAGTGTTGCTCACGTGATTGATGCCAGTCACCTCGATGCCCAGCGGGTTGAACCACTCAAGGCCCAGCAGACTTGGGTGGTCTTGTCCACAATGGTCAGTGGTAGGCTTTGGTGTGGCCTTGAATTTCATGTTGAATTCTCTTGTTCCAACTACTGGAATCTTGTTCCCTTGGTAGTCTTTAAGAGTCAATGCTTGCTTCTTGAAGTGCTTCTTCTTGTTGGGAAGAAGTCTGTGAATAGTGTCCCATGACACCATAGATAGGTATGAGCCTGAGTCCACTTCCATTTGGCAAGGCCTTCCTTCAATAAGTACCTTGACATGCACTTTTCTGCTTCTTAAAGGTGATGAATGACCAATAGTTACTGTTTGATGAGTTTCATTCTTCCCATTTGCTTCTGTGCTGCACCCCATTTTCTCACTGAGATTGTTGGGCCTGAATTCTTTGTCTTTGCTTGTAGCAAACTTTCTTCTGTTGGGTGGAGTTCTGGATGATTTGCAGACTCTTGCTAGGTGTCCTCTTTATCACAACGGAGGCAAATGGTGTCTAAAACTTGCATTCAGTGCGGGGTGGCTTCCCCCACAACCTCTGCAGTAGAAATCTTGCCTCTTTCTTCCCAGGTCTTTCTTTTTCTGCTCCATTCTGAGTCTGTAAATTCCTTCCTCCACCTCACTACAGTCTGACTCAGAATCTATTTGCTGACAATGAGTGGTTGTGGACTTTTCCACATCAGGATGGTTTGTGGCCTTGTTGATTTTCTTCATGGCTGCTGCTGAGGACTTGGTAGCTTCTGCTGAAAAGGCCTCTTCTATTGCTTCCTTCAGCGTGATCTTAGGTTTCAGTAATAACTTGCTCTGTAGCACCTTGTCTTTAAGGCCCAGAACAAATCGATCGCGCATGGCCTCTTCTAAATTGTTAAATTCACATGCACCCCCAATGTCTCTTAAACTTGCCATGAAGTCGTTTATGTTTTCACTTTCCCCTTGATCACAACGGTAAAACTCGTGTCTCTTAATGAGGCACTATACTTGTGGCGCGTAATGGGCTCTTAACAGCTTTTCTAAGTCAGGCTAGTCCATTACCTTCATGTCTGCAGCTCCTGCCAATGCCTTCACCATCTTGAAACTGCCGGACCACAGTGCATGAGAAAAACTGCCCTCTTCCGCTTCTCGGAAATGTCAGCAAGATCGTTTCCCTCCAGATACATTTGGAAACGATCTGCATATGACTCCCAGTCTTCTGCCGTCGGATCGAACGGGGCTGGGGGGGTTTTCAGCGCAGCCATCTCGCTCTCCTGTTCCGCGTTGCCGTCTTCTTCAGGGGAATCCCACCTTTGTCACCAGTGTTAAGTTTGCATGAAGAGACAGACGCGGAGTGCTTCAAGCTCTTAGTTTATTAGTGACTACATTGGGTCAGAACAGACCCAATTTGGCTGGACTGCGGCTGCTACTTATAGCCAGCAGCCGCAGTTGCCAGCCAATCAGAGTGCAGGGTTTTCCCACACTTTTTAAACCAATCATTTCCAACATTTTACAACAACAGTTCAAACTAAACCAATGACTTCAAACCTGCATATATAACATATAGTACTAGATACAAATTCTTGGTGGGCATGGCAGGGGAAGGATACTGTAAAATCTCCAGTCAGAGGTGGTATTTGCCAGTTCTCTGGACTACTCAAAATTTCCACTACTGGTTCTCCAGAAGTGGTCACAACCTGCTGAATACCACCTCTGGTTTGTGCGTGTCACCCTCCCCAGCCTCCATTTCATGGTCAGAGGCCTTCAGGAAAGGCCTTTGCAGCTGTGCATTGATGTGTGTGGTGCCCCCCTGGCCTCCATATCAACATCAGAGGCCTTTCCAAAGGCCTCTGACAGTGAAACGAGGGCGAGGGGCACTGCACACATCAATCTGGGGCTCATTTCTCAGCTGTAGAGGCCTTTCCTGAAGGCTTCTGATGGCGAAATGTTATTTTCATAGATGTAGGCAATTTTGTGTGCCCTTTCCTTTGATATCTTTTTGTCCATGTGGTTGGACTCTAGAAATATTACACTGCAAAACTGGGAAGGATGGGGATGAGGGGTGAATTGCATTGTGGTTTATAGATCAGTTGGAAAGGGCAAAAGAAATACATATTAAAATGTGAAGGAGAAGGTAGGTGGGGCCAGAACAAGAAGATGGCATGGGATGAGAAAAAAGAACATATAATTTGATTACATTGAAAATTAGCTTATGTGAATACAGTTACTATGATTATTTCTGGTGTTTAATATATTTTTTCTGGCCAGACTCAAAATTACCACAGGAACAGCAGATCACTCAATGTTGCAGGATCTAGAAAAAGGGTCTTCAAACTTGGCAAGTTTAAGACTTGAGGACTTCAACTCCCAGAATTCCTAAGCTAACATGACTGAAGGAGGAAATCTGGGAGTTGAAGTTTTGTCAAGTTTGAAGACCCCTGATCTAGAAAAACATTGTGCAGTTTTGTTGTTGAGTGTGTTGGCTGATAGGCTGCAGTTCCCCTTTCCTAGCTATCAAAGAACAACTGGGGAGTGCCCAGAAAGGCTGTTTCTGTAAAGCTATTCAAGATTCTAGAATGTATAGTGGAAAGTTTCTAAAATGTATAATGCAAAAGACCATGTTGTTTTATGAACATTGTTGAAACTTCCGGTGACAAAAAGTACTCTCACAAACTTCTTGGTTCTGGGGACATGAGCAAATATGTGGAGAATGAGCACAGGTCAATCAGTCAGTGCAATAGATTTCTTCTTGACCTGGAGCTCTGTAGATAAGTTAGACTACAGTGCCCCTCTTGCCAGAATCCTGTAATGAAAATAAGAAATCCTCATTGATGAAAGTTGCCCTGAATTTTTATTTTGAGGAATGTCATTTATATATGGGATTGGGTTGCTGTTTTGCAATTCCCCAAAATTGAGGTGTGTCAATCCCCGGCCAGCTATTCAATTGGCTATTCCTCAAAGCCTTCATGACAATAAATGCTTCCTTTCAACCCTGCCCATGTCAAAAGCTGCTTAAAAGAGTTGCAGGTCTGAGTTGGAAAGTTGTTCTTTGGCTCTTTGCTATTTTCACTGGAACATTTCTCACCTCCTCCTGCTCACTTGTGAAATTTAATCAAGATGAACAAGTATCTTTTCCTCAGTTTTTCTGTTCTGATCTTCTGCACAGTTGGTAAGTGCCAAGTTCAACCCTCCCCCTAAAAAAAGTAGAAGAAAAGGAGAAAGTGAAATATTCTGCTAGAGAAGTTTGCCTAGAGAAAAGGATTGGACAATCTGTAATCCACCAGCTGTTCTGGAGTACAGCTCCCAGATGATCTGATCTTCTAGGATTTGCAATCCAAAACATCTGAAAGCAATCAGATGGCTTATTCCTAGATTAAATTTTTCAGCATTGGGGGGGGGGGATATGGTTTCTAATACTTTACTTTATCTGTATTTTATCTGCCCCAGCTGAATGTATCTGACATTAGTTTCAGGCTGTGATGGACTCAGATTTGCAAAATCAATCCATATTCTTTCTGCATGGCAATCTGCAAAACACTGTCTTCTCTGTAAGGGTTCCTGTGCACCAATTTTGTTAGATAAATCCAATGAAAAGATAGCCTGTTTGGATCAGATGGTAATAGCATGAAATAAATTAACGTAGTTACCATTGGTGGGATTCCACAATATTTTAGATTGAATCAGACCATTAGTGGAAGGAAAGAAAGATTGATGTGATGCTTCAGTGGTAAAGATAAAAAGTCCCCGGGGTTAAATTCAATTTCTGATGATTTATATAGATATGTCTTTCTTGGCAAAAATGTGAAAGGGATTTCACCGCCTCTTGGAAGTCTTTCACAGTTCAACCTAGTAATATAGCCTGGGGTTTTCCTAATTTCCCATCCAACAACTAAATACAACCAATCCTGCTTGAGCACCTATATTTTTATTTCTCTTCATTTTTATCTTAGAAAAAATGTTGGCATTAGATGCCTTATGCACAAATCAAGAAGTCACATAATTTTTTCCTTTAAAAAAAAATCTAGAAATAGTAAGCAATTTATGCATGTGGATTTGTTTATGCAGATTATTTAGGAAAGCAAAATCTATCAGGCTGTTGAGTGAGAGAAGAATTGTTTATGGGTATATGGGGTTGTATGGATCCTTAGCATAAGCATATTTTGCTAATGTTGTGTTACCTTGGTGGATTGTGTTGTTTATTCTTATTCTGGTTTTTAGTTATTTGAATCCTGTTAAACCCATAGTAGAATTATAAGCAGGGGTGGGCTTCAAAAATGTTAGCAATGGGTTCTCTGCCCAGTTGCTGGATGGGCGTGGCCATGGTGGGCGTGGCCATGTCGGCCTCCTGCACCACAATGGGGGGGGGTTGCCCTCCCCAGGCTCCAGAGGCTCTCTGGAAGCCAGAAACGGGCCCATTTCCAGCCCTCCCAATCTTCCAGCAGGCCTGTTTTTCACCCTCCCCAAGCCTCCACGCGCGCCCTGCACTTATGTGCATCCAAAATGGGACATGTGGGGACTCTGTGTGGGCAGGATGGGTGGGGCCACCCAGAAGTGGGATTTGAGGGTTCTCCGAACTGCACAGAACCTTAGGTAGGAGCTCTCCCGAACCCCTGCAAACCCCCAGCTTATACCCCTGATCATAAGATATCAAAGTTGGTGAATGATTGGAGTGGCGTATAAGCCTAGTAGAATGAATAAATGAACGAACAAATAAATAAATGAATAAAAATTGCAAAAGAATTGAGCTATACTTTGCAGTGTAGGCTTATTGTGAAGTAAATCTCACTATATGCAGTTACAGCTTTAGTTTATCATGACGTGGCATAAACAAATATGAATGAAATAACCCAAAACAAGGAATTAATTCCAGGTCCCTTAGACAAACATGCTAATTCTGTAGATAGATTTGATTGTCCCAAAGGTGATTTTTAAGGGGGCAACTGGACTTTCTTGTTGTTGTTTTTTTCTTTTTAAGACATTTCGCTTCTCATCCAAGAAGCTTCTTCAGCTCTGACTGGATTTTGGGAATGGAAGGATTTATACTCTTTGCAGACAGCTGGTCATTTCCATCCTTTCAGAGGATTGTTGAGGCCACTTGGAGGTTTATCTGTGTCCTCAGAGTTATCTGAGTAGTGCTTCTGGTTCCTGTAGTCTGCAATTTTTCCTCTGGAAATCCATTCCTACTCCCACACCATTCAAAGAGTGTCCAACCCAAATTGTATAGCTAAAAGTCTGTAAAGATTCTCAGTCATCCAGGTCATGGTTGTCCCAAAGGTGCTTTTTTCAGGAGGCAACTGGATTTTTTCTTTGAAGACAGTTTGCTTCTCATCCAAGAAACTTCCTCAGCTCTGACTGGATGGTGGGGAATGGATGGATTTATACTTCTTGAGGCCAATGACTCTTCAAAAGAATGCAAATGACCAGCTGCTTGCAAGGAATATAAATCCTTCCATTCCCCACCATCCAGTCAGAGCTGAGGAAGCTTCTTAGATGAGAAGCGAAACGTCTTCAAAGAAAAACCAGAAAGTCCAGCTGCCTCTTGAAAAAAAAGCACCTTTGGGACATTGGTTGCGATGCAGAAAGAAGCAGTAAATGGAGTTTGCTACTAGCTGTCCTTCTCCTTTTCAAAATTACCATGGATCTATGAATAGGTGAAAACTAAGTCCAATTTCTTATGAACTTATTCTTCGGGGGGGAAAGGAAAAATGATATTGTGGTTTATAGATTTGATTATTGGAATGTGTAAACAATGAAAGGAAGAAAATTATGATGTAAATTTAGAGAGAGAAGGTAAAATATGCATTTCAACTTATTGGCAACTTTTCATAGTTATGATGGACCTACCTTGGGGCTGCCTATGACCCAGATTCAGAGTTTCTATGGTCACCCTGCCCTGCAGTCACATGACTAAACTTTGGGCACTTAGTAGTATGGCTGGATTTACAGCCATTTACAGCTCCTGTGGTCATGTGACCATATATTACAACAATTTTGCTGGGAACCACCCCATAGTGAACTGTGATGGAAAGCAGGGATGACTCAATCAATGTACCTGATTTTTCACCTTACAGTTTCAACTTATATTTGGCAAGCTTAAGACTCTCTCATGTACCACCACAACATGATAGAAAACAACCGCTCCCAAAAACAACTTGGGTGGAGAAAGGACAGCCACTTATTTTCCTTGCTGGATTTTAATAACTTAATCTTCCCTTCATGGGAAGTGAAGGACGTTTCTGCAGGAACCACGCCTTTGGCATTCCCAGAAATTGTTTTCAGGGGTTTTTTTTCCAATTGGCTAAACTCTACAGTATCTGAGTTCTGGGCTCCATTCCAGCTTTCTCTTCTTTCCACCTTATGCTGCTCCCAGCATGATTCATGTGCCAGCCTTCTCAAGATTAATGCAGGGATTTCACATGTGTGAGAGTAATACTTTGAGGTGAGGTTGGTCTATATTACAGGTTGTTGACATTCACTCTGGGTCAAACCATGCGCAAAAGAGGAACAAAACAAATGTGTCATAACTTCATGCACATGAAATGGAGTAGGTTTTCTTAATAAAAAAAAAACAATTGTCAACTTTTAAGGTGGCATAGCCATTGGATTGCAATATTGCAGGCAAGCTCTGCCCACAGCCTAGAGTTCGTCTCTGAACAGGCTCAAGGTGGACTCAACTTACTATCCTTCCAAGTTCAGTAAAATGAGGACCCAGATTATTGGTGGCAATAGGCTGACTCTGTAAATTGCTTAGAGTGGGGCTGTAAAGTACTGTGAAGCAGTATATAAGTCTAAGTGCTATTGCTATTAACTGAATTTAATGTGGTATTATGTCTGGCATCACCATGTGTGAGTTAGGTGACTATATAAATATGTTTAATAAGATAAATAATAGCAATAGCACTTAGACTTATATACTGCTTGATATTTGTTTTAAGGCATCTCTAAGCAGTTTACAGAGTCAGCCTATTGCCCCCAACAATCTGGGTCTTCATTTTACCGACCTTGGAAGGATGGAAGGATGAGTCAACCTTGAGCTGGTCAGGATCGAACTTCTTACAGTGAGTGGTGAGTTAGCCTGCAATACTACATGCATTCTAACCACTGTGCTCACCACGGCTCATATAAAATTAAATATTGATATGGCCTGAACTACTATGACTATCCATGACAGACACTCAAGAAATGTGGATTGTTGAAAATTTGATATGAAGTGCACCACTGATTAATTTTATATAGCCACCCACATCACACACTCTGGATGCACAACAATCAAATAAACATAATTAAGATTAATTAAAACACAGCTATAAAAAAAAGTCTGTGGGAGAATGGACCAAAAACCTTCACCTTGTGGGCATCCAACTTTCCTGAGATCTTATTGAAAGGGTCAGGTTTTAAGAGATGTCCTAGATGGAAAATCTAGGAGGGTGGGAGTTCTTTAGCTGAAATCATGCTCCAAATTTCCCCTGGTGTGATTGATATTGATCGCTGTTTTTCCTTCCCTTGAACCTGCAAAATTTATCCAATTTCTGAAAACTGAGATCACAGTTGGGGAGGGGAAAATCAAACTTCCCATGCCTTGCAATTCTGATGGAAATCAAATTATTACACCTTAAATAACCCCAAAGTACATCTCAGTTCAGGGTGGAAATTCATGAACTGTGTGCAGCCTCCCAGCTCTGCTGGAAGAAAAAAATTGATATTCCCCCCCTTTTTTTTTGGTATTTATGGCTATTTAAAGATTGAAATGTTAAAAATGTGGTCAGGCTTCTCCGAGGCGTGGCTATACTGTAGCTCCAGATACTTCTGCTTATATGGAAATAAGTTTATTCCACAGGATGCTCAGTGAGATGGTTTCACAAGATTAAGGTTTAAGGAGAACCTGTCATCATTTGGGTAGTGGTACCACAGGTAGTCCTTGACTGAAGAGTTATGACCATTTGAAGCTACAATGGACCCTGAATAAAACTACTTACCACCTGGATGATGTATGTTGCTAGTATGATTTGATTGCTTATTGTACCCTATGGCTATCATTAAGTGTTGTACCTTATGATTCTTGACTCTTGACAAATGTATCTTTATGTACACTGAGAGCATTTGCACCAAGACAAATTCTTTGTGTGTCCAATTACACTTGGACAATAATGAATTCTATTCTATTCTATGTGGTATGTAAGTTAAGTGCTATTGCTATTAACAACCGCTGCAAAAAAAGTTCATAAAATTGGGTGTGGTCACATGATGATTTGCTTGATGACTATCATGATGAACAACCATAATGGAGGGCTCAATTACAGTTATAAATACAGGACTACCTGTATGCCTTTACTCAGTGAGGTACCCAAAGTTGTGTTCTAAGACCATACAAATCTAATAAATACATAAATAAATACATCTCAATTCTTAGAAAACTTTAGGGTTTTCATAGGTTTATTCCACCCTCTGTGCATTCAAGGGGATTCATATTGCTTTATCACAATGTACACCAAGCAAAAATTGCAGTGGAGAAAGGGAAAGAGGAGGAGGAGGGGGTGGTGGTGGTGGTTTTTCAATAGCAGGAATGTGCTAGAGCAGGTTAAGAGGCAAAAGCTTTCAATCAATTAAAGTCTTGTCAATTTCAGGCAGCAAGTCAATGAAGGATACAATCAATTAATTAAGGTCACAAAATTGTGCTTTTAACTTGCAATCAGCAATAATTATTATTAGCCATTAGCTTCCCAATGGAGAAAAGCTGCCGAGGAACATATTCAAAAAGTCAGACAATATAGATTGTCCTTGATTTACAACCATTCATTTATCAACTGTTCCAAATTACACCAGCACTGAAATAAGTGACTTACAACCAATCCTTCCTCTTACAATCGTTTCAGCATTTCCAAAGTCATATGATCAAAACTCAGACTTTTAATAGCCAACATGTATTTATGAAGGTTGCAGCATTAGACAATGGGAGAAGCAACCATGTGACTCATTTAACAACTGCAATGGTTTGCTTAAAAACCATGGCAAAAAAGTCATCAAATTGGGCATGATTCATTTAACAACTGCCTTGCTTAGCAACAGAAATTCTGGTTCCAATTGTGGCTGTAAATCAATTATCTGTATTTGATTTTAAGGCAATGCCTGCTGGATAGGTGTAGAGCCAGATGCCTGGTAACTCTATTAAGCAGTACCACTATGGATCAGTAGGTGGGAGCCAGAGCACCCTTAGACATGTGGCAATTAGAATAGAGCAGAATAGAATTCTTCATTGGCCAAGTGTGATTGGACACACAAGGAATTTGTCTTGGTGCAAATACTCTCACTATACATAAAAAAAGATACAATTAGGACAACCTACCCAGCTGTTCCCACTTCTCTGTTCAAACTGGACTAATTTCTCTCTCTTGGTGTCTCTCTTTGCAGGTCAAGGTCTAATATGCCATGTTTGCAAGTTTAAAGTCGGCAGTGTTTGCATTAGTTCTGATAAACCCTGTCGAACGAATGAAGGCCAGCAGTGTGAGACAACCAGAGTTTATACAGGTACAATTTACAGATGCAGATTAACAGAATTGGAAGGGACCTCATAGGCAGTGATGGGCTGCTGCAGGTTCGGACCGGCTCTTCTGTACCAGTAGTTCTGACCATTGACTGGGCCTTCCCACCCGCCCTGGTGCTGTCCTGTTGTATGAATCTGTCTCGCTCACCCCATCCATGCAACCCAGCTGATTTCCGCATCTCACCTGCTCTACTCACAGTGGCTGCTGCGCGCAGGAAATCTGGCCTTCAGGTGCTTTGGAAAATAGATTGACCCCTTCCTCTCTGTGGCAGCCCCTCAATTATTGGAACGCTGGTATCATATCTCCCCTGGTCCTTCTCTTCACTAGACTAGCCATGTCCAGTTCCTGCAACCATTCATCGTATGTTTTAGTCTCCAGTCCCCTAATCATCCTGGTTGCTCTTCTCTGCACTTTTTCTAGAGCTTCTTTTTTATAGTGTGGTGACCAAAACTGGATGCAGTACTCTAGGTGTGGTCTTACTAAGGCTTTATAGAGTGGTTTTAGTACCTCACTTGGTCTTGCTTGTATCCCTCTGTTATTTATTTATTTATTATTATTTATTAATTCGACTTATATGCCGCCCCCTCTCCCGAAGGACTCGGGATGGCTTACAAATTAAAAACAACACAACAATAAATTAGGTAAAAACCAGATTAAACAAATTAAGCCAAATTAACACTAAAATCCCAAAATTAAAACTCTAAAAAACCACCCCACTCCAGGGTCACAGCCCGGGTTGATTAAACAACCAGGTCTTCAAATCGCAACGGAAGGTGCGGAGGTCAGGGACCAGGCGGAGCTCCAAGGGAAGTTGATTCCAGAGGTCAGGGGCCGCGACAGAGTAGGCCCGTTGTCGGGGGACCGCCAGCCAGCACTGCCCGGCCGACGGGACCCCAAGGAGCCCCTGTCTATGGGTTCGCACAGGGCAGTTAGTATTCAATGTCGGCAGTAGTCGCTCCCTTAAGTAATGAGGACCCATGTCATGAAGGACTTTGTATGTTAAGGTTAAAACCTTGAATCTCACCGGAGCGCAACCGGCAACCAATGCAGGCGCGCAGGAGGGGGGCAACATGGGAGAACCGGAAACTCCCATCACCACCCGCCGCCGCATTTTGCACCAGTTGCAATCTTCGGATGGTGTGCAAGGGCAGTCCTAAATAGAGAGCGTTGCAGTAGTCGAGTTAACAAGGGCATGAGTGACCGACGCAGGGCATCGTGGTCCAGAAACGGGCGAAGCTGGCGAACCAGCCAGACCTGGGCAAAAGCCCCCCTGGTGACGGCTCCCACCTGCTCCTCCAACTGGAGCCGTGCATCCAGGAGGACCCCCAGGTTCCTTGCCCTATCCACAGGGGCAACACCACTCCCCTATGGTCAACGATGGACATTCCAAACTGGACCGCAATGCCGGTATGTACAGCCACTCAGTCTTGGCCGGGTTGAGCCGAAGCATGTTTCCGTCCATCCAGATCCGTCGCATCCAGACAGCGAGTCATCACGAGAGGGCATCACTGATCTGGTTTGGGGTGGAGATATATAACTGTGTATCATCAGCATATTGATGATACCTCACCCCAAAACCACGAATGATCTCACCCAGTGGTTTCATGTAGATATTAAATAAAAGGGGAGAGAGGACCGACCCCTGAGGGACCCCACAAGTGAGTGCCCTTGGGGCCAACCTCTGCCCCCTTGCCAACACCGAAACCACCACGAGGTAGGAGGAGAGCCACCGAAAAACAGTGCCCCCACCCCTAACCCCGCGAGGCGTCGCAAAAGGATACCATGTTAATGCAACTTAGGATTGCATTGGCTTTTTTGGCTGCCACTGCACACTGCTGGCTCATATTTAGCCGGTTGTCCACTAAGACTCCAATTTGAAACACAGAGAGTGAGAGGTGAGGGGTGGAGGACTGAAGGGAGGGAGGGAGGGAAGGAGAGAGAGGTATATGTTTTGGGACCCATCAAGAAACTTCAAGACCTAAATAACTCATATTTTATCATGGGCTTCTAGGGGACATTTTCAACTTCTTTGTAGGAGTCAAAAGTCTTAGTGGATAGGATGATGTTACAAATTAAGTGGCCATATCACCCATACATAGATAGGCAAGAGGAAAATGTGTTTGTTTGTTTTTTAAAAATGATGGAATCTGTTGTTGGACCAGACTAGTTTTATCAAGTGTTCCTTGCCTAAAAAGGAAGGAAGCCACACTGATCACATGAAAACTGTACTGAGGACAATACTCATCGTTGCCATCCTGGTTGGAGAAGATCTGAAGAAGACTGGAGGCTGCTAATGATTTCTCATCTTTTCATCAGAAATATGAGCAAGGGATCAAATATTATTCTAGAGCAGAATTCCATGGCTTATGCATTGGGCAAAATTAGAGGAAGAGCATCAACAATGTTGGAAAGACAAATCTGGGTGTGAAGAACATAAACTGGGACAGTTGGAAGTAAAGCTGGAAGTTAACTTAAATGCATATGTTTACATCTGTAGTTTTATATAAAACAAGACTATATTTCACTTCCATTGTATAAACAGTATTCAAAACTTTGGGGGTTAAATAGGAGCTTCCAGATTCTCTTAAAAAACCTTCTTGTATTACCACCATGGTTTGGGCTTATAGTAACCTATAACTTGTCTACTGCCCATCCCTGTTTTAGAAATACTTGAAATATCTCAGTAGCCCAGTTCCTCAACCGACTACATTGAGACTAGAGTGGAAATAAAATGATAGACATATATAAATAAAGTGAAGGAGTTTCAGTTCTTGATGATTACCTGGGCACAAGGATGTCATTATCTTGTCAACAATATGAAAGTGATCTGTCATTGCTTTCTTTGAGGATGTCCCAAAAATGCTTTTGCAAAAGGCAACTGGATTCTGTTTTTTCTTGAAGAAAGAAAAAATAAACTCCAATTGCCTTTTGAAAAAGCACCCTTGGGACAACCATGACCTGGAGGATTGAGAATCTCCATAGACTGTCAAGGTTCCAAGTAATAAATCCATTGCAAGAAAAACTCCGAGACAACTGAATCCCTCAAAGAATTCATTTACTGGAAATATTATATTGGCACATATCTGGTGAAAATCGACTCTGAAAACTCCCACAGTTTTCACCTTATTAAAAGTAAAGATTTTCTACTTTCTCAAAAACAATCAGTCACATCATGGTCCAATCACAGTGCAGTCCAACAACCGGGTGGCATCACTCTGCCTTCTTCCGACCAGGTGTAAGAATGTCCTTGGGTCCCAAAAGAAAGTATTTTGCTTTGGCTATAAAATTCCTTCTATCTAAAATCCCCACTTCCTTGTCCCTCAGCTCCAGTGTGGCAACACTGAAGTGGACAAAATGGCTTTGATCAGGCCAGCTTCAAGGTTGACATAGACATTCTTGGAGGATACTTTTCACTCCCCTGGGATTCAATATGGGTCACAATATGTGATGTGATGCCACTATGACAATGCAAGTTTGACAGTCCTGGCCTACACCCTTGGGATTCTTTGATACTATAACATCTAAACTGTAACCAGACCAAACCTAGATTAGCTTTTGAATCCAGTTAAGATCATGCAAGAGGGTGCCATCTGGTAAAACTACCTGTAGGTAGGCAGGTCTCATAAACTTCAGTTTTCAAAATGTCTTCTCATATAGCTCCCCCAAGATGGAGCAAAGGTCCTGTGATGACCCAGGGTGGGATACAAAAAAAAACAGTCACAGAAAACCAGGGAAGCCTCTTTTATTCCTTCACTTTGCTTCCCAGCTCCAAATATTCTAAACTGAAGACAAAAAACTCCCACACAAACAGTTACAAGAAGGAGGAAAAAACAACACAAACCAGGCAAGATAAGGGTTGGAGGATGTCCACAGAGAACAGAACACACACTGGGAAGGACACCAAACTCAGAGAGGAACCATAAATTAGAGATATTTCCATGCTTTGTTTCCAGCTCTCGCCCATATGCAGGTCCTTCCTCTTATTCAGTTGTCACAGCTGCAGCCCATGAAGAGGATCAAGGCCCTCTCCTCCTGAGTAGACCATGTCTCTCCCTTATCCTCTCCTCCCTGCATGCCCTAGGATGGAGAGGGGATGGGCCTGGGTCCTCCTCTGACTGCTCAGCCAGCCTCTGCCCTTCCCCAGCCTCCTCCACAACCTCCAGAGCCACATTCCACTCCCTGTCGGCTGTTCCTCTTCTCCCTCAGTCTCCACCAGGGGCATGACAGGTCCTAACTTCTAATATTTATTTTTCTCACTTCTTCTCCCACCAGGCAGTCTAAAGCTTTTCACGAAACATGACTGCAGCCAAATGACTGAACTCTGCAACAGGACCGAACAGAGGGATGATGTTTTTGACATGAATTACAATCGCACTTGTTGTACTACTGACTTATGCAATGGGGGAACAATCAGCCAGCCCAGCATCACTCCCTTTACTGGCCTCAGCTTGGCACTTGGTTGGTGGCTTACAAAATAATGTATAAATTAAAACAACAACAATGGCAACAATAGTGGAAGGCTATGCTCTTCTCATCCTGAAGCAACCCTTAGGACCCAAGACCCCAGTCTTTCACACACTCAGTTCACTTCTCATGGCTAAAGAGATAAGTTTGAAAACCTGGCAATTTCACTCCCTCACTATCTTAATGTTTTTTTTAATTTAATTACATTTATATGCCACCCTTCTCCGAAGACTCAGGGCGGCTTACAATTTTTGGGATACAACCCAATGCACTCAGCAATAGCCTTCATTCCACTGTATATGCCTGCTTATTACTAATGTTGATTCTACTGTTATCAAGAAAATTTTGTGTGGTGCATTTTCTTGTTTGAACCCATTAATTCATTAATGATTCAAGATATAGTGTAAAATTAGCCAACTGAAATGTGTTGAGCATTTGTAGAACTGTGTTTTCCTCCCTCCAGTAATCTTTCAGGAAGGCGTCTTGGACCTACTCTGTGAAATTTTAACTCAGGAGTTCTGAATGATGGTTTATCAAGCAGACACTTTCCTTGTTGGTTTGTTTTTGTTTTTTCATATCTATATGAGAAGACTTAGTCAGCCCTCAGTTGACCACAACATTTGTTGTTTGTTCATTATTTAATAAATGTTTGCCTTGGTAAACTGGAAGTACTGACAGCCTTGACTAGTATCAATAAAATGAGTGTTTCATATTTGTACATGTTGATTTAATCCGGGCAAGTGTTAAAAATCCAACCATTCTACTCAAGTAGACGGTAAGAGCAAACCCAAGAGATTAAAGGTGAATAATCATGGATTCTATGTACCCAGCAAAGCGTGTTCTAGGTCAGTGGCCCCCAATCCTTTGGGCTCCAGAGACTGGTTCCCTGAACCAAGGGTTTGGAACCCATGCTCTATGTACTCATCATGTGCCACAGAAATAAACATGGATCAGTTTTCACTTAATGCTTAACTTTTCTTCCATCTCCAAAGTCTCTTATTCCCTCCCTAGCGAATTGCATATTGTAAATCTCTCAGAACAGGGACCTGTCATCTTGATAAAATAAAAGGATTCTCACGGAGATAACAGCAAAGTAAAAGGTAACTAAGATACTGAACACTACCTGCATTTTTTCAGGTATGTTCTGAACATGCAAATTCAAGGAAGGATAAAAAGAGCATAGAGAGATCTGGTCTGTTTGTAGGATCATCTCACTGCCCAAAATTGTTAAAATTAGCTATGAGGGAAGAAATTATTGATTGTATGAGGGTTCCTTAGTGCTCTCTGAGCTTGATTGTTTTCTGGCAGGTGTTTCATTACCCAAACATCAGTGATGATGTTACCTAGTTTGGGGATCTGCAAGAAAACAACCAAGCTCAGAGTGTACCAAGGATGACCCCTTGTTTCAACCCTGAGCTACAAATATTCTCCTTCGTTGGTATTAAGTTTATTACTTTATTTATTAATCAAATTTGTATGGCTACCTATCTCACAGAAGAGCTATGGAGAGCTTTGTCTTTTTTAAATAACATGTAGGTTGTAATCCCATGTAGGTTTATCAGAAGGTATGTATGTGTGAGTGTGCACAAGTCTGTGTCTTCAATGTTGATTCCAACAACTTCCTGATAAATCACCAACATTTTAAAAGTGTTTGGAATTGCCTTCTTCTTTTTACACAGAGAGAGAGATTTATCTTTAAATTTACCATTCAATCTATATAGAAACAAACTGAGTCTCACTGAAAAACTAAAATTGTCAACAATTGAGAATGAGCACATCTTGAATCCATCCCATAACATCAGGAAGATAATTTCTTTTTATTTTTTTGTTTATTTATTATTCCCTTTGCTGAACTCTGAGTGGTATAGTGGCCTAGTAGTGAAGACACTCACCTCCCATTCAGAAGGTTGAGTGTTCAATCCTAGGCAGTGACAGATGTTTCTCTATCAGGCCGCAAAGAGAAAATATTTGCTGCAAACTCTGTGTGGCATCAGGAAGGGCATCCAGTTAGTAAAGTCTCAGCTCTACTCAGTTGCCCTGTTCCCACCCTGAAGTAAGGGATTACAGAGTCACAAAAAGAAAAGAAATTCTCTTTGCTAAACTCCTAGTTTGATGAAGTCAATGCTCTTCATAACATGAAAAAAAAATCTAATCACGTTAATGTTATCTCCCCTCCTCCATTCAGAATTGTATAACAGATGCTGTAACTTGAAATTAAAATTGAGCTATGGCTGGACAAGACTATGTAAGAAGAGTCCTCATATCTGCTAGAATGTGAACATTAAAAAAATCTCATATCCATCTTTTTAAACACATTCCTGGAAGAGTCCAATCAGAGGTGGCATTCAGCAGATTCTAACCAGTTCTGGAGAACCGGTAGCAGAAATTTTGAGTAGTTCGGAGAACTGGCAAATGCCACCTCTGACTGGCCCCGCCCCCAACTATTCTCTGCCTCCCGAGTCCCAGCTGATCGGCTGGGTCTTCTTTTGTTGACCTGCACAGCAGAACGGAGCTGTAAAACAGGTTAGTGGGGTGGGGAGGGAATGGGGATTTTGCAGTATCCTTCCCCTGCCATGCCCACCAAGACACACCCACAGAACCAGTAGTAAAAAATTTTGAATCCCACAAATAAACATCAAATAATATTTTCTGATGAATGAATTTTGTATTTAAATCGTAAGAAGTATATTTTACATTTCTTAAGATTTGGACCCATTGATTTCCCAGATGGGATAGTCCAGTTCCTCAGTCCACATTTCATGTATATAACCTTCCAATTATTTTCTTGACCAGACTTATAATTTTGGATTGCAGACATCTTTCCAGTCTCCCAGTTTGCATAACTGATGGATGAATGTTAAATAATAAATTGAATTTATCCTGGATCTTTAAACCTATATCTATTTTACAGAGTCACTCAATAAATTGCAATGCCAATAGTCCTTCAAGGAACTAGAAGTCTCTATGAGAGATTCACAGGATGCTAGGGTAAAGTGCTGGATCAATTGAAAGGAGAATCAGACAAAAAATCTTATGGTGAAGCATGTCTTCTTCCATAGACCAGGGCTTGTGAGGAGGATTTATTAGTAAATTAAGCCCATTTTCCCTCATCAGTATCACCTGAATCTCCCTGGCCCATCCATGCAAGTTTCTTCCAGAAACAGTTTATTAAAACCTAAAGGCAACAAGTTAGCACTTCCCTGTGTAAAAGGGGTGCTTTTCTGTCCATTGTGCTAATATTCTCTGTCAGCACAATGAGGGAGGGGTATGGTAACAGCAGGCCTGTTCCCCATTGGCCTAGACGCGAGCAATTGCTCCTCCCAGATGGGAGGGGGAGCAAAAACCTTCTGTACATGTGCGGAGCTCATTCTGGCTTGGCCTTTGCAGAAGAAGGAGCTCATCGGTTGAGCTCCTGAGGTAGGCCTCTGGCCTGCCTCAGGAGGTCCCAACTGAGCATGTGCGGAGGCCATTTCAAGAGGAATGACGCTGGAGAAGGGGCTCTTCGCTGGGGCTTCTCCAGAAAGCCTCTGACCAGGTAAGCAGGCCACAGGGGTGGTGCCTGGGTAGGCCAGGGGGTTGGCAGCATAGGGAGCGGTGCACTGGGAGCCTTCCTTGCAGGTTGCGGTAGCCTGGGGCTTGTCTAGATGACGCAGGCCCCATCTCGGTTGCAAGTAGACCAGGGCCTCTCGGGGTAGCTTGTAGTAGACCAGGTGGCTGGGGGGTGTAGGAAATTTGTTCCAAAGGCTGTGGTTAGAGTTTTTAAGGCCTTTTGGATTTCTTCTTCAGTAGATGAGCTGTTTTCTGCTTGTTGCTGGGCTGTCGTTGCTGATGGGGTCAGCCTTTGGGCTGGCTGGCTATTGTGGGCTGCTGCAGTCGTAGGCACTGCCAGGCGAGTAGCTCTTAAGCTGTAGCCATGCTGGCTAGGTAGGGTCTGTTCCTCAGCTAGGAAGGTGGCAGGCGCCATTTTAAAGTGAGATTTTTGAATCTCCTGCCTTTGGGCCACCATTTTGTTGAGTGAGAAAACCGAAAGAGAGTGCTTTTGGCTTTCTGCGCTTGCCATGCCAGCAGCTAAGGGGGTTTCAGGGCAGGACTGGGTGACCCTTACCAGTCTGTTGTCTTCATGGGCCCCAGTCCTGGCCCTGACTGCTTCCTCCGGTGCAATCTGGTGGGCTGGATTGCAGAGATCTGGAGCCAGGTTGTTGCTTAGTGATAGCAAGCTGAATGCTTTTGTTGTTTGAAGCCTTATTTGCTCTTCCCTGGTCAGGGTTTGGTTTGAGATGGGAAGTGGCATTCTTCCCATTTCTGCTGCTTCACCTATTGTTGAGCTGGGTGAGGCTTGTAAGCATTCAAGAGGCAGGAAGCATTCACCCGGAGCCATGAGTGAGTGAGAGGTTTTGACAGCTGTCAGGTTCCTTTCCGTGTCACATGCTGTCTTCTTAGCTGGCGCTTGGAACCTTTTTACTGATGCTGTCTCAGACTCTGTTTTTGTTCTGTTTTGTGATGCCAGGAGCTTTGCTTTGGCTCTGGCCATCACCCTGGCACTTTTTCTATTTGTCTTTAGAGTAGGCATTTTTGAATGACTTGAAAATAGATAGGTTTAACTAACCGCCCTCTGCTACCAATTGTTAAATAATAAATTGAATTTATCCTGGATCTTTAAACCTATATCTATTTTACAGAGTCACTCAATAAATTGCAATGCCAAGTTTTGTCAGATTAAAAACAGATTTATTTGATAGAACAGAACAATCAATAAATATATTATTAGTAAATATCTACAGAGTCTTTTCTTCTTTCATTCCTTTTAAATAGTCCTTCAAGGAACTAGGAGTCTCTATGAGAGATTCACAGTTCTTCCTCTCATAACCTCTTCTTAGATATAGCTAACCTCTTTAGAAAGTCCCCTTCTCTTTAGGTTATAGATCTCCTCTCAGATCCCTTCGCTATATCTTCTCATACACAGACCTCAGTCTGTCAGATCCCAATATCTCCTCAGAGTCTTGGATCTTCTCAGTATCTCCGATCTCCTCAGACAAAAATGAGTCTCCACAGAATCTCCTCAGAGAAAAATGACAGTTGTCAGCCCCTTTTATACTCAGGGGTGTGTCCTACAGTATCACAGTGGGGTGCTCAATGCCACCCTGTTATTGGTGGATTTGATCATCCCATCATAATCCACAAAGTTGTAAACTGCATAGTAACTCCAGAAAGTTCTACTTTCTGACAATGAATAATTAGCAAGGCAATACAGCTTTAGAACAAGGGTGTTTGCATTTGGGATATCCATCCTGTATTTTAAAAGTCAGGCAGTTCTCCTTGTTCATGTTCTGAGGAAAAGCAGTTAGTCGAACTGGATCAACCGGTCTAATAAATACCCTCCTGAAACTTTCATTCATATGGGTTTGAACGCTTTCCCTCATGATTAAATGGCACCCTAAGACCTTTTCTAAACAAGGGGAAAAAATATGTCAGGCCACATGGGCAGTTCAAGTAAGGGAACTCACACAAAGGGGTTATCAAGAGAAACATCATCTCCTCAAAGGTCTCATCCCCACCCAGAAGGGAGAACTAGAGAGAAGGGAAGGGTAACTAGTATCCAGACACAATGCTTATAATTTTCTAATATTACTTGTGGAAGGAGCACCAAAGCCTGAAACAATAACTTGTCAATGAGTTTGGTCCATTTAGTGAGACTTGGAAAGGCTTCTAATGAAAGAAACTCGGGGACTATGCCTGCTAATCACTTCCAGCTATCCTCCACCCAGCCATGAAGTCAATAAACACTTTGATTGCCTCCCCATCTGTCACCTGATGTTCTGTGGGGAGTATGATTGAAGGAAAAAGAGAAAAACATTACTGTCCCACAAGGCCATTATTCCTGGTGGCAATAACCCTTGCCAAAATTCCTTGTTTGCTTTAAAGAAAATAGTGCTTCTATACTTAGTCATGGTTCTTAATACTGCATGTGACATGGACAGAGTGTAATAATAAATAATCAAGGGTTCTAGACTGATTTCTTGGACTGCAATCTTTTGCATCAGTGGTGAGATTCAATTTTTTTACTACCGGTTCTGTGGGTGTGGCTTATTTGGTGGGCATGGCTTGGTGGTCATATGACTGGGTGGGCATGGCTTGGTGGTCATGTGACTGGGTGGGTGTGGCCAACTCAATGTCACTCATGTCAAGGGGTGCCTCACCTGGCCCCTCCCCTCCCAGTCATTCCTTGTCACACCCAGCCTCAACATATCTATAGTTCTGTAAAAATGTTGTTCACAACAAATTTTTCAACCCCTGGCAGCTGTATTAGGCCTTGGTCGTGGAGCTTGTGGAACAGGTGCAGGGGCCAAACAGTCGGCTGCTCTATGGCCATCTTGGCCACAATGATAACATCATTCTGGTGGGTCAGGTGGGAGCAGCTTCAGCAGGTCTGGCCAGCTATCGTCTGGCCACAGCTCTCCTAGGAGGTTCGAGATAATGTCAGCGTTCCAGCAAACCTCCATTCCAATCAGTAACTCTGAGACAGATGTCATCTCAAAAGTACCTTTATTAGAATAGCACCTGGCACATCTGTGGAATCTCAAAACTAAAAGTTTCCCAGACTTCCCACAATGTCCCAAACTACAAACCATCCCCTTTTCCCTCATCATCACATCACATGAACCAATCCCAAAGTAAGTTCCTTTTTGTTCCTGTGCCACACTCCATGACCTTGAACTAACAAAAGAATTCTATTCAAGGTTTTGGTATTGACATTCAAAGTCCTACGAGACATGGGTCTGGGTTATCTACGGGAGCGTCTCCGGCCGGCATCGAATACCAACTGCCCTGTATGAGCGCACAGACAGGGACTCCTTGGGGTGCCATCTGCGAACAAGTGTCGTTTGGCAGTATCCTGGGGGAGGGCCCACTCTGTGGAATCAACTACCCCTGTGGCTCCACCTCGCCCCTGACCTCCGCACCTTCCGCCATGATTTAAAAACCTGGTTGTTTGAACAGGCTGGGCTGTGCTGACTCCTCAGGGGTGGGGGATTGGTTTTTATTTTAAATTATTAATGGGTTTTTAGTCAATTTGCCTTGTTTAATTTAATTCTATTTTAGGTAATTACTTGTTCTGATTTTAGTTGTGAGCCGCCCTGAGTCCTTTTGGAGAGGGGGCGGCATACAAGTCAAATAAATAAATAAATAAATAAATAAATAAATAAATAAATAAATAAATAAATAAATATTTTGTCTACTTAGAGCTACTCAATTAAAATCACCCCCTCCCACTTTCTCAAGCTATGTGGCAGCATTGAATAAGGTTTCCAAAGCTGACAAAAAGTTTGGTGGGATCTCACTTCTCAGCTGCCCTAAATAGCCACCTAACAGTGGGGTGTCTCTTTTGCATAGTCTGATGATGTCACCTTGTTTGGGTAATGAAATATCTGCAACAAAACGAACAAATTCAGAGAGCATCAAAGATCCCTAATTTGAACACTGAGCTACAAATATACTTTATTGGAGCTGGAATGGCTGGCAGGAGAGGCAGGGGAGGGCAGTGCATTTCAGTGGTGTCAAGTAATAGAAAATACAGGAGTAATAGGAGATACAGGAGGCAAGAGGAAGGCTGCTGACAGGGAACACAACCTCAGTATTTAGCAGCAAGCTCGCATTCTGCCCTCTGGTACTTATTTCCTTTATCTGTTCAGCATATCCATGGGGGCCCAGGTTTTAAGCTTCTGCTTTTAATGTCAGATCGGCCTTGCTTTGTTGCTGATTTGATTCTTGCAGAGAAGGCTGACCTGATTTTATCATTGAGACCTGGCTGAGCCTAGAGGGAGATGCTGCTTCCTCAAAAATGGGCCCAGCAGAATATCAGCAAGCCTAGACTACAGACATATGACTGTTGTCAACAGAGAATATCTAGCAGCCTCCAAGAGCATGGCCCAGCATGAGAGAACTTCAAGTCGGGCTTGAGGAATTGCTGCTGCTATACCAGTCTCCCTGCTGTACAGCAGCTTCACTACCAAGGCTCCAAGACCTCACCATGGAGCTGGCAATGGAGTTCCCCAAGCTTACAGTTCTGGGGGACTTCAACCTGCCACTCCTGGAAGTGTAGTCAGAGGTAGCTCAGGATTTCATGGAATCCATTGAATGACTTCATGTGGTTATTTGTGGCAATATAGCCTATAGAAAATTGCCCTTAGGTTGAAAGGGAAGATGCTATGTGGGCATTATATTTCCAGGCCTTTTGCTGCTGCTAAAGCCCAGGGACCTCCACTCTTTTCTGTTGCCCACACTCCAATCTCACTGCAAGCGGGATGAATTGTTAGATGCCACAACCCTAAACAGTGGATGGAACCATTTTTGGGGTCATTTATTCCTCCATTAGAGGTAAATATGCTATGGGAACAATGTAAGAGGTTTTCCTTCCTCCTTGAAACCATGGCTAATTCTACTACAGCAGGGTTTGAATTCAGTTGGAGCTGAATTCTCTGCTGTGAGAACCACTGTCTTGCAGAATAGGCTAGCCCTTGACATGATATTGGCAAAAGAAGGGGGTGTCATTCCCTTGGTAGAGTCAGACTCTGAGAGAGAGGAGGAACAGCCGACAGGGAGTGGAAGTGTGGCTTCGGAGGGTGTGAAGGAGGCTGGGGAAGGGCAGAGGCCGGCTGGGCAATCAGAGGAAGAACCAGGCCCATCCCTTCTGCACCCTAGGGCACACAGGGAGGAACGGAGAAGGAAACAACTTGGCTTATGACAGAGGAAGTGGCCATGATCCCCTCATTGGTTGCAGCTGGGGAGAATAATATATAAAAGAGATGGTTAAAACATAGCATTGCCAGAAGCAAAGTGTGTTTTATTTTGGTCTGAAGTTATCTTGGTTGGCGTCCTTCCAACAGACTGTGCCTTGTTATCTCCTTGAATTTTGTAATTACTTATCCTGGTCCGTTGTGGAAATTTTTTCATTGTAGTTTGTTTGGTTTTTTATTTCATCTCTATCTGCTTATTAAGTTCGGACTGTATTGCTTTCTTTTGAAGACTCTTTTTTAAAATTCATATTTATATCCCACCCTTCTCCGGAGACTCAGGGCAGCTTACAGCTTTTGGGATACAACCCAATGCGCTCAGCAATAGCCTTCATTCCATTGTATATGCCTGCTTATTACTAAGCGGCATTTTTACAAAGTCAGCTTATTGCCCCCAACAATCTTGGGTCCTCAATTTACCTACCCCGAGAGGATGGAAGGCTGAGTCAACTTTGAGCCTGGTGGGATTCGAGCCTGCACTAATTGCAGGCAGCTGGAATTAAGTGCTAGGTATTTAACAGCCTGCACCACCAAGGCTCTTGTATCTTGGTCTATTTATTTATGTATGTGATTGTAAAAACCATTCCTCTGTGTGTGTGTGTGTGTATGTGTGTGTGTGTAATTTGAAATGGAAAAAATGACAAATCCATGACTGGTGATTGAAATATTGTAATTGACTATCCAAATCAAGGGCAACAATAAACAAGTCGTAACAAATATGGGAGGTAACATATTGAATTTTTGGACTACTTATTGTTTCAGGATTTGGTGTTACTTCCTCAAATGATATTAGAAAATTATAAGCGTTATGTCTAGATGTAACATATGCTACCCTTCTGTCTACATTTCCTTTCTGGGTGGGGATGAGACCTTTTAGGAGATGGTTTTCCTTGATGGACCCTTTCTGTGAGTTCCCTTAGGTCAGCTCTGCATGTGACTTCCTTTCCTGTTTAGAAAAGATCTTAAGATGCCAAGAAATCATAAGAGGAAATATTCAACCATATTAAGAGAAGTTTTAGGGATGGTTTTAGTAGACCTGTGGATCCAGTTTGTTAACTGCATTTCCTCAGGGCATGAACAAAAAGAACTGCCAGAAAATATTGATTTTTAAGCATGCGATGGTATCCCAAATGCAAACATTCTTGTTCTAATGTTATATTCTTTTGCTAATCTTCAACCATTACTCATGCAAAGAAGGAAGTTGGAAAGATGTCTGAAATCCAAAACCATAAGGCACATCAGGAAAAAAAAAAACATTTGAAAAAGGTTTAGAAGAAAACTTTCCACAGTGTTTCAAGAAATGGACTTGAATCTTTTGGAATTTTCTAGCCTGGGTTTATTTTGGAAAGAAAGTGAAATACAGAGCAACCAACCAACATTCTTCTTCAGTCATTTTTTTCAATACAAACAATTGAAATTATCAACACACTTCATGTTTTTTTGTACTGCATAAGATATGCCTTCACATTGGACAATTTCTGTTCTCACTGTCCCCATTTCTCTGGACAACTTCTTCTTGCCTTAATTATCACTGCAGAATATTCTTCCACTGCTGTATCAGAAGAACATAATCCAGCCAAGCTAAGGTAGAGCCACATGTCCCTTCTCCATTGGCCATTCCAGTAGAGTCACAAAAAATAAACAAGTTCTGTGCAGGAGTGGCCTAGAACACTGGGCCGTATCTAACAAAATGAAATTCAGTGTAGAGAAAAGGAAAGTCCTGCAATTAGGCAAGAAAAACCAAAAGTACATATATAGATTGGGTGAAACCAGGCTCAATAGCAGTAACGGTGAGAGGGATCTTGGAGTCTTAGTAGACAACCAGCTAAATATGAGCCAACAGTGTGCAGCAGCAGCCCAAAAAGCTAATGCAATCCTAAGTTGCAATAACACAGGGATACAATCGAGATCAAGTGAGGTAGTAATACCACTCTATAAAGCCTTAGTAAGACCACACCTAGAGTACTGCATCCGGTTTTGGTCAACACACTATAAAAAAGATGTTGAGACTCTAGAAAAAGTACCAAAAAAAGCAACCAGGATGATTAGGGGACTGGAGACTAAAACATATGAAGAACGGTTACAGGAACTGGGCTTGTCTAGTCTAGTGAAGAGAAGGACCAGGGGAGACATGATAACAGTGTTCCAATATTTGAGGGGCTGCCACAGAGAGGAAGGGGTGAAGCTATTTTCTAAAGCACCTGTAGGCAAGATGAGGAATAATGGATGGAAACTGAACAAGGAGAGATTTAATCTGGAAATAAGGAGAAACTTTCTGACAGTGAGAACAATCAACCAATGGAATAGCTTGCCTTGGGAAGTTGTGGGAGCATCATCACTTGAGACTTTCATGATGAGATTGGACTCCCATCTGTCAGAAATGTGTAAGGTCTGCTGGTTGGGCAGGGGGTTGGACAAGATGACCTCCCAGGTTTCTTCTAACTCAGATTATCTATCTGTTATTGTCAGGAATGTCCAAAAGAATGGTTTCATAGATTAAAGGCAAGTCTTTAAATTGCACATGGAAGAGAAGAAGGAGCCCATGCAGCACCCATAAAATCTGCGGAACCTGAATCCACTGTCAAGCACTCATGAACACCCAAACCACAGCAGGTTAGCCCATCTGAAATTTCCAAATGGTCTTCAAAAGCACTTTCATAGAATGCACTTTGTAGTAATGTAAAGAAGTCTGGTCCTCTCTTTCAAGGAAAACCCCAACTCATGCACCAGCTAAAACCAGGCCAATCCCTCCCCCTCCCCCCTCCCCTGGTCAGAGCCTCCAGCTGCTGATCCAACAGAAGTCATGAATCTTAGAAAAACCCGTATCAGGCAGTTGTTTTTCCAAGGCAAGGGCAACCCCAATCAAGGGACAACATGGGGGACAACATTGGCCGCAGCAAGTTGGCTGCCTCAGGTTCTCCCATTCCCAATACTTTTGTCCCAAGCAGTTGCACAGGCTCTTTCTCTTGGTTCGACCTGTAGGGGCTTCACTGTATTTCCCCTCATTTTCAGTCTAGCATTACAGTTCAGGCAGCAAGTGAAAGCCAGCACATTTTCTATTAGCAAGAATCCATGGTTATACACAAAATAAGAGCAACATATTTTTTGGAGCTAGCATACTAATTATATCCGTTTTATTCTTATTCTCACCCTCATGTAATCCAAATATCTTGGACCCAATTTCCAACAATTTAACAGTGCAAGATCAAAGACTGGATTATGAGTGCTGTTGTGCAAATATAGCTTAATGGTAACGTGATTTGGAAACTTATTGCCCTATGACTGCTAAAGATATTTAGAACTTGAAAAAAATGTCAAATCTGTCATTGGGGATTAACATATTGACATTAGTTGTCCAAAGCAAGGAGCAGTAGATATTATAATAGAATGATAAAAGAAAATATCAAGAGAACTGGCAAAATCACTCCCTCCTTTCAATGGTCATAATCCAAACTGATACAATTGAGTACAATTGGGACAAAGAGGGGAGGAAGCAGCCGGAGAAGCAGGGCATGGACCTATGGATTTAGAAAAAACAATCTTCCTATGCTGAAAGTCTGGATCAGGTGGAGGCCAGAAGAGAAGATGGGCTTGTGGGTGCATGAGTGCTTCTTTGCTTCCTTGGCCAGGACAACATATGTCAATCAATCAGAATAGAGCTGGAAGGGACATTGGAGGTCTTCTAGTCCAGTCCCCTTGCTCAAGCAGGAGGCCCTATACCATTTCAGACAAGTGACTGTCCAGTCTCTTCTTAAAAACCTCCAGTGATAAAACATCTACAATTTCTGAAGGCAAAGCTGTTCCACTGGTTAATTCTCCTCACTCTTAGGAAATCTTTCCTTAATTCCATTTTGTTTCTTTCCTTGATTAGTTTTCATCTGTTGTTTCTTGTCCTGCCCTCTGGGGCTTTGGAAAAAAGTTGACCCCCTCTTCTTTGTGAGCCTTGGTGGCTCAGGCTGTTAAATGCCTGCTCTTAAGATCCAGCTGCCTACAACTGCTGTAGGCTCGAATCCCACCAGGCTCAAGGTTGACTCAGCCTTCCATCCTCTCGGGGTAGGTAAATTGAGGACCCAAGATTGTTGGGGGCAATTAGCTGACCTTGTAAAAATGCCGCTTAGTAATAAGCAGGCATATACAATGGAATGAAGGCTATTGCTGAGCACACTGGGTTGTATCCCAAAAAATTGTAAGCCGCCCTGAGTCTTCGGAGAAGGGCGGCATATAAATGTAATTAAAAAATATATATATTGGAATACTGCTATCTTGTCACTCCTAATCTACCTTTTCTTTAGCATGGCCAACTGACCATACCCAATTCCTGCAACTGTTCTTCGTATGTTTTGTCTCCAGGCCCTCAATCATCTTAGTTGTCTCTGTCTATCTCTATCTCTGTGTATGTCTCTCTGTCATCGTCACTGTGTTAGAAAAATTATATTATATTATATATTCACTCAACCTAGATTAGCTTTAAGGAGCAGCAAACCCTTATTAGCACTGAAGAAGTGATTGAGTTTTGGTGATGGAACTTCTACAAAAAAGCTCCCAACCCTGAATATTTGTGTTTCTCCTGATATCCTCTTTTCAGACAAAGAATTCCCTAACTCACAGTTTTCTCTTTCTCTTTCAAGATGGTGATTTTTTTGGAGTCTATGCTAGCTGTGCTTCAGCTTCGGACAGTACTCACTGTGGCAGTAATATGATCACAAGCAATGATATTCAAATTATAAGGTGTTGTAAAAAAGACAGGTGCAATGGGGAGCGTGCACCTTTTCCTCCCCCTAAGTGTGCCAAGCGTGCGTTGGAAGCATGAGACAAATCTGCCTGTCAACCCTGAAGCCATTCTGGAGCATCTTCAGGGGTGGTTGGAGCTGTGGGAACAGGCAGGTGGGGGCTAGAGATAGCTGGGAACTTGCAGCCAAAATAAAATTCTTTCTCCTGGGAATCAAGAACACTCTCCCCAGATGCTGGGAAGGCATGGACTGGAGTCAGTTTGGACTGTGACAGGATTGGACCATGGGATGGACATGTGGGAAGGGGGAGAGAAAGTTTACATGGACTAGAGTCAGATTGTCACCAGATGTGCCAATATGACATGCCTAATAAATCTGTACTTTGAGGAACACTCAGGTCTCAGGGTTTTGATTGCTGTTACTTGGTCTGTTACTTGGAACCCTGACACTGCCTGCTGCTCCTTCACTCTACAGCCTTCTGCTTCCTTGATCTTGAAGAAATCACAATTGTTTTGCTACCCATTTGAGCCCTATTATGGTCTAGTTATCTCTCTTATCTCTCATTTTCTATCCTGTGTAATACACATCTGTTGGACTTCATCCCCATCAAGTGCAAAGTGCATGACCAATAACTGTGCCTGATGGGACCTGTTGTCCAACACAACTGGAAAGCACAGTCTGTAGAAGCCTATTGCTATTAAGCTGAGAAATGTTCCAAATAAACAATCAATATATGTTCCCGTGAGTACAATTCCATTATTTCACATCAGCAGCAATACTATAGAATGCAAAGATAGAAAAACACTCTTAAAAAATCCCAGTCTTTATCCTTCCTAGAAGAATAAAAAAACTTTTCATCTGGTATGAAAGGGCACAAGGTGACTCTATGTGCTGCTGGTGCTACAACCAAATGGATCCTCCCATTTGTGTTTACCCTCACCATTAAAGATGGGCACTTTTGAGCAAAATCCCAGGTGATATTCGTGCACATTTGGATTTGCACAAAATTATGCTGGCTGTTGCATTTTGAATCAATTGGACCTGCGGATACTTTTCAAGGACAGGCCCTTGTAGCACACATTGCAATAGTCAAGATGGGAGATGATTAGTGTGTGAGTGACCATGAACAACAGTTGTTGGTCCAGAAAAGGAGGTAACTGGTGCAGAACCCACAGTTGCACAAAAGCCCTCTTGGCCATGACGTCCACATGCTCCTCAAGTAGGAATTGTGAGTCCAGGAGATCCCCCAGATAATGCACTAGGTCTGTCTGGGATAGTGCCAACCCTTCCAAGACCAGAGATTGCAGTTCTATGTGGAGGCGAACCCCAAACATGTGATGCAATTAGTGCAAAGATGGTGCAGGCACAATTAGTGTTGAGATCAGAGGTGATATTCAGCAGGTTCTGACCAGTTCTGGAGAACCAGTAGCAGAAATTTTGAGTAGTTCGGAGAACCAGCAAATACCACCTCTGACTGGCCCCACCCCCATCTATTCTCTGCCTCCTGAGTCCCAGCTGATTGGCTAGGTCTTCTTTTGTTGCCCTGCACAGGAGAATGGAGCTGGAAAGCAGGATAATGGAGTGGGGAGGGAATGAGATTTTGCAGTATCCTTCCCCTGCATGCCCACCAAGCCACGCCCACAGAACTGGTAGTAAATTTTTTTGAATCCCACCACTGGCCAGAGGGCCTTGTTCCAGTGGGACTGTATCATGGCCTGGAACTGGCTGACCAACTCAGTCCACTGAGCCTCCAGATGCTGGTACCTGGCCTTGTACTTCCTCAGGTCTTCCCTCTGCTTGGAAAGCCTATGCTCATAGTCCTCAGTGAGGTGCTTCTGCCGAGCCTCCTTCTTGGTCAAATCCAATTTGAACTGAGCCATCTGTATTGCCAACTCTTTCTTGTGGTGGCTGCTTAGCTCCAACCACTGCTTCCTATTGGGGCCCCAAGGAGCCCAGGTGGGCAGGTGTGGAGTGGCTGGAAGGGAAGGGGTGAGTAGAGGCTGGCGAGGCACCCCTCAATGTGAGTGACACCAAGTTGGCCATGCTCACCCAGTCACATGACCACCTTTAACAGATTTGTCTACTTAGAACTACTCAACTCACCTAGCCATGCCTACCCAGCCAGTCATTAGGCAGATCATATTGGTGGTCTGCGGAATTTAAAATTATGAATTTAGTGGTTCCTGAGGTCCAAAAGGTTGATGACCCCTAGGTTAGTTGACACATTTCCAGTTCCAAAGCAAAAGAGATGCTCTAGTAACCCACCAGATATGCTCAGAATGCTACTCAGATGCCACTTCCAGAACAGAAGGGATACCTTTTGCTCACTTCCCAAGAGAAACTCAGCTGCAATGAGCCACATATTTAAGAGTGCATGATGATTTTAGAAGTATCATTTTACAAGAAGGTGGAGGTACTTCAACAATTAATTATGTCCCCTTGATGTTTCTTCGCTTATTTTAATTGCTATTTAAAATTTTGTTCTTCCAGGGACTTCCGGTTGTGATGCCGCAGCTGTGTGGGGAGAGAAGAGCGAGCACTGCTCTCTCAGCCCCAATCTGCACACTTGGAGGCCTCAGTGAGGGGCGCATAGACCCTGGAGGGGAAGACGAAGGTGTGGGGAAGCCCAAGAAGAAGTTTGATGGTGGCAATGGTCAGCAGCTTCGAGGAGACCTCATTTACTCCAGCGTGTGAGAGATCAGCCATCTCGATGGCAGACCGAAGCCGTGGCGCTCTCACACAATGAGGAAGATACCAGAGTATGAACAGCATTTTTGACATCAACAGCAGATCAGATGGATAGCGGAAAAAGAGGAAAGTGAAAGTCAAGGAGAGGAAACAGCAGAGGAGAGATGGCAGAACTGTGCGTCTTTTTTTAAGTTTTTTATTTTTATAACAACATCAGAAAGCAAACATATAAAACCTTCTTTCTGTTCCACAGTGTGCCAGTTGGGTACATATTTCTTCGTGCATAAAATAATGTTATCATACATATTTCACTTGTATATGTTTATAATCATTCTAATCAGTATTTTATATCACATATATAACTTATTCTATTATCCTTAGCTTTATAATTGTTGACCTTCAATAATATATTTCAAATCCATTTTCTTACTCTATCTAACTCATCCATTTATCAATAACAATATATTATGCTAATATAATTCAATTCTTTACTCTTCTATCCAGCCGTTCATAAAATAAATTCCAAATTTTATAATACTTTTTCTTCTTGTTCTCTAATCGCCATTGCCAATCTACTCATTTCTGCACATTCCATTATTTTCTTAATTATTTCCTCCTCTGTCAGAATTTTTTCATTTCTCCAATTTTGTGCAAATACAATCCTAGCTGCTGTTAATATTTTGATAATCAAATATGTTAACTCTTTGTTATAAACCTCAGGCAAAATTCCCAATAAAGATGTCTCTGGTTTTAAGTCTATAGGTTGTTTTATCATCTTCTTCAGCCACATGTGTATTCTAGTCCAATACTTTTTAGCCCCTGTGCATGTCCACCACATGTGGTAGTATGATCCTGGTGACTTCTGACATTTCCAGCACTTTGCCGACTTGTCTTTAAACATCTTAACAATTCTCATTGGAGATAAATGCCACCTGTAAAACATCTTATACAAATTCTCTTTATAGACCGTTGACATAGCTAATTTATAATTTCTAGACCATAATATCTGCCATTTATCTAAATCTATTCCATATCCAAAAAAATTCCCCCATGCAATCATTGTTTCTTTTACTTGTTCATCCTCTGATTTTACTCCTAATAAATAACCATATAGTTTTTTAATCAACTTCTCTTCGGTGCCTGTTAGAATTTTATCCAATTCAGTCAATTCCTTATAAAACCCAGTCATCTTAATGTCTTTTTCATATCTTGTATGTATTTGCAAATGCGAATACCAATTTATATTTATCCCTTGTAAGTCTAATTCTTGCTTTGTTTTGAGTTCACCATTTTCATTTAGAATTTCTTCATATGTAATTATATGTTCCTTTTAAAATATTTATTTTATTTTATTTATTTAATTGGACTTGTATGCCGCCCCCACTCCTCAAGGACTTGGGGCAGCTCACAATTAAAACACAACAACAATAAATATTTAAAAAAGAATTAAACCTAACAAGCCCAATCACTAAAAACAATTAAAATAAATTAAAAACCCCAGGAGGTCAGTCCAGCCCAGCCTGTTCAAACAACCAGGTCTTCAGATCACGGTGGAAAGAGCAAAGATCAGGAGCCAAACAGAGCTCCAAAGGGAGTTGATTCCACAAGGTGGGGGCCACAACAGAGTAGGCCCTTCCCCGATGCACCACCAGCCACATTGTCTAGCCGACGGCACCCCGAGGAGTCCCCGTCTGTGCGCACGCACAGGGCGATCGGTATTTGATACTGGCAGGAGACGCTCCCGCAAGTACCCCTCACCCAAATCATAAAGGACTTTGAATGTTAATACCAACACCTTGAATCTCACCCGGAGGGCAACCAGCAACCAATGCAGTTCATGCAGGAGGGGTGTAACTTGGGAGTATCGGGAAGCTCCCATCACAACGCGCATTCTGCACCAGCTGACACCTCCAGATGGTATGCAAGGGCAGTCCTAGATAGAGAGCGTTGCAGTAGTCAAGTCGGGACATCACAAGTTCATGAGTGATCATGCGAAGGGCATCTCGGTCCAGATATGGGCGCAACTGGTGAACCAGTCGGACCTGGGCAAAAGACCACCTGGTCACGGCCCCCACCTGCTCCTCCAAACTGAGCTGTGAGTCCAGGAGGACTCCCAGGTTCTGAGCCCTGTCCACAAGGGGCAACACCTCTCTCCCTATGACCAAAGATGGAATCAGTTGACTGGGCCGAGATGCCTGTACGCACAACCACTCAGTCTTGGCCGGATTGAGCTGTAGTCCATTCCTGACCATCCAGATCTGTACTGCATCCAGACACCAGGTCATCACGGAGAGGGCATCACTGATTTGGCTTGGGGTGGATATATACAACTGGGTATCATCAGCGTACTGGTGATACCTCACCCCAAAGCCATGGATGATCTCGCCCAGCGGCTTCATATAGATGTTGAACAGGAGGGGAGAGAGGACTGACCCCTGAGGGACCGACCCCACAAGTGAGTGCCCTTGGGGCCGACCTCTGCCCTTCCGCCAACACCGATTGCAAATGTCCCGAGAGGTAGGAGGAGAACCACTGCAAAACAGTGCCCCCCACTCCCAACCCCCCCCAAGGTGCCACAATAAGATACCATGGTCGATGGTATCGAAAGCCTCTAAGAGATCTAATAGGACTAGGACAGAGGAAAATCCCCTGTCCCGTGCCCTCCAGAGATCATCCATCAGCGTGACCAATGCTGTCTCCATGCTGAACCCGGGCCAGAAGCCCGACTGATATGGATCTAGATAGTCTGCTTCCTCCAAAAAAAGCGGAAACTGCTGAGCCACCACACTCTCAACAACCTTCGCCAAAAAGCGAAGGTTGGAGACTGGACGAAAGTTGTTCAAAATGGCTGGGTCCAGAGCAGGCTTCTTCAGGAGGGGTCTCACCACCGCCTCTTTCAAGGCGGCAGGAAAAGAGCCCTCCCTCAGTGAGGTGTTAACAACTGCCTGGAGCCAGCTGCACGTGGTCTCCCTGGAGGCATATACCATCCAGGAAGGACACGGGTCCAATAAACATGTGGTGGAACTCAGTCGTCGCATAATCCTGTCCACTTCATCCTCAGAAACAGGATCAAACTGAGCCCAGATGACATCGGCCAGACTCTCTGTAACTCCCTCCTCAGACCACCACAAATTAGAGTTCAACCCCTCCTGGATCCGGGCAATCTTATCCGACAGATATTGCCAAAATTCCTCAGCCCTACCCTGCAGAGGGTCCACCTCCAGCTCCCGATGTAAAAGGGAGTGCATGACCCTGAACAGGGCGACTGGGCGATTATCTGCAGACGCTATGAGGGCAGAGCGGTAAACCCTCCTCGCCGCCCTCAGAGCTCCCAGGTAAGTCCTAATATAGGCTCTTAACTGGGTTCGGTCAGATCCGGAATGGGTTGACCCCCATCTGCTCTCTAAACCTCTCCTACGCCACTTTATCTCCCGGAGCTCCTCTGTAAACCAAGGAGCCACCCGGGATCTGCGGCGAGTGAGGGGATGTAAGGGGACAACCCGGTCAAGGGCCTCCACGGCAGCCTGTTGCCATGCAGCCGCCAGCACCTCGGCCGAGCTGTGGACAAGGGAAGCGGGCAGAAACCCCAGCTCTGCCTGGAACCTCTCAGGGTCCATCAGGCGTCTGGGGCAGAACCATTTCAGCTGTTCCTCATCCCAGTGGCACAGGGCGGCCTATTGGAAGACCAGCCATAGGAGATAGTGATCTGACCATGCAACGGGTTGGGCATTAACACTGCCCGCCCCCAGATCACTACGCCACTGCTCTGAGACAAAAATAAGGTCAAGCGTGTTGCCCCCCTCGTGCGTGGGGCCCTATGGGTCAGGCCCATAGTCGCCATGGAAGCCATGAATTCCTGGGTCAAACCTGACACCCCCCCCCAGGGATATGCTGTGGATATGTAAAAGCTTCAACGGGCTGGCCTGGAATGACCCGGGGGGGTTAGGTTTTATTTTAACTCCATTCGGCTTGTTTAGTTGTTTAATTCTGTTTTATTGTAAATTTTTCTCTGTTTTAATGTTCGCCACCCTGAGTCCTTAGGGAGTAGGGCAGCATACAAGTCGAATAAATAAATAAATAAATAATGTTGATAACCAGACTGGTATTTTCAGATAATGATAGTCTCTTGTTTTTTTCCCATACTGTTAATAAAGCATCTCTAATGTAATGTCTCCTAAAATATCCATGTGCCTTACTTTCTTTATACCATAAAAATGCATGCCAACCCAATTGTAAATCATGCCCTTCTAATGTTAATAATCTGGCATTTTTCAGTACAATCCACTCCTTCATTCACATCAATATTGTTGCCTGATAATATAATTCCCAATTGAGTAATCCAAAAACCCCTCTCAACCTTGTATCCTGTAATAATTTTATCTTAATTCTTGCCTTTTCCCCCTGCCAGATAAATTTCATCATTATTTTATTTAAGTCTTCAAAATATTTTTTTTCAGTCTTATTGGAATCGTTTGGAATAAGTACAATATTTTGGCAGTATGTTCATTTTAATTGTCACTATTCTGCCTATTATAGTTGTAGATTTTTCCATTTTTCTAGATCTATCACAATCTGTTGTAGTAATCTGTTGTAGTTATTTTCCTTAAGTGTAAATATTTCACTTTTTTTGTAATTTGAATATTTAGTTTGTCCATTAATCTTTTGTTTTGTTTTTCTGTCATACTTTTCACCAAAATTTTTGTTTTTTCTTTGTTTATTTTCAGTTCTGCTACTTCTCCAAACTCCTCTATTTCTTTAATCAACTTTGAGCCTGTTTCCAATGGTTCTTTCCAATATAAAAATCAAATCATCTGCGAAAGCTTGTTGTTTATACTCTTCGTTTTTTATTTTCATTCCCTTTATTTCTCCATTTTTTCTAATATTTCTATTCAAAACTTCCAACGTCAATACAAATAATAATGGGGATAACAGACAGCCTTGTCTAGTTCCTTTTAGGATGTTGAAGTTATCTGTCAATTCTCCATTTATCATTACTCTCTTGTGTTAATCTGTTCATTTCTGCACATTCTAATATTTTCCTGATCACATTCTTTTCTATCTGAATTTTTTCACCTTTCCAGTTTTGAGCAAATACTATTCTAGCTACAGTTAATACATGAATAATTAAATATGTCTTTTCTTTACTATAACTTTCAGGTATCATCCTCAACAGAAATATTTCAGGTCTATCTATATGTTGCTTTATCATCTTTTCCAGCCACATATGTATTTTAGTCCAATATCTTTTAGCTTCTACACATGTCCACCACATATGATAATGTTAGTTTATAATTTCTGTCCCACAGTTTCTGCCATTTATCTAATTCTATTGCATAGCCAAAAAAAATTGTCCATGCTATCGTCGTCTCCTTCACTTGTTCTTCTTCCAGTTTGATACCCAGTAGGTAACTGTACAATTTTTTTATCAATTTTTCTTCTGTTCCAATTATTATTTTACACTAGAAGATATGTTAAGAGGGAGAAATGAATAGAACTGTAATGCTGATTACTGTTATTATATGATTAGAATTAATTAAGATTAATTATTATTAATGTAATGAATATTGTAAATTTTGATTGTAATAGCACAGAGACATTTGTACCCAGATGACACACTGTTTAATGGAAGATGACATGCTTAAGCTAAAAAATAAAAAAAAATATTAAAAATTAAATAGATTCTTCCCTTCCCTCCTTAGCACTGGTCACATTGTCCAATTAGGTGTCCAGGTGTTGTTATAGCAACTCGGCTAAGTCTCTGACAAACATCTATTGAGATGACCTTGGTTCCCATGGGATGATCTCTTGTTGTTGTCATCTGGGCTAAAATTCCAAACCTTTCCCTCCCCCTCCTTACTCTGTGGCAAGCTGTGAAATGGAAAAATGGCTGCAACAGCAGAAGTCCATTTTGAAGTTTACAGTTGCACCAGTGGTGGGATTCAAATTTTTTTACTCCTGGTTCTGTGGGCGTGGCTTGGTGGGAGTGGCAGGGGAAGGTTACTGTAAAATCTCCAATCAGAGGTAGTATTTGCCGGTTCTCCGAACTACTCAAAATTTCCACTACCGGTTCTCCAGAACTGATCAGAATCTGCTGAATATCACCTCTGTTTCAGAATTCAGGTGGCCTAGCTTGCTACTGTAAGGATCTTGTCCAATTCCTCAGGATGTCCCAGTTCAAACTCTTTCCAGATAACTGAGTTCAGAAGTGCCTTGGTCATTTCCACAGGACCTGGCCAGAATTAGACCAGTTTCATCTCCCCAGTTTCTTGTCCTGAGATACTGTAATATGATAGAACAAGGCTGCCAGGCAGTTGGGGAATTAGCTCAAATGGTAGAGCGCTTGCTTCGCATGCAAGAGGAAGCAGGATCGATACCTGCATTCTCCAGTTATTATTACTATGATTCACTTTTGGCTTCCCTATAAGAAGTCCAGTCCCAGGTAAATTGTGCATATTATCCTAAATTTCTACCCTGTTGCAAAACAATCCAGGCAGGCAGTTGGGCATTAGTGGCAATACCAATCTCTTGCTTTGCTTGCAGGAGACGGTGGGATCGATGCCCCCTTCATCAGAAAGTTTTTTGGGTTGATCCACCCCAGCCCACCCTATGTGATTCTGTATAACAGTTTCTAGATGGCTCTTTTTTGAGAAATGATGGAGCAAAAGGATGTGGAGCAATCAGCTCAAATGATAGAGCACTTGCTTTACGTGCATGAAATAGCAAGGGCAATAGCTGCATTCTGCTAGTCAAACATTTTGCCAGGTTATATGACATTTTTTTAAAGTCTTTAGTTTCTGCATCCTGAATTCTTGAAGTTTGGTGGGTCAGGTATATTTTGAGCTGGGGAATTAGCTCATATGGTAGAGTGCTTGCTTTGCATGCAAGAGGTGGTGGGATCGATGCCCACATTCTCCAGTCACAAGTTTATTTTATATTGGCCATATTATTTGACCATTTTTATCTCCTCCATTGCCATTGCTGTATAAAATCATTCTCATCAAATCTCTTTTTAGATATGACCTAGCACCGTGATGGCGAACCTATGGCATGTGTGCCAGAAGTGGCATGCAGAGCCACTTCTGCCAGCATGTGAGAGGTTTCCCGGAAGAGCCCACTGCGCATGTGTGCACGCTGCCCGCCTGACAGCTGATTGTCAGGAATCTGGCACACATTCAGGGGTTGTGGGGGTGCATGGGAGATGCGCGTGCATGCGCAGAGATGCAGGGGCATATGGGGGTCTCATGCACATGAGCAGAGATGCGCAGCATTCACGGGGGGTCATGCGCTCACACACAGGGGGCGTGGGGGGCACACATTGCTTTCTGGGTGCTGGCATGCACATGCACAATTTTTGGCACAGAAGCCCAAAAAGGTTAGCCACCACTGACCTAGCATCTTACTGTCCTTTCATATACTCTGGGAAGTACATCTGAGAGGCAAATGGGGAATTGTTCAGCCTATAAGAGGGCTATTCATTGTTTTTTACTAAAGGACTATTAATGCCCAGGAATTTCTAAGAAGCAAATAATCAGAGCCACTCATGATAGAGCTAAACTCATTGATTTTACCAGTCTGCTTGCCTTCCCATGGGAATGATTAGATTCAACTTCATGAGACTTGGGAGAGATCAAGCTTTATCACTTACAGCTGTGCAATGACTCCAAGCTAGGCCTTCACTTATCCCAGGGCTGTCAAACTCGTAGCTCGCAGGCTGGATGCATCATGCGCTGGCTACACTCATGCCCAGTTTAATGAAGGGGGAAAAGTCACAATACATCACCTGATGACACTGTAACAACACAAATTTGACACCCCTGGCTTAACCCATCCTTCCAGGAGTGTTGGCAGTTTTCCAACTGATCTCCACAACAACCCTCTGCTCTCTCTTCTTCTGTCAATTCTACTAAGGTCTTCTTTTGTATGAAGTCACGGTTCTCTAATTGTTTCAAGACATTCAGAAAGGTGATTGGCACTGGGCTCACTTTCCATGTGAAAGGAGGAGGAATCTCATTAGCCAATTGAGACTTTAAATTTTAGCCTTGACATTTTCCAACGTATCTATAATCTCTGATACCTGTCTCTCTGTCTGTCTATGTCTGTCTATAAATCAATCATCTAACTGACAAGACTTTAAGAACGAACTGTGTGCTGTGCTGTGTTATGGAGTTATATTGGGAGCTAGAGATTCTCAAGTCAGAGATTTCATTTTGTCAACAAGCAATGATCAGTGAGCTCCAAGACTGAAAAATGAAAAGTTAAACGGCAATTAAAATATCAGAAAGAAACATCAAGGGGACCAGAGGTGGTATTCAGCAGGTTCTGACTAGTTCTGGAGAACTGGTAGTGGAAATTTTGAGTAGTTCAGAGAACCGGCAAATACTGGCCCTGCCCCCATCTCTTCTCTGCCTCCTGAGTCCCAGATGATCGGCTGGGTCTTCTTTGGTTGCCCTGCATAGGAGAACGGAGCTGGAAAACAGGCTAGAGGAGTGGGGAGGGAATGGGGATTTTGCAACATCCTTCCCCTGCTATGCCCACCAAGCCAAACCACGACCACCAAGCCACGTCCACAGAACCAGTAGTAAAAAAACTTGAATCCCACCACTAAAGGAGACATAATTAAATGTTGAAGTGCCACCATCTTTTTTATAAAATAATAGTTCTTAGAACACCATAACCTCTGGCTGAAATTTCACTAGGGATCTGAGCAAGATATTTCCTTTTCATAACTGGAGGAGATCAACCCTGACTGCTCTTTAGAAGGCCAGATCCTGAAGATGAAACTCAAATACTTTGGCTACCTCATGAGAAGGAAGAACTCACTGGAGAAGAGCCTAATGCTGGGAAAGATTGAGGGCAATAGAAGAAGGGGACGACAGAGAATGAGGTGGCTGGATGGAGTCACTGAAGCAGTCGGTGTGAGCTTAAATGGACTCCGGTGGATGGTAGAGAACAGGAAGGCCTGGAGGAACATTGTCCATGGGATCGTGATGGGTCAGACATGACTTCACAACAACAGCAAGCTGGAAACAGCAACTGGGCATGATTCTAACCATATTTGGTAGGTTGCTGGAAAAGCTCTTTTGCTTTGGAGCTGGAAATGTGTCAGTTAAGTTTCATTAAGCTAATCCTTCATTAAACCATGATTTAATGATTTTCCCGCAGCGACTGGGTCACTACTTAACCAGATCCACCTGAGGTGGAGGGATGCCTCTTACTACTAACTCAGGCATCCCTCTGATGGTCTAGATCAGGGGTCGCCAACCTTTTGGATCTCAAGGACCACCAAACTTATAATTTTAACTCCCAGGGACCACTAATATGAATTTTGACTGACGGTGACTTGCTGACATTGGTGGGAGAGAGAGAGAGATCTGATATAACCTTTCTCTCTCTCTCTCATGCACACACACATACACAAGCACACAGAGGCAGGGGTGGGATTCAAATGTCTTAACAACCGGTTCTTGGGTGTGGCCTAATTTGTGGGTGTGGCTTGGTGATCATGTGACTGGTTGGGCATGGCTTGTATGTAAATATTATAAATATTCATGTAAATATTGATTTTAAAAAAAAGAACAACTTTTACCCAAAATCAGGCAAAGCAGGCAGGCAGATTGAGTTGCACACAGAATCACAGATTCACTTAGAGATCTGTGTTTCTGCCATCAGCTATCTGAGTCTGCACTTAATAATAGAACCTTCAGTTCTAAGGGAGGTTCGACTCTGCTTTTAAGATCTAAAGATTAGCTAGAAAGCAAGAAATCCAACAATTTCCTGCTTTCTAGCTAATCTAAATCTCCCAGCACAGAAGAACAGCTGATGGTCAGGGGAAAAAAAGGAAAAATAGCAACTTAGCAGGCAAGTTTGCCAAGTAAGGAGTGAGTGGGCGGGGAGGATTCCCACGGCCCATGAGGGTGGTGCAGCCTTGTGTTCCCACACAGCCTGGATTACGGACCACCAGTGGGCCGCAGACCACTGGTTGGTGACCACTGGTCTAGATCAGGGGTGTCAAACTTGCAATGACACGTTGTTGTCATATGACGTATCACAACTTTTCCCCCCTTCTCTAAACCGGGGGTGTGCATTGCCAGCGCATGACGTATCCAGCCTGTGGGCCATGAGTTTGACACCCCTGTTCTAAATATATTGATCAAGGGGCTTCCTTTGATGAAGGTAGGTTGGATTGCACTCTCAGTATGGAACTCCAATCTTCTCCCGCTAGTTTTTGTATGTTATCTTGCTTTCTTTCTTGGGAAATTTTGCAACAGTGCTACCCAACAGCTGGGGAATTAGCTCAAATGGTAGAGCGCTTGCTTAGCATGCAAGAGGTAGCAGGATCGATGCCTGCATTCTCCAGCCATTCTCCTTTATTTTACCCCATCCATAGAAAGCCCTTCTCCAGTTTCTGCATCTCCTCCAATGTTGTGCTTCTAAGTTGCTAAAAAATGTATCTTAATGCTGGGTGACCACTTAGCCTGAAGAGATAGAATAGAATAGAATAGAATAGAATAGAATAGAATAGAATAGAATGGCATAGCATAACATAGCATAGCATAGCATAGCATAGCATAGCATAGCATAGCATAGCATAGAATAGAATAGAATTTTTTATTGGCCAAGTGTGATTGGACACACAAGGGATTTGTCTTGGTGCAAATGCTCTCAGTGTACATAAAAGAAAAGATACATTCATCAAGAGTCAAGAATCATAAGGTACAACACTTAACGATAGTCATAGGGTACAATAAGCAGTCAAATCATCCTAGGAAGCAGTCAATATAAATAGTAAGGATACAAGCAACAAAGTTACAGTCATACAGTCACAAGTGTGAGGGGATGGGTGATAAGGAGTGATGAGAAGATTAATAGTAATAGTAGTGCAGACTTTGTAAATAGTTGGACAGTGTTGAGGGAATTATTTGTTTAGCAAGTGATGGCGTTTGGGAAAAAACTGTCCTTGTGTCTAGTTGTTCTGGTGTGCAGTGCTCTATAGCATCGTTTTGAGGGAAGGAGTTAAAACAGTTTATGTCCGGGATGTGAGGGGTCTGTAAATATTTTCACAGACCTCCTTTTGACTCATGCAGTAAACAGGTCCTCAATGGAAGGCAGGTTGGTAGTAATTGTTTTTTCTGCAGTCCTAATGACGGGATCTTTTTCAGTTAAGAGCTTTAGCTATGAATCCACGTAGCTGTGTTTGTAGAGGAGAGATACAGATGTAGGGAAAGCAATAAAGAAATGTGTGTTCTTAATGCTTGCTATGTGGGCAGGATCCAATATGTGTGGACAATGCTTGCCAGACACAGCAAGCCCAGACTCTTTTCATTTTGGAACAAGATAGTCTGTAAGGCAGACTTCTGAATCCTGTAACCTGGAGTCACAGAGATGGATGATGGTTTTACCCATCCTGGAAAGGATACCCATTTGTTTCAGTGAGCATTTCAGTGTTTGCCATTGAAAGGGGGGGTGGAAAGATAAGCAGAAAGTAAATGATCAAACTAATGATTGCAACATTCTCTTTTACACCCCTGTTAAAAGAGTTGCTGCTTTGCTTTCTGCTTTAAAACCTACTTGTAGAAGTTTTCTGTACCAAATCAGACTCCAAGATTATACTGGAGTCCCCAACATGCACCCTTGTTTAATGAAGAGCCTAGTGACAAGTGGGAGACCCTATCTGGTGGTGGCCCCAGCCCATAGTTGTGTGTGCTCACTAGACAGAATCACCTTTTGTTCCTTTGTGCAAGATGAAAAAAAAATTTCCCCTTTCCTAGCCAAAACAATTTTTTTCTAAAATGCTTTTCTGTGTTTGTATTGCTGTTAGCTTTGATGTTGTTTTTGCTGCCGTGGTCTTCTTAATGTCATGTTCTTATTTTTCATTTAATTTTTAAAATACCTGTCACTCTACGCAACAAAAAAAATGCAAACTTGCATGGTTGAAATTTGTTTCAGGAGGCTGTATTAGTTTACTAGGGAGAATATTTATAGAAACCGTTCTTGTCCTGGCAACCTCCTGTGTTGTGGGACTTTTTCTTTTCTTGAATGAAGGCGAATATATGTGTCCCAGGATAATGTTGCAGGATCCAATCTGGGTCAGTCACCGGGACCAGAGGTTTTGTCTTCCAAGCTTTCCAATTCGTGCTGGAGCCCATCCTCAGGGGATTTTTACTTTATTTGTCAAGCAAGTATTAGGTAAGAGGTATAAGTATAAACATGATTATGAATACTTGAAATAGATTCGAATAAAAAGGGAACATTAGGATAGGGACAGTAGGCATGTCATTGTGCTTATGCACACCCCTTACAGACCTCTTAGGAAAGGGGTGAGGTCAATAGTAGACAGTCTAAGGTTAAAGTTTTTGGGGTTTGGGGAAGAAACCACAGAGTCAGATAGAGTATTCCAGACATTGACCACTCTGTTGCTGAAGCCGTATTTCCTGCAATCAAGTTTGATGCGGTTTACCTTGAGTTTGTATCTATTGTGTGTGCTCATGTATTGTTGTGGTTGAAGCTGAAGTAGTCATTGATGGGTAGGACATTGCAATAGATAATTTTATGTACTACACTTAGGTCGGACCAAAGTCAGAGTCCTTCTAGATTGCCTAGGCCTAAAATTTCAAGTCTGGTGGCATAAGGTATTCTGTTGAGAGTAGAGGGGTGGAGGACTTCTCTCTAGCAGAATGTGTGCTGTTCTCTGTGTGTTATTTATAGTGACTGTTGTAAGTGGCTTTTGATATGTTGATTGGGGTGTATTGATGGCTGGCTTTTAAGTCATTGGCTATTGTTTGTTTGTGCTGCCCAGCCCTCGCCTTCTAAAAACTTGATAGGTTGTAAATCAGCACTCCTGTTGGCTGACGTGGGGTCTGTTTCCCAACCTTTTTTTTTCTTTCTCATTCCATAAAGGCCCCTGGAATCTTCTTTGTTTCAAGGAAGATAGCAGAGCAGAGATGGTGGAACACAGTGGTGGGATTCAAAGTTTTTTACCATTGGTTCTGTGGGCATGGCTTGGTGGGCATGGGAGGGGAAGGATAACTGTAAAATCTCCATTCCCACCCCACTCCTGGGGGAAGGTTACTGCAAAATCCCCATTCCCTCCCCACCCCACTAATCTGCTTTCCAGCTCCATTCTCCTGTGCAGGGCAACCAAAGAAGAGCCAGCCAATCAGCTGGGACGTGGGAGGCAGAGAATAGATGGGGGTGGGACCAGTCAGAGGTGATGTTTGCTGGTTCGCCGAACTACTCAAAATTTCCGCTACCAGTTCTCCAGAACTGGTCAGAACTTGCTGAATACCATATCTGCTGGAACAGCTTAAGTGTGGAAGATTTCCACCCCTGTTATAATCTGAGGGGACTCCCAAAGTAGATCTTTTCCTTTTCCTGTGGAACCAGTGGGAGTAAGCAAACTTTCTACCCTAGCAACCTCCCAATTCTACTTTACAGGATCACTGCTAGAGAAATGCAAGTTAAAAATACATTCCCAAACCTGGATTAGTTGCAGTACTTGAGTCAAAATGTCTTGAACAGTCACTCATTGCAAGCAGAGTAGGAGGTGTGGTTTTAAGAAAGGCACATGACATTTTAGGGAGCACCATGAGAGGTTTCAAACAACAATGGGCATCACCAGGGATCAAAAGCCAAATTCTGTGAAGAAAGATGGAAGGACTTGGGACTCTATTATGGAAAGGAATATCCATCTAGTTCAGTTCCAAGCTGGAAGAAAGACATTGGAAACACGGAGGCTGATTGGAAAGAAGGTTTAATGATAAAGCAGAACCACATGGGTTTGCTGTTCTGGGCAGCTGACAAAATGGAGATGAGAGTGGGTGGGTGGGTGGGTGGGGGTTATACCTTCTTTGGCCTTTGCACTTGAGCTTCCTGTTCCTGTGCAAGAACGTGTGTTCTATTAGCTGTTGTCAGAATCCTATGGGGTCATGTAGGAGTTATATAGAGGTTATAGCTGGCTATATAGGCAAAAGAGGAAATGCAAGTCCTAGGTGTTTGTCTGAGCTAAGTTTGGTTGAAGTTTGGACTGCTCTGGGGGTGGTGCAATGAAGGGGCTTTGGACTGCTCTGGGCTGCTTCTAATCCTACCTGTCTGCCTTTTTTCCAGAATATCCTGTCTTCAATGGATTTTCAGATCTGCATTTCTAAAAGGTGACCTCCTCAGTTTCTGCTTGGGGGCATGGAGACTGGGGCTGGTTTCTGAATCAGCCAGCCCAATCTTTCTTAATGGGCACAAAATATCTGCTGGGGGCTATTAAGAAAGACTGAGTCTGCTTCCTGTCTCTAAAAAAGCATGTTTCTCCATTTCTCATTTAGGGAAATGTAATATTCTGCCTTTTTTAATATTCCTCAAAATACTTCATTCTTCTGGGGGGCGGGAGTGGCCTCCCACAATATAATATTGAGAAAAACAACAAGAAAGATAATATAACATTGATCTTCAAACTTCTAAAGGTGTCTCTCCAAGAAGCTCAAGGCCTCTTTCTTTTGAGAGTGAATCCTACTGATGCAAAGTGAGGTTGAGTTTCCCTTCTTAAGCCTTCAAGCAGAGCCGGGTGTTGGAAGAAAAATCTGGCCTGATTCCAAGCCAGGAGAGAAAGATGCTGGAAATAAAATGGAGGCTGATTGTAAAGAAGGACTCTGTTTATTGATGAGCAGAACCAACAGCAGCATGTAGTTCTGGGACAGCTGACAAATTGGCTTGATGGTTCTGAGATGCTGCAGGAGGTTATACAAAGTAGTAAAAGCCTGGTGTCTTTGGCTATTCTAATGGTGGTGGGTTAATCCTATTATGTTCCAAAGATCATGTCCTGTTCTTAGAATTTGGATGGAAATGTTTGTAAATTTTAATCCCATCACTGCAGATGAAGTTGTTTTAGGCTGGCCTGGATTTCTTAATGGGCACAAAATATCCATCTAAAGACTTCAGGCCTCTGCTGGAAGCTGTTTTACTATGCAGCGAGACTGGGGTTGCCTTTAAGAATCTGTTTTCTCCATTTCTCCTTTGGGAAGTGTAATATTCTACCTCATTAATATCCCCCAAAATATTTCATTCTCTAGGGAGGGGAAGGCTTCCTATAGTGGGCAGCCAAACCTTGGATATGCTTTCCTTTGGATTTCTCTTCTGGGCAAGACTTTCTTTCCTGCTATTTAATTGAAAAGGTAAGCAAGTGTGTGTTTGTTTTTTCTTTGCAGAATTGCAGGCAAATGTACCACTGGGCCAAGGTTTTTAGGGGTGGATCCTGTGGAAGTGACACGAAGGGCACCATGTACAGAGTTATTGATTTGTTTGCCAACTTCTGGGACTTTGTTTAGCTGCAGTATCTCTGCCTCTTTTCACTCCCAAAAGAAAACATATGCACACATCTTTGTCCCATGCCTTATTGGCTGATCTCGGAAGTTTGGTGAACCCACACTAGAAACCTCATCCCGAGTTGAATTTCTGCTTCTTATTCCACTTTTTTTGCTTGTTAATATTGGCTTGGGACATCTCCACTTTTGAGAGACCTGAATCGGGATGAATGTGATTTTTCTACTCTGGTTCCCTGCTCTGCTCTTCGGCAGCACTGGTAGGTATTTGCATGACTTTAGAAACGTACAATTTGAATCTCAAGCTGGAAGATGCAAAAACTCTTGTAGGAGCATATTCACTGAGCGCGTTGCTTTGAGAAGGCCTCCTGTCTTCTAATAGCATCAGGGAATGGATGGAAAGATAGAAATGGAAGGGGATTCAGTCAATAAAATGGCCGGTTGATGGGACTTAAAATGCTTATAGGCAGGAACCTGAAAAACTCACCATGCAGAAATGGATGTGATTAGCTGGTGTGCCTAGTTCTCCAGAGCACACACCGAGAGATATTCCAGGAAAACTCATCCATATTCAGATGTGGTTTTTTTTCCTGAATTCATCTATACATGATAGGGGGAAGAGGATTTAGGTAGTCTGCTCTTCACCCACCTGATTTTTCTAGGTCAGGGGTATCAAGCTCACATCGTCATGGCGTCATCACATAATGTATCGCAACTTTTTCTCCCCCTTCGTTAAAGCGGGGATGGGCATGGCCAGTGCATGATGCATCAGGCCCATGGGCCGGGAGTTTGACAGCCTTGTTCTAAGTAGATTCAGAACATCTCTGGACTTACTGTTCTCCAGTCCTGTTCAAGATGTTCCTTCCCTGGGACACCCCATTCCACGGCCTGCATTTCCCATAGAATGAAGTAGAGCCTGGTCCATCTGCACTTGCCCCGTGCAATGCCTGAATTTCTCCAAAGAGGCTTGCTCCTGTTAAGCAGTTGGAAGCCTTAGCTTTTCTTGACCTGCTGCCCAGCCAAATCATTTGACTCGGGTTAATGATGATTTGAGTTGTGAAATTTCTTCAGTTTTTGAATAGGTAGGTAGGTGGGTAGGTAGGTAGAAAGATAGGTAAGTAGGTAGGTAGGTAAATAGATAGGTAAATAGATAGGTAGGTATAATTCTTTATTGGCCAAGTGTGATTGGACACACAAAGAATTTGTCTTGGTGCATACTGTATGCTCTCAGAGTACATAAAAGAAAAGATACATACATCAAGAGTCAAGAAAGATAATGTATAATACTTAATAATAGTTCTAGGGTACAATAAGCAATCAAATCACACTAGGAAACAGTCAATAAAAATTGTTGGGATACAAGCAACAAGGTTACAGTCATACAGTCATAAGTGAGAGGAGATGGGGAAAGGAAGGATGGGAGGATTAATAGTAACAGTAGTGCAGACTTTGTAAATAGTTGAACAGTGTTGAGGGAATTATTTGTTTAGCAGAGTGATGGCGTTCGGGGAAAAAACTGTCCTTGTGTCTAGTTGTTCTGGTGTGCCGTGCTCTATAGCATCGTTTTGAGGGTAGGAGTTGAAACAGTTTATGTCCGGGATGTGAGGGGGTCTGTAAATATTTTCATAGCCCTCTTTTGAGGGTTGAGAATGAGGATTAAATACAAAAATGGCAGCTCCTTTCTGATTTTTGTTGACTGCAGGAAAAGGCCAGGTACAACAGACAGCTTAAGGTTTTCCCCATTTCCCAACTACTTGTTTACTAAAATTGATTTCTGCTCTTGGTGCCTTTTAAAAGATTCATCAACTGTTTTTAAAGGGGCTCTAGAGCAGAAATCGGTTATCTTCATTGTAATTAAAAAAATAATCTTTGCAAAGATGAAATTGAATTTCCCAAAGAAATGTATAGAAGATAGAGATTTAATCTTCCCTACGTGCACAGTGGTCTTAATTGTGATTGATTTCCAACTGCTTACAGTGCTGTTAAAAAGTTCAGTAAAACAGCTGCACCTGATATATTTTACTCACTGTCTACTTTTTGCCTGAACAATTTGCGTTTTCCAGTAATACTTTGCCCTTGTTCCTTCTTGAAAATATTAAAATTGTCATTGGATTTGGTTAGCTGTTATATTATTTATTTATTTGTTTGTTTGGATTTCTATGCTGCCCTATCTCCCGAAGGACTCAGGGCGGCTCCAACAATAAAAATACACAATACAAATTTTTTTTTTAAAAAGTATTAAATAACGAACCCAAAAAAATGTCTAAAACCCCAACGAAACGACAGATAAAAACCCATAAAAAACCCACCCCTCATTCCAGGCCGGCCTGTTGGAAAAACCACATCTTCAGGTCACGACGGAAGGAACGAAGGTCAGGGGCCAACCACAGGTCCAGGGGTAACTGGTTCCACAGGGTGGGCGCTCCCACCAAGAAGGCCCTACCCCTGGGGGTCGCCAGCCAACACTGTCTAGCCGCCGGCACCCCAAGGAGGCCCAGTCTGTGGGAGCACACAGGGTGATGGGCAGGCATTGCTGACAGGAGATGTTCTCGCAAATATATACATTTTATATACATTTTCTAATTTAGTGTTTTTATTTAATTTAGGGGCACAAAATTGTGTCTAATTCTGCAGTAGGAAAATGTTGCTGTACAATCAAACCTTTCCCTCTCTATTTGTGGCAAATCTCTGTCTACTTGAAAAACATCTAAATAGGGTCATGGCCATCCATTGGATATATAAAGCATTGATGGGAAGTAGAAATGGTCTCAAATCTGCTTGGGTGGGGGGATTGTACTAGATGGCCTACAAGGTCCTTTCCAATTCTTTTAATCTGTAATCTAATCAGGAAGCGAAATGGATTTCTCGCAAAATGCATCTGCTTATGGGAAAGTCCCCTGCTTGCAAGACAATTCTTGCTTCTTATTCAAACAAAACCACTTCATGCCTTTGTTTGCTGATTCTGTGTTCCTTTAATGCTCCCCTCTTCTCTGTCAGCCCAAGGTATCGTATGTAGAGTCTGTGACTCTGGAAATGGCAAAGATTGTTATGAGAAAGAAGAGACCTGTAAGACTTACTCTGGACAATGTTACTCATATGCAAGTTATATCGGTAAGATCAAAGTGTGAAAAACACGCAATAAGGGAAAGAAAGCCAGCCAAATATGGGGATCTGAATAGAGTTTAGTGCAGGCGAGAATCTTGGATGGTGGTTTTGATATTTTAAGAATGGTTCTGTTCAGGTTTGTCTAGGCTGACAGATGGTTTCCCAAATGGAGAAGGTGAAGACCATTTGATTCCACACATCACAAAGTAGTTGCTATTCTTTGCTTCCTCCTGTTCAAGGTTGCTTAAATTCATCTTATCCAACTTACAGACCTGTGGTCGCTTCTTCTAGGTGGCATACCAGAGATGCAATTTGTTCCATTACTATCTTGACACAAATGGGCCAAAAATTTCAGCAACCGGTTGATGGGTGGGCATGGCCATGGTGGGTGTGGCCTAGTTGGCCTCCTGCACCATGACAGGGGGGGCTTTTTCACCCTCCCCAGGCTCAGAAGGCTTTCCCTCGAGCCTCCAGGAGGGCGAAAACAGCCTCCCTGGGCTCCAGAGGCTCTGTGGATGCCAGAAATGGGCCCATTTCCAGCCTTCTGGAACTTCTGGAAGGCCCATTTTTTGCCCTTCCTGGGCTCCATAGGCTTTCCTTGAGCCTTCAGGAGGCCTGTTCCCCCCCGAGCTCTGGAGGCTCTCTGGAGGCTGGAAACGGGCCCATTTGTGTCCTTCCGGAGCCTGCAAAAGGCCTGTTTTTTGCCCTCCCCGAGCCTCCATGCAGGCCCTGCACTTACCTGGGATCCAAAATGGGCTGTGTGGAGACTCCTGGGAGGGGCAGGAGGGCAGGACCAGCCAGTCATTGCAACTACCAGTTCAGTGAACCAGATGTAAAATTAACATCCGGTTCGTCTGAACTGGTGCGAACTGGTAGCAGCCCAGCCCTAAAATGGGCCCTTCCTTGTTGAAAGCAGAGGTCAAACATGATGCAGATCTGGTCTAAAGCAGAAGTCAGCAGACTGATCCCTTCTTAATCAGCAGCCAATGTGGACAAGTGGCCAAAGGTTATGAGAGCTGTTCTCCAAAAGATCTGGAGATTGCTGACCCCTTGGACAGATAAGAGATGGGCATTATTGTTACTGTAGCTGGTGGGATGCATGGGGCAAATGTTAAAATTACCTAGATTTTAGAGAATGTTCCTTGCTGACCCACTGAAAGCATTTTTAAAAGAAAACAAAGATGGGGATTGAAATCTGAGCAGCAATATGCAGCCATTGAACTCCCATGGTAAGAACCACCAATAGTCTTGAGGGCTCTAAAATGGGAATTGGGGGCTGGTTGTTTATTTACTGGTGTAGACTAAACACTCTCACAGACAGCATTTTATGCCTTTTCTTTTATTTATTTATTTATTTATTTATTTATTTATTTATTTATTTATTAATGGGACTTATATGCCGCCCCATCTCCGAAGACTCGGGGCGGCTTACAAATAAAACAACAGCAACAATAAATAATTTAAAAGCAGATTAAACTAAATAAGCCCCATTACAATTACAAATACACCCATAAAAATATCCCTTAAAACTATCCCATAAAAACCATCCCGTCCCAGAAAATCACAACCTGGATTGGTTAAACAACCAGGTCTTCAAGTCATGGCGGAAGGTGCGGAGGTCAGGGGCCAGACGGAGCTCCAGGGGAAGTTGGTTCCAGAGGTCTGGGGCCGCTATAGAATAGGCTCGTCATTGGGGGACCGCCAGCCGGCATTGGCCAGCCGATGGGACCCCAGGGAGTCCTTGCCTATGCGCTCACACAGGGCGGTTGGCATTTTTCCTTTCATGTTGAGAGGGTACCATTTTTTTTAAATTGTGAGATCCTGTTTTTATTTTGTATAACTCAAGACAGTGTACACCCAAGTGGGATGGGCTGAGACAGAGTAATTGTCTCAAAGACACCAGCCAGCTTCCATGATCAAGGAAGAACTAGAACTCACATTCTCCTGGTTTCTGGTTCTTCACCTTCAAGCTGGTTCTCACATTGAGCTGCACTTAGAACCACTTCATCGTGTGCACATCTTCACATGTGTATTATTAAATTTCAATCCCACATTTGTTTTGCACAACTCAAGAGGGTGTGCGTAATGATGTTCCTACCTTCCACTTTCTCCACAACAACCACCCAATGGTGACCTAAGAGGTGGGCAGATCATCTCGTCATCCAACCAACCTTTGTGTCCAAAGAAGAACTGCCATTGAGGGTCTCCTAGCTCCTAGTCCCACCACCTTCACCCAACAGGCTTCATCTTCTATCTGTCTTCCCTGATACCCTCCTGCTACATGGAAAGGGCAGTACCTCCCACAGAGAAAAGCACAGCCAACAGCCCTTGTTGTTTGTTCTAAAGCAGGTTCATTGGAGAGCTTGGAAACTTTTCAAGGCAGTGTCCTCACTTGGCAAGAGTTACTCAGCCAAAGAGATTGCAGGGACAGTAATAAGTAACAGAGAGGCACGAGGGGATTTCATTGTGTGCAAATCTTCAAAACACTCTCCCATGGTGTTATGTACATTTATATTTTAATGGTTATTTAAGGTGTGTTTTTACTGTTTTGTCCCACTCAGCTATATAAATTTGATTGATCAATCAATAAAATAACTGATGTACCCAGATAAAGATTCTGGAATCACCCCCAGGTATCACTTACAATGTCCTGAAGATGCTTCATCAATTGTTTTTAAGAGATGTGTCCTCACAACATCACTTCCATCTCATGTGCAGCCAGTTCCAGATGCAGCCTGTCTAGTCATCTTTAATTGTTTCACAGTGTTTTTTGCTCTTCTTTCAGTGTAAAATCTTGCTGTCCGATTTATAAAGATTTAGTGAGGTTGAATTGCCAAGCTACAATTAGCTGTTTAAGTCTGCTTAAATCAGTAACCCTAATTTCTATGTAGATGCTGGGCATTACCTTCAGTATGAGAAGTTGATTTTCTGCCTTGTGCAGATCCACCTGCTTATTTAATGCTTAACACACAAACACACAAACACACACTTTCCTTTGTCATCTGTCTGTCTGTCTGTCTGTCTGTCTGTCTGTCTGTCTGTCTATGGCTGGGAAGATGAGAGATAGAATGGAAAAGGGTGCAAACTGGAATAGGAAGGAGCTTAAATGCACATTGACAGAACTCCCAATTTACATTACCTGAAGCTCATCTTATGTCCTACTAACATACCAACAATGAGTTTTGTATTATAACTGATTTCCTGGAAAACTGATGTGGAACATATGGTACATGAGACATTTGTATACAATGCCAGCTTCAAGAAGAAGGCAGTTGCTTCCATAGGAATCCTGCTGGGGGACTTCATCAAGATATTGCTCATATCCCCATCATTATATCTACAGCTAACTACCCTGTTTCTCCGAAAATATGACCTACCCTGAAAGTAAGTCTTAATTTGATTTTACATGTGTACTCAATATAAGCCCTACCCTCAAAATAAGCCCTAATTAAGATCCTTCCCACTCCAGAGTGCACAAGTAAAAATTAAGCTAGGATGGGGATGAGAGTGGAGCTGGCCCACTACTTACCTTTGGACAGTTGTAGCCAGGCCTTGCACACCCTGACACCTGCCTTGCTGGCCCATTTCTTCTGCAGCCAGCATGGCTGGCAAGGCTTTCCTGAAGGCTTCTGTAGCTGATAACGAAGCTCCGGATTGATCCAGAGCTCTATTATTGGCTGCAGAGGCCTTCAGGAAAGCCTGGCTGGTTGTAGAAGAAGAAGTTCCTGAAGGCCTCTGACAGCGAAAAGGAGGGCAAGGGGTGACGCGTGCAAGTGAGGTTAGTCAAGGGATGACATCTCCCCAAAATAAGGCTTGGTGCTTTTTTGGGTGGCAAAAAAATATATAAGACAGGGTCTTATTTTCAAGAAAACATGGTAGATCACTCTACTCCATCACTTATACCAAGCTTCCAAACCAGTTGTTAATGATATTGGATTAGCCATGCCCATTGGCTCCAAGCAGCACAGCCAGTGCAGAGTGCAGTTGATCAGTTACATCACGTAGACAGCAAGTTCCTTATTTCCTTGCCACATATTGTTTTTTTAAAGGTTCCCATTTCATATTCTTATCTTTCTCCTTGCAGATGGTAACCTCTACTTCCTAAGGTATACTTGTATCTATAGCCATTTTGGAGATTGGTTTTGCAACAGAACAATGAAGGCCGATCCATATGTTCGTGTTTCAAGTTGTTGCACCACTGACAAATGTAATGGAGAAGTACCACCTTTTCCTCAGATTTGGAATTAGAGAAAGCTGGTAAGTATTGTGGGTGATGTTCTCTGTGATTCCCCAGAAATATCTTTTTTTCATCTGAAGAACTTGCCAAGAGCATCTAATATCTACAGCAGGGGTCTTCAAACTTGACAGCTTTAAGACTTGTGGACTTCAAATCCCAGAATTCCTCCTCCAGTCATGTTAGCTCAGGAATTCTGGGAATTGAAGTCCACAAGTCTTAAACTTGCCAAGTTTGAAGACCCTTGATCCTCAGCATTATTCTCTAATCCATATCTTGTTTCTCTTTTAATCCAGGGATTAGCAATGTGGGTTCTTTCCAGATTTTACTGAATGCCACTTCCAAACATCCTGAGCAAACATGGCCAATGGCAAGGAATATGGTGACTTGCCGTCCACAACTCACCCTTGAATTGCTCACCCTTCCTGAAGAAACCTGCACGGAATTGCAGCCTACCTGTTGTATAATACATATTTAAAAGAAATTCCACAGTGGTTCATTGTACATAATGATTTCTCTGCTTAGTTCATGTTGGTGATTTGGTGCAGTGATAAAAAATTTGGAAATGGAACCTTCTCTGCATTGTTACTATTCTTCTTGTAACTTACATGCTCAGAACACATCTACAAAATAAATTTGATGAATATTTGATTTGATTTGATTTGATTTATTGGACTTGTATGCTGCCCCATCTCCGAAGCAGAGGCTCACAACTAAAAACATACATTCATAATAAATAAATAGTTAAAAAAGAATTAAACCAACCAAGCCCAATATCAATATTAAAATTAAATAAAAAGACCCCCCCCTCCCGAGAAGGTTATCACAGCCCAGCTTGGTCAAATAACCAGCAGGGTGGGGTCCAGAGCAGGGGGCCAGAAGGGCAGGGGAAGCTGGTTCCACAGGGCGGAGGGGACGCAGTGGCTCAGTGGCTAAGATGCTGAGCTTGTCGATCAGAAAGGTTGGAGCATCGGCAGGAGTTTTCATTGTCTGTTGTTCTGGGTGTGGCTCGAATAAGGAACCCTAGCACAAATATATCGCATAATGAAAACATGAGGTCCTAATGAGTTTCTGTGAGCGCCCGTTACTTGCCCCAGCTTCTGCCAACCTAGAAGTTCGAAAGCATGTAAAAAAATGCAAGTAGAAAAATAGGGACCACTTTGGTGGGAAACAGTGGTGGGATTCAAAAATTTTTACTACTGATTCTGTGGGCATAGCTTGGTGGGTGTGGCTTGGTGGGCAAGGCAGAGGAAGGTCACTGCAAAATCCCACTCCCTCCCCACCCCACTAACCTGCTTTCCAGCGCCGTTCTCCTGTGCAGAGCAACAAAAGAAGACCCAGCTGATCAGCTGGGACTTGGGAGGCAGAGAATAGATGGGGGCGGGGCCAGTCAGAGGTGGGATTTTCCGGTTCTCCAAACCACTCAAAGTTTCCACTACCAGTTCTCCAGAAACGGTCAGAACCTGCTGAATACCATCTCTGCTGGGAAGGTAACAGCATTCCATGCACCTTCAGCATTCAGTCATGCCAGTCACATGACCACAGAGATGTCTTCAGACAGCGCCGGCTCTTTGGCTTTGTAACAGAGATGAGCACCAGCCCCTAGAGCCAGAAACTATTAGTACATATGTGCGAGGGGAACCTTTACCCTTACCTATATTAATTTATTTGATTCTTTTTATTAGTTTTATTGTTTTAAATGTGTTTTTATAATCTGTAAGCCACCTTGAGTCACCACTAGAGCATACAAAACATTTGCTAGACCAATACTTGAATACAGCTCACCAGTCTGGAAACCACATTACATATCTGATATTAACACAGTAGAGAAAGTCCAGAAATATTTCACAAGTAGAGTTCTCCACTCCTCTACTCATTCCAGAATACCTTATGCCACCAGACTTGAAATTCTAGACCTAGAAAACCTAGAACTATGCCATCTTCAGTCCAATCTAAGTATAGTATATAAAATCATACATTGCAATGTCCTACCTGTCAATGAATACTTCAGCTTCGACCATAACAATACAAGAGCACACAACAGATACAAACTCAAGGTAAACCGCACCAAACTTGATTACAGGAAATACGACTTCAGCAACAGAGTGGTCAATGTCTGGAATACTCTATCTGACTCTGTGGTTTCTTCCCCAAACCCCCAAAACTTTAACCTTAGACTGTCTACTATTGACCTCACCCCTTTCCTAAGAGGTCTGTAGGGGGCGTGCATAAGCGCACCAAAGTGCCTGCCGTCCCCGTCCTATTGTTTCTTTTATTTTCTTATATGTATCCATGTATTTATAACTATGTTTATACTTATACCCATTCTCTTGTAAGCAATTGACTAATCAAATAAATAAATAAAATAAAATAAATAAATAAATATACGAATAGGCCGCAATATAAATAAATTAAATAAATAAATAAAAATGATCTGGAGCTGGGGGATATTACCATCAGCTCTTTAGCCTGGACACATCACTCCTTGTTAAGATAGAGCTCTTTGGTAGCAATTCCCTGGCACAGAGAGGAAAAATGTATTTGAAGAGTTAATTCCAGGAGCTTGATGGACATGACCAAGTTTCAAAGGGAACTTGGGGTTGTCCCTGAGATTTTATTTATTTATTTTATTTATTTATTAATTCGACTTGTATGCCGCCCCCTCTCCAAAAGGACTTGGGGTGGCTCACAGGTAAAAACGATACAATAAATTAAGTTAACTAAAATAGAATTAAATTGCAGCAAGCCAAATTAAACTAAAAATCCCATAATACATATAAAACCCATTCCCGAGAGTCAGCACAGCACAGCCTGTTCAAACAGCCAAGTTTTTAGGTAGCGATGGAAGGTGCAGAGATCAGGGGCCAGGCGGAGCCCCAGAGGTAGTTGGTTCCAGAGAGCGGGAGCTGCTACAGTGTAGACCCTTCCCCGGGATACCGCCAACTGACACTGAGTCGCAGACAGCACCCGAGAAGTCCTGCCTGTGCGTTCGTACAGGGCGGTTGGTATTCGATGCTGGCAGTAGGCGCTCCGTAAATAACCCAGACCCATGTCTCGTGGGACTTTGAATGTTAATACTAAGACCTTGAATCTCATCCGGAGGGCAACCGGTAGCCAATGCAGCTTGCGCAGGAGGGGTGTAACATGGGAGTACCGGGACACTCCCATCACAACCCACGCAGCCGCATTCTTCACCAGCTGAAGCCTCCGGATGGTATGCAAGGGCAGTCCTAAACAGAGAGCATTGCAGTAGTCGAGCCGTTGATCCATCTTTCGATTAAAGCCTATTTGTATTGGGGCCGGGTTAATCTGGGATAACCCACTCCAGAGAGAATCTGCTCACCCAAAGTATTTCCAAAGAGGCTTTGTGAATATTGTTGATTGATTAAGTGCCATCAGGTCCACATTGACTCTCAGTAACCACATAGGTAGACATTCTCCATGATCCTCTGCCCCTTACTTGGTCTTTCAGTTCTTCCAAGGCTTCCTCCAACACCATTGTAAAGGAGTCCATCCACTTGTTGCTAGCCATCGTCTTCTTCTCTTCCTTTTCCGCAGTTCCAGCATTAGAGCCAGGCCTTACAATCATTACAGATCATTACAGATTAACAGAGTTGGAAGGGACCTTGTGGGTCATCTAATCCAACCCCCTGCCCAAGCAGGAGAACCTACACCTGTGATGGCGAACCTATGGCATACATGCCACAGGTAGCATGCAGAGCCCTCTCTGCGGGCACGCAAGCTGTTGCCCCAGCTCAGCTCCACCACATATGTGCATGCACATCCCGCCAGCCAGCTGATTTTCAGGTCTCTGCCACACATGCAAGGGGGCGGGGTGCATGCAAGAGATGCCTGCGCATGCACAGGGAGTAGGGAAGCACAGGGGGGTTACGCGTGCGTGCACGGAGGGAGTGAGGAATCACGTGCACATGCACAGGGGGCAGGGTGAGTGGGAGGGGGTTGCGCATGCATTGCATTATGGATGCAGGAACACACGTGCACTGTCACGCATGCATGTGCGCTCTTTTGGCACGCAATGACAAAAAGATTAGCCATCACTGCCCTACACCATTTCTTACAGATATGCAGCCCAGCCTCTTCTTGAAAGCTTCCAGTGATGAAGCTCCCACAACTTCTGAAGGCGAAGGTGTTCCGCTGGTTGATTGTTCTCACTGTCAGAAAATTCCTCCTTATTTCCAGGTTGAATCTCTCCTTGTTCAGTTTCCATCTATTATTCCTTGTCTGGCCTTCAGGTGCTTTGGAAAATAGCTTGACCCCTTCCTCCCTGTGGCAGCCCCTCAAATATTGGAACTCTGCTTTCATGTCTCCCCTGAGACTGCTGAGTCTGTTCTGTTCAAAATACAACCACAACACCAGCCTTTCTGTATAACAAATGAATATTCATCTTTTTTTAACAAACTTTATTAATCTTTTACTTCTTTTAAAAGCAAAACAAAAAATTAATCATAACGTTAACAGTTCTGTGACATCTGTCTTATACATTTTTATCTTTTGTGTGTATTTACAAATATATACAATATTATGTGATTATACACATTTATCAATAAATTGCTTGTCTTAAATTCTTTTATTATCTATCTGTCTTGATTCTATCCAATTGTACCACATATCCCAAATTTTATAGTGTTCAGATTCATCTTTCTCTTTTAACATTAGGGTCAATTTGTCCATTTAAGCACAGGTCATAATTTTTTGAGTGATCAATTTCTCAGGGGGTATCCATTTATCTTAAAGTGATTTTGTCTTTGAATCATGTACAGAAAGCAAACAGCAAACAGTGTTGGGACAATGTTGGTCTCCAGAGGGTGCTATTCCATGAATCAGAGCTTACAGAAAAAAGATCCATTATCTCTTCAAGCTAAACTTTGCTGCGTTAGACTGAGCTTCTCAGCAGCTAAGAACCATCACACAGAAAAATCCTTGGAGGAGAGGCAGAAATGGGAGAATGGACTCCCTAGGGATGAAGCAAAATAACAGAGAATGTCTGGAGAATGCAAGCATCGATCCTGCTACCTCTTGCATGCTAAGCAAGCGCTCTACCATTTGAGCTAATTCCCCAGCTGCCTGTCTGAAAGTATTCTTGCACAATTTCCAAGAAAGAAACCAAGATAATACAAAGAAACTGAGAGGACAAAGTTGGTGTTCCATGCTGAGAGTGCAGTCCAACCTACCTACCTCAAAGGAAGCCCCTTGAATCAATACATCTGGAGCTTCAGAGGCATACCTGGATTACCACTAAGAGACACCACTCCACCTTTGGTGGCTCTGGCAAAGTGGGATGTGGGGATCCAGTCACTAAGGGATAAACATTAAACCGTGGTCAAGAAAGGGTTAGATGACACATTTCCAAGGTAACATACAAAGCAAAGGAGCTTCACCAGGAACCCATCAAATATGGTCAGAATCCTGCTCAGATCCTGCTTCCAGCTACAGAAAAGAAAACTCTTCCTCAGTACCCAGATGAAATTTAGCTGAAATGAGCCAAGTCCTCCACAGTGCATGGTGATATAAGAACTATTATTTTATTTTAAAAAAGAAAAGATGGAGGCACTTCAACAATTGATTATATCCCATTGATATTTCTTTCCAATATTTTAAATACTATATATAACTTTTGTTGTTTTCAGCCATGCAACTTGGGGATCATTGGATATTGACCAAACTGGTATTTTTCTCAATGTAACTCACACAGCACAGCACAACACAGCACAGCATTTGTTCCTTAGAATCTTGACAGTAGCAACCAAGTTTGTGGACCTTGGATTGGTTTGTCTGGAAATGTGGCAATAGATGATAGAGGTGTTGGAGATGACTAGACATAATAGAAATTATAATTTGGAAGGCTGGCAAGGCTAATATATTGGCCAACAAGGGACTGCCTCTTCCTCCTACTGCTATTTCTATTTAACCTCTTGCATGGAAGTGCCAATCCCAGTGCCAATCAGTTCTTTGAATCTCCTGCAACAAGGGCTGTGCTGCCCTACTCCCACACACACACATACATAAAAGTATGGCAAGAGAACCACAGGTGTTTGTTCAACCCCCCCCCCCAAAAAAAAACAGGTCCTCAGAAAGCACCCCTGTTGCAAAGGTCCAGATTTTGAGCTCAGCATGGGAAGAGTCACTGGGTAACCAAGTCCAATGGGCACACATGAAGTCCAGGAAAACAGTCCACGAGTCGAACGGGTCAGGATACAAAGCATGAGCACACAAGGCACAGGACTGGGTGCAAGTCCTCATGGTGGGATTAAGTATGCGATGCCGCTGCAGCCCTTCATGAGAGGCTAGGTTGCCTCCTCCTAGGTCAGGAGTCAGCAACCTTAAACACTCAAAGAGCCATTTGGACCCATTTCCCATAGAAAACAAAACACCAGAAGCCACGTGACCATTCCCATGCCTGACTACTTCCTGAGCGGCCATAAAACTATGATATGTAGCTGAATTAAAGATTCTGTTTTCTTCTGAAACTTTTCCTTTCTTGGATTTATCCATGGTTAGCCTATTGGGGGTCAAAAAGCTCAATAAATCATGTGCTGGCAGGTTTTGCACATTGGCAGTTGTGATGAATATTTTGAGAGACAGGGAGGGAGAGCAGAGGGAGGAAAGAGCCACATGTGGCTCCAGAGCCATGGGTTGCTGACCCCTGTCCTAGGTGATTGGCATTGTGCCCCGTCTCCTCTCTGCTCTATGCATTCTTGGATCAGGAGGAGGTGTGCACTCCACCTCCTCCTCATTGCTAGTGGGCAGCAGCTGCCCCCTGTCCTCACCCAGAGCCTCCGGACCAACTGGCAGCTGCAGCCCACCTCCCTCAGCCTGTCCCTGGTCTGATTGACTCAGCTGAGACTCCTCCGCAGCCTAGTACTCTTCAAACCCCAATCCTTACCAACAACTTGGCTACACACTTTCCTCTGCCAACTCATTCCTCCTCCTCCTCCTCTGAACTCACGTCCGGAGAGGGATCCAGGAGTGAATCCATGACACATAACTAGATACAAAGGAAGACCAGAATAGAATTGACTCTGCAGAGAGAAAAAGAGGCAGCAGAGGGCTGTTGTAGAGAAAAAATGTTGTGGAATTGCCTGCTAGGCTGAAAGGAGGCCTCAAGTGAGTCCCTAGTTTGGAATTGTTGTACAGCTACAACTAGCCCCAAAGCCCATCCACAAAGCCTTATCTCACTGTAACCAAGGCAAGGGAAGCACTCTGCTGAGATTCTTATCAGGGAAGACAATAAAATTACTGATTTCATGAATAGCTCAAGTTGCTTGCTTTCACAGGGTGAACAATTTCCCAGTTGCTTCTCAGAGGTACTTCCCATAGCATATAAAAGAAAAGGAGATACAAAATAAAGTGTACAGATGGATTCAATGAAGTTGAATTACTTATGGATTGGTGGGGGCAATAAGCAGAGAAAAATAGTCTGGAGAATGTGGGCATCGATCCCACCACTTCTTGCATGCAAAGCAAGTGCTCTACCATCTGAGCTAACTCCCCAACTACCTATCCAGCTGGATTCACCATGTTACAAGAATTCAGGGCAAGAGACACCAAGTGAGGAGCTGAAAATGATCTAACAGTGTAGTAAAAGTAAGTAAACATGTGACTGGAGAATGTGGGCATCGATCCCACCACCTCTTGCATGCAAAGCAAGCGCTCTACCATATGAGCTAATTCCCCAGCTCCAGGTAGATTTAAGGCAACAAACTGCAAGACCTCAGGACAGGATGCAGAAACTAAATTCATAAAAGTGGGCCAATAAATTGGCAAAGTAAGTTGTATGTTTCTCTTGGAAAATGCAGGTCCCGATCCCATTATCTCTTGCAGGTAAAGCATGTGCTCTGTCATTTCAGGCAATTGCCCCATATCCCAGCCATGCCACTCCATCATTTTTCAAGAAAGAGCCACCTAGAAGCTGTTATGCAGAATCACAGTGAGTGAGCTGGGGTGGATCTTCTGTAGAGATGATAAAATCAAGCAAAATTATATCTGGAGAAGATGGCCATCAATTCCATCGTCTCCTGCAAGCAAAGCAAGAGCTTGGTACCAGCTGCCTGGCTGGACTTCTTTGCAACAGTGTAGACATTTAGCATAATATGCACAATTTGCCTGGAAGAGGATTTTCGGTATGGAAGCCAAAAGTGAAAAGAGATTGACTGGAGAATGCAAGCATCGATCCTGCTACCTCTTGCATGCTAAGCAAGCGCTCTACCATTTGAGCTAATTCCCCAGCTGTCTGATAGCATTCATGTGCAATTTCCCAAGAAAGAAAGCAACCAAGATAATACAAAGAAACTGACAGGACAATGTTGATGTTCCATGCTGAGAGTGCCATCCAACCTACCTACCTCAAAGGAAGCCCCTTGAATCAATACATCTGGAGCTTCAGAGGGATGCCTGGATTACCACTAAGAGACACCCCTCCACCTTTGGTGGCTCTGGCAAAGTGGGATGTGGGGATCCAGTCACTAGGGGATAATCATTAAACCGTGGTCAAGAAAGGGTTAGATGACACATTTCCAAGGTAACATAAAAAGCAAAAGAGCTTTACCAGGAACCTATCAAATATGGTCAGAATCCTGCTCAGATCCTGCTTCCAGCTACAGAAAAGAAAACTCTTCCTCAGTACCCAGGTGAAATTTAGCTGAAATGAGCCAAGTCCTCCACAGTGCATGGTGATATAAGAACTATTATTTTATTTTAAAAAAGAAAAGAGGGAGGCACTTCAACAGTTGATTATATCCCATTGATATTTCTTTCCAATATTTTAAATACTATATATAACGTTTGTTGTTTTCAGCCATGCAATTCGGTGATCATTGGTTATTGACCAAACTGGTATTTCTCTCAATGTAACTCACCCAGCACAGCACAACACAACACAACACAACAAAATGCAGTAACTCCCCAACTACCTAGCAACCTTGATTCACCATGTTACAAGAATTCAGGGCAAGAGACACCAAGTGAGGAGCTGAAAATGATCTAACAATGTAGTAAAAGTAAGTAAACATGTGACTGGAGAATGTGGGCATCGATCCCACCACCTCTTGCATGCAAAGCAAGCGCTCTACCATATGAGCTAATTCCCCAGCTCCAGGTAGATTTAAGGCAACAAACTGCAAGACCTCAGGACAAGATGCAGAAACTAAATTCATAAAAGTGGGCCAATAAACTGGCAAAGTGAGTTGTATGTTTCCCTCGGAAAATGCAGGTCCTGATCCCATTACCTCTTGCATGTAAAGCTTGTGCTCTGTCATTTCAGCCAATTTGCCCCATATCTCAGCAGTGCCGCTCCATCATTTTTCAAGGAAGAGCCACCCTGAAGCTATTATGCAGAATCACAGTGAGTGAGCTGGGGTGGATGGTAAAATCAAGCAAAATTGTATCTGGAGAAGATGGCCATCAATTCCATCGTCTCCTGCAAGCAAAGCAAGAGCTTGGTACCAGCTGCCTGGCTGGACTTCTTTGCAACAGTGTAGACATTTAGCATAATATGCACAATTTGCCTGGAAGAGGATTTTCGGTATGGAAGCCAAAAGTGAAAAGAGATTGACTGGAGAATGCAAGCATCGATCCTGCTACCTCTTGAATGCTAAGCAAGCACTCTACCATTTGAGCTAATTCCCCAGCTGCCTGTCTGAAAGTATTCTTGCACAATTTCGCAAGAAAGAAACCAAGATAATACAAAGAAACTGAGAGGACAAAGTTGGTGTTCCATGCTGAGAGTGCAGTCCAACCTACCTACCTCAAAGGAAGCCCCTTGAATCAATACATCTGGAGCTTCAGAGGGATGCCTGGATTACCACTAAGAGACACCCCTCCACCTTTGGTGGCTCTGGCAAAGTGGGATGTGGGGATCCAGTCACTAAGGGATAATCATTAAACGGTGGTCAAGAAAGGGTTAGATGACACATTTCCAGGGTAACATACAAAGCAAAAGAGCTTCTCCATAAACCTATCAAATATGGTCAGAATCCTGCTCAGATCCTGCTTCCAGCTACAGAAAAGAAAACTCTTCCTCAGTACCCAGGTGAAATTTAGCTGAAATGAGCCAAGTCCTCCACAGTGCATGGTGATATAAGAACTATTATTTTATTTTAAAAAAGAAAAGATGGAGGCACTTCAACAATTGATTATATCCCATTGATATTTCTTTCCAATATTTTAAATACTATACAACTTTTGTTGTTTTCAGCCATGCAATTCAGTGATCATTGGTTATTGACCAAACTGGTATTTTTCTCAATGTAACTCACACAGCACAGCACAACACAGCACAGTATGCATTTGTTCCTTAGAATCTTGACAGTAGCAACCAAGTTTGTGGACCTTGGATTGGTTTTTCTGGAAATGTGGCAATAGATGATAGAGGTGTTGGAGATGACTAGACATAATAGAAATTATAATTTGGAAGGCTGGCAAGGCTAATATATTGGCCAACAAGGGACTGCCTCTTCCTCCTACTGCTATTTCTATTTAACCTCTTGCATGGAAGTGCCAATCCCAGTGCCAATCAGTTCTTTGAATCTCCTGCAACAAGGGCTGTGCTGCCCTACTCCCACACACACACATACATAAAAGTATGGCAAGAGAACCACAGGTGTTTGTTCAACCCCCCCCCCCAAAAAAAAACAGGTCCTCAGAAAGCACCCCTGTTGCAAAGGTCCAGATTTTGAGCTCAGCATGGGAAGAGTCACTGGGTGACCAAGTCCAATGGGCACACATGAAGTCCAGGAAAGCAGTCCACGATTCGAACGGGTCAGGATACAAAGCATGAGCACACAAGGCACAGGACTGGGTGCAAGTCCTCAGGGTGGGATTAAGTATGTGATGCCGCTGCAGCCCTTCATGAGAGCCTAGGTTGCCTCCTCCTAGGTCAGGAGTCAGCAACCTTAAACACTCAAAGAGCCATTTGGACCCGTTTCCCATAGAAAACAAAACACCAGAAGCCACGTAACCATTCCCATGCCTGACTATTTCCTCTGTGGCCATAAAACTATGATATGTAGCTGAATTAAAGGTTCTGTTTTCTTCTGAAACTTTTCCTTTCTTGGATTTATCCATGGTTAGCCTTTTGGGGGTCAAAAAGCTCAATAAATCATGTGCTGGCAGGTGTTAAACATTGGCAGTTGTGATGAATATTTTGAGAGACAGGGAGGGAGAGCAGAGGGAGGAAAGAGCCACATGTGGCTCCAGAGCCATGGGTTGCTGACCCCTGTCCTAGGTGATTGGCATTGTGCCCGTCTCCTCTCTGCTCTATGCATTCTTGGATCAGGAGGATGTGTGCACTCCACCTCCTCCTCATTGCTAGTGGGCAGCAGCTGCCCCCTGTCCTCACCCAGAGCCTCCGGACCAACTGGCAGCTGCAGCCCACCTCCCTCAGCCTGTCCCTGGTCTGATTGACTCAGCTGAGACTCCTCCGCAGGCTAGTACTCTTCAAACCCCAATCCTTACCAACAACTTGGCTACAGACTTTCCTCTGCCAACTCACTCCTCCTCCTCCTCCTCTGAACTCATGTCCGGAGAGGGATCCAGGAGTGAATCCATGACACGTAACTACATACAAAGGAGGACCAGAATAGAATTGACTCTGCAGAGAAAAAAAGAGGCAGCAGAGGGCTGTTGTAGAGAAAAATTGTTGTGGAATTGCCTGCTAGGCTGAAAGGAGGCCTCAAGTGAGTCCCTAGTTTGGAATTGTTGTACAGCTACAACTAGCCCCAAAGCCCATCCACAAAGCCTTATCTCACTGTAACCAAGGCAAGGGAAGCACTCTGCTGAGATTCTTATCAGGGAAGACAATAAAATTACTGATTTCATGAATAGCTCAAGTTGCTTGCTTTCACAGGGTGAACAATTTCCCAGTTGCTTCTCAGAGGTACTTCCCATAGCATATAAAAGAAAAGGAGGATACAAAATAAAGTGTACAGATGGATTCAATGAAGTTGAATTACTTTATGGATTGGTGGGGGCAATAAGCAGAGAAAAATAGTCTGGAGAATGTGGGCATCGATCCCACCACTTCTTGCATGCAAAGCAAGTGCTCTACCATCTGAGCTAACTCCCCAACTACCTATCCAGCTGGATTCACCATGTTACAAGAATTCAGGGCAAGAGACACCAAGTGAGGAGCTGAAAATGATCTAACAGTGTAGTAAAAGTAAGTAAACATGTGACTGGAGAATGTGGGCATCGATCCCACCACCTCTTGCATGCAAAGCAAGCGCTCTACCATATGAGCTAATTCCCCAGCTCCAGGTAGATTTAAGGCAACAAACTGCAAGACCTCAGGACAGGATGCAGAAACTAAATTCATAAAAGTGGGCCAATAAATTGGCAAAGTAAGTTGTATGTTTCTCTTGGAAAATGCAGGTCCCGATCCCATTATCTCTTGCAGGTAAAGCATGTGCTCTGTCATTTCAGCCAATTGCCCCATATCCCAGCCATGCCACTCCATCATTTTTCAAGAAAGAGCCACCTAGAAGCTATTATGCAGAATCACAGTGAGTGAGCTGGGGTGGATGGTAAAATCAAGCAAAATTGTATCTGGAGAAGATGGCCATCAATTCCATCGTCTCCTGCAAGCAAAGCAAGAGTTTGGTATTGCCACTAATGCCCAGCTGCCTGTCTGGACTTCTTTGCAACAGGGTAGACATTTAGGATAATATGCACAATTTTCCTGGAAGAGGATTTTCTGTATGGAAGCCAAAAGTGAAAAGAGATTGACTGGAGAATGCAAGCATCGATCCTGCTACCTCTTGCATGCTAAGCAAGCTCTACCATTTGAGCTAATTCCCCAGCTGACTGATAGCATTCATGTGCAATTTCCCAAGAAAGAAACCAAGATAATACAAAGAAACTGACAGGACAAAGTTGGTGTTCCATGCTGAGAGTGCAATCCAACCTACCTACCTCAAAGGAAGCCCCTTGAATCAATACATCTGGAGCTTCAGAGGGATGCCTGGATTACCACTAAGAGACACCCCTCCACCTTTGGTGGCTCTGGCAAAGTGGGATGTGGGGATCCAGTCACTAAGGGATAAACATTAAACCGTGGTCAAGAAAGGGTTAGATGACACATTTCCAGGGTAACATACAAAGCAAAAGAGCTTCTCCATAAACCTATCAAATATGGTCAGAATCCTGCTCAGATCCTGCTTCCAGCTACAGAAAAGAAAACTCTTCCTCAGTACCCAGGTGAAACTTAGCTGAAATGAGCCAAGTCCTCCACAGTGCATGGTGACATAAGAACTATTATTTTATTTTAAAAAAGAAAAGATGGAGGCACTTCAACAATTGATTATATCCCATTGATATTTCTTTCCAATATTTTAAATACTATACAACTTTTGTTGTTTTCAGCCATGCAATTCAGTGATCATTGGTTATTGACCAAACTGGTATTTTTCTCAATGTAACTCACACAGCACAGCACAACACAGCACAGCATTTGTTCCTTAGAATCTTGACAGTAGCAACCAAGTTTGTGGACCTTGGATTGGTTTGTCTGGAAATGTGGCAATAGATGATAGAGGTGTTGGAGATGACTAGACATAATAGAAATTATAATTTGGAAGGCTGGCAAGGCTAATATATTGGCCAACAAGGGACTGCCTCTTCCTCCTACTGCTATTTCTATTTAACCTCTTGCATGGAAGTGCCAATCCCAGTGCCAATCAGTTCTTTGAATCTCCTGCAACAAGGGCTGTGCTGCCCTACTCCCCCACACACACATACATAAAAGTATGGCAAGAGAACCACAGGTGTTTGTTCAACCCCCCCCCCCAAAAAAAAACAGGTCCTCAGAAAGCACCCCTGTTGCAAAGGTCCAGATTTTGAGCTCAGCATGGGAAGAGTCACTGGGTGACCAAGTCCAATGGGCACACATGAAGTCCAGGAAAGCAGTCCACGATTCGAACGGGTCAGGATACAAAGCATGAGCACACAAGGCACAGGACTGGGTGCAAGTCCTCAGGGTGGGATTAAGTATGTGATGCCGCTGCAGCCCTTCATGAGAGCCTAGGTTGCCTCCTCCTAGGTCAGGAGTCAGCAACCTTAAACACTCAAAGAGCCATTTGGACCCCTTTTCCATAGAAAACAAAACACCAGAAGCCACGTAACCATTCCCATGCCTGACTATTTCCTGAGCGGCCATAAAACTATGATATGTAGCTGAATTAAAGATTCTGTTTTCTTCTGAAACTTTTCCTTTCTTGGATTTATCCATGGTTAGCCTATTGGGGTCAAAAGCTCAATAAATCATGGGCTGGCAGGTGTTGCACATTGGCAGTTGTGATGAATATTTTGAGAGATAGGGAGGGAGAGCAAAGGGAAGAAAGAGCCACATGTGGCTCCAGAGCCATGGGTTGCTGACCCCTGTCCTAGGTGATTGGCATTGTGCCCGTCTCCTCTCTGCTCTATGTGTTCTTGGATCAGGAGGAGGTGTGGACTCCACCTCCCCTCATTGCTAATGGGCAGCAGCTGCTCCCTGTCCTCACCCGGAGCCTCCGGACCAACTGGCAGCTGCAGCCCACCTCCCTCAGCCTGTCCCTGGTCTGATTGACTCAGCTGAGACTCCTCCGCAGGCTAGTACTCTTCAAACCCCAATCCTTACCAACAACTTGGCTACAGACTTTCCTCTGCCAACTCACTCCTCCTCCTCCTCCTCTGAACTCATGTCCGAGAGGGATCCAGGAGTGAATCCATGACACGTAACTACATACAAAGGAGGACCAGAATAGAATTGACTCTGCAGAGAAAAAAAGAGGCAGCAGAGGGCTGTTGTAGAGAAAAATTGTTGTGGAATTGCCTGCTAGGCTGAAAGGAGGCCTCAAGTGAGTCCCTAGTTTGGAATTGTTGTACAGCTACAACTAGCCCCAAAGCCCATCCACAAAGCCTTATCTCACTGTAACCAAGGCAAGGGAAGCACTCTGCTGAGATTCTTATCAGGGGAAGACAATAAAATTACTGATTTCATGAATAGCTCAAGTTGCTTGCTTTCACAGGGTGAACAATTTCCCAGTTGCTTCTCAGAGGTACTTCCCATAGCATATAAAAGAAAAGGAGGATACAAAATAAAGTGTACAGATGGATTCAATGAAGTTGAATTACTTTATGGATTGGTGGGGGGGCAAAAAAAAAAAAAAAAATAGTCTGGAGAATGTGGGCATCGATCCCACCACTTCTTGCATGCAAAGCAAGTGCTCTACCATCTGAGCTAACTCCCCAACTACCTATCCAGCTGGATTCACCATGTTACAAGAATTCAGGGCAAGAGACACCAAGTGAGGAGCTGAAAATGATCTAACAGTGTAGTAAAAGTAAGTAAACATGTGACTGGAGAATGTGGGCATCGATCCCACCACCTCTTGCATGCAAAGCAAGCGCTCTACCATATGAGCTAATTCCCCAGCTCCAGGTAGATTTAAGGCAACAAACTGCAAGACCTCAGGACAGGATGCAGAAACTAAATTCATAAAAGTGGGCCAATAAATTGGCAAAGTAAGTTGTATGTTTCTCTTGGAAAATGCAGGTCCCGATCCCATTATCTCTTGCAGGTAAAGCATGTGCTCTGTCATTTCAGCCAATTGCCCCATATCCCAGCCATGCCACTCCATCATTTTTCAAGAAAGAGCCACCTAGAAGCTGTTATGCAGAATCACAGTGAGTGAGCTGGGGTGGATCTTCTGTAGAGATGATAAAATCAAGCAAAATTATATCTGGAGAAGATGGCCATCAATTCCATCGTCTCCTGCAAGCAAAGCAAGAGCTTGGTACCAGCTGCCTGGCTGGACTTCTTTGCAACAGTGTAGACATTTAGCATAATATGCACAATTTGCCTGGAAGAGGATTTTCGGTATGGAAGCCAAAAGTGAAAAGAGATTGACTGGAGAATGCAAGCATCGATCCTGCTACCTCTTGCATGCTAAGCAAGCGCTCTACCATTTGAGCTAATTCCCCAGCTGTCTGATAGCATTCATGTGCAATTTCCCAAGAAAGAAAGCAACCAAGATAATACAAAGAAACTGACAGGACAAAGTTGGTGTTCCATGCTGAGAGTGCCATCCAACCTACCTACCTCAAAGGAAGCCCCTTGAATCAATACATCTGGAGCTTCAGAGGGATGCCTGGATTACCACTAAGAGACACCCCTCCACCTTTGGTGGCTCTGGCAAAGTGGGATGTGGGGATCCAGTCACTAAGGGATAAACATTAAACCGTGGTCAAGAAAGGGTTAGATGACACATTTCCAGGGTAACATACAAAGCAAAAGAGCTTCTCCATAAACCTATCAAATATGGTCAGAATCCTGCTCAGATCCTGCTTCCAGCTACAGAAAAGAAAACTCTTCCTCAGTACCCAGGTGAAACTTAGCTGAAATGAGCCAAGTCCTCCACAGTGCATGGTGACATAAGAACTATTATTTTATTTTAAAAAAGAAAAGATGGAGGCACTTCAACAATTGACTATATCCCATTGATATTTCTTTCCAATATTTTAAATACTATATAACTTTTGTTGTTTTCAGCCATGCAATTTGGTGATCATTGGATATTGACCAAACTGGTATTTCTCTCAATGTAACTCACCCAGCACAGCACAACACAACACAACACAACAAAATGCAGTAACTCCCCAACTACCTAGCAACCTTGATTCACCATGTTACAAGAATTCAGGGCAAGAGACACCAAGTGAGGAGCTGAAAATGATCTAACAATGTAGTAAAAGTAAGTAAACATGTGACTGGAGAATGTGGGCATCGATCCCACCACCTCTTGCATGCAAAGCAAGCGCTCTACCATATGAGCTAATTCCCCAGCTCCAGGTAGATTTAAGGCAACAAACTGCAAGACCTCAGGACAAGATGCAGAAACTAAATTCATAAAAGTGGGCCAATAAACTGGCAAAGTGAGTTGTATGTTTCCCTCAGAAAATGCAGGTCCTGATCCCATTACCTCTTGCATGTAAAGCTTGTGCTCTGTCATTTCAGCCAATTTGCCCCATATCTCAGCAGTGCCGCTCCATCATTTTTCAAGGAAGAGCCACCCTGAAGCTATTATGCAGAATCACAGTGAGTGAGCTGGGGTGGATGGTAAAATCAAGCAAAATTGTATCTGGAGAAGATGGCCATCAATTCCATCGTCTCCTGCAAGCAATGCAAGAGCTTGGTATTGCCACTAATGCCCAGCTGCCTGTCTGGACTTCTTTGCAACAGGGTAGACATTTAGGATAATATGCACAATTTTCCTGGAAGAGGATTTTCTGTATGGAAGCCAAAAGTGAAAAGAGATTGACTGGAGAATGCAAGTATCGATCCTGCTACCTCTTGCATGCTAAGCAAGCGCTCTACCATTTGAGCTAATTCCCCAGACATCAGGCATCCTTCACCCACCAAACTGCAAGGATTTAGGACAAGGTTCAAGGAGCTGAGGAAATGAAATTATAATATTATTCTCTGTTAGAGAAAAAGCCAAATCCAAAAATGCTAGAGATTTCCTGGAAGCCTGGCACTCTGACAAATCAGCCATCCACAGGCACATACACATAAACAACATCTACATATATACCATCAAGGACCCTTCATCTTCCAGTGTCTGGATAAATCCTTCCAGTTCATCAAAAAAGTGGGGGTAAAGATTCTTCCAAGTTAAAGCCAAATGGGGAATTAGCTCAAATGGTAGAGTGCTTGCTTAGCATGCGAGAGGTAGCAGGATCAATGCCTGCATTCTCCAGTCAATCTCTGTTTATTTTTCACTTCCATTCAGAAAATCCTCATGCAGGCAAGTTCTGCATATTTTCCTGGACAAGGAATTAGTGGCAATGCAAAACTCTTGTTTTGCTTGCAAGAGACGATGGGATCAATGCCTCCCTTTCCTAGACAGGATTTTGGTTGATTTTATCTTCCTTCCCCAAGTTCCACCCCACTCCATCCCTGTGATTCTGCATACAATTTTCTGTGTGGGTGTTTCTAGAGAAATGGTGGAACAACAACGCTAAATGCTGTGCTCGAATGGAAGTAATAGAACAGAGTTGGAAGGGACCTTGGAGGTCTTCTAGTCCAACTGCCTGCTTAGGCAGCAAACTCTATATCATTTCAGACAAACGTTGTCCAATCTCTTCTTAAAAACTTCCAGCATTTGGAGCATTCACAACTTCAGGGGGCAGGTTGTTTCACTGATTAAGAATGTTTAACACCCAGGTTTGATGCCCGGATCTATCGTTACCCCTTTTTGCCATTTTATTAGACTATTTTTATATATTTCTTAATGTAAAGTATTTATACGATAACAGATAATCAGAATTGGAAGGGACCTTGTAGGTCATCCAGTCCAACCCCTGCCCAAGCAGGAGACCCTACACCATTTCTGACAGATGGGAATCCAATCTCTTCTTGAAAGTCTCAAGTGATGGCGCTCCCACAACTTCCGAGGGCAAGCTGTTCCATTGGTTGATTGTTCTCACTTATTTCCAGGTTAAATCTCTTCTTGTTCAGTTTTCATCCATTATTCTTTGTCCGGCCTACAGGTGCTTTAGAAAATAGCTTGACCCATTCCTCTCTGTGGCAGCCACTCAAATATTGGAAGACTGCTATCATGTCTCCCCTGGTCCTTCTCTTCACTAGACTAGCCAAGCCCAGTTCCTGTAACTGTTCTTCATATGTTTTAGCCTCCAGTCCCCTAATCATCCTGGTTGCTCTTCTCTGTATTTTTTTCTAGAGTCTCAACATCTTTTTTATAATGTGGTGACCAAAACTGGATGCAGTACTCTAGGTGTGGTCATCCTCTGCCACATGACTCTGGGTCTCTAACAACAGTGATTAAAAACAGGAACAGCAATGCATGGCCAGCTCTGCATGGCTCTCTGGAAGGTTAAGTGAGTGGGGCCTGCCAGATCTCAAGGGGAAGGTGTGCAGGGTTAGGGTTAGGGTTAGGAACTTCATAAGTCATAAGTCTTCCTAACTTCATAAGTCCCACAAGAAAGCAACTCTTAAGGGAATTGATCTGGGAAGTGCCTACTCCACCCAAACTAGAGAATGGGCAGACCCCTCAGAAAGAGGTGGTCCTGGAAAAAAAAACCTGACCCTGTGCTAGATAGGACTTTAAAATGATAAGGAGCGCCTGGAATTGCACTGGAGAGAAACTGGCAGCCAATGCAGCTGGCATAACAATAGTGCAACAGGAGCAGGTCGAGAACAATGGTGGTATTCTACCAGTTCAGCCCGGTTCTGCCAAGCCAGTAGCAGCGATCAGCAGCAGAGACCGAAACGGTTCTCTCTGCCACTCTGCTGTTGGGCCACCTGCCCATCTGGGCTCCCATACTCAACTTTATCTTCTGAATTTGAAGCTCAGCTGCTTTGTGCGGCACAGAAGTGTGCTGCACAGCAGCTGGTGAAGCAACCAGGATTGTGCAGGCTTACAGGAGGTGAGTTAGAATGCCTCTACACCTGCGCAAACACCTCTGTGCCTGCGCAAACACCTCTGTACCTGCGCAAACACCTCTGCGCCTGCGCAAATGCCTCTGTACCTGCGCAAATGCCTCTGCGCCTGCGCAAACACCTCTGCGCCTGCGCAAACGCCTCTGCACCTGCGCAAATGCCTCTGCGCCTGCGCAAACGCCTCTGCACCTGCGCAAACACCTCTGCACTTATGCAAAGTGCGCAGTTGGTGCATGCATGCATGCAAAGTGTGTGCATGCACGCTAAGCGTGCCCACCAAGCCACGCTCACCAAATCGATGGTAAAAATATTTGAATCCCACCACTGGTCGAGACTGTACAAGCTGCCTCACGCGGGACCATTTGTAACTTCTGTGTGGTCTTCAGGGGCAGCCCCATGTGGAGCACATTGCAGTAGTCCAGCTGTGAAATGACAGGGCATGAATGACGGTAAGTGAGAGAAAGACAGAAGGGAAGCTGAGGCTGCTGCCTGACCTTGGGAAAAGCAGCTGCAGCCAAGTAGAAACACTTCTCACCCCCCACCCCACTTTCCCAGGGCTAGGCTCAGCTCATCCCTTTCTCCCAAAGGCCATACCAGGTTGTACACCCTCAGAAACCTAAAAGGAGATGGGCTAATTCATTTCCCTGCTCTGCACCTGCTGCCAGTTTGGTGAGAGAAACTTCACCCTCACAGGCACCCATGCTGGCATCCTTGCAGTTTGGCACAGCTCCAGAACTCCCAGCTGTCCACTTCCTCTGAATCCACCTGCTCAAACTCTTCCCAGGTAAATGGAGCTCAGGTGTGTCTTGGTCATTTCTAGCAGACTTACTGGTTGGCATCTAATTTCATCTCCTCAGTTTCTGCTTCTTGTCCTGAATTCTTGCAGTTGTGTGGATCAAGGCTGCTTATAGCTGGGGAATTAGCTCATATGGTAGAGCGCTTGCTTTGCATGCAAGAGGTGGTGGGATCGATGCCCACATTCTCCAGTCCATTTTTTTAAATTTTCCTTTGCCAAAAAGTATTAGACCATTTTCGTCTCCTCATTTTCTGCATCTTGTCCTGAATTCTTGTAACCTGATAGAACAAGGTAAACAGGGGAATTAGCTCAAATGGTAGAGCACTCGCTTAGCATACAAGAGGTAGCAGGATCAATGCCTGCATTCTCCAGTCAGTCTCTCTTCAGTTTTGACATCCATACAGAAGATCCTCATGAAGGCAAATTTTGCATATTTTCCTGAACTTGGAATTAGTGCCAATACAGAAACTTTACTTTGCTTGCAAGAGGTGGTAGGGATCAATGCTCACCTTTTCTAGACAGACTTTTAGTTAATTTTATCTTCCTTCCCCAAGATCCATCCCATTCCACTCCTGTGATTCTGCATATGATATTCTGTGTGGATTTTTCTTGAGATAATAAAGACCCAGATTGTTGGGGGCAATATGCTGATGTTGTAAACTGCTCAGAGAATGCCGTAAAGCATTCAGGGGGTTTCCAACCTTTCTGGGTTGGCGGCCTGGAGGGGGAGGTGCCTTTACGTGTGCATGCATATGTGCGAACAGGAGCACACACAAGAATGGGGCAGTGATTGTGTGCATGATGTAAACAGGGCCACAAGTGCCCACATGATGGTCGGGCGACGTTAGCATCCACGCAACACCATGACGCTAGCATGAGTGGGGGTTATGCACCCACAGTAATGGTAGTGCCCGGGCAATGCTGTGATGCTAGCACAAGTGGGGGGGGGGTGTGCTCATGACAATGGTAGTGCCCGTGCGAGTCTAGTACGAGTGGGGATGTGTGTTCTCATGGCAACAATGGCCCCTGCACAAAGTCGCAATGTTAGCACGGGTGGGGGAGTGTGCATTCATGATGACACTAGCACATGCACGATGCTTAAATAACAGATAACAGATAATCAGAGTTGGAAGGAACCTTATAGCAGGAGACCTTACACCATTTCTGACAGATGGGAGTCTAATCTCTTCTTGAAAGTCTCAAGTGATGGCGCCCCCACAACTTCCGAGGGCAAAGCTGTTCCATTGGTTGATTGTTCTCACTGTCAGAAAGTTTCTCCTTATTTCCAGGTTGAATCTCTCTTTGATCATTTTCACATTCCTTGTCTGGCCTGCAGGTTCTTTGGAAAATAGCTTGACCCCTTTGTCTCTGTGGCATTCCCTCAAATATTGGAAGACTGCTATCATGTCTCCCCTGGTCCTTCTCTTCACTAGACTAGCCAAGCCCAGTTCCTGTAACTGTTCTTCATATGTTTTAGCCTCCAGTCCCCTAATCATCCTGGTTGCTCTTCTCTGTATTTTTTTCTAGAGTCTCAACATCTTTTTATAATGTGGTGACCAAAACTGGATGCAGTACTCTAGGTGTGGTCATCCTCTGCCACATGACTCTGGGTCTCTAACAACAGTGATTAAAAACAGGAACAGCAATGCATGGCCAGCTCTGCATGGCTCTCTGGAAGGTTAAGTGAGTGGGGCCTGCCAGATCTCAAGGGGAAGGTGTGCAGGGTTAGGGTTAGGGTTAGGAACTTCATAAGTCATAAGTCTTCCTAACTTCATAAGTCCCACAAGAAAGCAACTCTTAAGGGAATTGATCTGGGAAGTGCCTACTCCACCCAAACTAGAGAATGGGCAGACCCCTCAGAAAGAGGTGGTCCTGGAAAAAAAAACCTGACCCTGTGCTAGATAGGACTTTAAAATGATAAGGAGCACCTGGAATTGCACTGGAGAGAAACTGGCAGCCAATGCAGCTGGCATAACAATAGTGCAACAGGAGCAGGTTGAGAACAATGGTGGTATTCTACCAGTTCAGCCCGGTTCTGCCAAGCCAGTAGCAGCGATCAGCAGCAGAGACCGAACCGGTTCTCTCTGCCACTCTGCTGTTGGGCCACCTGCCCATCTGGGCTCCCATACTCAACTTTATCTTCTGAATTTGAAGCTCAGCTGCTTTGTGCGGCACAGAAGTGTGCTGCACAGCAGCTGGTGAAGCAACCAGGATTGTGCAGGCTTACAGGAGGTGAGTTAGAATGCCTCTACACCTGCGCAAACACCTCTGTGCCTGCGCAAACACCTCTGTACCTGCGCAAACACCTCTGCGCCTGCGCAAATGCCTCTGTACCTGCGCAAATGCCTCTGCGCCTGCGCAAACACCTCTGCGCCTGCGCAAACGCCTCTGCACCTGCGCAAATGCCTCTGCGCCTGCGCAAATGCCTCTGCACCTGCGCAAACACCTCTGCACTTATGCAAAGTGCGCAGTTGGTGCATGCATGCATGCAAAGTGTGTGCATGCACGCTAAGCGTGCCCACCAAGCCACGCTCACCAAATCGATGGTAAAAATATTTGAATCCCACCACTGGTCGAGACTGTACAAGCTGCCTCACGCGGGACCATTTGTAACTTCTGTGTGGTCTTCAGGGGCAGCCCCCATGTGGAGCACATTGCAGTAGTCCAGCTGTGAAATGACAGGGCATGAATGACGGTAAGTGAGAGAAAGACAGAAGGGAAGCTGAGGCTGCTGCCTGACCTTGGGAAAAGCAGCTGCAGCCAAGTAGAAACACTTCTCACCCCCCACCCCACTTTCCCAGGGCTAGGCTCAGCTCATCCCTTTCTCCCAAAGGCCATACCAGGTTGTACACCCTCAGAAACCTAAAAGGAGATGGGCTAATTCATTTCCCTGCTCTGCACCTGCTGCCAGTTTGGTGAGAGAAACTTCACCCTCACAGGCACCCATGCTGGCATCCTTGCAGTTTGGCACAGCTCCAGAACTCCCAGCTGTCCACTTCCTCTGAATCCACCTGCTCAAACTCTTCCCAGGTAAATGGAGCTCAGGTGTGTCTTGGTCATTTCTAGCAGACTTACTGGTTGGCATCTAATTTCATCTCCTCAGTTTCTGCTTCTTGTCCTGAATTCTTGCAGTTGTGTGGATCAAGGCTGCTTATAGCTGGGGAATTAGCTCATATGGTAGAGCTTGCTTTGCATGCAAGAGGTGGTGGGATCGATGCCCACATTCTCCAGTCCATTTTTTTAAATTTTCCTTTGCCAAAAAGTATTAGACCATTTTCGTCTCCTCATTTTCTGCATCTTGTCCTGAATTCTTGTAACCTGATAGAACAAGGTAAACAGGGGAATTAGCTCAAATGGTAGAGCACTCGCTTAGCATACAAGAGGTAGCAGGATCAATGCCTGCATTCTCCAGTCAGTCTCTCTTCAGTTTTGACATCCATACAGAAGATCCTCATGAAGGCAAATTTTGCATATTTTCCTGAACTTGGAATTAGTGCCAATACAGAAACTTTACTTTGCTTGCAAGAGGTGGTAGGGATCAATGCTCACCTTTTCTAGACAGACTTTTAGTTAATTTTATCTTCCTTCCCCAAGATCCATCCCATTCCACTCCTGTGATTCTGCATATGATATTCTGTGTGGATTTTTCTTGAGATAATAAAGACCCAGATTGTTGGGGGCAATATGCTGATGTTGTAAACTGCTCAGAGAATGCCGTAAAGCATTCAGGGGGTTTCCAACCTTTCTGGGTTGGCGGCCTGGAGGGGGAGGTGCCTTTACGTGTGCATGCATATGTGCGAACAGGAGCACACACAAGAATGGGGCAGTGATTGTGTGCATGATGTAAACAGGGCCACAAGTGCCCACATGATGGTCGGGCGACGTTAGCATCCACGCAACACCATGACGCTAGCATGAGTGGGGGTTATGCACCCACAGTAATGGTAGTGCCCGGGCAATGCTGTGATGCTAGCACAAGTGGGGGGGGGGTGTGCTCATGACAATGGTAGTGCCCGTGCGAGTCTAGTACGAGTGGGGATGTGTGTTCTCATGGCAACAATGGCCCCTGCACAAAGTCGCAATGTTAGCACGGGTGGGGGAGTGTGCATTCATGATGACACTAGCACATGCACGATGCTTAAATAACAGATAACAGATAATCAGAGTTGGAAGGAACCTTATAGCAGGAGACCTTACACCATTTCTGACAGATGGGAGTCTAATCTCTTCTTGAAAGTCTCAAGTGATGGCGCCCCCACAACTTCCGAGGGCAAAGCTGTTCCATTGGTTGATTGTTCTCACTGTCAGAAAGTTTCTCCTTATTTCCAGGTTGAATCTCTCCTTGATCATTTTCACATTCCTTGTCTGGCCTGCAGGTTCTTTGGAAAATAGCTTGACCCCTTTGTCTCTGTGGCATTCCCTCAAATATTGGAAGACTGCTATCATGTCTCCCCTGGTCCTTCTCTTCACTAGACTAGCCATGCCCAGTTCCTGTAACCGTTCTTCATATGTTTTAGTCTCCAGTCCCCTAATCATCCTGGTTGCTCTTCTCTGCACTTTTTCTAGAGCTTCAACATCTTTTTTATAGTGTGGTGACCAAAACTGGATGCAGTACTCTAGATGTGGTCTTACTAAGGCTTTATAGAATGGTATTAGTACCTCAGTTGATCTTGATTGTATCCCTCTGTTAATGCAACTTAGGATTGCATTAGCTTTTTTGGCTGCTGCTGCACACTCCTGGCTCATATTTGAGGCATTGCTAGCACCTGCATGATGCTGCAGCATAAACAGGGGGTGCATGCTCATGTGCACTGGCCAGCCACTCAAGCAGCCCAGTGGCCAACAGCCCATGGTTCAGTACTGGGCCATGGCCCACAGGTTGGGGGCCTGTGCTGTAAAGCACTGTGTAGCAGTATATAAGTCTAAGTACTGTTGCTAATGATTCAGCAGCAATGTTAAAAACTGTCAATTAGCTCAAATAAAGGTGTGCTTGCTTCATATCTCTGGATAGCTAATAACAGTAATAAAAACAGAAACACTGAAAGCAATGCAACAAAATGTGTGGCTAAAGGAGTGGTGTAAAATGGAAGTGTTTGGTTATATTAGTCATGATAAGGGGGGCAAGTCATTTCTACGGTCTTGCCCATTCCATGGTCTGATCACTATCTCCTACGGCTGGTCTTCCAACAGGCTGTCCCCCACTGCTGGGATGAGGAGCCACTTAGATGGTTCCGCCCCAGACGCCTGATGGACCCGGAGAGGTTCCAGGCAGAACTGGGGGTTTTTCCTACTTCCCTTGCTCACAGCTCTGCCGAGGATCTGGCAATGGCCTGGCAACGGTCTGCGCCGGAGGCCCTCGACAGGGTTGTCCCCATCGTCCCCCGCGCCGTGGATCCCGGTTTGCCCCTTGGTATTCTGAGGAGCTCCGGGAGATGAAACGCCGTCGAAGGGGTTTAGAGAGCAGGTGGAGGTCTACCCGTTCCCAGTCCAACCGGGCCCAGCTAAGAGCCTATATTAGGACTTACCTGGTAGCTATGGGTGAGGCGAGAAGGTCTTATCTCTCCACTCTCATAGCATCCACAGATAATCGCCGGCTGCCCTGTTTGGGTTACCGCTCCTCCTTCATTTAGAGGGGGCGGACCCGTTGGGGTAGAGCCGAGGAGTTTGTTCAATATCTGTCAGATAAAATCACTCGTATTCGGGACGGGTTACCCTCTGATTTGCAGTGGTCTGAGGAAGGGGTGCTGGGAGTCTGGCCATTGTTACCTGGGATGAGTTTGATCCTGTTTCCGAGGATGAAGTGGACAGGATTATGCGGCAATGAGTTCCACCACATGTTTGTTGGACCCGTGTCCCTCCTGGTTGACATATGCCGCCAGGGAGGCCACCTGCGGTTGGCTCCGGGCAGTTGTTAACGCTTCTTTAAGGGAGGGTGTCTTTCCGCCGCCTTGAAGGAGGCGGTGGTGAGCCCCTTCTGAAGAAGCCTGCCCTGGACCCGACTGTGTTAGATAACTTTCGTCCAGTCTCCAACCTTGCTTTTGGCAAAGGTTGTTGAGAGTGTGGTGGCTCAACAGGTTCGCTTTTCCTGGATGAAGCGGACTACCTAGATCCATATCAATCGGGCTTCCGACCCGTTACAGCACGGAGACGGCATTGGTCGCTGATGGATGATCTCTGGAGGGCCGGGACAGGGGTTTTCCTCTGTCCTGGTCCTATTAGACCTCTCTTCGCTTTCGATACCATCGACCATGGTATCCTTTTGCGCCCGGGGGCTGGGAGTGGGAGGCACCGTTCTTCGTGGTTCTCCTCCTACCTTTCGGGCGGTCCGGTGTTGGCAGGGGGTTAGGTCGTCCCCAAGGGTGCTCTCTTGTGGGGTCCCTCAGGGTCGGTCCTTTCCCCTTTTATTCAACATCTACATGAAGCCGTTGGGTGAGATCATCCGTGGTTTTGGGGTGAAGTTCCATCAGTACGCTGATGATACTCAGTTGTACATCTCCACCCCAAACCAGATCAGCGATGCCCTCTCCCTGATGACCCGGTGTCTGGATGCGACGGATCTGGATGAGTGGGAACATGCTTGACTCAACCCGCCAAGACTGAGTGGCTGTGCATACCGGCGCCTCGGCCCGGTCAAGATTGTCCATCTTTGGCCATAGGGGAGAGGTGTTGCCCCTGTGGATAGGGCGGAATCTGGGGTCCTCCTGGATGTACGGCTCCGCTGGAAGAGCAGGTCGGGCCGCCGCCAGGGGGCCTTTGCCCAGCCGCCTTGTTCGACAACCGCCCTTTTCTGGACCGAGATGCCCTGCGCGGTCACTCATGCCCTTGTTACCTCTAGACTTGACTACTGCAACGCTCTCTATTTAGGACTTCCCTTGCACACCATCCGGAGATTGCAGCTGGTGCAGAATGCGGCCGCGCGGTGGTGATGGGAGTTACCGTTCTCCCATGTTACCCCCTCCTGCGGCTTGCATTGGCTGCCGGTTGCCTCGGTGAGTTCAAGGTTTTAGTGTTAACATATAAAGTCCTTCATGACATGGGTCCTCAATATTTAAGGGCGTCTCCTTCCGATAATGAATGCCGGCGCCTGTGCGAGCTCATAGGCAAGGACTCCTCGGGATTCCATCGGCGACTCAGTGCCGATTGGTGATTCCCCAGACAGCCTTTTCTGTTGCGGCCCCTGACCTCTGGAACCAACTGCCTTTGGAGCTCCGCCTGGCCCCTGACCTCCGCACCTTTCGCCGTGAGCTAAAAACTTGGTTGTTTGATCAACCGGCTGTGACCCCCTCGGGTTGGGATTGTTTTAATGGTTTTAGTTTATTATATTTGGACTTGTATTTAAATTTAATAGTTTTTTAAGTATTTATTGTATTATATTTTAATTGTGAGCCGCTCCGAGTCTTCGGAGATGGGGCGGCATACAAGTGCAAATAATAAATAAATAAATAAATGATGTCTGCAGGTGGTCCGATGAAAAGCTGTGCAAAAGAAATGGTTTGCAATCCCTCCCTTGTATCACTGAGCCCTAGCTGGATAATAATAGATGAAATACCTATTGGACTATTTGGTTCATCACTGTGTTCTACTTGGGATGTAACAGACAATAACCCTGGAATCTATTAAGGACCCCATCTCTCATAAGCCTTACTTAAAATAATATTTGGATTATTGTAATTATCAAAATGAAGAGCAAAGTAACACTGTGGTTATACTTAGAAGCTGTTTATTACATGACAAAGAATCAGCTTGGCTGAGAGTCGTGTCAGAATGGAATACCACGGAAGGAAACACCATGATGGATGGAGGCCTTCTGTGTAGAAACAGAGAATCAGATGTCTCCCTATGATAATGGAAGATTCTTCTAAATTCTGTCATCTGGAAGGAACAAGTATGGAGGAAAAGCATTGCAGTGAGAAGTGTTGCAGCACTATGTGATTTCTGTATAGGTGTAATCTTCTGTTTTGTGTGTTTCTGTTTGATCGCATTTAATGTCAATGCAGTCCTTGGTGCAACCAGCCTCCCAACTGATCAATGGGCCGTCTGTATTGGAAGGGTTCAAAGGAAGAATATTTTTTGTTAAGGTGGGGGAAGAGAAAAAGACAAAAGGTGGGGGAACCCCTTGTAATTGCAACCTACCTCTAACACCTCCTTCCCTTTGCCTTGGAGCTCCATGACTTACCTTCATATAAAGATTTCTTGAAACAATTATCTGTGGTCTAAGTATAACAAGCAGGAACAAATACACCAGGATAACTGTTATGTATGTAGGTTTGAATGTTATTGGTTTAGTTTGAATTGTTCTTGTAAAATGTCAAATATGATTGGTTTGAAAAGTGCGGGAAAACCCTGCACTCTGATTGGCTGGCAACTGCAGCTGCTGGCTATAAGTAGCAGCCGTAGCCCAGCCAAGACGGGTCCATTCGAGCTGTAGTCACTAATAAACTCTTCACTGAAGCTCTTCGCGTCTGACTCTTCATGCAAACTTAACACTGGCGCGAAGGTGGGATTCCCTGAAGAGAAGCGACGGAAGACAAGCAGAAGAGCGAGATGGCTGCGCTGAACACCCCCAGCCCGTTCGATCCGGCGGCAGAAGACTGGGAATCGTATGCGGATCGCTTCCAAATGTATTTGGAAGGAAACGACCTCGCCGACATCTCCGCGGAAGAGGGCGGTCTTTCTTACGCACTGTGGTCCGGCAGTCTTCAAGATGGCGAAGGCATTGGCGGGAGCTGCAGACGTGAAGGTAATGGAATGGCCTGATTTAGAAAAGCTTTTAAGAGCCCATTCGCCCCACAAGTATCGTGCCTCATTAAGAGACACGAGTTTTACCGTCGGGATCAAGGGGAAAGCAAAACGTTAACGACTTCGTGGCAAGTTTAAGAGACATTGGGGGTGCATGCGAGTTTAACAACTTGGAGGAGGCCATGCGTGATCGATTTGTTCTAGGCCTCAAAGACAAGGTGCTTCAGAGCAAATTGTTATTAAAACCTAAGATCACGTTGAAGGAAGCCATAGAAGAGGCCTCCTCAGCAGAAGCCACTAAGTCCTCAGCGGCAGCCATGAAGAAAATTAACAAGGCCTCAAGCCATTCTGATGTGGAAAAGTCCACAACAACTCATTGCGAGCAAATAGATTCTGAATCAGACTGCAGTGAGGTGGAGGAAGGAATTTATAGACTCAGAATGGAAAAGAAAAAGAAAGACCTGGGAAGAAAAAGGCAAGACTTTTATTGCAGAGGTTGGGGGCACCCCGCACTGAATGCAAGTTTCTTGATACCATCTGCCTTCGTTGTGAAAAAAGAGGTCACTTAGCAAGAGTCTGCAAATCATCCAGAACTCCACCACACAGAAGAAAGTTTCCTGACAAAGATTTCAAGCCCAACAACTTCAGTGAGAAAATGGGGGCAACTCAGAAGCAAATGGGAAGAATGAAACTCATCAAACAGTCACCATTGGTCATTCTTCAACCTTAAGAAGCAGAAAAGTACATGTGAAGGTACTCATTGAAGGAAGGCCTTGCCAAATGGAAGTGGACTCAGGCTCCTATTTATCTATGGTGTCATGGGACACTATTCACAGGCTACTTCCCAACATTCAGAAGAAACATTTCCAGAAGCAAGCACTGACTCTTAAAGACTACCAAGGGAACAAGATTCCAGTAGTTGGAACAAGAGAATTCAACGTGAAGTTCAAAGGCCACACCAAACGTTTGCCCCTGACCATCGTGGACAAGGATCGCCCAAGCTTGCTGGGACTTGAGTGGTTCAATCCACTAGGCATCGAGGTGACTGGCATCAATCACGTGAGCAACTCTGAATGGGAGGAGGCCTTGAAGTCTGAGTTTCCAGAGGTCTTCAGCAAGGATTGGGCAAGTATATGGGGACCCCTATCACTTTCAACCTAGATCCCAAGGTGCCCCAATTCGTTTAAAGCCCAGAAGGGTCCCATTTGCCTTAAAGGAAAAAATTGATGCACAATTAGATAAACTAATAGCTCAAGGAGTTTTAGAGCCCACTGACCACTCCAGATGGGAGACACCCATAGTCACACCAGTCAAGACTGATGGGTCAGTAAGAATCTGTGGGGACTATAAGGGGACACTGAACCATGCGCTGCAGCAGAGCGCATACCCAGTTCCAGTGGTGCATCATCTATTACATTCACTTGGCAGGGGTACAGTCTTTGCCAAATTGGATCTGGCCCAGGCATATCAACAACTAACAGTTGATGATGCCACTGCAGAGGCCCAAACCATTGTGACTCATAGAGGTGCCTTCAAATGTAAAAGGTTACAATTTGGAGTAAGCGTGGCACCAGGCATCTTTCAAAGCCTTATGGAAAGGATGCTCCAAGGACTGCCAGGGGTAGTGCCTTACTTTGATGATGTGTTAATCTCTGCTGAAAATGACACTCAGTTACAAGAAAGACTCAGAGAAGTCCTTACCAGATTCAGGAAAGCGGGGTTAAAAGTCAAGGAAGAAAAATGCACTCTTAAAACTGACAAGGTTGAGTTCCTGGGCTATATGATTGACAAGCATGGCATCCACCCTACAGATGCCAAGGTTCAAGCAATCAAAGAAGCCCCTAGACCTAAATGCAAAACAGATTTGCAAGCCTTCCTTGGACTCATTAACTTTTATCACATGTTCCTACCTCAGAAGGCAACCATTGCAGAACCATTGCACAGATTACTTGACAAAAGTCTGTTTGGGTCTGGGGAGGAAGGAACAATCAGCATTTAACAGTATTAAAAGACTAATCACGTCTGATGCTGTACTGATACAGTTCTCTGAGAATTTGCCTGTTGTACTGACTTGTGATGCATCCCCTTTGGAGTGGGGGGTTTGAGCCACAGGCTTCCCAGTGGGAGAGAAGCCCCTATTGCATTTTACTCTCGCACTTTGACCAAAGCAGAGAGGAATTACAGCCAATTGGACAAGGAAGCATTGGCAATTGTTGCAGCTGTCAAGAAATTTCATGAATATTTGTATGGGAGAACATTTACCATTGTTACAGATCACAAACCTTTGTTAGGCATTGTGGCAGGAGATAAACCTACACCTACTATCCTGTCACCAAGAATGCTGAGGTGGACTGAATTTCTTGCTGCTTATTCTTACAAACTTATCCACAAGCCTGGCAAGGACATTGGACATGCTGATGCACTGAGTCGTTGCCCACTTCCTTGCCACAAGGAGGACTTTGAACCTGAAACACACACCTTTTTCCTAGAAACTGTTGCCAAGCTTCCAGTGCATGCTGCTGAAATTGCCAGAGAGACTGCCAAAGACACTTTATTGGCTCCTGTTATAGGCTGGATTAAGAAAGGTTGGCCTCTTCAAGATCTACCTCACCTGGCCCAACCTTTTAAGTCCAGGCAAACTGAATTATCTGTATTAAGAGGATGTATTTTGTGGGGTAACAGGGTGGTTATTCCTGCAAAACTACAAAGAGAGGTTTTGGAAATGTTACATGAGGGTCATCCTGGTATTGTAAGGATGAAGGGATTGGCCAGGAGTTATGTATGGTGGCCAGGTATTGACAAAATGGTTGAAAACTGGGTTGCATCTTGTCCCAACTGTCAGGTAGTCAGGCCTGCCCCACCTCTCCCCCAAACAGGAATGGGAATGTCCTAGGGGCCCATGGTCTAGGATTCACATTGATTTTGCAGGCCCTACCAGAGGGCACACCTTTCTTATTATAGTAGATGCATATTCCAAATGGCTAGAGGTAATCCCTATGGCATCCACCACAACTGATGCTGTCATCAAGCAGCTCAAAAACTTTTGTAACCCACGGGTTACCTGATGTTCTTGTCTCTGACAATGGCCCTCAATTTACATCCAACCTTTTTGAATCCTATTTAGCACAACAGGGTATCAGACATGCCCTCACTGCCCCTGGGCACCCTTCGCTAACGGCCGGGCTGAACGCATGGTACATTTTACCAAGGAGAAACTTCAGCAACTGGGTCCTGGGGACATCACTGAGAAAGTTGAAAAACTTCTTAGTGTTCAGCACATCACTCCTAACCCATCTAATAACTTATCCCCAGCAGAGTTGTTGATGGGTAGGAAACTTAGGTCTTCCCTTGACCGCCTTCATCCCACTTACGCACCCAACACACCACTAGATTCCACTTCCAAAGTTGCACATTCAGTGTGGGTGATTCTGTTTATGCTAAGAACCTTATGGGTGAACCTTTGTGGATTCCTGCTGAGATAACTCAAATCACAGGCCCTCGTTCTTACAGGGTGCAAACAGAGGATGGAGTCCTCTGGAGCAGGCACATTGATCAACTTAGATCCAGGTTTTCTCAGGAACATCGCACTTGTTCCTCTCTAGTTCCCTCACCTGATGTCAATTCTAGGGGGGGGAGGGGAGGAGCAGGAGGATAATCAGCAAGCAAGAATCCATCCCATGTGTAACGAGCCATTACGACAGGAACCATTCCAAAACCTGTCACAATGCCAAAATCCATCCTTAGAAGTGGAAGATTGTACATCACTACCTGACTTGGGTGCTGACATTGGGCTGGAGATGGGTTGGGAGGAGAGACCAGATTCTAACAATCAAACAGGGTCTTCTTTCACAGGAAGTCCCAGTAGGGAAATGTCAGCAGACACATTTCCTCTCTCACTGGGTGAGAATGTTAAAACTTCTGAACCACGAAGGTCTCAACGTACACGTAAGAGCCCCAGCTATTTAAAAGAATACATTAGATAGGTTGGGGTTTGGTATGGACTGAACCTAGTGGGGAGGGGTGTTATGTATGTAGGTTTGAATGTTATTGGTTTAGTTTGAATTGTTCTTGTAAAATGTCAAATATGATTGGTTTGAAAAGTGCGGGAAAACTCTGCACTCTGATTAGCTGGCAACTGCGGCTGCTGGCTATAAGTAGCAGCCGTAGCCCAGCCAAGACGGGTCCATTCGAGCTGTAGTCACTAATAAACTCTTCACTGAAGCTCTTCGCGTCTGACTCTTCATGCAAACTTAACAATAACTACTGTGCTTCTCGTGGCACCAGCTGAATGAGCTGAAATACAGAAGGTTGAAAAGGTCAAGAGCTCTAAACTATGTGAGGTGAGACCCTTAACTCTCTACCTGTGCCTATGCTTCCTAGCCCTGTACCTGGCTTGTACTGCTTCTTATATGATAGTATATTAAAGCATTAGCTTGATAAAAGACACAAACTAAGGGAAAATTGTAATCTGCAACTGTGTAAAACTTAATAGTTGCAAATTAATCGTTTTGGGGTATTTTTAAGTAGATTATTGTATTGTGCTTTTATATTGTGAGCCACCCTGAGTCCTTAGGGAGAGAGGGCGGCATGCAAGTCTAATAAATCATCATCATCATCATCATCATCATCATCATCACCACAATCATAATCCATTATATTATTATTATTATTATTATTATTATTGACATAACTGTCTGGGACATTATGAGAATACAGAACCAAAAGGTGCAGATGACAAGAGTTTTTCAAATAAGTGCCAAGTGACAGGATGGCATACTGAATGAAGAAGTTACTCTAGTAATCTTCCAGAGGAACAGAAGAGATGTAGAGAAAAGACTATATAAGAAGGGGTTTTATCTCAGATCATGGCCACTGCCATGGCTATTGCTTGCCGGACTCAGCCATGTCAGTGGACCCCATTGCAGTGGGTTGTTTGTAAGTATTATCTTACTGAAATGTTGTTATGTTATGATGTCTTTTCATGTTCCAAATTGCTCATGAAATAAACCTCTGATCTCAAAGTAAGATTTATTGCCTGTGGTTTGTCTGTGTTCCTCTTTTATTAAGTTATTTTTAGCAACAACTACAACAAGGATTTGGCACTCTTATTCTGGTTTGTCACACCAACAGACGCATGTTTGGAGTGGATTTGGCATTTTATCCAGGGGTGAGATTCAAAAATTTTAACAACCGGTTCTGTGGGCATGGCTTAGGTGGTGGGCATGGCTTGGTGGTCATGTGACTGTGTGGACATGGCTTGGTGGTCATGTTATTGGCTGGGCGTGGCCAACTCAATATCACTCACATCGAGGCACGCATCTCCTCACCTGGCCTCTCATGACTGTGGGGATGCTGCAACAGTCATAAGTGTGAAAAATGGTCATAAGTCACTTTTGTCAGTGCCATTGTAACTTTGAATGGTCACTCCACACAAGCAAATTACAGCAAAGGAGGGGGGGAAAAACTCCAGAGACGTTCCTGAGACAGGAAGTCTAGTCCTGCCAAGAATGTAATAAGTATTAACGGAGAGGCAGTTTCTGTAAGCAACACCAGAATGTTTCCTTCCTGCCTTCCTTACAGGATTAGGCCAGTAATTTCTTCTAACAACTGATTCTCCAAACTGCTTAGAATGTTAACAACTGGTTCTAGTGAATAGGTGCGAACTGGTAGAATTCCACCCTGATTTTATCCATCTGTTGAATCCTTCCCCAAGGACCTGGACAGGCAGATGTTTTGGATTGTTCTTAATATTTCAACACATAATTTTATGAAAAGGAGATTTGCATGTTGTGTGCTCAGCTATGCATCGATACATAGTGCTGCTAGTTGGTCCACTTCAACTCTTTAATCCTTACCACTTGCAACGGGGATGAACAACATCAAACACAAGGTCTGAGTGTTCATCTAATTGAACCCAAGGTAAATTTCACTGAACTTTCTTCTCCAGATACTGTGCACAAATATATCGGATGTTGATGCTTCCCTAAAGAATGAACTTTCTTCTACAGCCTCCAAGTCAGTGATGGGATTCAAAAACGTTACTACTGGTTCTGTGAGCATGGCTTGGTGGGCGTGGTTTGGTGGGCATGGCTTTGTGGTCATGTGATGGGTGGCATGGCTATGTGGTCACGTGACTGGGTGAGTGTGGTCAGGTTGTCATGACATTGGGTGGGCATGGCCAGGCTGTCATGTGTCTTGTTGGGCGCAGCCAATTTAGCAGTCCATTTTGCCAATTAACAGTCCATTAAACAATACACAGCAGCCCTCTTTTCTATCCTTTTTAATGCATGAAGTTTTTGCTCTAGGGTTTTTTTTACTATGGGGGAGAGATTGGCAATGCCTGGGGATTTCTGGGAATTTCTCCTCTCTGTTAGAGGCACCAGAATCACCAAGATGATATAAGGTCTCCTGCCAGAGCAGGGGTTGGACTAGATGACCTCTGAGGTCCCTTCCAGCCCTGGGTTGCTGTGCTGTTTCAAAGCATCCTCTGAAGGTGTGTCTAGTGCCAGGTTTTGTGGTCCTTCCTTCTTCTCCTTTTTCTCTCCCTCCCTCCCTCCCTCTCTCCATCCATTCATCCATCCATATCTCATTCACTTTCTTTCCTTCCTTCCTTCCTTCCTTCCTTCCTTCCTTCCTTCCTTCCTTCCTTTCTCCCTTCCCTCCCTCCTGCTTTCTTTCTTTCTTTCTTTCTTTCTTTCTTTCTTTCTTTCTTTCCTTTCTTTCTTCCTTCCTTCCTTCCTTCCTTTTCTTTCTCCCTTGAAGGCCTCCCCCCAACCCCACTGTTTTGGGCCTAGTAATCCTCCCTGTAAAAATGGGAGGGAAAATGGGGTGTAAAAATGGGGCATGGGAGGACCCCTGCAAGGTGCTGGGAGGGGAGGGGCAGGGCCACCCAGAGGTGGTATTTGCCAGTTCTCCAAACCAGTCAAAATTTCCGGTACCGGTATGCCAGAACCGGTCAGAACCATCTGAATCCCACCTCTGATTTGTTCCAATTCCCTGCAGATCCCGGTAGATTCCTCTGATAGCTTCACTCTCCTTAGCACTCATTGCTGCTGGGTCATATATTTTCTACTGTTTAGTATTTACCCCCTTCATACCCAGTAAGACACAGGAACCTAGAAGCCGATGTTCCCTCCAGTCTGAAGTGGGCACTGTTTTGCTTTCTAGCCAGAGTGGATGATTCATTTGCTCCATGTTTAGCTCCCTTGTATACAGTTTTGCAAAGCTTCTTTTGAATTTTTCTTTTTTTAGAACGTTTAAGTTGCACCATTGATGCTTTGATGCTTTGATTCCATGAATCTGTCACTTTGGAAGCCATATTAGCACTAGAAGCTTCCATGCTGCCACATTCCTGTACCTGGGAAATTGGGAGGGGGGGATTTCATAGAACGTATGTAGTTAGACATAATAGCATTCTTCTTTTCGGTGAAGGTCATGTTTTTCCTGCACCTGGATGAGGAGTGGTTAAAGGGATGTCTTAAGTTGGGACGGATGGTGATTGGACCATGTGATGGACTGATGGGTGCAGGGGATGGATTTGTCTTTTTTTTAAAAAAATTTTTTATTTCAATCTGCATATACACAACAATACATTAATAGTGTGGCATCAATATATCATACATTTTAGTATAGGCAAAATTAATAATACCAATCATATCTCTCAATGCATATATTTCACATTAATTCATAATCCTTCAATGCTTATTTTCAACTTTTCAAAACTCTCTCCAAATGCCTACCACCATATCAGTTAAAAATACCTAGTAATTCCATTATTCCATTTTTTCCTTGCTTTTATTTTATTTTTTAAAATAAAAAATTCTCATTTGGCAAGCAGTGTGGTTCCAGGTTTCACATCTCAATACAAACTTGACCATAGTTACCTGTTCATTATATTTGTTTAGTTTCATATTGCATCATCCTTATTATTGTTAAAAATTAAGCTTATCTTATCCAATTCCAATTCATGTTATATCAATACATTCTCATATCTTATTTTACAATGTTATCTAAAATTCTCATCTCATTTCTGTTGTCACTTCTCATATTACTTTTTTCTGTCACATTTGTCATTTTATCAATCCTTATCTGTAAATATAATTATCCCCTCTGGTTAATAATTCGAGCTAACCACCTTCATTCTACCTTAATATCAATCTCCCTATCTAGTATATTACACAAATATATATATATTTCTCAGATTCTGCATCATATTTTCTCAAACACCTTATGAATTATCTATACATTACAAAATACTATTTTCAATATATTATTATACATCACAACATATTAACTTGCGGAATCTCCTTCCTTATCCTTTTTTTTTCACCCAGTATCTCTCACTCTTTGGACAATGTACTTTCTTTTCATCCTTGTTTGTTTCCTATTCCTCTTTGTTTTCTGGTCCTTTCTCTTAATTCCCTTTTTCCCATTCTTATTCCCCTCCATTTCTCATTTCAGTTATTAAACTTTTCTCTCTCCTTCTTTTGATTTTTCTTTTGCCCTTCCTTTTTTCTGCTTTTTCCCTCTCCCTTTATCCATTTTCCAAACCATTCTCCCCTTTTATCATCCCATCAGACCACAAATTTTTAATTCTAATTCCTTTCCCCCCCCACTTAAATAATTGTTGTTTGTTTTGTCCTTCAATGTTGGCTTCTTTTTTATAGAACTCCTCCCCCTCTGGTTTATTTTGTTGTTGTGTATGCTGAGTCACCATTTCCAATTTCTGTGGTATATAATTGCACATTTCAAGTTTAATTTTTATCATGTCCCTTATATCTTGCAAATCCAATGTTGACTCTTGTAAGTCCAATCTTATATCAACAAATAGTTTCTCCATTATATCTTCTCCTTTTTCCCTTTCTTTCCCCTTCCTTAATAGTTAAAAATCCTCTTCTTTAATAGATATATTCAATCCCAGAGTCCAGTATATTATTTCAGCCAATATCTTTTGAATTTATTTTCAACAATCCATACTCTTGAGTCTTTGTTCGGATGGTTCTATAACAATAATAAAGTTTCTTTTATTTTCTTTTAAGTTCCAAAATCCAAACTCTTGAGAAGACCAGACACTTTTTAAAATGTACTGAAGTTTTCCTGTACCATCAGGTGGGCACTTGAGTCTTTTTACCTTTAACTTTCTTTATTGAATATAATACTTTTATTAAGTTCGCTAATTTTAATCATTAGCTTTTCTTTTCAACACACTCAATTTCAGCATTTAATTATGCCCTTTAAGCGCCCATAATTCAATAGTTATCCAGTTTAATTTCTAAACCTTTGTTGTGTTAAAAGTATTTTCCTTTAAATTTTCTCCCCAAATTAATCCAATCCAAGTTTTATAAGATCCAATTTCTTTCTCACTTTCTCTGGTCTCCACTTCCACACACTTCCCTCCAAGATAGCCCTTTATTTTAATGCCAGGGTACCTCAAAAGCGATGTCATTTGCCTGGTTCACACTCTGCTCCAGCACAAAACTTAGTTTCCTGGAGTGTTCTTTGTCTTTGTGCTGGCCATTTTAGGACCACCGCTTCAGCTTGCCTTTGGGTGGGATTTTCCTGTCAGGGAGGGGAGTTGTGTCTCCCCTCAACCCTCCAGGCGATTTCCCCCTTCTTCACCACCCCACCAGGGTGGTTCTGGTCCTGATCGGGATCCTCCAGCAAGTGAGCTCGGGCAAAACCGTGCACGATCGCGGATTCCGCTCTGATTCCTGGAGGAACAAACCAGAAGTCGGGATGGATTTGTCTTTTTGAATTACTGAGGGAAAACCCAGAACTCTCAGATTTGGGTTTTCCCAGATGTGCCAGTAAAATGGAACTTTGAGAAAATGCTTCTCTTAGAGTTTTGGTGCTGGAGGTTGTTTTTCTGGAATGCTGACAGAATCTGAATGATCACCTTTTTGCTACATAATGAAACAATTAAGAGGCAAAAAGAACAACTTATTCACTATTACTTTAATTCATGTGACATCCAAGCCACAATGGTACCCAAATCACAAAAAGAAGGGGGCTAAATGGGGAGTGTGTATTGTTGTTAAAGGAACTAAAGATTTTCAAATCCACCATGCCAAACCTTCCTAAATATCAAATGTTGCTATTTACTTACCTGTGGTGCTGAAGAACAGAGCGGAGATCGTGAAGAGAAGAATCTTGTTCATTTGGGATTTCAAATGTCTGACTTCTTAGCTGGATAAAAGGAGATGTGTCTGGAGCAGGTGTGCAATTCCAATTTATCCAGTAAAATGAACACATGTTAAGTAATGAAGTTTCAAGCTCCTTTGAGATGATGAGTTAATATATCAAGAGAGGAATTTCCTCAAGCAATGTTCCTCTAGGAAGAGCACTGTGTAATGTGTAATGTTGGCATTTGCTAGAATTATGAGAAACAGATGATGGTTTGTGCCAAAGAAAATCCTTTTTATATTACATTTCTACCAGGACAGGAAAATGATTTCCATCATTGTATTTCATTTTGTTAGATAGCCCAATGTTCAAGCTGTCAAGATCCTTCTGAATCTTAAGCCTATCTTCTGGAGTGTTGGCTATTCCTGCCAGCTTGGTGTCGTCTGCAAATTTGATGAGTTTCCCCATCTATCCCCTTGTCCAAATCATTGATGAAGATGTTGAAAAGTATTGGGCCTAAAACAGAACCTTGCGGTACCCACTGCATATTTCCCTCCATGTAGATCATTGGAGAAGGGAATTGAGGACTACATGTTGAGTGCGATTGGTCAGCCAATTGTAAATCCATCTGGTGGTGATGCTGTCTAACCCATGTTTTTCTATCTTATCAAGTAGTGGGTTATGGTCTACTTTATCAAATGCCTTACTGAAGTCCAAGTAAATTATGTCAGCAGCATTCCTCTGGTCCACTAATTTTCTCACTTTGTCAAAGAATGCAATAAGATTAGTTTGGCATGATCTGTTTTTGACAAACCCATGCTGGCTTTTGGTTATTACTTTGTTTGCTTCTAGATGTTCATTGATTCATTGCTTGATTATCTTTCCCAGAATCTTCCCTGGTATTGAGGTCAGGCTGATCGGTCTGCAGTTTCCTGGATCTATTTTTTTCCTTTTTTGAAGATGGGAACTACATCAGGTCTTTTCCAGTCCTCTGGCAGTTCCGGTGCTCCAGGATCTTTGAAAGATATAGTTCAGTGGTTCTGATATCATGTCTGCCAGTTCCTTCAGAACCTTGGGGTGAAATTCATCTGGTCCTGGCGATTTGAATTCATCTAGAGTGGACAGGTGCTCACTTACCATTTTCTTTCCTATTTTGACTTGTGTTCCTAATCTGTTTTTGTGGTGCTGTTTTGATAGGTTGGACAGTCTTGGACTGTTTTTCCCTTGGTGTAAAGACAGATGTAAAAAACCAAGTTAAGTGTACTACTTTCCCCCTGTTGCTTGTCACCTTCTTGCCACTTTCTCTCACCAATGGACCAATCAACCAATGAACAATCAACAATATTAGAAAATTATAAGAGTTATGTCTAGATATAATATATCCTGCCCTTCTGTCTATATTTTCTTTCTGGGTGGGAATGAGACCTTTTAGAAGATGGTTTCTCTTGATGGACCCTTTCTGTGAGTTCCCTTAGGTCAGCTCTGCATGTGACTTCCTTTCCTGTATAGAAAAGGTCCTAAGATGCCAATAAATCATAAGAGGAAACTTTCAACCATATTGAGAAGTTTTAGGGATGTATTTAGTAGACCTGCAGCTCAAGTTTGGTTAACTGCTTTTCCTCAGTGTGATGACCCAGGCTGGGATACAAAAGCAACAAAGTCACAAAAACAGGTGAAGTCCCTTTAATTCCTTCAACTTGGCTTTAAAGGTCCAATTATCATTGACTGGAGAAAAAACTCCCCACAAACAGTTGCGAAAAGGAAGAACCTCCATTCAAACTCAAAATACATATAAATTATAAATAGAAAAAAAACAACACAAACCACACTGAAGAATTAATGAGACAAGGCAGGATAAGAGCTTGAAGACATCCACAGATATTGAAATACACACACTGGGAAGGACGCCAGAACTCAGATAAGAACTGACAGACTAGAAATATTTTCATGCTTTGCTTCAAGCCTGGTCCATGTGCAGTTTGTCCTTTTAAACAGTCCTCACAGCTGCAGCCCATGAAGGGGATCAAGGCCCTTTTCTCCCCCATAGACCATGCTATTCATGTTTCTCCCTTCTCAGCTCCTCTCTGCATGCCCTAGGATGAAGAGGGGGTGGGCCTGGGTCTTCCTCTGAATGCCCAGCTGGCCTGTGCCTTTCCCCAGTTCCCTCCACAACTTCTAGAGCCACACTCCCACTCCCTGTTGACTGTTTCCCCTCTCCCTCAGAGTCAGATTCTAACAGGGGCATGACACTCAGGGCATGAACAAAGAGAACTGCCTGAGAATACTGACTTTTAAAGCATGGGAATAGATATCCCAAATGCCAACATCCTTGTTCTAAAGCTGTACTCTCTCAATAATATTCAACCATCAGTCATGCAGACAGGGAGGTTGGAAAGATGATTGAAATCCAAAGCCATAGGGCACATCAGGAAAAACAATGGAAAAAAGGGTTAAAAGAAGTCAAGGAAAAATCTTTTCACAGTGTTCCAAGAAATGGACTTCATTTTTTATTTTTTTTGTAATATTCTGGTCTGGGTTTATTTTTGGAAAGAAAGTGAAATACAAACAAATGTATGTTCTTCTTCAGTGATTTTTTTCAATACAAACAAATGAAATTATCAACACGCATTATGTTCTTTTGTATTCTCTAAGATGTACCTTCACATTAGACAGATTCTGTCTCCAACATCCCCACCACTCCACCATCTTCACCACTGGACAATGACTTCTTGACTTAATTATTCTTGCTGGTGATTGTCCCACTGCAACATCAGAAGAACATAACCTGCCTAAGACAAAGCAGAGCCGTGTATCTCTTCATCATTGGCTCTTCCAGGAGTTTCACCTAAAATAAACAGAATGAAGACATCTGTGCAGGAGCATCCTACGAATGTCCACATAAATGGCTTTATTAAAGGTAGGCCTTTAAATTGCATCTAGAGAATAATAATAAGCCAAAGTCGTACCCATAAAATCAGCAGAACATGCATCCACTGATAAGAACTCATGAATGCCCAAATGACATCAATTTAGCCCAAAGAAAAATTTCCAGATGGTCTTCAAAAGCACTTAAATAACTTGTGGGGTACCCCAGGGGTCGGTCCTCTCGCCTCTCTTGTTCAACATTTATATGAAGCCACTGGGTGAGATCATCCATGGTTTCGGGGTGAGCTATCATCAGTACGCTGATGATACGCAGTTATACATCTCCACCCCGGACCACATCAGTGATGCTCTCTCCGTGATGTCCCGTTGTTTGGAAGCGGTGAGGATCTGGATGGACAGGAACATGCTTCGACTCAACCCAGCCAAGACAGAGCGGTTGTGCATACCGACATCTTGGTCCAGTTCGGAGGTTCCATCTTGGTCATGGGGGGAGGAGGTGTTACCACCGTGGACAGGGCACGGAATCTGGGGTCCTCCTGGATTCATGGCTCAAGTTGGAGGAGCAGGTGGGAGCCGTGGCCAGGGGGGCCTTTGCCCAGGTCCGACTGGTTCACCAGTTGTGCCCATATCTGGACCAAGATGCCCTGCGCACGATCACTCAGGCACTCGTTGTCTCCCGACTCAACTACTGTAACGCTCTCTATTTAGGACTGCCCTTGCATTCCACTCGGAGGCTTCAGCTGGTGCAGAATGCGGCTGCGCGGGTAGTGATGGGAGCTCCCCGACACTTCCATATTACACCCCTCCTGCGCGGCCTGCATTGGCTTCCGGTTGCCCTCCGGGTGAGATTCAAGGTCTTGGTGTTAACATTCAAAGTCCTACATGGCATGGGTCCAGGATATCTATGAGAACGACTCCTCCCAGCATCAAATACCAACCGCCCTGTGCGGGCGACAGGCGGGTCTCCTCGGGGTGCCATCCGCGACTCAATGTCACCTGGCGGTGACCCGGGGGAGGGCCTACTCTGTGGCGCCCCACTTTATGGAATCTTCTTCGCCGGAAGCTCGGCTGGCTCCTGATCTTTGCACCTTCGCCACGAGTTAAAAACCTGGCTGTTTTTACAATCTGGGCTGTGCTGACTCTTTGGGGTTTGTTTATTTTGGGGTTTTAATTCTAATTCAGCTTACAACTGTTTAATATATTTTTAGGTAATTTATTGTTATTATTGTATTTTAGCTGTGAGCCGCCCTGAGTCCTTTCGAGAGGGGGACATATAAATCGAATTAATAAATAAATAATAAATAATAAGCCAAAGTCGTACCCATAAAATCAGCAGAACATGCATCCACTGGTAAGAACTCATGAATGCCCAAATGACATCAATTTAGCCCAAAGAAAAATTTCCAGATGGTCTTCAAAAGCACTTAAATAACTGGTGCCATAGCTTTAGCATCAGCCAAAACCAGGCTAAAATGACCCTGGTCACAGCCTCCAGCTACCAATTTAACAATAGCCATGGGTCAAAGAATTACATCACACAGTTGCTCCTCCAATGGTAGAGCAACCTCATCCAGAAAAAGCATGGATTTGGGAGAGGAGGGCAGACATTAAAACCAGATTTTCTTTGGAGCTAGGCTACTAGCTATGCCTCTTTTAATTGTTATTTTCACCCTCGTGTAATCCAAATGTCTTTCACCTCATTGCCACCAATTTTGCAATGGAAGATCAAAGACTGGATTATGAGTGCTATTGTGCAAATAGAGATTAATGGCAACAGTTTAGGGGAGCTCTGTCTCCTAAAGACTGCAGTAAAAATAAAGAAAGAACAAATGAAATAAAATAAATATGCATTCCAATCAGTATGGGCTCATTGCTTCTATACCATCCTAAATACATAAGCATATATTTTCTTTTAGAAGAGGAAAAAATAATAATTGGTGATTGTCCAAAGCAATAGCAATGATCAAGAAAGAATCGAGAAATACAGGACAGGGCAGATTTTATGTTTCACATGTTGATATTCCTTCCAGAAATGATATTAGAAAATGAGAAGAGTGTCTAGCTATAGCTTATCCCCCCTCTTCTCTCTAGCTTTCCTATTTGGGTGGGAGGTGACCTTGAAGAAATGAAGTGCCTCTTGATAGCTCCCTTCTATGCTTTGCCCTTGTCCCTTACATCCATCCTTCATAGTTTAAAACGAGGTCCTATGAGGCTATTAAATTATGAAAGGAAATATTGAAACCCATATTAATAGAAGTGGATGTTATTTAATAGAGCCATGGTGCCTGTCGGTTAACCCTCAGGGCAGGAACAGGGGAACTGCCAGACAAAATTGACTTTGAAAGCACAGCAAGGATGTACCAAATGCAAACATCCTTGTTCTTGTCTTGTTAACCTTCAACCATCAGTCATGCAATCCAGAAGGCTGGAAATCCAAATCTAAAGGGCTCATTAGGGGGAATGGAAAAATCTACCAAAAAGAACAAAAGGCAAATTTCCATAGTGTTACAAGAAATGGACTTCAAAATTAATTTTTGGAAACAGGTCAGTTGGAAACACTGGTTTAGATGAATGGGTGTCATTGGTGGATTGGGGTCCTGGTTTTTCTTAATTGTTTGTTGTGTTGCTTCCAGTCTTTCTGTTTTTAATCACTGTTGTTTGCTATCCAGACTTATGTGGAAGAGGAGGGGGGCTATTTAAATCCTTTAAATAAAGACATAAATAAAAATGGTCTAATAACTTGCCAAAGTAGGGTAAAGGTTGATTGGAAAACATGGACATCAAAGGTACTACCTCTCATGTATTAAGCTAGCCCTCTTCCATCTGAGCTAGTTTAATGGCATTGGACCATTGCTGTTCCATCACTTCTCAAAAAACATCCACACAGAAAGTCATATGCACAATCACAGGGGTGGAGTGGGATGGATCTTGGGGAAGGAAGATAAAATCAACCAAGGCCTGTCTAGAAAAGATGGGCATTGATGATCCCCACCCCCTCATGCAAGCAAAGCAAAGTGTCAGGGTTCCAAGTAATAGTCCCATTGCAAGAAAAACTTCAAGGCAGGTGAATTCCTCAAAGAATAGCTTTGTTAGAAATATCATATTGGCACAGATCTGGTGAAAACTGACTCTGAAGTCTCCCGCAGGTTTTCACCTAATTAAAGGTTTTTCACTTCCCCAAAACAATCAGTCATGCGATCCAATCATGGTGCAGTCTGGCAGCTGGGTGACATCACTCCACCTTCCTCCGATCAGGTGTCCTTGGTCCCAAGAGAAAATATTTTGTTTTGGCTACAGAATCCCAACTATCTCAAATCCCCCATCCTAACCTCGGCTCCAGTGTGGCCACCCTGAAGTGGTCAAGATGGCTTTATCAAGTCAACTTCAGGGTTGACACAAAGCTCCTGTATTGCCACTAATTCCAAGTTCAGGAAAATGTGCAAAACTCGCCTTCATGAGGATCTTCTGTATGGAAGCCAAGGCTAGAAGAGAGACTATCTGGAGAATGCAGGCATCGATCCTGCTACCTCTCGCATGCTAAGCGAGCGCTCTACCATTTGAGCTAATTCCCCAACCGCTTGTCAACCTTGTTCTACCAGGTTGCAGAATTCAGGACAAGTTGCGAAAATGAGGACAAGAAAATGGTCTAATACTTTTTGGCAAAGGAAAATTTTAAAAAATGGACTGGAGAATGTGGGCATTGATCCCACCACCTCTTGCATGCAAAGCAAGCGCTCTACCATATGAGCTAATTCCCCAGCTACAAGCAGCCTTGACCCAAAAAACTGCAAGAATTCAGGAGGAGAAACCGAGAAGATGAAATTAGATGGTAAGTAATAAGTCTGTTAGAAATGACCAAGACACACCTGAGCTCCATTTACCTGGGAAGAGTTTGAGCAGGTGGATTCAGAGGAAGTGGACAAGTTCCTCACAGCTGTGAGTTCTGGAGCTGTGCTAGACTGCAGGGATGTCAGCATGGATGCCTGTGAGGGTGAAGTTTCTCTCATCAAACTGGCAGTGGGTGCAGAGAGGGTGGAAATGAATTAGCCCATCTCCTTTTAAGTTTCTGAGGGTGTACAACCTGTTATGGCCCTTTGGGCAGGGGTGTTCCCAGAGTCCTGAGGCTTCCCTCAGGCCTCTGGGAAGGCAAACTGCCTCCCCTGGGCTTCGGAGAGGACCTCGGAAGCCAGAAACAGGCCTGTTTCTGGACTTCCAGAACTTCCAGGAGGGCCGTTTTTCATCTCCCAGAGCCTCCACGTGGACCCTGCACTTACCTGCATCCAAACAGGTAGCGTGGAGACTCCTGGGAGGGAGGGAGCAGGGTGAGTGGAGCCAGCCGGTTGGTTAAATTTAACATCTGGTTCACCTGAACCGGCTCAAACGGATGAATCCACCACCTGCCTTTGGGGAAAGGAATGAGCTGAGCCTAGCCTTGCAGGAGTCGGGTAGGGGTGGGAAGTGTTTCTATTTGGCTGCAGCTGCTTTTCCCAAGCTCAGGAAGCAGCCTTTGTCTTCCTCACATTCACCATCATTCATGCCCTGTCATTTCATAGTTGGACCATACAGAAGTTACCAATGGTCCCAGCTTTACAGTCTTTGGTGCCCCTCAGCTTAGAGGGGTATAGATTGACAGGTAATATTGCTGAATTGGGGTCCTGGTTTTCTTCATTTTTGTTGCATTGCTTTTAGGGTTTCTGTTTTATAGCCACCCAGAGTCATGTGGCAAAGAATGGATGGTCATATAAATCCTCTAAATAAAGACATAAATAAAAATGGTCTAATTTGAATACTAATATTCAAAGAGATTTCAAATATGGTCTAATAAAATGGCACACAATGTTAAAGGTAGGTTTGGGCATTGAACCTACTGCCTCTTATGTGTTAAGCAAGCATTCTTTCATTTGAGCTAATTTCACAGCATTCTCCACAATTTCTCAAAAAACACCCACACAGAAAATCATATGCACAATCACAGGGGTGGAGTGGGGTAGATCTTGAAGAAGGATGCTAAAATCAACCAAAAGTCTGTCTAGAAAAGGTGGGCATTGATCCCACCACCTCTTGCAAGCAAAGCAAGATTCTTGCATTGCTACTAATTCCTAATCCAGGAAAATATGCAAAACTTGCCTGCAGGAGGGTTTTCTGAAGGGAAGCCAAAGTGAATAGAGATTGACTGGAGAATGCAGGCATTGATCCTGCTACCTCTCATGCTAGCGGCGCTCTACCATTTGAGCTAATTCCCCACTTGGCTTTAACTTGGTAGGATTTTATACTCTTTTGTGAACTGAAAAGATTCATCCAGATACTGAAGCTATCAAAAATCCATTGTGAGAAGTTTGACAGGTAGTCCTCAAGTTACGAATGTAATGGATCTGTCCATTCTAT
>CM019149.1:30598802-30799377 GCA_009733165.1 Naja naja
TCCTTCAGTGGGTGACTGCCCTGAGCAAACACTAGGTAAACTCTGTAAATGCAGCATTTCATGCAACATAAATTTAATTCTGATTGTATATTTAATATGTTTATTCCTTTGCTTATACAAATTACTAAGAATATTTTCCCAAAAATGCAGTAGTCATCTTTATTTTCCACCATTGAATTGGCTAAACTTAAGCCAATTTAGGATCTCTGTCCTCAGCCAACACACCAACCACCAGTGCTCTATCAGCTGCATTGATTTATAAGATGATAAACCTATTTTATTCAATTCCAATACAACTGCTTCTATAATACACTTTTCAATTTCAGTGCAACTGTCCAGAGATATTCTATTCAGTGATCCCCAACTTGTGCAGCTTAGCAGCCTGAGTGGGGGGGAGGGAACTGTGCAAGCAGTGGGCAGGACACACGTAGGTGCCCCACAGCTCAACTGCAAGTTGAGCTGCATGCACATGTATGCCGCCTCCACTTGAGTGAGTTGAGCTGCAATCAAGAGAGAGTTGAGATGTGTGCATGTATGCCAGCCAACCTCTTGTGCATGGTCTGGTAGTGGGGACCCCTGCCCTAATTAATTACATTTCTTTCTCATTGGGATAAGTAGGAGACACTTGTATCCTAATCAAAGTCCAAAAGCTTCAATTCTAACTAACTGGTGGGAATGGAAGGATTTATATTTATTTATTTATTTTATTTATGAGATTTATATGTCAGCCTCTATCTCCCTGAGGACTCAGGGTGGCTTACAATAATAAAAAAAAACAGCAATACAGATATTAAAAACTATTAAACTGAAATCTCACAAACCATTAAGATTAAAACTACAGCAGCAAAAACAACTGAAAAAATAACCCTCCCCCTTCCTCATCAGTCCTGGGAGGCAAGTTAGAACAGCCAGGTTTTAGGCCCCACGGAAAGAGCGGGAGGTCAGGGGCCCCAAGCTCCAGGGCAGCTGGTTCCATAGGGTGGGTGCTCCCACAGAGAAGGCCCACCGCTGGGAGCCTCCAGCACATTACTGATGGCACCCTAAGGAGGCCCTGTGGTGGGAGTGCACGAGTGCATCGGAAACCAAGTTATTGGCAGCAGGTCTCCTGCAATCATCTGCTCATTGGCACTCTGAGGGCTTGATGGTTAGCCTCTGAGAGTCGCTGAGGCCACCTGGGGTTTATCTGCATCCTCAGGGCCATCTGAATCAGCTTATAAATTGTATGAAATCTTGGGACTGCAGTTTAATTTTAACATAGATGGGCTCTTAAAAGAGAAGCCTCCCACACCAGAGAGAGAGGAACTGATACACTACCTATCTCTTGTATACAAAGTAGTTCTTTTCAACAGAAGCTTCTTTGATGGGAAGCAGAATGTTTTCAAAGAAAAACCCAAGGAAATCCAGCTGCCTTTGGAAAAAGCACTTTGAGAAAATATGACCTGATGATTAAGAATCTCCACAGACACCTAATCAGAGCTAATAGGAACATGTCTCTGCTCTAGGAGGCTTCCATACTAAAATGGGTGTTGGTTGATACTGAAAAAGTACTGTACTGTAAATTTCTTATTCTTCCTGCTCAATGGAAATTGAGGAAAGTTTCATTGAAGGGACTATTCATGCTTGGATCATTATACTGCAAAGCCAGGACAAGCAAGCCACCATATCCAAGTATCACTACATTAGACTTCTGCCATAAAGGTCCTTTTCTCCAATCAGTTCATTCTCTGGATTGTAAATGACACCCAAATTTATGTAATCTCATTCACTTATGGACTATAATTACATATATAGCAATTCACAGCAGGTATCTCTGGCCACAGAAGTTTCTTGTTTTAATGAAGCACTTCCAAAATGTACATCCGTGTTTCACAAATAAGACCTACCCTCAGTAAGACCTAGCACTATTTTCTAAACCTGCCCTAATATAAGACTCCACCCCTAAAATAAGACCTAGTGTAAATCTCCAGTTCCAGGAAGACTTTTCAGGAGCAACTGCGGCACCCGCTAAACATACTCTACACACTACACACTACACCCATTATTTGGCACCATAAATATATAAGACCTCCCTAAAATAAGATCTAGTGTGTTTGGGAGCCAAAAAAAATATAAGACAGTGTCTTATTTTCGGGGAAACACGGTACTTGTTCTTTCTGTGGGAATGCAGCTCTGTTCCCATATGAGATATGAAATGCTGGAGGAGGAAAGGCAATGCGTTTAGATTCCTTTGCAGCCTGAAACACACATGTACAGGCTTCCTGCTGACCTGGAAACATGTATGTTGGCTTTCTACTGATATCTGTGCACTAAACGGACAGTCGACAGTCTCCTTTATGAATTGTGTGGACCTCTATTAAATGTGGTTATTCTGTGAAAGAGGTATTTCAGTAATTCTAATTTTGGTTTGTTCTACTTCTGCCTTGGTGGATGTGTCTCTGTTGTAATAATCTTCTGCTTTTGGGAATTTACAGGAGAACAGTTACTCACACCTACTAAAATCTACAGCAAGATTCTTTGCCAGTACTGCTCAGGTGGTGTGAAAGCATATGCCCACATTACTGGAGGAGGGCTGCTCAAAACATTCTCGCCCCTGCCCATCAGTAGGTGTAGTTCTAGGTAAGAAAGCCATTGCTACATTTGTTTTTTTTATTAAACATGATTTTACAGATACGTTTTAAGCAGGATATTACAGGATATTTTTTACCTTCTAAAGGCCTGGTTCAGATTTAACTTAACCCCAAAAAATCTGTTTCTTTGCATTGTATATTCTTCTAATTAAGAAAATTAGCACTTGCATATGAAGCAAAAAGCATTACTCTATTTTTAAATTCTAGAATTGGGGCAGATATAGCACAGCCACCCTGTTCTTTACCTTGCTAAATTCTTTTTAAAAAAAACCCTCCCAGTTGTATTTTGGCAGACTTATATGCATTTCATAGACGGGTAAGCTTTACACTCAATAGGAGAGAAAACATTGAAGCGATGTTTGAGTTTTAGTGGTCTGGAGGCTGAGCTATTAACAAAGCAATTGGCGACCTGCATTGGTTGCGGTTGCCTCCGGTTTCCTTCAAGGTGTTAGTAACAACTTATAAAGCCCTAAATGGCTTGGGTGCAGGGTACTTGGGATCGCCTCCTGCCTGCATCGCAGTCCAATCGCCTGCGGCGCCCCATAGGAGGGGCCTTCTGGGAATACCGTCGGTCAGGCATTGTCGGCTGGCGTGCTCCCAGAGCTAGGGCCTTTTCTGTGGGAGCCACCTGTGGAACCAGCTTCCTCGGATCTGCTTGGCCCCTGATCTCCGCCTCCTTGTCGAGACTTGAAGACCTGGCTGTTTCAGCAGGCCGGCCTGGATTGACCCTGGGGTGGGTAGTTTTAATTTGTTTGTTTTTGTGATTTTATTGTTTTAACTTTTGGTAATTTGGACTTGTTTTTAGTTGTTTTATTGTATATCCTTTTAGTAGCACGCCCTGAGTCCTTTGGGAGTAGGGCATACAAGTCTAAATAAATAATAATAATAATTAAGAACAGTGCTAGATGAATTCACAATACAGACAGTCGTCAACTTACAACTTACATTTATTTAGTGACCATTTGGAGGTACAATGCCACTGAAAAAGTGACTTATGACCATCTTTCACACTTAGGACTGTTTTAGCGCCCATGGTCACATGATCCAAATTTGGCCGTGGGCAACTGACTCACATTTATGGATGGCTGTAGTGTCCTGGGGTCAGGTGATCACCTTTTGCACCTTCTGACAAGCAAAGTTAATTGGAAGTCAGATCCTTTAACAACCATGTTATTAACCATGTGGTTCACTTAACAACTGTGGCAAGAAGGTCTAAAAATGGAGCAAAACTCACTTAACAACTGTCTTGCTGAGCAATAACAAAAATTTGGGCTGAATATTTGCTTATAGACTAGATTACTTTCCTGTGTAAGTAATAGATTACTTTCCTATGCATTCCTCTTCCCACACCCCAAATTCAGATCTGCTTTTGAAGGTGAAAGATCATAATAGAATAATAGAGTTTGAAGGGATTTTGGAGGTCTTCTGGTCTAACCCTGCTCAAGCAGGAGACCCTATACCAGTGATGGCTAACTTTTTCGCACGAAGTGCCCAAAGCATGTGCGACGATCCCCAAATGCAATGCACATGACATCTCCTGCACATCGCGCGTGCATCCTCGGCATGCGCGATGTCCCATGCATGCACCTCATCCCTCTGCATGCACACACATCCCAGAGCATGCCCCCTGCCCCCCACGCATGCATGTGTGCCCCCGACATGTGTACACATCCCCACACATGTGCCCTGCCCCCTGCACATGTGCGACAGAGATTTGAAGACCAGCTGGCGGCGGGAGGGCACATGCATGCACGGTAGAGCTGAGCTGGGGCTTGGCTCGTGTGCCCACATAGGGGCTCTGCGTGCCACCTCTGGCACACGTGCACAGGTTCGCCATTACGCCCTATACCATTCGAGATTGATTGTCCAGATTGATGGTCTTAAAAGTCTCCAGTAATGGAGCACCGTAACTTCTGAAGACAAGTTGTTCCACTAGTTAATTGTTCTAATGGTTAGGAATTTCTCCTTAGTTTTTGGTTGGTTCGCTTCTTGATTAGTCTCCATCCATTGCTTCTTGTCCTGCCTTAAGATGCTTTGGAGAATGGGCTGACCTTCTCTTCCTTGAGGCATCCCCTTAGATAATGGAACACTGCTACCATGTGCCTCCTGGCCCTAGCCTTCTTTTCATTAAACTAGGTACACTCAATTCTTGCAACAGTCCTTCATATGTTTTAGCCTCCAGTTCCCTAGTTGTTAAACTTGTTCAATTAGTAACACAGTTGTCAAGTGAATCTGGATTCCCTAATCGTTGTTGCATTTCCTCTGTACTCTTTCGAGAGTTTCAATATCTTCTTTTATATTGTGGTGACCAAAACTGGATGCAGTATTCCCAAGTGTGATCTTACCAAGCCATTATAAAGCGCTACTAACACTTTGCACGATCATCTAGAAGAGCACATTTGTAGAAAAGGAAAAAAATTGTTGTATGAGTTAGTCTTCCTATGATACTTGATCTAATCTAATGAATTTTCTCAGTTGCTATAAGTAACCATCAGAGCAGATGTTTATAGCTCTTACATCTTGTGAGGTGTATTCCAAACTTCAAACTCCTGAAACTTTGGAGTGCTACAAAGTTCGGACCGTAACATTTCTTATTTGACTATAAATGTTTATTAAGATAAACGTTCTGACTATTTTCAGATGCCTTGCATTGGAAGATGCCCAGCATCTTTTCCTGGCTTCAGAGGGAAGGAAATCTATCAGAGGAAGAAATGGCACGAACATTTAATTGTGGCATTGGTGCAGTCCTCATAGTACAGAAGGAGCTGGCTGGGAAAGTCCTAAGTGACATTCGAAACATGAAGAGGCATGGTTGATTGGCAAAGTTGTGCATCATCAAGCAGGTCATTATGTTCAACCTCAATTTTATGAGGATTACATATATCAATATAGAAGTCCTGATTTCTGTAACTGTTAAATACAATATCTAGATACAGATATATAGCTATATCTTAAATTCCATCATGATTTGAACCTACTTTGGGACTTTTAGGAGCCTTTCCAGATGTTTAAAATAAAACTACCCTTTTCAACATATCTTGGATCTTTCTTATAATTTAATAGGAAATTGGCTATTTTCCTGAACTCTTGTGCTGTAATCTGAATTATTTTCAGTTAATGTTTAATTTTTAATATAAAGGTTCTGCTCATGTTGAAGTCAAAAACTTGCTCCAAGCCTTACAAGCAAATAGATTGCAGTCCTTCCACAGCAAACAAATAAAACTGAAGCCGTGCAAAACAAGAGTTGGCGTCCTCATCTCTGGAACAGGTAAGGTCCTGTGTTTCCCATTGTAAGAAATGCAGAGAATCCTTTAGCATCTTTCTTTCATTCGCTATGGTTTTCTGACAGACAAGCTTACAATAGATTGGTCAATATTGAAAGGAAAAGTATCTTTTGATTCTGTATTGATCTGATCATCATGAAAATTCATCATGAAAATAGATCAAGTCTTTGAGTCCGCCTTTCTTTCTCCGTTTAATCATCTGTGTCTCTCCTTTAATAAATTACATAGTGTTAGTTTACTTACTGTGTTAAACTATAATTTCTATATGCAATTTTTTTTTTAATTACATTTATATGCGCCCTTCTCCAAGACTCAGGGCTGCTTACAATTTTGAGCACAACCCAATCGCTCAGCAATAGCCTTCATTCCATTGTATATGCCTGCTTATTACTAAGCGGCATTTTTACAAGGTCAGCTAATTGCCCCCAACAATCTTGGGTCCTCAATTTACCTACCCCGAGAGGATGGAAGGCTGAGTCAACCTTGAGCCTGGTGGGATTGAGCCTACAGTAATTGTAGACAGCTGGATCTTAAGAGCAGGCATTTAACAGCCTGAGCCACCAAATTTTGTGAGGGGGTTATTAAAGAACTGGAAAGTGAATAGGTTTTAGATGAGTTCCTATGCTAAGAGAATAGAGCACAATATACATATTTTAAATTTGGGGTGGAGTTCCATTTGATTAATTGATTAATTGAATTTTTAAAAATCTGTACACCTTGACACATAAATTATATAATCCAAGTTCAAAGTTTAGAAAAAGTCATATATTTAAAAGGTGTTTTCTCTAATGCATGTAGCTGTTTTGGAGTACTGCTGACACTGCAAAACATATGAACGCTATAGTACAAAATTTTGGCCTTTTACAAGTGTAAATATAAGATGTTATTTTAAATTTCATCTTATTAAAACAACTTATATTTTATTAAATTGTTTTTTAAATTAAGTATAAAAATTAGAATATCAATTAAATACACCATCTGATTAAAGTAAAATATATTAAAATGAGAATGCATTTTTAGTTGTGGCTAATGTTCGTATTTTAACATTATTGTTGATTTTGGATGGATTGGAGTTTTTTTGTTTTTGTTTTACAAAGGAAGCAGCTTTACCTTTTATGAAAACTCAAATTACCACTTGGTTAAAATACTTAATTATATTGTTAATTACATTGTTATTAGTGCAATCATTTGCAGAAAGATAGCCTAACAGGAAACATCATTCAATATAGTTTATTCTTAGGTAAATTAAGGTTTTGGCTTAAGTTTGTTTTATTTGCTTATTTGTCAGGTACTAATATGGAAGCTCTGATTGCAAGTGCAAAGAAGCCAAACAGCTCCGCAGAAATAGTAGTTGTTATTTCTAATAAGGCTGATGCAGAAGGACTTAAAAAGCAGAAAGAGATGGAATTCCACAAAAGTAAGTACTTTTTCATTAGCAGTTTGTTGCAGTGGTTGCCGTCTGAAATAAATAGTTAACAATAGTGGGATACCTAAGAAAGACAAAACTTGCCCTTCTAGATTTGTCACAGATGGCAGATTGAGCACAGTTTAAGACATCACAGTAGCCTGTAGGAAGATTGTGTATGACATGTAACAATTTGGAATCAGTTGGCAAAGCACCATTAGAAACCTAAATTAAAATTAGGTTGTTTCAGCTGTCCTGGATTTTTTGTACAGGAGAATGAAAACACTGATGGAAAACACCATGACAAGCCACGGTTCTAAGTCTTTTCTCCAACTTTCCACTTTTGTTCCACGTCCTATTTCTTCATTTCCTGCTTGCTCCCCCATCTTCTCACTTTGCTTTTTATTTTTTTGTGTATATCACTGTGGGTTACTTGTATAAGTGTTTTCATTGTGCATGTGCAAGTAGATAAGTCTGTGAGAGAGTTTGTGTATGTTCAGCTATGCTGTATGTATGTGGGAGAGCATGTATGCATTATCTGTATTTCATATTTAATTAGAAAGGTCCATCCACTTTATATCCCCCTATCTACTTTGAGAAAAGAGGCCTAAAATTAGGCTTGTACCAGATTTTCCCCAATACAGATTTCCCCCAGTATAGAAGTTCTGATTTGGACGGGATTTTTTTTTCATCTGGCATGAATTGCCAGCCATAATCTTTGCCATGAATTGCCAACCATAACCTTTGGCCAGCCATAACTCCAGATTGCAACATGCAACTAACGTTACAATACTTGGTTATCAGAAGAGTAACTAAAGAAGAAAACTAACATTTTGACGTATGATCACAGTATGTCCTACTCTGAATCTGTTTAATGGTTCCTGTTTCATTGTCTTGGTGTCCAGGCCCAAAATTTATCATGTAGACAATGCTATATTGTTCTTGATATATCATATGCCTCCTTAAATGAATCCCAATTAAAAGGGCCTTGGTGGCTCAGGCTGTTAATTGCCTGCACTTAAGTTCCAGCTGCCTACAACTGCTGTAGGCTCAATCCCACCAGGCTCAAGGTTGACTCAGCCTTCCATCCTCTCGGGGTAGGTAAATTGAGGACCCAAGATTGTTGGGGGCAATAAGCTGACTTTGTAAAAATGTCGCTTGGTAATAATCAGGCATATACAATGGAATGAAGGCTATTGCTGAGCACACTGGGTTGTATCCCAAAAATTGTAAGCCACCCTGAGTCTCCGGAGAAGGGCGGCATATAAATGTAATTAAAAAAAAAATAAGATAAAGTTTTAACTATCAGTGTTTTTGTGTACTTAATGGAAAAATGATAAAGTCAGACTTCTCTAATCTTGCTCCACAGTCTTATCAATTAGCATGACTGAGGATTGGGGAAATTGAGGTCCAACTTATCTGGAAGAAGATGGCATTTAGGACAAACCAGACTGTGTTACATCTGTTTTTCTACTGTTTTTATATTTCAGGTAATTAGCCACAAGGATTACAGCAATCGTATAGAATTTGACAGTGCCGTTGATCAAGTCCTCAGCGAGTTTTCAGTAGAACTGATTTGTCTTGCTGGATTTATGCGATCTTATCAGGCCCTTTGTTAGTAAGTGGGAAGGTGAGCACTTCCGTGTTTTACCTATCAAACAGTTTGTTATTCCTCAAGCAGTAACTTCTCAATTTAATTATTTTAAAACTCTTCAGAGACAAATAGATTAGAAGTGAATCCTTTTATTTCTCACAGGCGCATCTTGTAAGTTAAAAACTGCACTGATGTAAGAGACAATGTCATTATTCTCCATGTTATTACTAAACAAGATCCATGGCAAGAATCCCCCTATTGATAACCATCTATTCTGAGCTCAGATTATACTGAGTTAAGATGAGGGCAAAAATCTTCCCATTTATTAGCTCTTCAATTTAAATTATTGATGTGGTTTTTTTTAAAATATATTTTTGCAGCTCTCTTAGAGAGAGAGTTTACTTGTACTACCATCACCATATGATCACAGACAAGCATATTTTAGAGTAAGAAATATGAGAAAGCCCAATGTGAAAAGGACCACCACCTCTTCTTTCTTTTTTTTCCTCCGACGTGCTGCAGGAGACAAGTGACTGTTTTAGACATTTGAATTGATCCCTTGCAACAGAAGTCTTGGAGTGAGAAGGCAACCAGGGGAGTTATAGGCTACCCTTAAGAGTTGAGCCTTTATGCGCAGCATGATGAGAAGCTCAGGGAATACATGTTGGTGTTTCTTTTAAAAGAGACAATTAAACAGAACAAGGACACACGAAAGTGTTTTTCTTTAAATGGGAATTTGTTCTACTGGCTTAATCTTTTTAACATTGGAACTCGGTCATGCCTGTTTCATCTGCTATACAAATACAGGGTCTTAAAAAGGTTTATTATAAATTTTAAAAGATTTATCTACAGACTGATTTTTACAAGTACTGCAGAAAGTCCAAATTTCAATTCCAAGGTTGTGTTGGAGGAAAAGTCCATCTGGCTTCAGTTCCAAGTGGGGAGAAAGACACTGGAAACACGGAGGCTGTTTGGAAAGATGGTTTAATGGCGGACAGGACCACATGGTTTGAGGTCCAGGGCAATTGAGCACATGGGTGTGTGTGAGAGAGAGATTTATACCCTCTCTTGGACTTTGAACTTGCTTCCTGTTCCTGTGAAAGAAATGTATTCTGATTGGTTGTCAGACTCCCATGGGGCCATGCAGGGGTAGCTCTGTAGGTTGTCTTAAGTCCCAGGCTTGGTTGAATCTTGCTGGGTGATGCAATCTTTCCACGTGCCATGTGGTGAGATGGGTAGAGGGCTAACCCTAATATGTCCTGAGGATGAAGGTCTTTTGTTTTGTAGATAAGCTGGCCCAGCCTTTTGTCTTGTAAATAGGTAAGTTGGCACCAAGAGGGTCTGAGTTTATGTCTTTAGAAACATGTTTCTCCTTTAGGGAAAATATAATATTCTGCCTTTTTAATATTTCTTAGAATATTTCATTCTTCTAGGAGAAGAGTGGGTGCTAACTTTCTGTCGTTATTCTAATGATCACAATAACAGATTGATGGCAGTTTTTCCTGAGATCTTGGAGAAACATTGCCAGTCAGAGTAGACAGTACTTGATTAGATGACAATTTGTTGAGGTACCATAACAGTGGATTGGATGGAGCTCAATTGATTCCAATCCAAATATGCACTGTATTGCAAATGTGATTAATAAGTCCTGGTGAAAGGTGATAATAGACATTTAAAATATACATCGATGCTTATAGAGTGCTATATCAAATTTTACATGTTGCATTATATAGTCATAATTTAGACTTCAGATCTTGAGTTGGGCTTTATTTCTCCCTTTACTTCTGAATTCCCACATACTATCTCAACAGTGCCCCATGAAAACAGAGTTCTTAGTCATTGATTTGGCAATCTTTCTCTAACACCTACCAAGATTTATCAGTAAGCTTTGTCCTGTGGTGTCAGATTTTGATTTGACCACTTCCAAACCATATTTATCTTAACAGCATTGGACAGGCATTACACAGTTTCTACTGTGTTTTAATGGGGAAAGAGTGTTTTGATCTTATTTTTATGCAAGCACATTCATGTATATTCTAATTTTATAAAATTAGAAAAATGAATTTAACAGCAATGTATTCTCTTTTTTTCCCTAGGAAAAATTTTGAATATTCACCCTTCTTTGCTGCCTTCATTTAAAGGATCTAATGCCCATAAACTGGTCCTGGAGGCTGGAGTCCGTGTCACTGGCTGCACTGTGCACTTTGTGGCTGTATGTGCTTATTTTTATTACTTGGTTGATCAATTTAATTTAAAGCCTTTGGCTACCAGCTTAACTGCTCATGACAGCTTTTGAGGGCAAAGTATAGAAACTCAACCTAAGGGAATCAGGGATCTGAGCTATAATGTTGTCGTTTTGACAAAGCAAAGCTAAAGAAGACATTTAAAATGTGCATAGAGAAAATACACACACATGGATACACACACATTGTCCCCCCTTATGGAATACTGATAAATATAGTTCAAGAATACTAGATTCTACCTCTAGATAAACAGGCCATAGTTATTTGATCGTTTAATAATTAAGCTAGCCATTTTCACTGTATCCTTTGTTGTTGCAGATGACTTTAAATTACAGCCATCTTGCTAAAGTTTTTTTTATTCTTCTCTTTCCAGGAAGAAGTTGATGCTGGAGCAATAATATTTCAAGAAGCTGTTCCAGTGCAGATTGGAGACACAGAGAAAACTTTGTCAGAAAGAGTAAAGGGGGCAGAACACAAAGCCTTCCCAGCTGCTATGCAGCTCGTGGCAAGTGGAGCAGTTCAATTAGGAAGAGATGGGAAACTGTGCTGGAATTTGGAAAAGCATAACTAAAAAATAGAGGGTATAAAAATAGCAACAATTCTGGTGCATATTTTGGCTTCTGAGTTTGGCACAGGGCAGCAGGATTTAAAATCTTAAGCAACTCAGGCCAATAGATCCCCAAAATAAAAGGAATGAACTTCCTGAACTATACTCAAAATAGAACTAAATGGAGGTACCGTGTTTCCCCGAAAATAAGACCTACCCCGAAAGTAAGACCTAGCACTATTTTCTAAACCTGCCCTAATATAAGACCTACCCCAAAAATAAGACCTAGTGTAAATCTCCAGTTCCAGGAAGACTTTTCAGGGAGCAACCGTGCACCATAAAACACCCCCTACACACTCACACCCACTATTTGGCACCAAAATATATAAGACCTACCCCGAAAATAAGACCTAGTGTGTTTTGGGAGCCAAAAAATATAAGACAGTGTCTTATTTTCAGGGAAACACGGTAGGTCTAAGTGACAAGGCATTTGTGTGATTAGTCCATCCACAGTATGTTATCTGAAAATTATGTCATTTGCCACAAACTGCTTGTCATTTTATCTGTCTGTTACCTAACATAGAATTCTGCTTCAAGGGGTCAGACTCTTACGTTGAACTCAGACTTAAGAAGGGCACCACAAAAAGAACAGGTCATAATCACAATTATGAATTAAGTATTTTAAAAGTATTAATGATAGCTTTTCCTATTAAGTATCAAGGTAATTCAGAATCAAGTTCCCTCATTTTTTCCCATAATAATATTATCAAACGTTTTTGTTTTGTAATCCTGTACTAAATTCTCGGAACACAGCAATAGCAGTATTATTGAATAAAGCAGTATCATTCAATACCAGGTCTATATGTAACTGACTTCCTATGTGAGACAACTTTTTCCACCCCCTTTTCTAAATATATTGTACTTGAAACATTCAAATGGTACATTTTTTCAATCATGGAATCAAGCAACAGACTTTTTCCAGGATATTTTTATCTTAACAGTTAATATTACGAAGAGAAACAGAAATTCAGTTAAAATAAACATGGAATTATGAGCCGAAATAGTATCTACTTTTTCAAAAAGTGTGTTATTACTGTCTTTTAAAGTGAATAAACAATTTAGTCCCATTGAACTATATTTTTGTTACTAACTTAAAAGATCAGAAGCCAAAGTACATCAATTACTGTGACATTCCTTTTAACTTTGTCTTTATATCCAAAGATTATATGATCTTAATTCCCAATCGAATAAAATGTTTGAAATTCATTTTATATTAATGGTTTTCTTTCTAATATCAGGGGAACAAACAGTCCTATTGGTAGAATAGTTGAAAATAACTTGTAACAACTGTTGATTTTTAGAGAACTCAAAAAGTTCTCTAAAGAAGCCTGATGATGAAAAACATTTATTAAATGTTTTGAGGTCTGAAATAAATCACAGAGTTCCTATTTCAGGCCATTTAACACAAATAGTCATCTGTTATCTCTTGTGTCATTTCATAGTAATCCAGAATATATACAATAATAGTGGAAAGTGGTTTCAACTACATACCTTTTGCTTGCCTCCAGAAGTTGTGGGTGCTCCAACACAGGAAGTTTTTAAGAAGAGGTTGGACATGAAATGGTATAGGGCTTCCTGCCTGAGGAGGAGGTTGGTCTAGAAGATCTCCAAGGTCCCTCCCAACTCTGTTATTCTGTTACTCTGCTACTCTTGCTAAACTGTGAGGCAATCTTCTTGATGGGGAAGATGGATTCATCCACTAGGTCTATTATGCCTAGAAAATCATTTGATGGGGTAATAGTCCTTTTTTCTTGTAATATGTATTGTCTTAGAGCAGTGTTTTCTGACATCTATGAATTCCAGATGCACAGACCTTCACTCTCAGAATCCTCCATGGCCAGAGGGAGGATGCAGAGAGAGAATTATAAGTATTTAAAGTCCACACATCTTAAAATGTCATGATTTGGAAACACTGCCTTAACATCGTCCTAAAGCTGAGTGCTTTACAGCAGCAGTTGCCAACCGGTGGGCCGTGGCCCACTGATGGGCCGTGAGAAAATTTTGGTGGGCCGCAGAGAAATCTCACCCCCAGAGCACCCCCCCCAAAGCAATTAATCCAGGCTGCACAGAAACACAAGGCTACGTCACCCACCCACCTTCCCCGCCCACTCCTTACCTCACAAACTTGCCTGCTAAATTGCTATTTTTCCTTTTTCCGACCATCAGCTGTTCTGCTGTGCCGGGAGATTTAGATTAGCTAGGAAGAAGGAAATGGTTGGATTTCTTGCTTTCTAGCTGGTCTGTAGATCTTCGGCTCTGCTTTTAAGCACAGCCGAACCTCCCTTAGGACTGAAGGTTCTATGATTCAGTGCAGACTCACGGCAAGCAAATTTTATGTGACAGACTGAGCTAGCCGATGGCAGATAGATAGATCACTGAATTATTTTTTTTTCCAAAATGTTTTTATTTCAATCTGCATATGCACAACAATACATTAATAGTGTGGCATCAATATATCATACATTTTAGTATAGGCAAAATTAATAATATCAATCATATCTCTCAATGCATATATTTCACATTAATTCATAATCCTTCAATGCTTATTTTCAACTTTTCAAAACTCTCTCCAAATGACTACCACCATATCAGTTAAACATACCTAGTAATTCCATTATTCAATTTTCTCCTGCTTTTATTTTATTTTTAAAATAAAAAATTCACATTTGGCAAGCAGTGTGGTTCCAGGTTTCACATCTCAATACAAACATGACCACCTGTTCATTATATTTGTTTAGTTTCATATTGCATCATCCTTATTATTGTTAAATATTAAGCTTATCTTATCCAATTCCAATTTATGTTATATTCTCATATCTTATTTTACAATGTTATCTAAAATTCTCATCTCATTTCTGTTGTCATTTCTCATATTACTGTTTTCTGTCACATTTGTCATTTTATCAATCCTTATCTGTAAATATAATTGTCCCTCTTAATAATTCAGCTAACCACCTTCATTCAACTTAATATCAATCTCCTTATCTAGTATATAACAGAAATATATAAATATATCTTTCTTAGATTCCGCATGAGATTTTCTCAAACACCTTATGAATCATCTATACATTACAAAATACTATTTTCAATATATTCTCATATTACCGTGCGGAATCTCCTTCCTTATCCTTTTTTTATCACCCATTATCTCTCACTCTTTGGACAATGCACTTTCTTTTCATTCTTGTTTGTTTCCTATTCCTCTTTGTTTTCTGGTCCTTTCTCTTAATTCCCTTTTTCCCATTCTTATTCCCTCCATTTCATTCCAGTTATTAAACTTTTCTTTCTCCCTCTTTTGATTTTTCTTTTGCCCTTCCTTTTTCTGCTTTTCCTCTCCTTCATCCATTTTCCAACCATTCTCCCTTTTATCATCCCATCAGACCACAAATTTTAATTCTAATTCCTTTCCCCCCCCACTTAAATAATTGTTGTTTGTTTTGTCCTTCAATGTTGGCTTCTTTTTATAGAACTCCTCCCTCTGGTTTATTTTGTTTTGTGTATGCTGAGTCACCATTTCTAATTTCTGTAGTATATAATTGCACATTTCAAGTTTAATTTTTATCATGTCCCTTATATCTTGCAAATCCAATGTTGACTCTTGTAAGTCCAATCTTATATCAACAAATAGTTTCTCCATTATATCTTCTCCTTTTTCCCTTTCTTTCCCCTTCCTTAATAGTTAAAAATCCTCTTCTTTAATAGATATATTCAATCCCAGAGTCCAGTACACTATTTCAGCCAATATCTTTTGAATTTATTTTCAACAATCCATACTCTTGAGTCTTTGTTCGGATGGTTCTATAACAATAATAAAGTTTCTTTTATTTTCTTTTAAGTTCCAAAATCCAAACTCTTGAGAAGACCAGACACTTTTTAAAATGTACTGAAGTTTTCCTGTACCATCAGCTGGCGCACTTGAGTCTTTTTACCTTTAACTTTCTTTATTGAATATAATACTTTTATTAAGTTCGCTAATTTTAATCATTAGCTTTTCTTTTCAACACACTCAATTTCAGCATTTAATTATGCCCTTTATGTGCCCATAATTCAATAGTTATCCAGTTTAATTTCTAAACCTTTGTTGTGTTAAAGTATTTTCCTTTAAATTTTCTCCCCCAAATTAATCCAGTCCAAGTTTTATAAGATCCAATTTCTTTCTCACTTTCTCTGGTCTCCACTTCCACACACTTCCCTCCAAGATAGCCCTTTATTTTAATGCCAGGGTACCTCAAAAGCGATGTCATTTGCCTGGTTCACACTCTGCTCCAGCACAAAACTTAGTTTCCTGGAGTGTTCTTTGTCTTTGTGCTGGCCATTTTAGGACCACCGCTTCAGCTTGCCTTTGGGTGGGATTTTCCTGTCAGGAGGGAGTTGTGTCTCCCCTCAACCCTCCAGGCGATTTCCCCTTCTTCACCACCCCACCAGGGTGGTTCTGGTCCTGATCGGGATCCTCCAGCAAGTGAGCTCGGCAAAACCGTGCACGATCGCGGATTCCGCTCTGATTCCTGGAGGAACAAACCAGAAGTCGGGATGGATTTGTCTTTTGAATTACTGAGGGAAACCCAGAACTCTCAGATTTGGGTTTTCCCAGATGTGCCAGTAAATGGAACTTTGAGAAGATGCTTCTCTTAGAGTTTTGGTGCTGGAGGTTGTTTTTCTGGAATGCTGACAGAATCTGAATGATCACCTTTTTGCTACATAATGAAACAATTAAGAGGCAAAAAGAACAACTTATTCACTATTACTTTAATTCATGTGACATCCAAGCCACAATGGTACCCAAATCACAAAAAGAAGGGGGCTAAATGGGGAGTGTGTATTGTTGTTAAAGGAACTAAAGATTTTCAAATCCACCATGCCAAACCTTCCTAAATATCAAATGTTGCTATTTACTTACCTGTGGTGCTGAAGAACAGAGCGGAGATCGTGAAGAGAAGAATCTTGTTCATTTGGGATTTCAAATGTCTGACTTCTTAGCTGGATAAAAGGAGATGTGTCTGGAGCAGGTGTGCAATTCCAATTTATCCAGTAAAATGAACACATGTTAAGTAATGAAGTTTCAAGCTCCTTTGAGATGATGAGTTAATATATCAAGAGAGGAATTTCCTCAAGCAATGTTCCTCTAGGAAGAGCACTGTGTAATGTGTAATGTTGGCATTTGCTAGAATTATGAGAAACAGATGATGGTTTGTGCCAAAGAAAATCCTTTTTATATTACATTTCTACCAGGACAGGAAAATGATTTCCATCATTGTATTTCATTTTGTTAGATAGCGCCCAATGTTCAAGCTGTCAAGATCCTTCTGAATCTTAAGCCTATCTTCTGGAGTGTTGGCTATTCCTGCCAGCTTGGTGTCGTCTGCAAATTTGATGAGTTTCCCCATCTATCCCCTTGTCCAAATCATTGATGAAGATGTTGAAAAGTATTGGGCCTAAAACAGAACCTTGCGGTACCCCACTGCATATTTCCCTCCATGTAGATCATTGGAGAAGGGAATTGAGGACTACATGTTGAGTGCGATTGGTCAGCCAATTGTAAATCCATCTGGTGGTGATGCTGTCTAACCCATGTTTTTCTATCTTATCAAGTAGTGGGTTATGGTCTACTTTATCAAATGCCTTACTGAAGTCCAAGTAAATTATGTCAGCAGCATTCCTCTGGTCCACTAATTTTCTCACTTTGTCAAAGAATGCAATAAGATTAGTTTGGCATGATCTGTTTTTGACAAACCCATGCTGGCTTTTGGTTATTACTTTGTTTGCTTCTAGATGTTCATTGATTCATTGCTTGATTATCTTTCCCAGAATCTTCCCTGGTATTGAGGTCAGGCTGATCGGTCTGCAGTTTCCTGGATCTATTTTTTTCTTTTTTTGAAGATGGGAACTACATCAGGTCTTTTCCAGTCCTCTGGCAGTTCCCGGGTGCTCCAGGATCTTTGAAAGATATAGTTCAGTGGTTCTGATATCATGTCTGCCAGTTCCTTCAGAACCTTGGGGTGAAATTCATCTGGTCCTGGCGATTTGAATTCATCTAGAGTGGACAGGTGCTCACTTACCATTTTCTTTCCTATTTTGACTTGTGTTCCTAATCTGTTTTTTGTGGTGCTGTTTTTGATAGGTTGGACAGTCTTGGACTGTTTTTTTTCCCTTGGTGTAAAGACAGATGTAAAAAACCAAGTTAAGTAGTACTACTTTCCCCCTGTTGCTTGTCACCTTCTTGCCACTTTCTCTCACCAATGGACCAATCAACCAATGAACAATCAACAATATTAGAAAATTATAAGAGTTATGTCTAGATATAATATATCCTGCCCTTCTGTCTATATTTTCTTTCTGGGTGGGAATGAGACCTTTTAGAAGATGGTTTCTCTTGATGGACCCTTTCTGTGAGTTCCTTAGGTCAGCTCTGCATGTGACTTCCTTTCCTGTATAGAAAAGGTCCTAAGATGCCAATAAATCATAAGAGGAAACTTTCAACCATATTGAGAAGTTTTAGGGATGTATTTAGTAGACCTGCAGCTCAAGTTTGGTTAACTGCTTTTCCTCAGTGTGATGACCCAGGGTGGGATACAAAAGCAACAAAGTCACAAAAACAGATGAAGTCCCTTTAATTCCTTCAACTTGGCTTTAAAGGTCCAGTTATCATTGACTGGAGAAAAACTCCCCACAAACAGTTGTGAAAAGGAAGAACTTCCATTCAAACTCAAAATATCTATAAATTATAAATAGAATAAAACAACACACTGAAGCAATTAATGAGACAAGGCAGGATAAGGGCTTGAGGACATCCACAGATATTGAAATACACACACTGGGAAGGACGCCAGAACTCAGATAAGAACTAAGAGACTAGAAATATTTTCATGCTTTGCTTCAAGCCTGGTCCATGTGCAGTTTGTCCTTTTAAACAGTCCTCACAGCTGCAGCCCATGAAGGGGATCAAGGCCCTTTTCTCCCCATAGACCATGCTATTCATGTTTCTCCCTTCTCAGCTCCTCTCTGCATGCCCTAGGATGAAGAGGGGTGGGCCTGGGTCTTCCTCTGAATGCCCAGCTGGCCTGTGCCTTTCCCCAGTTCCTCCACAACTTCTGAGCCACACTCCCACTCCCTGTTGACTGTTTCCCTCTCCCTCAGAGTCAGATTCTAACAGGGGCATGACACTCAGGGCATGAACAAAGAGAACTGCCTGAGAATACTGACTTTTAAAGCATGGGAATAGATATCCCAAATGCCAACATCCTTGTTCTAAAGCTGTACTCTCTCAATAATATTCAACCATCAGTCATGCAGACAGGGAGGTTGGAAAGATGATTGAAATCCAAAGCCATAGGGCACATCAGGAAAAACAATGGAAAAAGGGTTAAAAGAAGTCAAGGAAAAATCTTTTCACAGTGTTCCAAGAAATGGACTTCATTTTTATTTTTTTGTAATATTCTGGTCTGGGTTTACTTTTGGAAAGAAAGTGAAATACAAACAAATGTATGTTCTTCTTCAGTGATTTTCTTCAATACAAACAAATGAAATTATCAACACGCATTATGTTCTTTTGTATTCTCTAAGATGTACCTTCACATTAGACAGATTCTGTCTCCAACATCCCCACCACTCTACCATCTTCACCACTGGACAATGACTTCTTGACTTAATTATTCTTGCTGGTGATTGTCCCACTGCAACATCAGAAGAACATAACCTGCCTAAGACAAAGCAGAGCCATGTATCTCTTCATCATTGGCTCTTCCAGGAGTTTCACCTAAAATAAATAGAATGAAGACATCTGTGCAGGAGCATCCTACGAATGTCCACATGAATGGCTTTATTAAAGGTAGGACTTTAAATTGCATCTAGAGAATAATAATAAGCCAAAGTCGTACCCATAAAATCAGCAGAACATGCATCCACTGGTAAGAACTCATGAATGCCCAAATGACATCAATTTAGCCCAAAGAAAAATTTCCAGATGGTCTTCAAAAGCACTTAAATAACTTGTGGGTACCCAGGGGTCGGTCCTCTCGCCTCTCTTGTTCAACATTTATATGAAGCCACTGGGTGAGATCATCCATGGTTTCGGGGTGAGCTATCATCAGTACGCTGATGATACGCAGTTATACATCTCCACCCCGGACCACATCAGTGATGCTCTCTCCGTGATGTCCCGTTGTTTGGAAGCGGTGAGGATCTGGATGGACAGGAACATGCTTCGACTCAACCCAGCCAAGACAGAGCGGTTGTGCATACCGACATCTTGGTCCAGTTCGGAGGTTCCATCTTCGGTCATGGGGGAGGAGGTGTTACCACCCGTGGACAGGGCACGGAATCTGGGGGTCCTCCTGGATTCATGGCTCAAGTTGGAGGAGCAGGTGGGAGCGTGGCCAGGGGGGCCTTTGCCCAGGTCCGACTGGTTCACCAGTTGTGCCCATATCTGGACCAAGATGCCCTGCGCACGATCACTCAGGCACTCGTTGTCTCCCGACTCAACTACTGTAACGCTCTCTATTTAGGACTGCCCTTGCATTCCACTCGGAGGCTTCAGCTGGTGCAGAATGCGGCGCGCTGGTAGTGATGGGAGCTCCCCGACACTTCCATATTACACCCTCCTGCGCGGCCTGCATTGGCTTCGGTTGCCCTCCGGGTGAGATTCAAGGTCTTGGTGTTAACATTCAAAGTCCTACATGGCATGGGTCCAGGATATCTATGAGAACGACTCCTCCCAGCATCAAATACCAACCGCCCTGTACGGGCGACAGACGGGTCTCCTCGGGGTGCCATCCCGACTCAATGTCACCTGGCGGTGACCGGGAGGGCCTACTCTGTGGCGGCCCCCACTTTATGGAATCTTCTTCCGCCGAAGCTCCGGCTGGCTCCTGATCTTTGCACCTTCCGCCACGAGTTAAAAACCTGGCTGTTTTTACAATCTGGGCTGTGCTGACTCTTTGGGGTTTGTTTATTTTGGGGTTTTAATTCTAATTCAGCTTACAACTGTTTAATATATTTTTAGGTAATTTATTGTTATTATTGTATTTTAGCTGTGAGCCGCCCTGAGTCCTTTCGGAGAGGGGGCGGCATATAAATCGAATTAATAAATAAATAATAAATAATAAGCCAAAGTCGTACCCATAAAATCAGCAGAACATGCATCCACTGGTAAGAACTCATGAATGCCCAAATGACATCAATTTAGCCCAAAGAAAAATTTCCAGATGGTCTTCAAAAGCACTTAAATAACTGGTGCCATAGCTTTAGCATCAGCCAAAACCAGGCTAAAATGACCCTGGTCACAGCCTCCAGCTACCAATTTAACAATAGCCATGGGTCAAAGAATTACATCACACAGTTGCTCCTCCAATGGTAGAGCAACCTCATCCAGAAAAGCATGGATTTGGGAGAGGAGGGCAGACATTAAAACCAGATTTTCTTTGGAGCTAGGCTACTAGCTATGCCTCTTTAATTGTTATTTTCACCCTCGTGTAATCCAAATGTCTTTCACCTCATTGCCACCAATTTTGCAATGGAAGATCAAAGACTGGATTATGAGTGCTATTGTGCAAATAGAGATTAATGGCAACAGTTTAGGGGAGCTCTGTCTCCTAAAGACTGCAGTAAAAATAAAGAAAGAACAAATGAAATAAAATAAATATGCATTCCAATCAGTATGGGCTCATTGCTTCTATACCATCCTAAATACATAAGCATATATTTTCTTTTAGAAGAGGAAAAAATAATAATTGGTGATTGTCCAAAGCAATAGCAATGATCAAGAAAGAATCGAGAAATACAGGACAGGACAGATTTTATGTTTCACATGTTGATATTCCTTCCAGAAATGATATTAGAAAATGAGAAGAGTGTCTAGCTATAGCTTATCCCCCCTCTTCTCTCTAGCTTTCCTATTTGGGTGGGAGGTGACCTTGAAGAAATGAAGTGCCTCTTGATAGCTCCCTTCTATGCTTTGCCCTTGTCCCTTACATCCATCCTTCATAGTTTAAAACGAGGTCCTATGAGGCTATTAAATTATGAAAGGAAATATTGAAACCCATATTAATAGAAGTGGATGTTATTTAATAGAGCCATGGTGCCTGTTGGTTAACCCTCAGGGCAGGAACAGGGGGAACTGCCAGACAAAATTGACTTTGAAAGCACAGCAAGGATGTACCAAATGCAAACATTCTTGTTCTTGTCTTGTTAACCTTCAACCATCGGTCATGCAATCCAGAAGGCTGGAAATCCAAATCTAAAGGGCTCATTAGGGGGGGAATGGAAAAATCTACCAAAAAGAACAAAAAGGCAAATTTCCATAGTGTTACAAGAAATGGACTTCAAAATTAATTTTTGGAAACAGGTCAGTTGGAAACACTGGTTTAGATGAATGGGTGTCATTGGTGGATTGGGGTCCTGGTTTTTCTTAATTGTTTGTTGTGTTGCTTCCAGTCTTTCTGTTTTTAATCACTGTTGTTTGCTATCCAGACTTATGTGGAAGAGGAGGGGGGCTATTTAAATCCTTTAAATAAAGACATAAATAAAATGGTCTAATAACTTGCCAAAGTAGGGTAAAGGTTGATTGGAAAACATGGACATCAAAGCTACTACCTCTCATGTATTAAGCTAGCCCTCTTCCATCTGAGCTAGTTTAATGGCATTGGACCATTGCTGTTCCATCACTTCTCAAAAACATCCACACAGAAAGTCATATGCACAATCACAGGGTGGAGTGGGATGGATCTTGGGGAAGGAAGATAAAATCAACCAAGGCCTGTCTAGAAAAGATGGGCATTGATGATCCCCACCCCTCATGCAAGCAAAGCAAAGTGTCAGGGTTCCAAGTAATAGTCCCATTGCAAGAAAAACTTCAAGGCAGGTGAATTCCTCAAAGAATAGCTTTGTTAGAAATATCATATTGGCACAGATCTGGTGAAAACTGACTCTGAAGTCTCCCGCAGGTTTTCACCTAATTAAAAGTTTTTCACTTCCCCAAAACAATCAGTCATGCGATCCAATCATGGTGCAGTCTGGCAGCTGGGTGACATCACTCCACCTTCCTCCGATCAGGTGTCCTTGGTCCCAAGAGAAAATATTTTGTTTTGGCTACAGAATCCCAACTATCTCAAATCCCCCCATCCTAACCTTCGGCTCCAGTGTGGCCACCCTGAAGTGGTCAAGATGGCTTCTATCAAGTCAACTTCAGGGTTGACACAAAGCTCCTGTATTGCCACTAATTCCAAGTTCAGGAAAATGTGCAAAACTCGCCTTCATGAGGATCTTCTGTATGGAAGCCAAGGCTGAAGAGAGACTATCTGGAGAATGCAGGCATCGATCCTGCTACCTCTCGCATGCTAAGCGAGCGCTCTACCATTTGAGCTAATTCCCCAACCGCTTGTCAACCTTGTTCTACCAGGTTGCAAGAATTCAGGACAAGTTGCCGAAAATGAGGACAAGAAAATGGTCTAATACTTTTTGGCAAAGGAAAATTTTAAAAAATGGACTGGAGAATGTGGGCATTGATCCCACCACCTCTTGCATGCAAAGCAAGCGCTCTACCATATGAGCTAATTCCCCAGCTACAAGCAGCCTTGACCCAAAAAACTGCAAGAATTCAGGAGGAGAAACCGAGAAGATGAAATTAGATGGTAAGTAATAAGTCTGTTAGAAATGACCAAGACACACCTGAGCTCCATTTACCTGGGAAGAGTTTGAGCAGGTGGATTCAGAGGAAGTGGACAAGTTCCTCACAGCTGTGAGTTCTGGAGCTGTGCTAGACTGCAGGGATGTCAGCATGGATGCCTGTGAGGGTGAAGTTTCTCTCATCAAACTGGCAGTGGGTGCAGAGGGGTGGAAATGAATTAGCCCATCTCCTTTTAAGTTTCTGAGGGTGTACAACCTGTTATGGCCCTTTGGGCAGGGGTGTTTCCCAGAGTCCTGAGGCTTCCCTCAGGCCTCTGGGAAGGCGAAAACTGCCTCCCCTGGGCTTCGGAGGACCTCCGGAAGCCAGAAACAGGCCTGTTTCTGGACTTCCAGAACTTCCAGGAGGGCCGTTTTTCATCTCCCAGAGCCTCCACGTGGACCCTGCACTTACCTGCATCCAAAACAGGTAGCGTGGAGACTCCTGGGAGGGGAGGGGCAGGGTGAGTGGAGCCAGCCGGTTGGTTAAATTTAACATCTGGTTCACCTGAACCGGCTCAAACCGGATGAATCCCACCCCTGCCTTTGGGGAAAGGAATGAGCTGAGCCTAGCCTTGCAGGAGTCGGGTAGGGGGTGGGAAGTGTTTCTATTTGGCTGCAGCTGCTTTTCCCAAGCTCAGGAAGCAGCCTTTGTCTTCCTCACATTCACCATCATTCATGCCCTGTCATTTCATAGTTGGACCATACAGAAGTTACCAATGGTCCCAGCTTTACAGTCTTTGGTGCCCCTCAGCTTAGAGGGGTATAGATTGACAGGTAATATTGCTGAATTGGGGTCCTGGTTTTTCTTCATTTTTTGTTGCATTGCTTTTAGGGTTTCTGTTTTATAGCCACCCAGAGTCATGTGGCAAAGAATGGATGGTCATATAAATCCTCTAAATAAAGACATAAATAAAAATGGTCTAATTTGAATACTAATATTCAAAGAGATTTCAAATATGGTCTAATAAAATGGCACACAATGTTAAAGGTAGGTTTGGGCATTGAACCTACTGCCTCTTATGTGTTAAGCAAGCATTCTTTCATTTGAGCTAATTTCACAGCATTCTCCACAATTTCTCAAAAAACACCCACACAGAAAATCATATGCACAATCACAGGGGTGGAGTGGGGTAGATCTTGAAGAAGGATGCTAAAATCAACCAAAAGTCTGTCTAGAAAAGGTGGGCATTGATCCCACCACCTCTTGCAAGCAAAGCAAGATTCTTGCATTGCTACTAATTCCTAATCCAGGAAAATATGCAAAACTTGCCTGCAGGAGGGTTTTCTGAAGGGAAGCCAAAAGTGAATAGAGATTGACTGGAGAATGCAGGCATTGATCCTGCTACCTCTCGCATGCTAAGCGAGCGCTCTACCATTTGAGCTAATTCCCCACTTGGCTTTAACTTGGTAGGATTTTATACTCTTTTTGTGAACTGAAAAGATTCATCCAGATACTGAAGCTATCAAAAATCCATTGTGAGAAGTTTGACAGGTAGTCCTCAAGTTACGAATGTAATGGATCCTGTCCATTCTATTGGTAACCCGAGGATTTGTGGGAGTGAATCTCGCACCTTGAACAGGATCACTTCCTCCTTTGGCCCACACATTTGCTAATCGAATCCGAGGCTCATTAAGTGTACATGAGGTATAACAGGGTGGGAAAGGCCATGGGGGGGGGAACCTAGTGATGGAACAAGCCATCTGCCTAAGACCACCCTAGGCTTCCCCGACACACTGAAATACCTCATGCTCCCCAAATTGCTTTCCCCCTCCCCAATCTGCTGTGCTGGGTCACTTATCTTGTGAAGATCTAGCAAGCAGTCTGCTCTCCAGCCTCCCGTGTCCCTCTGCAGTTCCATTCAGGCCTCCGCAGGCCTCCCCTGACCTGTTACAGGCCAAAATGGAGCTTTCAGGGGCCAGATCCAAGCCTCTGGGGGCAGGATCCGGCCCCCAGGGGGTCCATTTTGACCTGCAACAGGCTGGGGGAGGCCTCTGGACAGCCAAACCAGGTTTCTGAGGGGCAGATCCGCCCCTCAGAAGCTTCATTTTGGTCAGCAACATGTAGGATGAATGTTGCAGAGGCTCTGCAGTTGTTCATAAGAGTGAACAACTGCCGTGATGCTGCAAGATTCGTAGTTCCAAGCTTTGTTTGGAAACACTAGGGGGCGCTGATTGCATAACTTCGAATGTTCACTAAGGGAACCCTCCTAACCCAGGGATTATCTGTATATCTGAATATATTTTATTCTTTATAATACGATTTCCATTTTCCCTTAAAATATTAACAGAATCCACAATGGCTTGAGAATCAGTGTCTCCAAGTTAATCAAATTAGCAAACTTTCTCAAACCCTAAAATAAGTTTACTAATTTACTAATTACTTTAATGTACTAATAATTTACTAATCCACAAATCCATTAATCCAAAGATTAAATCTGCAAACACAAATAGAGTTTATTAAATTAATTCTACAGAACTGTATGTTCACAAGTACATTCACACAGACACATACACACACACACACACTCCTCAGCACATAGAGACTTCCATACCCCTGACAAGTTCCCCCTATAAAAATTTACCACTATACCCCATTTCTCTGCAGCCTGCCCCAAAAGCAAACTGTTTTGCTTTCAGAAATAAATATTTTTTCTTTCCTCACAGTTGTTTGGATCTCATTTTTATTTATTCTTGTACAACCCCAGCTCAAGTTGGAACCCCAAATTATTCTTCTGACATCATGTTATTGCAGTAAAAATCAGAAAGACCTGATTCACTGTTTTTATTGTGGGAATATAATTCCAGAAACTTCCTAATCAATTCTGAAGGTAACATCACCTTCTGTAAATAATTCTACCTATACCAAATAACATAAGGAACATTTTACCTCACCTCCTTTCTCCTTAGAATTTGGATTCAGAAGACTTGAGCTCCATTTTCCCATCGCCATACATAGATAAATCTTTTCCTCTCATTCATCTCTCTCTCTCTCTCTCTCTCTTGTTTAAGAATATATAAAAGGCAGAAAAATTCATTAAAAATGAAAGCAATTTTTGTCACATGGTAATGATATTCACAGTTTTTGTTCGAATAAAAATCCGGTCTGGTTCCAAAGTGGGAGAAAGACACTGGAAATAAAATGGAGTTTGGCTGCAGGAAGTCTTTGTTTATTTGATTTTCCAGAAACTTCAGTGACAGCAACATGTTTCTGGGATGGCCGACAAAATGGGGATGAGATAGGCAGGCTTTTATACATTATTTGGGGCCTCATGATTGAGATGCCTGTTTCTATGCAAAAACATATCTTTTAATATTCTAATGGCTATTGCCAGATTCCTATGGGGTCATGTAGGGGTCATAGCTGGCTCTATAGACAAAGGGAAAATGCAAATCCTTAGTTCTTGTCTGAGCTAATCTTGTCAATTTTGGCTTCCCTAATAGTATTGTTTATCTGGAATTCCTGTTTGCTCTTTGCTTATGAATAGTTTGGCCCAGTTTTTCTGAATGGATACAAAATCTCCATTCCAAAAGATCAGCCTTTTCAAGCTTCTGCTTGAGGTTGTTTTCCTATAGCAGGAAGACTGGGGTTTGCTTTCTGCTTTTGTTAAGATTTTTCTCCATTTCTCCTTCAGCGGAAATATTCTAACCTACCTCTTTTTATTATTAAGAATAAAGAATATTTTAACCTGGGGATGTGGTGGACTTCCTACAGTTTTCAAGCCTGAAGAACAAAGTCTCCAAAAAGACATAAATCAAATATGCTAATTCTGAACAAGATGCCCTCTTCCACAACTTTATTTCTTTATAATATCATAATAAAGAATGATGTTATTTATCATTTCTCTCACAATGGCCTGTTGTTTGCTCCAATTTTTTTTCAGTCTTAGAGATGAGGGAATCTACAGACTGTTCACTTACCCTTTGATATCAATTCACTGTAATGATAAACTATATTTACTTAAATAAAAGAAGAGGAGCCATCATAATAAAACAAAAATTAAACAGTGGAAAGTTTCTCTCTCATCTAATCTTCTGGTGATTCTCAACAAACTATTCTCAGAATGTTAGTTCTGCCACTTAACCAGAGGTGGTATTCAGCACGTTCTGACCAGTTCTGGAGAACGGTAGCGGAAATTTTGAGTAGTTCGGAGAACTGGCAAATACCACCTCTGGCTGGCCCCGCCCCATCTATTCTCTGCCTCCCAAGTCCCAGCTGATTGGCTGGGTCTTCTTTTGTTGCCCTGCGCAGGAAAACGGAACTGGAAATCAGGTTAGTGTGGTAGGGAGGGAATGGAGTTTTACAGTATTCTTCCCCAGGAGTGGGGTGGAAATGGAGTTTTTGCAGTATCCTTCCCCTGCCACATCCACCAAGCCACACCACACTCACCAAGCCACACTCACAGAACTGGTAGTAAAAAATTTTGAACCCCACCACTGCATTTAACCCTTCATTTATACTCAGTGACAAAGAAAATATTGTCATTATTAGACACTGATCTCTCTATGATCAGAATTATGACTTTTAAGTTCAGCTGTTTGTGGGTTAATGTGTATAAAAAGGAAATGCCTGGGTTTGGCTTATGAGGCTACAGAAATCAAGTTTTGTTTCCAAGAATCCCTATTTATTTATATGGGTAAGAAGTGTCACTCTGGACATTCAAGTGTCCTCCACTTTGCTGAGCTTCATATGGTTTTAGAAATCTCTCTCAAGCATTGGCCTATTGGGTGAGTCATTGTAGTGGATTGAATTTCTACATTTTCTAGAATCTTTCTCTAACTTCCCAGTTGGGGAATTCCAAGTAGCCTCATACCCACATATGAACTCCTTTTCTTTTCCTTATTTACTTAAAAGAATACTTTTTAAACAGAGAATGGTATAAAGCAAAATAAGAAAATATAAAGTTCTAGAACTAGTATTACAACTTTAACAGTAAACAGCATATTAAATCAATACTTTATAAGTACCAACCATTCTATAAAGAAGAAAAACCAAATTTTGGATGGGACCCAAAACTACTTTAATATAATTCTTTTATTCATCTATTTATTTGATTTGTCAATCGCTTACAAGATAATAAGTATAAGGGTAAACATAATTATGAATACATGAAATGAATACATATAAGAAAAATAAAAGAAACAATAAAAGAAACAATAATTTAATTTAATTTAATATTGGGATTTCTATGCCGCCATATCTCCCGAAGGACTCAGGGTGGCTCACAACAATAAAAAACAGGAATACAAAATTTAAAAAACTATTAAATAAGAGAACCCCAATTACAAACATTAAAACGTTAAAAACCAACAAACAAATTTAAAAAAAAACAATTAAAAAAACCCCTTCAGTCCAGGTTGGCCGATCAAAAATAATAAAGTATAAAAGAAACAATAGGACAGGGACGGTAGGCACATTGGTGCGCTTATGCACGCCACCTACAGACCTCTTAGGAAAGGGGTGAGGTCAATAGTAGACAGTCTAAGGTTAAGGTTTTTGGGATTTGGGGAAGAAACCACACAGTCAGGTAGAGTATTCCAGACATTGACCACTCTGTTGCTGAAGTCGTATTTCCTGCAATCAAGTTTGGTGCGGTTATATCTCAAGCATGTTTAAACTCAGTGATTATTGATTCTACTACTTCCGCTGGAAATTAAGTGCCAAGAATTAAGTTTAAAAAGTATTAGAATACATATTTAGACTCAGTCACTGCAGATAAATACGCATATAAATAAGGGCTTATACATCTAAAACAGAGGTGCTGTTCAGCAGGTTCTGACCAGTTCTGGAGAACTGGTAGTAGAAATTTTGAGTAGTTCAGAATACCACCTCTGACTGGCCCCTCCCCCATCTATTCTCTGCCTCCCGAGTTCCAGCTGATCAGCTGGGTCTTCTTTTGTTGCCCTGCACAGGAGAATGGAGCTGGAAAGCAGGTTAGTGGGGTGGGGAGGAAATTTTGCAGTATCCTTCCCCTGGAGTGGGGAGAGAATGGAGATTTTACACTATCCTTCTCCTGCCACACCCACCAAGCCACGCCCACAGAACCGGTAGTAAAAATATTGAATCCCACCCCTGATCTAAATGCTTGTAAATAACTTTGCACTTTGCTTCCATAGTAATGAATAGTACTTATATTTATTCATTACCCATGTATGTGTGCATTGTGTTATTAAATGATTCCTATTTTCTCTGTACAACTACTTTTAGGTGTTGTCAGTATTTATACACATGTAACTCAAGTCAGATGAGACGTTAGCATTGGATGGAAGCAAAAAGTTGAACAGCCAATAATTTCCATATGTGGCTTTTTCTTAAACTTTATTATAAGTGAGCATCGTTGCATTCATTGCTAAAAGGGCTCATAGAAATTTGTTCTGATTTCACACTGGATGAATCTATTTGTTTGGTTTGAGCCTGTCCTCAATTCTGTGTATGCTGACAACACCCAGGACTATTTTCTTTGCTGACAACGTGCTTTGTTGTACACATGTCTGCCATCTAACTAGGGAAATCTATTTAAATAAATTGATTTTCATATTTTTTTTTCAGAAATAAAATTCAAGCAAAGTATATCTATGGAGCTTCTCAATCATCCAGGTCATGCTTGTCTCAGAGTTGCTTTTTTCAAGAGGCAACTGGACTTCCTTGGTTTTCTTTGAAGACATTTCACTTCTCATCCAAGAAGCTTCTTCAGCTGTGACTGGATGGTGGGGAATGGAAGAATTTATACTCCCTGCAGACAGCTGGTCATTTGCATTGTTTTAGCAAGTTGTTAAGGCCACCTGGAGGTTTATCTACATTGTCAAATTCACCTGAGTGGTGCAAATGGGTGTGGAGCCTTCTTGGAAGTGTTGAAAGGACTGTGTTGTAGACTGTAGACTGTGTTGTAGATTGACTCCACCATCAAATCAGAGTTGAAGAAGCTTCTTGGATAAGAAGCAAAATATCTTAAAAGAAAAACAAGAAAAATCCAGTTGCCTTTTGAAAAAAGCGCCTTTGGGACAAGCAGAGCATGGAAATGTTACCACAGAATAGAACAGAGCAGAGCAGAGCAGAGCAGAGCAGAGCAGGACAGGACAGGACAGGACAGGACAGGACAGGACAGAATAGAATAATAACTTTATTGTCACTTTCAATGTACACTAATCGGCAAAGATTAAAATGAAATTTCATTGCATAAAAGCTCTCAGAGGGTCTTTACCTCTAATATACACTACATCAACATGAGAAAATAAATAAATAAGTAAATAAATAAATAAATAAGTAAATAAATACAAAATAATGCATACACCCACATATATGACACTGAGAAACAACACAGTTTAGTTCGGATGTATACATGTACGTGGCGAGAGAAACAAATATGGTACTTGAATTGTTCAGGCGGCTACAGGTCTTTTCTCATTCAATAATTGCCAGCAAAAATCAAGCTGACAGGCCCAGAATGAGAAAACTTGTCATAGCAAAACTCATCATGGGAAAACTTGACATGGGACAATTCTACAAATACAAAAGTTAAATTAATTTCAATGGAACCGTGGGCAATAATTATAAAATAAAATCAATCTAGAAATATAGGAGTTAATATACTCTTGATGAAAATGTGATCACCAGTAATAATGACAGTTTCATACAGCTTTGAGTTGGCTGCTGCTTTGAGTTGGCTGCTGCAAGTATCCCACAGCAAGTTGGCTGCAGCAATTTGGCCATGGTGAGTTGGCTGTGGAAGTTGTCCTAGACCCGACTTGCCTGTTTCTTTTTTTTCTTGGCAAGCTTGGGAGTGGCTGAGTATGCACTTTGATATCACTATGCAAGCCACATCACAGTGTATTAGCTAGTCCTTCTTTGCTCCAAGTATCCTGCATCATCACCATCGTCATCTTCATTTAATGACCCCATAATCCCTTGTGGGGTGGAGTCTGGGCAACTGAATGGAGGTAGCAGGGTGTTTTAATGGCCGGATGCCCTTCCTGTCACCAATGTGGATTTTTATTCAGCAGATATATACTCATTGTTCCCAGAGAGAGAGAAATATCTGCCTCATTACAAGATTTGAGGGTGGCACACTCTAATTGGCAACTATAGGGAAACCTTGTTTTGTAATATTTGAAATAAAGAGGAATTTGTTTTTTTTGGAAATGATGAAATAAAAATATGCGATGAAATTGTAAACAGGACAGATAAAAGTATAATTATTATGAAAATATGAAAATTTTGAAAGGGAAAGGAAATAGACTAAGAAATGAACAGGAAAGCTATAAAATAAGCCTGAGGGAAGTATCTGAGAAAAATTAACAGATAATATACAAAATAGTGGTAAGATATGAAATTAAATATGAAAGATGAATATGTAACTGAGATTATATCTGTATGGAGATGTGAAAACCTGGAACTATGCTGTTCACTAAAAAAGATGTTTTATTTCTTTTTGTTTTGTGAAAACTCAAATAATTTTTTTTAAAAGAAAGAAATATTTGCCTCTACCTAGGATCAAACTCAGAGCCTCCTAAGCCTCCTAAGAGGCCACTGCACCACTCCTCCAATATCCTGCATCCTTGCCTTTAATTCAAGTTTGTGTTTGTTCCTTGTCTGCTGGAGGCTGCTAGGAGAAATTTGGTAAAAATCCATTGTTACTTTTTTCTTGAGAACAAATGCTCATTGGAAGTCATTTTCCTTCCCTGCTGCCTCTAAGAATTGCTTATGTTTCTTTGTTTGATGGTTGTTGATCTTTGCCAGATTCTGTGCATAGTCATGTCATCCCCCATTGCAATTTCTTAGCCATTATGTGTCTTTTCTTTTTTAATGCTCATATATTTTTCCTTTCCCACTTTTCCTCCTTCTGCCTGGTGTTTTCTGTTTGTTCTCATTGAATTGCAATTTGTTCAACGAGTGCAATATTTTTTGACATCATAAGGTGGGAAAATACTTATTCTGCCATGATCTTGGCAAACGCTGAATGTGATAATTGTGGACGTCAACTTAGAATACACATGCCTCTTTGTCAGACTGGGTGTGGTTCAATTCTTCTGTCAAAAAGACTCTGTGGATGACAGATAAAAGAATAATTCATAACAATGTGAGGCTGCTTTTGTGAACTGTAAGAAAAGATGCCTGCGTGCGCGCGCACACAGCCTCATGTTCAGAGGTGGTATTCAGCAGGTTCTGACCAGTTCTGGAGAACCAGTAGTAGACATTTTGAGTAGTTCGGAATGCCACCTCTGACTGGCCCTGCCCCCATTTATTCTCTGCCTCCAGAGTCCCAGCTGATCGGCTAGGTCTCCTTTGGTTGCCCTGCACAGGAGAACAGAGCTGGAAAGCAGGTTAGTGGGGTGGGGAGGGAATGGGGATTTTACAGCATACTTCTCCCAGGAGTGGAGAGGGAATGGAGATTTTGCAGCATCCTTCCCCTGCCATGCCCACCAAGCCACGCCCACAGAACTGGTAGTAAAAAAATTTGCATTCCACCATTGCTCCTGTTGGAACCTTTTTTTAAAAAAATCTGCTAATCTCTTCGATATAAAGTTGTACTCAGTTAAACACTGATCTGGCTCACAAGTGTATGCCTATCAGTAACTTACTAGAAACACTTTATCACTAAGTAAACATATTAAACACTTCTCGGAGAAAGGTATTGATTCTTGCTGCGTTTCTCAGGACAGCTAGGACAGTACTCAATTCTTTTACTTCCATACTACTACACATACATTTAATATCCGCTGCACATTTTTATTTTTGGGTAGAAGGATTTTCAACTGCGAGCTTCAGTCTCCGAGGCTTTAAATGCCGCTCATTAAAGCATTACATGCAGTTCTTTAGTGACTGCCTTGTTTAGTGACCTTTCACAATGATGACAGTGATGAAAAAAGTAACTTTAGAACCAATATTTGAATTTACTTCACTGGCCTGTAAAGGAAAGGAGAGCTGAGTTGAGTTCACAAGCACAGTTGTGGTTTTTCTTTGTTATGTATGTAGGTTTGAATGTTATTGGTTTATTTGAACTGTTCTTGTAAATGGTCAAATGGTATTGGTTTGAATAGTGCGGGAAGAAACCCTGCACTCCCATTGGCTGGCAGCTACGGCTGCAGGCTATAAGAAGCAGCCGTAGCCAAGCCAGGACGGGTCCATTCGAGCTGTAGTCACTAATAAACTCTTTGCTGGAACTCCTCGCGTCTGACTCTTCATGCAAACTTAACACTGGCGACGAAGGTGGGATTTCCTGAAGAGAAGAAGACGCGACGAACAAGCAACTGAGCGAGATGGCTGCACTGAACACCCCCAGCACCGCTTGATCCGGCGACGGAAGACTGGGAATCGTATGCGGATCGCTTCCACATGTATCTGGAAGGGAACGATCTCGCCGGCATCCCCGAGAGACGGAAGAGGGCGGTCTTTCTCACGCACTGCGGTCCGGCAGTCTTCAAAATGGCGAAGGCGTTGGCGGGAGCAGCAGAGCTGAAGGTAATGGAATGGCCCGATTTAGAGAAACTTTTAAGAGCCCATTACGCCCCACAAGTATCGTGCCTCATTAAGAGACACGAATTTTACCATCGGGATCAAGGGGATAGCGAGAATGCTAATGACTTCGTGGCAAGTTTAAGGGACATTGGGAGTGCTTGTGACTTTACCAACTTAGAAGAGGCCATGCGTGATCGGTTTGTTTTAGGCCTCAAAGATAAGGTCTTACAAAGCAAACTTTTAATGAAACCTAAGATCACGTTTAAGGAGGCCATTGAAGAAGCTGTTTCAGCGGAAGCCACCAAGTCCTCAGCAGCGGCCATGAAAAAGATTAACAAGGGCTCAAGCCAGGCCTCAAGCCATTCTGATGGGGAAAAATCCACAACAGCCCATTGCGAACAAATAGACTCTGATTCTGATGGCAGTGAGGCAGAGGAGGGGATTTTTAGACTCAGAATGGAGAAGAAGAGAAAAGACTCTGGGAAAAACAGGCAAGGATTCTATTGCAGAGGCTGTGGGGGGCCACCCCGCGACTGAATGCAAGTTCTTTGACTCCATTTGCCTACATTGTGAGAAACGGGGTCACATAGCCAGAGTCTGCAAATCATCCAGAACTCCACCGATTAGGAAAAAATTTGCTGAAAAAGACTTTAAGCAAAATAATTTCCTTGAAAAGATGGGGCGAAATTCAGAAGCAAATGGCAAGAATGAAACTCACCAAAAAATCACTATTGGTCATTCTTCACCTTTAAAAAGCAGAAAAGTACACGTGAAGGTGTTTATTGAAGGAAGGCCTTGCCAAATGGAAGTGGACTCAGGCTCTTATTTATCTATGGTGTCATGGGACACTATCCACAGACTCTTTCCCAAAATTCAGAAGAAGCATTTCCAGAAGCAAGCACTGACTCTCAAAGACTACCAAGGGAACAAGATTCCAGTAGTTGGAGCGAGAGATTTCAACGTGCAGTTTAAAGGCCACACCAAACGTTTGCCCCTGACCATCGTGGACAAGGATCACCCAAGTTTGCTGGGACTTGAGTGGTTCAAGCCACTTGGCATCGAGGTGACTGGCATCAATCACGTGAGCAGCTCTGAATGGGAGGAGTCCTTGAAGTCTGAGTTTCCAGAGGTCTTCAGTGAAGGACTGGGCAAGTATATGGGGACCCCTATTGCTTTCAGCCTAGACCCCAAGGTGCCCCCAATTCGTTTAAAGCCCAGGAGGGTTCCATTTGCTTTAAAGGAAAAAATTGATGCACAATTAGATAAGCTCATTGCTCAAGGGGTTTTAGAGCCTACTGACCACTCCAGATGGGAAACACCCATAGTCACACCAGTCAAGCTGATGGGTCAGTGAGAATCTGTGGTGACTATAAGGGGACACTTAACCATGCGCTGCAGCAGAGCGCATACCCTGTACCAGTTGTGCATCATCTGCTCCATTCCCTTGGCAGGGGTACACTATTTGCTAAACTGGATTTGGCTCAGGCATATCAACAATTAACAGTTGATGATGCCACTGCAGAGGCACAAACAATTGTGACCCATAGAGGTGCCTTCAAATGTAAAAGACTACAATTTGGAGTAAGCGTGGCACCTGGCATTTTTCAAAGCCTTATGGAAAGAATGTTGCAAGGACTGCCAGGGGTAGTGCCTTATTTTGATGATGTGTTAATCTCTGCTGAAAATGACACTCAGCTTCAAGAGAGACTCAGAGAAGTCCTTACCAGATTCAGAAAAGCGGGTTTAAAAGTCAAGGAAGACAAATGTACTCTCAAAACAGACAGAGTTGAGTTCCTGGGGTACATGATTGACAAACATGGCATCCACCCTACTGATGCCAAGGTTAAAGCAATCAAGGAAGCCCCTAAACCTCGTTGCAAGTCAGATTTGCAAGCCTTCCTTGGACTTATTAACTTTTACCACATGTTTCTACCTCACAAAGCATCTATTGCTGAGCCTTTACATCGCCTGCTTGACAAGAAAGCTGTTTGGATCTGGGGGCGGAAGGAACAGTCAGCATTTAACAGTATTAAGAGACTAATCACGTCTGATGCTGTGTTGATACAGTTCTCTGAGAATTTGCCTGTTGTTCTGACTTGTGATGCATCCCCTTTTGGAGTGGGGGGGGGGTTTGAGTCACAGGCTTCCCAATGGACGGGAAGCCCCAATTGCATTTTACTCTCGCACTTTGTCCAAAGCGGAGAGGAATTATAGCCAATTGGACAAGGAGGCTTTAGCAGTTGTTGCAGCTGTTAAGAAATTTCATGAATATCTGTATGGCAGGTCATTCACCATTGTTACAGATCACAAACCTTTATTAGGCATTGTGGCAGGAGACAAACCTACACCTAATATCCTGTCACCAAGAATGCTGAGGTGGACTGAATTTCTTGCAGCCTATTCATACAAACTGATTCACAGGCCTGGCAAGGACATTGGACATGCTGATGCACTGAGTCGTTGCCCACTACCTTGCCACAAGGAGGACTTTGAACTTGAAACTCACACCTTTTTCCTGGAGACCGTTGCTAAGCTTCCAGTCCATGCTGCTGAGATTGCCAGAGAAACTGCCAAAGATGCTGTGTTGGCACCTGTTATGGGCTGGATTAAGAAAGGTTGGCCTCTTCAAGATCTACCTCACCTTGCCCAACCTTTTAAGTCCAGGCAAACTGAATTATCTGTATTAAGAGGATGTATTTTGTGGGGTAACAGGGTGGTTATTCCTGCAAAACTACAAAGGGAGGTTTTGGAAATGTTACATGAGGGTCATCCTGGGATTGTAAGGATGAAAGGTTTGGCCAGGAGTTATGTATGGTGGCCAGGTATTGACAAAATGGTTGAAAACTGGGTAGCCTCTTGTCCCAATTGCCAGGTAGTCAGACCTGCTCCACCTCACGCCCCCACACAGGAATGGGAATGTCCTAGGGCCCATGGTCTAGAATCCACATTGATTTTGCAGGCCCTACAAGAGGGCACACTTTTCTAGTTATAGTAGATGCATACTCCAAATGGCTAGAGGTAATTCCCATGACATCCACTACTACTGAGGCTGTTATCAAGCAGCTCAGAAAATTGTTTGTAACCCATGGGTTACCAGATGTCCTTGTCTCTGACAATGGCCCTCAATTCACATCTAACATTTTTGAATCCTTTCTAGCTCAACAGGGCATCAGACATGCCCTCACTGCCCCTGGGCACCCTTCGGCCAATGGCCGGGCTGAATGCATGGTACGATTTACCAAAGAGAAGCTTCAGCAGCTGGGTCCTGGGGACATCACTGAGAAGCTTGAAAAGCTTCTTAGTGTTCAACACATCACTCCTAGCCCATCAAGTAACTTGTCCCCAGCAGAGTTGTTGATGGGCAGGAAACTTAGGTCTTCCCTTGACCGCCTTCATCCCACTTACGCACCCAACGCACCACTGGATTCCACTTCCAAAGTTCGTTCTTTTAGTGTGGGAGATTCTGTCTATGCTAGGAACCTTATAGGTGAACCTTTGTGGATTCCTGCTGAAATAACTCACATCACGGGCCTCGTTCTTACAGGGTACAAACAGAGGATGGCCTCCTCTGGAGCAGGCACATTGACCAACTTAGATCCAGGTTCCCTCAGGAACATCGCCCCTCCTCTAGGTCCCTCACCTGATGTTTCTTCTAGGGGGAAGGGGGGAACAGGAGGAAAATCAGCAAACAGGAATTAACCCCATGTGTAACGAGCCATTGCGACAGGAACCATCCCGAACCCTGTCACAATGCCAAGATCCATCCTTAGAAGTGGAAGATTGCACATCACTACCTGACTTGGGTGCTGACATTGGAATGGAGATGGGTTGGGAGGAGAGACCAGATTCTAACAGTCTAACAGGGTCTCCTTTCACAGGAAGTCCCAACAGGGAAATGTCAGTAGACACATTTCCCTCTCACTGGGTGAGAACGTTAAAACTTCTGAACCACGAAGGTCTCAACGTACACATAAGAGCCCCACCTATTTAAAGGAATACATTAGATAGGTTGGGGTTTGGTATGGACTGAACCTAGTGGGGGGGGTGCTATGTATGTAGGTTTGAATGTTATTGGTTTATTTGAACTGTTCTTGTAAATTGTCAAATGGTATTGGTTTGAATAGTGCGGGAAGAAACCCTGCACTCCCATTGGCTGGCAGCTACGGCTGCAGGCTATAAGAAGCAGCCGTAGCCAAGCCAGGACGGGTCCATTCGAGCTGTAGTCACTAATAAACTCTTTGCTGGAACTCCTCGCGCCTGACTCTTCATGCAAACTTAACAGATAAAAGAATAATTCATAACAATGTGAGGCTGCTTTTGTGAACTGTAAGAAAAGATGCCTGCGTGCGCGCGCACACAGCCTCATGTTCAGAGGTGGTATTCAGCAGGTTCTGACCAGTTCTGGAGAACCAGTAGTAGACATTTTGAGTAGTTCGGAATGCCACCTCTGACTGGCCCTGCCCCCATTTATTCTCTGCCTCCAGAGTCCCAGCTGATCGGCTAGGTCTCCTTTGGTTGCCCTGCACAGGAGAACAGAGCTGGAAAGCAGGTTAGTGGGGTGGGGAGGGAATGGGGATTTTACAGCATACTTCTCCCAGGAGTGGAGAGGGAATGGAGATTTTGCAGCATCCTTCCCCTGCCATGCCCACCAAGCCACGCCCACAGAACTGGTAGTAAAAAAATTTGCATTCCACCATTGCTCCTGTTGGAACCTTTTTTTAAAAAAATCTGCTAATCTCTTCGATATAAAGTTGTACTCAGTTAAACACTGATCTGGCTCACAAGTGTATGCCTATCAGTAACTTACTAGAAACACTTTATCACTAAGTAAACATATTAAACACTTCTCGGAGAAAAGTATTGATTCTTGCTGCGTTTCTCAGGACAGCTAGACAGTACTCAATTCTTTTACTTCCATACTACTACACATACATTTAATATCCGCTGCACATTTTTATTTTTGGGTAGAAGGATTTTCAACTGCGAGCTTCAGTCTCCGAGGCTTTAAATGCCGCTCATTAAAGCATTACATGCAGTTCTTTAGTGACTGCCTTGTTTAGTGACCTTTCACAATGATGACAGTGATGAAAAAAGTAACTTTAGAACCAATATTTGAATTTACTTCACTGGCCTGTAAAGGAAAGGAGAGCTGAGTTGAGTTCACAAGCACAGTTGTGGTTTTTCTTCATGACCACTCCATTTAACAACCAAGATCCTGGCCCTAATTGTTACACTTAAAGCATTACTTTTTACCCAGACACAAGGCACTTATAAGCATTTTAAAATTATTTTTATTATATATGGATATTTGTAAACTGCTTAGTTTTTTTCCAACAAATACATATGAATGGCAGCATATAAATCTTGGTTATAAAGAAATATGTGCTATTAAAAATGCCTTTTTCTTTTATAATGTAGGAAAACTGTATTAACACACAGCTTCTAGAACAGTTTCAACCTTGTTAAATTTAAGAACCGTGGACTTCAACTCCCAGAATTCCTTAACCAATACTGAATTTCCAGTAATTCTGAGTTGAAATACTCAATATGGGATTCAAACTCCAGGGGTGGGGTTGGGGAAGAGGATACTGGAAAATGTGTAAATTAAACATTCCTCTGTCTGGCTGGTGGGTGTGGCAGGGAAAGGATACTGTAAATACTGTAAAATCTCCATTCCCTCCCCACCCCACTAACCTGCTTTCCAGCTCCATTCTCCTGTGCAGGGCAACAAAAAGACCCAGCCAATCAATCAGCTGGGATTAAGGAGGCAGAGAATAGATGGGGGCAGAGCCAGTCAGAGGTGGTATTTGCCAGTTCTCCGAACTACTCAAAATTTCTACTACCATTCCTTCAGAACTGGTCAGAACCTGCTGAATACCACCTCTGGTTAAGTGGCAGAACTAACATTCTGAGAATAGTTAATAGTTTGTTGAGAATCACCAGAAGATTAGATGAGAGAGAAACTTTCCACTGTTTAATTTTTGTTTTATTATGATGGCTCCTCTTCTTTTATTTAAGTAAATATAGTTTATCATTACAGTGAATTGATATCAAAGGGTAAGTGAACAGTCTGTAGATTCCCTCATCTCTAAGACTGAAAAAAAATTGGAGTGAACAACAGGCCATTGTGAGAGAAATGATAAATAACATCATTCTTTATTATGATATTATAAAGAAATAAAGTTGTGGAAGAGGGCAGCTTGTTCAGAATTAGCATATTTGATTTATGTCTTTTTGAAGACTTTGTTCTTCAGGCTTGAAAACCACAGGAAGTCCACCACCTCCCCAAGTTAAAATATTCTTTATTCTTAACATTAAAAAGAGGTAGGTTAGAATATTTCCCCTGAAGGAGAAATGGAGAAAAATCTTAACAAAAGCAGAAAGCAAACTCCAGTCTTCCTGCTATAGGAAAACAACCTCAAGCAGAAGCTTGAAAAGGCTGATCTTTTGGAATGGGGATTTTGTATCCATTCAGAAAAACTGGGCCAATCTATTCATAAGCAAAGAGCAAACAGGAATTCCAGATAAACAATACTATTAGGGAAGCCAAAATTGACAAGATTAGCTCAGACAAGAACTAAGGATTTGCATTTTCCCTTTGTCTATAGAGCCAGCTATGACCCTTACCTGACCCCATAGGAATCTGGCAATAGCCATTAGAATATTAAAAGATATGTTTTTGCATAGAAACAGGCATCTCAATCATGAGGCCCCAAATAATGTATAAAAGCCTACCTATCTCATCCCCATTTTGTCGGCCATCCCAGAAACATGTTGCTGTCACTGAAGTTTCTGGAAAATCAAATAAACAAAGACTTCCTGCAGCCAAACTCCATTTTATTTCCAGTGTCTTTCTCCCACTTTGGAACCAGACCGGATTTTTGTGAATATTGTTACCATGTGACAAAAATTGCTTTCATTTTTAATGAATTTTTCTGCCTTTTATATATTCTTAAACAAGAGAGAGAGAGAGAGAGAGAATGAGAGGAAAAGATTTATCTATGTAAAATGGAGCTCAAGTCTTCTGAATCCAAATTCTAAGGAGAAAAGAGGTGAGGTAAAATGTTCCTTATGTTATTTGGTGTAGGTAGAATTATTTACAGAAGGTGACGTTACCTTCAGAGTTGATTGGGAAGTTTCTGGAATTATAATCCCACAATAAAAACAGTGAATCAGGTCTTTCTGATTTTTACTGCAATAACATGATGTCAGAAGAATAATTTGGGGTTCCAACTTGAACTGGGATTGCATAAGAATAAATAAAAATGAGATCCAAACAACTGTGAGGAAAGAAAAAAATATTTATTCCTGAAAGCAAAACAGTTTGCTTTTGGGGCAGGCTGCAGAGAAATGGGGTACAGTGGTAAACTTTTATAGGGGGAACTTGTCAGGGGTATGGAAGTCTCTGTGCTGAGGAGTGTGTGTGTGTGTCTGTGTCTGTGTGAATGTACTTGTGAACATACAGTTCTGTAGAATTAATTTAATAAACTCTATTTGTGTTTGCAGATTTAATCTTTGGATTAATGGATTTGTGGATTAGTAAATTATTAGTACATTAAAGTAATTAGTAAATTAGTAAACTTATTTTAGGGTTTGAGAAAGTTTTTCCAACAAATATGTATGAATGGCAGCATATCAATCTTGGTTATAAAGAAATATGTGCTATTAAAAATGCTGTGTTTTACTCATAAATTATGGGAGTGGCTATTTGCTTACCTGTAAGATTGAGTCCAGAGGTTACCATATTTCTCTGAAATTCTGCTTCAATTTTTCCTGGTGTCTTTTTCTTTTATAATGTAGGAAAACTGTATTAACACACAGCCTCTAGAACAGTTTCAACCTTGTTAAATTTAAGAACCGTGGACTTCAACTCCAGAATTCCTTAACCAATACTGAATTTCCAGTAATTCTGGGAGTTGAAGCCCACGTATACCAGTGGTGGGATTAAAAACTTTTACTACCGGTTCTGTGGGCGTGGCTTGGTGTGTGTGGCAGGGAAAGGATACTGTAAATACCGTAAAATCTTCATTCCCTCCCCACTCCTGGGGGAAGGTTACTGCAAAATCCCATTCCCTCCCCACCCCACTAACCTGCTTTCCAGCTCCATTCTCCTGTGCAGGGCAACAAAAGAAGACCCAGCCAATCAGCTGGGATTCAGGAGGCAGAGAATAGATGGGGGCAGAGCCAGTCAGAGGTGGTATTTGCCAGTTCTCCGAACTACTCAAAATTTCTACTACCATTTCTCCAGAACTGGTCAGAACCTGCTGAATACCACCTCTGACATATATCTGCTCTAACAGACATTCCCCACCATATATTATTAAAGCATTTATAAGGTTATCCTTCAAACAGCTGGTCAAGACATTGTTGTTCTCCCAAAGTTGTAAGAGTTGATATTATTTATCTATTTTTGGTTTTTTAATACACTGTGACTTTTGTATTACGCTAAGTTAAATAGATACAACAGTCATACATGACATCAAATCACACCCTTAATGTCATCCCTTCTTGCCTTCTCCACCCTGGGGCATTGGATTGCAACACCCATCATGCCCAGCCACATGGGAATAGAATCGAGTTGTTTCTTGCTTGGTTCAAAGCATCTTCTCAGGATCACGTAGAAGTATCTTCCTCTTCTGGAATATAAAGGATTGATCTGGCATGAGGAAAATGACAACCACTTTTGTTCGTCATTCTCTTGAAGTCCACTTCTGATATAAATATCTATCATATTTTCTAGTGTGTCCCTCCCAAGACATTCCAATCTGTTGAGAAAGCAAGGGAGAAAATAAACCTGGGTGTGTAGCATGGGCTTTCTTAGGAGTGTTGTACATAGCCAGAAAAAAAGAAATTGAGTTTCACAGATACATAGGCTTCTGTTCTTAGCTACAGGAATGGATGACAAGGTACCAAAACATCTGTTGTGATGTCATTTAGTCATGCCATGAGGTCACAGGAAAGTTCCTAAAGGTCAGAGCTTGTGTTGTGATACTACAATGCACAATTTCTCAGTTGCCTCCTTTGCTCACCATGTATCTACACCTGTATAGATGCATATGGATAGAGATGGTCATGTTGATGCTGTCAAGCATGATTCAGGAGACTTGATGAATTTCCTCTTCACTGGATTATTTGCCTGTTCTAGAAATGCAAATATTGCATTGACTGTCTCTGTCTCACCTTTACTTTTTACAACTGACAATGGTATACATAATGCTAGCTCTTCCCATTTTCTCCGTAACAACTCTTTATGGTAGATAGTTGAGTATAGCTGGCCCAAGGTTACCCAGTGAGTTTCTGGGTCAAAGGCAGGGGTGGGATTCAGTCAGTTCGGGCAGGTTCAGGCAAACTGGATGTTAAATTTACATCTGGTTCATTGAACCAATAGTTGAACCAACCGGCTGGCCCCGCCCACCCTGCCCCTCCCCTCCCAGGAGTCTCCAAGCAGCCCATTTTTGATACAGGTAAGTGCCCTCCCAGAAGTTCTGCAAGTGGGCCTGTTTCCAGCTTCCAGAGGGCCTCCAGAGCCCAGGGAAGGCCATTTTCACTCTCCCAGAGGCCCAAGAAAGCCTCCGGACTCTGAGAAAGGCAAAAAATGGCCCTCCCAGAAGTTCCCATAGGCCACGCCCACCATGGCCATGCCCACCCAACAACCAGGGAGAGAACCAAATGTTGGGATTTTTGAATCCCACCCCTGGTCAAAGGGAAGACTAGAACTCACAATCTCCTGGTTTCTAGTGCAGCCCCTGAACCCCTATATCAGGCTAGCTCTCCCTTATAAAGAAGGCCTTCAGTGATGCCATCCTCCCAGGCATATTAAGGTCTTCAGAGAAAGCTACATTTGCAAATTGCTAGTTAATAAAGCTAGTTAATAAAGCAAGACCTTTTCCATGGTGGCTCCAGTCCTGTGGAATCATATCCTTGCCTAACGATCAAGATCTAATGATGATGTGTTTAGGCACCTCTTAAAACAACTCCCATCCTCCCATCAGCCATTAGTTCCTGTTTCAATAGATTATCATTTAACTCAGGAGTTAACCCCCACTTCACAGACAGGTACTGGTCCATGCAAGTGGCAGGTAAGAGTGTGAAGCTCCATTTACACAAACGGTAGGTACACGTGTTAAACTATTCCCTTACACACACACACACACACACACCCTCTGCTGCTGCTGCCAATGTCGATCCACGGAGTCAGAAAGATTAGAAACCTTTGGTTTAAAAACTGATCATTTCCTTGCATCTGGCTTTGTTGGTGTGTTTACTTGGTTTGTTCTATTTTTATCCTAGGGGTGTGTGACACTGTGTGTGTGTGTGTGTGTGTGTGTGTTTATTCATCTTTCTTTTCTGATGGTTTTAGAATTTTTCGTTAACCACACTGGGATGGTCTTTAAGAGAAGTGCTATAAAAAATATTGTTGATGAAAATAAATAAAGTTGTGTGTAATTTACATGTCTACTACAGCAACTAGAAACACATTTAAGGAGGGAAGTCAGATTATTTTGTGCATAGCGAAGAAAGTATTTGGATGGCAGGGAGGGTATGGGTGTATGTTAGTCTTGAAGTAATCACCGAAGTCTTGAATAATTTGAACTAATCTGGCCATGCCCATGAAACTCTTCAATGAAGGAAAAGTATGTAGACTTGAATGCTGTTAAGCTTATTTCTCCAAGTGCGCTATTTTCATCTTTAGATTACATACGGTGTTTCTTATTTTCTCAATAACTCTCTTCCTGAGCTCAGTTAGGCAACTCGCTCTTGTTCAAAGGAATGGTTTAAAATGCTTTCAACCTGAGTGGGTTAAACAACCAGTGAGAATGACAATGACTAAATGACTATTATCAGCAAGTCATTAGATAATGCAATATAAAACTTCCCATGATTTGCCAAGTAACCTGTAAGAGTGGCAGACTCTGGGAGCTGAGTTAAAAGAGTGTTCAGCCCAGAATCTCTACATAACCACAAGCAGACCAAGTCCAACCAAGTGTGGTAAGGCCACACTGGGAATGCTGGATCCAACTTTGGTCACTACAGTGTAAAAAAGATGTTGAGACTCTAGAAAGAGTGCAGAGAAGAGCAACCAAGATGATTAGGGGACTGGAGGCTAAAACATATAAAGAACGGTTGCTGGAATTGGGTATGTCATGATGAAAAGAAGGGCTAGGGGAGACATGGCAGCAGTGTTCTGATATCTCAGGGGTTGCCACAAAGAAGAGGGAGCCAAGCTATTATCCAAAGTACCTGAACGCAGGACAAGAAGCAATGGGTGGAAGCTAATCAAGGAGAGAAGCAACCTAGAACTAAGGAGAAATTTCCTGACAGAACAATTAATCAGTGGAACAACTTGTCTCCAGAAGTTGTGAATGCTCCAACACTGGAAGTTATTAAGAAGAGATTTTGGACAACCATTTGTTTGAAATGGTATAGGTTTCCTGCCTAAGCAGGGAGTTGGACTAGAAGACCTCCAAAGTCCCTTGCAATTCTGTTATTCTGTTGCATTGGTGGGGAATTAAGGCAACTTTATGACTTGTGGATTTCAACTCCCATATTCCTAAGTCAACCACTCCAGATCTGATCTTTTCTATTCTATTCTATTCTATTCTATTCTATTCTATTCTATTCTATTCTATTCTTTCTATTCTATTCTAATTCTACTCTATTCTAATTCTACTCTACTCTATTCTATTCTATTCTCATTCTATTCTATTCTATACTCTATTCTAATTCTACTTTACTCTACTCTATTCTAATTCTACTCTACTCTACTCTACTCTACTCTACTCTACTCTACTCTACTCTATTCTGTTCTATTCCCTTTTGAATTCTATGGACCCTTATATAAGTCCAAGCAAGTGTTAATGCTTAGTTAAGAGGATTCCTGTGCAAAAGTTGTTTAACAATAGACTCTTCATGTGTGGATCTGGTCTTTTGCACCTGACACAATCATATTTAAATTATTTATGATTTTAAATTATTTATCAAGTTCATTGGCCGCTCATATTATCCCAAGGTAACTCTGGGTGGCTAAAGACAATCTCAGTATGATTCACAAAAAATTCTAAAATCATTACAAAAGATAAGTAAAACACACACACACACACACACACCATATGTCAGACCTGTCTCAACTTGGGCTTCTAAGTAAAAATGATCCTTAACTCCTGAGAATGGTATAGTTTACTAGAAATCAAGTAAATTACAGTAGTGTAAAGCCAGACCTGAGAGTTTGTGTCAGATTTTTGCCAGTTAACTTTCCTCCCTTGGTCCCTTCCCATTGTTTATTTCTCATTGTCCAATCAAGTTTAAAGAAGATGTTTTGGAAACAGTCGCTCTACGTGTTGGCATTCTTCTCCCAGGGAACCAGCCTGGGTTTTCACAGAGATATCTTAATTAATTAAGAATTAAGGAGAAACTTCCTAACAGAGAGGTCGATTAACCAGTGGAACAGCTTGCCTCCAGAAATCATGGGCACTCCATCACTGGAGGCTTTTAAGAAGAGACTAGACGGTCACTTGTCTGAAATGTATACGTTCTCCTGCTTGAGCAGGGGGCTGGACTAGAAGACCTCCAAGGTCCCTTCCAGCTCAATCTATTCTATTCTATCTTCTCACAGTCCAGTTTCACTTCCCCCAGGCCCTCACCCTCCCTTCCAGCTTCCCACCATGGATTATGGCTGACTGGCAGTGAGGTGGCAGTTCTGACATCATATTTAATGGCTAGGCCTTGATTTTAAGAGATATTTCTGCCATTGCATCAAGGAGGGTAACTTGGTTAGTCATCGTGACCAAATAAATGAAGCCCGTAGAGATATTTATATGATGAGCACCATCATTAGCATCATCACCACTACTATCATAGCTGAAATCTTGAGTTGAAATCAGTGTTCACATTTATGAAACTCAAGATAAAATGGGTTTGCTACCAACATCTTGCTAAGGGGAAAGCAGCAACCCCTTTTTGAGTAAATCCAGAGGTGATATTCAGCAGGTTCTGACCAGTTCCGGAGAACCAGTAGTGGAAATTTTGAGTAGTTCGGAGAACCGGCAAATATCACCTCTGGCTGGCCCCACCCCCATCTATTCTCTGCTTCCCGAGTCCCAGCTGATTGGCTGGTCTTCTTTTGTTGCCCTGCACAGGAAAACGGAACTGGAAATCAGATTAGTGTGGTAGGGAGGGAATGGAGATTTTGCAGTAACCTTGCCCCAGGAGTGGGGTGGGAATGGAGATTTTACTGTATCCTTCCTCTGCCACGTCCACCAAGCCACACCCACAGAACCAGTAGTAAAAAAAATTGAATCCCACCACTGAGTAAATCCTTTCCTGATCACAGCAAATAAACAAAAGAGATATTGATTGAGTCATGGTACTTAGCTATGTACAGATCAATTTATTTATTTACTGGGTAAACCCTCAAACAGAGGCCTTTTTCATCCAGTAAGCCTGTGAGGGCAGAAGGTCAGTACTCCCAAACCAGGCTTGGCAAGAGAAACCCTGGTTTTGGATTATGTTTCAAGAAATTCAATTTCTGGGTTTCTCTCTGGGCCAGTCATTCTGTTTCAGCTGAACCAACAATGAAGGATTGAGCACGAACAATGAGCAATATGTGAACGTAGAAGGGAAAAGGAGCTTTTGAAAAGAAGCAGTCCTGTCTGCAGTGGAAGCTGTGAGAATTGTGAACTGCACCATTGCACTGTCCTGCCAGACCGCTGAATTGTTGCTGTGGTTGTTGTTTGCTTATTTCTTCTGCAACCGAGGGAGAGAAATGTCAAAAATTCTCAGTAGGAAATAGTAAATATTTTTCTTTTGTTCTGTCACTTAGGAGATTCAGAGAGGATGGAAGACATGTTAGTAATAACTTCTTCTCTACTTGTGTCTCTTCAGTATATTTAAAAGCTGGGAAGATAGAACATAATATTGCACAAGGTCTACTCCAGAAACATTATTTTGTTTGTTCACTTGCTCATTCATTTATTCATTCTGTTTATGTTCTATTTCCCCACTGCCTCCACCCCAAAACCTCAATGTACAGTAGATGCTATTGTCAACTATTCCAATAATTAACCAAAATCTTCCTAAAACTTGCACTACACAGGATCCAATCTGGGTTGGTCACTGGGACCAGAGATTTTGTCTTCTGAACTTTTGGACTTGTGCTGGAATCCATCTTCAGGGAAATTCTCTCTTCGCTAGAGAGAATTTCCCTGAAGATGGGCTCCAGCTTCTCTCTTTGCTAGAGAGAAGTTCCCTTAAGATGGGCTCCAGCACAAGTCTGAAAGCTCAGAAGACAAAACCTCTAGTCCTGGTGACCGACCCAGATTAGATCCTGCAACATTACCCCTGGACCAGGGATTGGCTGCTGGGGGTTTTCAGAGATTTGGGAGATCTATGCAGTTTAGAGAACCCCCAAATCCCACTTCTGGCTGGCCGCGCCCACCATATCCCACCCCTCCCAGGAGTCCCCACAGGGCCCATTTTGGATGCAGGTAAGTGCAGGATGTGCTGGAAGGCTTGGGGAGGGTGAAAAACGGGCCTCCCAGAAGTTCAGGAAGACTGGAAATGGGCCTGTTTCTGACTTCCAGAGAGCCTCCGGAGCCCGGGGAGGCTGTTTTCTCCCTCCCAGAGGCTCAAGGAAAGCCTTTGGAGTCTGGGGAGAGCAAAAATGCCCCCCTGCCATGGTGCAGGAGGCTGACTAGGCCACACCCACCATGGCCACACCCACCCAGCAACCGGGCAGAGAACCCATTGCTAAAATTTTTGAAGCGTATCCCTGCCCGGGATGTGTATATTTGCCTTCATTTGCTCTAAACACTCCTATTGGCAGAGAAGTTTTCTAATCATGGACTTATTAGTTTCTCTCTGGCTGGCAGATGAAGACATCACAGACTGAAGAACTGGCTGGGGATGACAGAACCTGTCCTTCAACACGTGATCATAGAATCATAGGGCTGGAAAGGACCTTGGAGGTCTTTCAGTCTAATCCTCTGCCAAAGGCAGGAATCTGTCATGCCCTTGTTGGAATCTGATTCCGAGGAGGAGATTGAGCAGCTGACAGGGAGTAGGAGTGGGAGTGTGGCTCCGGTGGCTGTGAAACTGGGGAAGGGCACAGTCCGGCCGGCATTCAGAGGAAGACCCAGGGCCACCCACTCTTCATCCTAGGGCATGCAGGGAGGAACGGAGAAGGGAGCAACATGAGTTGCATGGGTTACGGGGGTTCCTGATTTCCCTTCATTAGCTGCAGCTGGGAAAACAGGATTTAAAAAGGGTGTTTGCGCACAGCACCTTGCTGGAAGCAAAGCGTGAATTATCTTTGTTTGTCAAGTCTTATCTGGGTTCTGGCGTCCTCCCAACTGTGTGTGTTTTGTTATCTTTTGAAGTCTGCAATTCCTTATCCTGCCCTGTCTCATTAATTGCTGCAGCATGGTTTGTGTTGGTTTTTATTTATAATCTATAAGTATTTGGGGTTCGGACTGAATTTCTTCCCTTTAAAAATTGTTCTTGGGAGAGTTTTTTTCTCCAGCCAATGTTAACTGGACATTGGGGGCCAAGTTGGAGTATTAAAGGGATTTTACCTACTTTTGTGACTTCGTTGCTTTTGTGCCATGCCCCGGGTCATCACAGAATCCTTACACCATCCCAGACAAAGGGTTGTTCAATCTTTTGTTAAAAACCTCCAGCAATGGAGGACCCATAACTCCAGGAGGCAAGCTGTTCCATTTATTAATCATTCTCACTGTCAGGTATTCCTCTTTAGTTTCAGATTGAATCTCCCTCTGATGAGCTTCCACCGATTGCTTCTTGTCCTGCTCTTGGGTGCTTTGGAGAATAAATTGATGCCCTCTTCCCTGTGGTACTTTTCAAGGATTCAAAAGATTTAGGACCCAAAATTGGAAATACTGTGACAAATATACCTTGGCTTCTGGGCTTCTCACATTTACAAAGGTGCCTGTGCTGAGCCCAAAGTTTAGATATATGTAGCCATTTTATTTAGCTCTATATCTTAACCATATGTTCCTTTTCTTTCTTTCTCTTTGCTAGTATAAGGGGGGGAGGGTTTGGGCTCGCCACATTCTTAAGGTGGGAGGAGTGGTTAGATAGTGAGGATTGTTTTGGCTAGGTGATTTTCCTTCCCGTGGGAACAGAAGCTGCCCCTGCTGAGACCTGGAGATGGAGACTGAAGACACCAGGCAACATTGATTTATTCTATTGGGGAATGTGACTTCTTGGGGAAGGGTATTTCTAATTTACAATATTATGTGGTGTAATTTCGGTTTGTGTCAGATCCGGAATTACAACAGACTTTGCCAATTTGATACTTACCTAAATGAAAGAAATTTGTTTTGGAAGATGGATGGACTTTGCTTATTTTTTTTTTGAATGGGTTTCATCACTTGGAAACCTGACAGCCTGTTTGATGCTTATTTGAAGGGGTTGGGGGATGGGTTTTGCAAACAGACCTACATCCAGATTCTGGGCAACCTCATTTATTTATTTATTTATTTATTTAAGACAATTGTGCCATCAGTGTATCTAGGTCAGAGTTCCAAGTGGCAGGATGAGGAAGGAAGAGCTATTTTATCACATGGAGAACAAACAGGCACTGTTGACATTTGGAGATCAAGTTCATGAAATCTTTAGGAATGGAATCTAGCATTGTCTAATGGTTTTAAATGCAGTTTTTAAAGACAAGCCAGGGTTTGACAGCATCTCAGGCTTGACATTTGAATAGTGTTGTCTGGTTTTTGATGCTTCTTTTGAATTAATGCATGATGCCACCTAAAACTCATGTCTTCTGGATTGTGTGCAAGGCTTGTGTTGCACACAACCTTGCATGCAGCACTGGTGATGATGCTAACACCAGAGATTTTAGGTGCTGGTGGTAGGGGAACAAAGGCGACCTGTGTTAGTCCTTCAAGGAAGGTCAGGTCAAGAAACAGAAGCCAGTGCAATTCTTCAAATACTACTTTACTGTTGTGAGGTATTTTAATAGAATCTTGAAAGCTAGAGAACCAATCTAGAACTATAGAGAAAGTTCCTGTCAGTGGGGACCATTAATCAGTGGAACAACTTGCCTCCAAAAGTTGTGGGTGCTCTGGAGATTTTTAATAGGAGATTGGACGGCCATTTCTGCCATGGTATAAGGCCATGATGGCGAACCTGTGGCACGCAGAGCCATTTGTGCTGGCCCGCGAGCTGCAGGCAAACTTACCTCACTGCACATGCCTGCGCCTCACAGCTGATTTTTTTTTCAGTTGGTTTGAGGCCTTTTTCGGCCTCCCAGAGACTTGGAAAAAGCCTCTGCAAGGCTTCTCAGGACAAATTATAGGCCCGTTTCGTCACTTCCTGTAATACTGGAAGTGATGAAACAGGCCTATAATTCGGCCTGAGAAGCCTTGCAGAGAGAGAGGCTGAAAAGGTCACAAACCAGCAAAATCAGCTGTGAGGTACAGTAAGGGGTGGGATTGCGCAGGCATGCACAGGGGGCATGGGGAGGAGGGGCACACATTGCATTCTGGGTGCTGGCACATGAGTACAGGTGTGCTGGCACACTCACAATTTTTGGCACAGGAGCCCAAAAAGGTTAGCCACCACTGGTATAAGGTCTCCTTCTTCAGTAGGGGTTGGACTGGAAGACCTCCAATGTCCCTTCCAACTCTGTTATTCTGATAAGATCTTTACTGCCTCTTTTCAAGGGCAACATTCAAAGCAGAGCTGTTGTCATGCTGTCTACTTTACTTTTTTGAAAGCAACCATTTCACTACTCCTTCCTCCTTCTCAGTTGCTTTGCAACCTAGTAGGCATTCTCTTGTGTGGTTCCATCATCTCCCTTCCAACGTTCACCATTTAAATGAAGCTGCAGGAAGAAGTCATCCGTTGGTTCTTGGAGCGATATCATCAATATATGATGAAACACAATTAATGCTGGATTCAACAGTTCTGGACAACTTTTATACAGTGGTGGGATTCAATTTTTTTTACTACTGGTTCTGTGGACGTGGCTTGATGGGCATGTCGTGGCTTGGTGGGTGTGGCTTGGTGGGCATGGCAGGGGAAGGAGACTGCAAAATCCCCATTCCCTCCCCACCCCACTAACCTGCTTTCCAGCTCCATTCTCCTGGGCAGGGCAACAAAAGAAGATCCAGCCAATCAGCTGAGATGTGGGGGGCAGAGAATAGATGGGGGCAGGGCCAGTAAGAGGTGGTATTTGCTGGTTCTCCAAACTACTCAAAATTTCTGCTACTGGTTCTCCAGAACTGGTCAGAACCTGCTGAATACCACCTCTGCTTTTATCCCATTTTCCACTTGCTAGGGAAGATTGTTGAGAAGCTTCAAAAGGCAGTGGAGGAAATGGATCCATTTCTGTTGGGTTTCAAGGCAGTTATAACACAAACACAGCATTGGTCACATTTGTGGATGACCTCTAGTTGAGCTAGGATGGAGGTGGTGTGACTATTCTGTTCTTCTTCATCTCTCAGCAGCTTTCAATGACTATAGTAGAGATTAGGAGTGGGAAACACAGTTCTTCTCCTTTCTCTATGGACAGCTCCAGTGGGTGCTGATAGGCAGGAGAGATCAAAACCAAGGCCCATATGTGTGAGGTCTCAACTCCTGTTTAATATTTACATGAGGCCACTGTATGAGATCATTCAGGAGCAGGTGGGATCACTACACTTCAGGGGTGGGATTCTACCGGTTCGGACCGGTTTGGGAAAACCGGATGTTAAATTTACATCTGGTTCACCAAACCGGTAATTGAACCGGCTAGCTGGCCCTGTCCACCCCACCCCGCCCCTCCCAGGAGTCTCCACATGGCCCATTTTGGATGCAGGTAAGTGCAGGGTCCAAGCGTAGGCTCAGGGAGGGCAAAAAACAGCCCTCCCAGAAGTTCCAGGAGTCTGGAAATGGGCCCGTTTCTGGCTTCCAGAGGATTTCCAGAGTCTGGGGGAGGCCGTTTTCACCCTCCCAGAAGCCCAAGGGAAGCCTCCGGACTTTGGGGAAGGTGAAAAATGGCCAAACTGAAAGTTCCAGAAGTCTGGAAACAGGCCTGTTTCCAGCTTCCGGAGGCCCTCCAGAGCCCGGGGAGGCCATTTTCGCCCTCCCAGAGGCCCAAGGGAAGCCTCCAGACTCTGGGGAAGGTGAGAAACAGCTGAACCAGAAGTTCCGGTAGGCCATGCCCACCATGGCCACATCCACCAACAACCGGGCAGAGAACCAGTTGCTGAGATTTTTGAATCTCACCCCTCATACACTTATATTACCAATGTATATCTTAACTCCAATCAAATGAAGCCTAGTCTGGTGGCTGGCAGTCCTTGTCTGATATAAGCCCTTCAAGGTAGACTAGACTTGGACATTAAAGTTATGAATACTAAAAATACTTTTATTACAGGGTTACCCTAACAGAATCTTGCAAATCAGAAAGTATCTCTCCTCTTCTGGTCTTTATGTTAAAATAAACTAGGGAAGATCAAGGGAGACATTTTTTCAAAGTATATTCCTGCTTTGGGTTCACATTTCTCTTATCTAACTATTGTCATGGCTGCAGCCTTCCTGTTCCGCAAGATTATTCTCACAGCCCCATTATATCTGGTTACTTGAATTGGAAGATGCTAGCAACATGCTCGTATCAGCATCTGGTTGGACTACTGAAATACAGTCTACATCAAGGGTGTCAAACTCATGGCCCGTGGGCTGGATGCATCATGCATGGGCCATGCCTACCCACATTTTATCAAAGGGTGGGGAAAGTCACAATATGTCATGTGACAACAGCGTGACACCACGTGTTTGACACCCCTGGTCTACATGGAGCTGCCTTTGAAGATTACTTGGAAGTTGCAATTTGTCTGAAATAGATTAACCTGCTTGCTAGCAACTGCAACCTGGGCTTTTGGGCTCACAATGCTGAATGTTAACCAACAAGCAGGGTTGTGCATAATTTGGAAATTATTGAAGTGTTTTGGACCTCATACAAGTTCAGAAGTTCTCTGGTATCCATTATAATAAAGTTATCTGAGCAGCAAACATCTTCTAGATGGATGTTTCCAACTAATGGTTCCTGGGATTTTTGTAGTCCTAATCAACCAACTCTTTGTTTATTAAGCCATCCTATTGCTTTAAGAGTCATGTTAACTTGAGCAAGTGGATGCCTTAAACTGGAAACATCTTTTTTTCCAGGTTCTGTTGATACTTGAAAAAACTTGGCCTTCTTTACTGAATAGTAAAGAGACACACATATGTTCAGAAATTGATGCCCTCGTGTGCCAGTTCCTATTCTATATCTTCCTTTTTCTATGCAATGGAATAATCTAGATAAGAGGCCATCAAATTATTGTGCTTGATGTAGGTACTGTATTTATTGTATCCTACTTTGGACACATGATGTGAAGATCCAGCTCTGGAAAATTCTGTAATGCTGAGAATGGTGGAAGGAAAGAGAAGACAACCAGCAGCAACATGGATGGATTCAGTTACAGAGGCAATGGGAATGGCATTGTGAGATCAGAAAGACCAGGTTATATAGAGGTTAACATGGGAAAAAATCTCTCTGCTAGGAGTCAAAAATAATTTAATGGTACATAGTCAATAAAGCAATTATTGTACCACCAAAGCACAATTCCCAGAGGACGTTGCAACCGAAGTCACACAATCCTGGTCACAGTTTCCAAATCTAGGTGGGCACCCAAAGTGTCACCATGAAATTTTGGAAGGTGGCATCAAACCCATTTAATACCATGTTGGTATTAACATTCAAAGTCCTTCATGGCTTGGGTCCGGGGTATTTGCAGGAGCGTCTCCTGCCGATATCGAATGCTGATCGCCCTGTGCGAGCGCACAGACTGGGACTTATCGGGGTGCCATCCGCAAGACAGTGTCGGCTGGCGGTGCCCCGGGGAAGGGCCTACTCTGTAGCGGCTCCTGCCTTGTGGAACCAACTGCCCTGGGGCTCCATTTGGCTCCGGATCTCCTCTCTTTCCGCCACGATCTGAAAACTTGGCTGTTTGAACAGGCCGGGCTGGACTGACCTCTTGGTGGGGTCATAATTGATTTTATTTGGGCTTGTTGGGTTTAATTTGTTTTTAAAGTATTTATTGTTGTATTTTTAGTTGTGAGCAGCCCCAAGTCCTTTCGGAGAGGGGGCAGCATACAAGTCCAATTATTAAATTAAATTAAATTAAATCCCTTTGTCTAACTATCCAGATACTGGAGAAAATAGGAGCTTAGTTATTGTTGCTACAATTCCACAACAAGATCAATAACTTCAGTGGGAGGAGCTGCAACATGTTTGCTATTATTTTCTTCTGTGCAAGACTTGGACAGTTGCTGCAAGAGTCACTGTGATTATGCAACACGATGTGACTACAAGTTCATGGATGCTTTCAGATACCCATAACAACAGAAGGTGTGGAAAATGGTTAATGAGCCCTACCTAGAAATGTCATAGTTTTTCATTGACTCAGAATTTCTCCTAGCAACTTCCATGCATCTTTCTCCTACAATCCCGTCATAATTTGATCCCACCATTGGTTCCCCCCACAATATGGAAGGATAGCTTGACCTTGAGGGAAACTATTACCTCAGGACTTACCTCCTATTGTAGGCCCTCTCTATGAACCTTTGTCTATACTAAAGCTTCCCAAGTTCAAGTTCAAAAGGGCGTGTTGTTGTAGCTGCAATCCTACCTCCACCCACTGCTATTTTAGTGATACTTGATGTTGACAGCGACAATATATAGAGGATGGTAGAATTAACCTCCCAACACTGCTTCAAACAAAGCAGATGCTTCATTCACACAGTTGCTCTTCAGCTGCCAATCTGTCTTCTGACTACTTTGACATTCGAAAATCTGAGTTATGGAGAAAAGAACTGGAGTCTTCAGCATTTTCTTAGCAGTGTGCTTCTTCCAAATAGGTAAGTTGGTAGAGTTTATTTCAGTTGATTTTTTTTTTGCAAACCAGGCTATTGTGCTGAATATTATTTAATGGTTAGTGAGATGCCAAAAAGAGTAACTAAGATGATCAAAGGCCTGGAGACTAAAACATATGAAGAAAGGTTGCAGGATTTGGGTTTGGCTAGTCTAGAGAAAACTAGGACTAGGGGTGACATGATAGCAGCATTCCAATATTTGAAGGGCTGCCACAAAGAGAAGGGGGTCAACTTATTTTGCAAAGAACCAGAGGGCAGGGCAAGAAGCAATGGATGGAAACTAATCAAGGAGGGAAGCAACCTGGAATTAAGGAGAAACTTCCTAACAGTGAGGACAATTAACCAATGGAACAGCTTTGCCTTCAGAAGTTGTAGGGGCTTCATTACTAGAGGTCTATGGAGATTCTCAGTCATCCAGGTCATGGTTGTCCCAAAGGTGGTTTTTCAAGAGGCAACTGGACTTTCTGGTAAAACCTGTCTTATTCTTTCACTGAAAGTTACCATAAAGTCCCATTGCCTCTTGAAAAACCACCTTTGGTTTCATCACTGGAGGGTTTTAAGAAGAGACTGGATAGCTACCTATCTGAAATCATATAAGACTTCCTGTTTGAGCAGGGCGTTGGACTTGAAGACTTCCAAGGTCCCTTCTAGCTCTATTTTGATTGGTTGATTTGAGATATGCTAAGTGTGAGGTGGTATGGGGTGTCCAGGGAGGGTAGCATCTCTGATGGAATGGCTCACCCTACCCTTTTTAGGGCTGCTTGTTCACCTTTGGTGCCCACCTGGTGCTCCCTCTGTGGCTCCAAGTAGATATAACACACATAGCCGCCACACCCCACTCAACTGCCTTGGCAGATGTGCCAAACTTGGTGAGTCTTTGACCCTCAATGAAGTAGAGGATTTACCTAACCAAGCATGTAAATCTGGCCCTGACTGATTGAGTGGAGAAGACCAATCAATGATCCAATGATCAAGAAGGTAGGCCCTGCAGGTGTTATGAAGTGCTAAGAGTATGACAAAGACTTTAGATTTCACTGCAGCAGGAGAGGTCTCCAGATGTAGGTGTCTGCACCATTGGATTAAGGTCTCATCTACCGAGAGAATGGGATTGCCTCTGTGCAACAGTTGTTCCACTTAAAACTCCATCACACACAGGTGCTGTTATGCAAGTCTCTTCTTTGAATTGTCCTCCTGAAATTATTTGGCATTTGCATAAATCAAATTTTGTAGCCCAGAGAAGTTACCAACTCCACTTTGTATGGTGCTAAAGCAACCATTATTTCAAGTTGGTATGCCATGATAATCCTTCAAACTTCAAATCTTAGTAGAGTTTGTAGGGAGAGTAAAGGTATGGCATCTGTGCACCTGTTATTCAAACAATTTGTTGCAGTATATTGTGTGGAAATAGTCATTCTCTAGGGTTCATAATCTGCACAATCAAGATGGGAAGCAAATAGCTTTCTGGATATAGGTTGTCTCCTCACCATTTATTTATATTGAGAGAGAGATAGGGCAGTCTGGAAACATGAAACATAAATAAATATTGTCTTCTCAAATCATACTATATTTGTGTGTCCCCCCCCAAATAATGTGGACGGTTTTATGTCACTTCAACAATATCTGGGTGATGCTCTAGAAAGTCATAAGTTGGTAGTGCTAAAATAACTATTGCTAGATCACAGCTCCCATAATTCCTTTCAGTTCCTGGTCATGTAGACTGGAGCTGATGTGAATGAGATTCAGCAACATCTGAAGTATCTCCTTACTTTCCTATCCTACACTCCTGAATGTTTCCAAAACAGCCCGGGACTGGCAGCTAAACACTCCAAAGGTTTCCAAGTTCCATGCAAAATTAGTTTATTGGATTCATTAGGCATCCTCCAATTATAATTCACAGTTATGCAGAGATTCATCCAACGTCCAATATTTGCTCTAATTGTTGCCTCAATAGTGTGAAAAGATGGTGCTCTTCATCCCATAGCGTTATGGCAAAAAAACACTCCAGCATGATGCTGGGGTCCAGGTAAGAATGCCCAAAAACTCCCTCAGCCCAACCAGAGATCAATTCAGTGACCAATCAGGATTACAGATGTGACCACGTAACATGAACTACACCTCCCAAGAAGCATTAACTACATTTCCCATGAAGCATTCCTTTAAGGAGACAGCTCTCATTCCTAAACTAACTGCATACTGTCTAACCAGCACATTCCCCACCTGGAATTATAAATTACCAGGGTAAAGCAATAGATGCAATTTATATAGACTTCTGTAAAGCCTTTGATTCAGTGATACATGACAAACTACTGTTAAAACTAAACCCTTATGGCATTTCCGGATCCCTTCATAAGTGGATTACTGTGTTCCTGTCAAACAGGCAACAAATAATAAAAATAGGGAGCACTATATCAAACCCAGTTAATAGCAGCGTTCTAGAACCCACACTCTTTATACTCTATATAAATGACCTTTGCAATCACCTTATGAGCAACTGCATCCTCTTCACAGATGATGTAAAATTATTCAACACCACAAACAATGCTACTGTCCTTCAAAGCAACCTTGATTATGTGTCTGAATGGTCAAACAATTGGCAACTCCAAATCTTGACCAATAAATGCTCTGTCCTACACATTGGTAAAAAAAAATCAGTACACCAAATACAAGCTAGGCGTATATGACTTTGTTGACAACCCTCACTCTGTCAAGGATCTTGGAGTACTCATATCAAATGACCTAAGCGCCAGAGCTCACTGTAACAGCATTGCCCAAAAGGCATTAAGAGTTGTAAATCTAATCTTTCGAAGCTTCTCCTCCGGAAATATTGAATTGCTAACTAGAGCATACAAAACCTTTGCTAGACCAATACTCGAATACAGCTCATCTGTCTGGAATCCGCACTGTATATTGAACATTAATACAATTGAGCGAGTCCAGAAGTATTTAATGAGAAGAGTACTACACTCCTCTGCTCACAACAGAATACCCTATATCACCAGGCTTGAAATTTGGGGCTTGGATAACCTTGAACTATGCCACCTACGGTTCGACTTAAGCATAGTACACAAAATTATCTGCTACAATGTCCCACCAGTCAATACAAGAGCACACAACAGATACAAACTCAATGTAAACCGCTTCAAACTTGATTGCAGAAAGTACGACTTCAGCAACAGAGTGGTCAATGCCTGGAATGCACTATCTGACTCTGTTGTTACATCTTCTAACTCCCACTCCTTTACCCTTAAACTATCCACTATTGACCTCACCCCATTCCTAAGAGGTCTGTAAGGGGCATGAATAAGTGCACAATCGTGCCTACCATCCCTGTCCTATTGTCCCCATTTATTCGTACCTATTTCCTGTATTCTTACTCATGTTTATTATATAATGAGAATCCATTTGATGTCTGGATAAGGGCACCCAGGTTTAAGGCTTCTTTCAGTCATAGAGCTCACTGGATTATTTTGGTCCAGTCACCCTTTGTGTAACCTAACCTATCCCACAAGGGTTCTTGCTATGAACTTAAAATGAATGGTGAACTGGCATGCATGGCCCTGAGCATTCATTATTCATTCATTATTCATTCATTCACTCATTCATCATTCATTCATCAATCATTCATGAATTGTAGAATAATTATAGAATTGTGGAAGTGGAATAGCCCCAAGAATAATCTAATTTAGAGCCATGGTGGTGCAGTGGTTAGAATGCAGTATTGCAGACTAATTCTGTTCACTGCCAGCAGTTTGATTCTCACTGGCTCAAAGTTGACTCAGCCTTCCATCCTTCCGAGGTCAGTAAAATGAGGACCCAGATTGTTAGGGGCAATATGCTGACTCTGTAAACTGCTTAGAGAAGGCAGCAAAGTCTAAGTGCTATTGCTATTGCTAATCCAATCCTGTGCAGATTTCAGGAAAACTAATTAAACCATCAATGCGGGGTTGTTGTTCAGCCTCTTCTGCAAAATTACGATCCTGTTTCCCCAAAATACAACCTACCCTGAAAGTAAGTCTTAGCTTGATTTTACATGTGCACCCAATATAAGCCCTACCCCCAAAAATAAGCCCTAATTAAGATCCCACCTGCTCCAGAGTGCATGGGTAAAAATTAAGCTAGGGTGGGAATGGGGGGTGGAGCTGCCCTACTACTTACCTTTGGACAGTTATAGCCAGGCCTCGCACACCCCAACACCTGCCTTGCCGGCTCATTTCTTCTGCAGCTGGCAAGACTAGGAAGGCTTTCCTGAAGGCCTCTGTAGATGATAACAGAGCCCCAGATCGATCCGGAGCTCTGTTATCCACTGCAGAGACCTTCAGGAAAGCCTTGCTGGCCACAAAAGAAAACGTTCCTCAAGGCCTCTGACAGTGAAAAGGAGGCTGGGGGCAATGCGCGTAAGTGAGGTTAGTCAGTGGATGACATCCCCCGAAAATAAGACCTGGTGCCTTTTTTGATGGCAAAAAAAATATAAGACAGGATCTTATTTTCAGGGAAACACAGTGCATATGCAGAATCTACAACCTCTGAGTAGGTTTGCCCCACTGTTATACAGGTTTTTACTATCAGGAAATTTTGCTCTTTATTTAAACCAAAATTAGATAGATATACTCATTATTTGTGGTCCTAGTTTCTGTGGTTATGAAAAACATTTCTTGACTTTATTGCTATAACTTCCTTTTCTGTTCCTAAGCACAGAGACATAAAGACCGACAGACAGGATTTTTATCCCACCTTCTTTATTTTATAGATAATTCAAGGTGGTGAATATACCTAATACCTCCTTTCTCCCCCTCCTATTTCCCTTACAACAACAGCCCTATAAGATGGGTTTGGACTGAGAGAGTGACTGGCCCAAAGTCACTGAGATGGATTTCATGCTTAAGACTGGACTAGAACTCACAGTTACCTGGTTTCTAGCCTGGTACCTTCACCACTAGACCTAACTAGATCTCATATCTTCTCTGAGTTGTCTTTACTCTAGAATTAACATTTCCAGTTCCTTCAGTCTTACAGGGCATGTTCTCAAGTTCTTGTTTGTTCTTTGTTGCTGTCTTCTCAACTTTTTCCAAAATGTCAATATGCTGGGACATATGTTGTCCAGAATTGTACACTGTACTCCAGATATGGTCTCATCAGTGCCAGATAGAGGGAATAATGAATTCACATGTGTTTGATATGATGCTTCTTCTCATGCAACTCAGGTCTGCACTGGCCCTTCAAATTGCTGCCTCCCTCACATTCAACTTGAGGTCAATGACCAGCAACCAGTTCTTTCTCCAATGTTATTTATTTTATTTTTATTTTATTTATTTGTCAAGAATGTATTAGATAACAGATATAAGTATAAACATGGTTATTAATACATGAAATGGATATGAATAAAAAGGAACATTAGGAGAGGGACGATAGGCACATTGGTGCACTTATGCACACCCCTTAAAGACCTCTTAGGAATGGGGTGAGGTCAACAGTAGACAGTCTAAGATTAAAGTTTTTGGGGTGTGGGGAAGAAACCATGTATAATGTAATGCTTCCAGTCTCTGAATCCCTCCTTATAGCAATAGCAATAACACTTATATACCACTTCACAGTGCTTTACAGCCTTCTCTAAGCAGTTTGGGACTACGGGTGGACAACCTTTTATTTGATAATAGCAACAGCACTTAAACTTATATACCACTTCATGGTGCTTTACAGACCTCTCTCAGAGGTTTACAGAGTCAACATATTGCCCCCAAACAATCTGGGTACTCATTTTACCAACCTCAGAAGGATGGAAGGCAGAATCAACCTTGAAGCCAGTCAGGATCAACCTGCTGACAGTCAGCAGAATTAGCCTGCAATACTGTATTCTAACCATTGCACTACCACAGCTCTTACAGGTGTGTCGTACATTTTTGTGTCCCTAAATGTTATCTCTTTCATTTTTATTGCATCTATACCTTATTTTCAGTTAAATCTTAATTTGCATAACATAAACCACAAATCCATGAAAAGCAGTCCCAGGCAACTCAAGGGATATTACTTTTGAATAAAAATGTATGAGACTCTGTTTTCAAACATTCTTCCATCCCATTATAATTAAAAGATTCTCCTGTTAGGTTTTAGGGTTTCCCTCCCATCAGCATATTCCTTTTATTTATTTTATTAACTGATGTAAATTTTATTGAACAGTGGGTTTTAGTTTGGTTTTGCCTGACTGTTATTGAGCTGTTGGGTTTGACAGAATTGGTTGCAAGCCATTAGGGGATTTAACTAAATGAACATACTGTCAGGCCTATCCCAGCTTGGATGTTTATGAAAGAAAGACCCTCGACTCCATTTGTAGTGAAAGGTATCACTTTTACTGAAGCCAAGTGATTACAGCATAAGCAAAGCTGGATCTGAATGTTCCCATGAAAACCCAGTGCTTTTGGTGCCCTCCCCACCTTAGTCTTTTTTTAAATGACCAAAGGAGTTCAATCTAGATGTTTGGTAACCATCCTAAAGGTTGGTGCTTCTTTGCTAGGTGTTCGCATTCCATTCTCATGCTTTGATCCTTGGATCTACCTGGCTCTTTTCTGCGCTAGTACCGTGTTTCCCCGAAAATAAGACACTGTCTTATATTTTTTTTGGCTCCCAAAAACACACTAGGTCTTATTTTCAGGGTAGGTCTTATATATTTATGGTGCCAAATAGTGGGTGTGAGTGTGTAGGGGGGTGTTTTGGTGCACGTTTGCTCCCTGAAAAGTCTTCCTGGAACTGGAGATTTACACTAGGTCTTATTTTCGGGGTAGGTCTTATATTAGGGCAGGTTTAGAAAATAGTGCTAGGTCTTACTTTCGGGGTAGGTCTTATATTCGGGGAAACACGGTACCTCTGGTTCCTCTCATCCCCTCATTCCCCCTCCCTATATCCCCTTACTTCTCAACCATGCAAGCAACCAATCAATCTATCTATAAGAATAGAGCTGGAAGGGATCTTGGAGGTCTTCTAGTCCAACCCTCTGCTCAAGCAGGAGACCCTATACCATTTCAGAAAGGTGACTGTCCAGTCTCTTCTTAAAAACCACCAGTGATGAAGCCCCTACAACTTTTGAAGGCAAGCTGTTCCACTAGTTAATTGTTGTCACTGGTAGGAGGTTTCTCCTTAGTACTAGGTTGCTTGGCTCTTTGATCAGTTTCCATCCATTGTTTCTTGTCTGACCTTCTGGTGCTTTGGAAAATAAGTTGACCCCCTCTTCTTTGTGCAGTTCCTCAAATATTGGAATACTGCTATCATGTCACCGCTAGTCCTTCTTTTCTCTAGACTAGCCAAACCCAGTTCCTGCAACCCATTCTTCATATGTTTTTGTCTCCAGGCCTTTAATCATCTTAGTTGCTCTTCTTTGCATTTTTTCCAAAGTCTCAACGTCTGTTTTGTAATGTGGTGACCAAAACTGGATGCAGGATTCCAGGTGTGGTCTGACTAAGGCTTTACAAAGTGGTACCAATACTTCATGTGAATTTGATTCTATGCCTCTATTTACACAACCAAGGATTGTATTAGCTTTTTTGGCTGCTGCCCCACACTGCTGACTCCTATTTAAGTGATGGTCCACTAGGACTCCAAGGTCCCTCTCACAGTTACTGTTTTTGAGCCAGGTTTCGCCTAATCTGTACTTGCACCTTTGGTTTTTCCCGCCCAGGTGTAAAACCTTGCTTTTCTCTACATTAATTTTCATTTTATTGGATAAGGCCCATTGTTCAAGTCTGTGAAGGTCTTTATGGATACTGAGCTTGTCTTCTGGGTTGTTAGCTAGTCCTGCCAGCTTAGTGATCTGCAAATTTGATGAGTTCCCCTTCTATTCCTTCTGTCATGCCCCTGGTGGAGACTGATTCCGAGGAAGAGGAGGAACAGCCAACCAGGAGTGGGAGTGTGGCCCCACAGGGGGGAGAGAGGCTGGGGAGGGGCAGAAGCCGGCTGAGCAATCAGAAGAGGATCCAAGCCCATCCCCTATCCATCCCAGGGCATGCAGGGAAGAGGATCAGGGAAAAGCATGGTCTACTCAGGAGGAGAGGACCATGATCCTCCTCAGGGCTTACAGCTGGGAGCTCTGTATGTAAGTTTGTAACTGCGTATGCAGAATTGCTGGAGTCAAAGTTAGTGTTTCCTTTGAAAGAGGTTTATATTTGTTGGCGTTCTTCCCAAGGACTTTCCCTGGTTATCTGCTTGGAAAATATGATTACTTATCTTGGTTTGATTTGGAACTCTTGCCAATATGGTTTGTTATTGTTTTCCTTTTGCCTCATTATTTACTTTTGGGACTTTAAACTGTGACTATTAAAACAGTTAAGTTGAAGGCATTGCCGGACTTTAATTCATGTTTTGGGTTTTGGGTTATTTTGAGAGACTACGGGTCATCACACCTTCATTTAAGTCAGGGGTGTCAAACTAGATTTCATTGAGGGCTGCATCAGAGTTGTGTTTGACCTTGGGGGGGGCGAAGGTGGGTGTGGTGAAGGTGGGTGTGGCCAGTTTGACATCACTCATGTCAGGGGCGCCTATGGTGGTCCCAGCACTCTGCCAGCAAAAATAAATTCCCAATCTCTGTTTTCGGCTGTGAAATGCATGCAGCCCTCCCGAGCTCCATTTTTGCTGGCAGAGGCACTGCGGGATGGTCCTTCACTGTTTCCAGGGTGGCCCTGCAAGCCAGATCTAAGCACCCATGGGCCTTGAGTATGACACTCCTGACCTAAGTCATTTATGAAGTTATTGAAGATTACTGGCCCTAAGACATAACCTTGCGGAACCCCACTGCCGACTTCCCTCCATGTAGATGTAGTTCCATTAAGGACTACTCATTGCATATGGTTTGTTAGCCAGTTACAAATCCATCTGATGGTGATACTCTCTATCCCACTTTTTTCTTGCTTAACAAGAAGTAGGTTGTGATCAGGGGTGGGATTCTACCGTTTCAGACCAGTTCTATAGAACTGGTTGTTATGATTCTGCACAGTTCAGAGAACCGCAAATTGTGCCCCTGGCTTGCCCCGCCCCTCTCTGCCCAGTCAGTCCTTATTGCGCATGCGCAATATCATGGGCATGAGTTCACTCCGTTCTTCCCTGCCCATTCACTCCTTAAGCTATTTCTGTTTTTCCCCCTCCTGACAATCAGCTGTTCCTATGATCAGCTGTGCCGAGATTCCCCTCACTGTCTTACTGCTTCAGTCAGAAGGCTTCCCTGAGGCCCAGGAAGGAAAAAAATGGAAGGGGAGGCCATAGCACCACCACCCCGCACTCCAGTTTTTGCCTTCCTGGGCCCCAGGGAAACTTCCTGGGAGCAAAAATGCCCCCCAGGAGGCTTCACTGAGGCCCAGAAGGCCCCAAAAATGGGAGGGGTTGCTGCAAAAAAAAACCATGCCCAGTCACATGGCCACTCCCACCTAGCCATGCCCACAGAACCAGTTGTTAAAACATTTGAATTCCACCCCTGGTTGTGATCTACTTTGTCAAATGCCACTTGACCACAGAAATGCCTTTGAACAACTCTGCTTCCCTCAGTTAAGAAACCTTGGTGGTGCAGGCTGTTAAACACCTAGCACTTAGCTCCAGCTGCCTGCAATTAGTGCAGGCTCAAATCCCACCAGGCTCAAGGCTTACTCAGCCTTCCATCCTCCCAGGGTAGGTAAATTGAGGACCCAAGATTGTTGGGGGCAATAAGCTGACTTTGTAAAAATGCGGCTTGGGGGGCGCCAAAAGCCCTAGTAATAAGCAGGCATATACAATGGAAGGAAGGCTATTGCTGAGCACATTAGGTAGCGCTCCAAAGATTGTAAGCCGCCCTGAGTCTCCGGAGAAGGGCGGCATATAAATGCGAATTAAAAAAAAAAACAGAAATGAGCATCACCCCCTAGAGTTGGGCATTACTGGACAGGGGAAATCCTTATCTTTACCTTTTACATAGGACTTTGTTTCCAGTTCTTTCACAAACTGGATTTTGTCTCATTTTATCAATGTATCCATGCTGTTATTTTGGAGATGCTTCTCTTTTCAAGCAAACCCTTTGAGGTTATGTGAAGGATTCTTAGCTATTCAAAATTCTCTTCTCCTTCCCAACCTTTTTTTTTTCTGCATCAAGTTGGAAGTTACCCAGGGATTTTCTATTCCCTGTTTCAAAACAGCATGCATTGTCAGCTGAAGCAAAAAGAAAAAAAAAGTTCAATACCAGAATTTCCTTAGAGCAGATTCCTGAGGTGCATAAATAATCAAGCTTCTGCATACTTTTCCATTTGCTGGCCTATCCCTGGGGATCCTGTTTTCCAAATTCTTCCCATTTTAATAAAGAGAGTCTCCAATCCTGGCATGGTGAAGTCTTCCTGTAGTTGTGCACACTTCCTGGCTAGCTACATTTCTTGACCATATGGAAATAGTTTAGTGTGTGTGTGTGTGTGTGTGTGTGTGTATATATATATATGTTTACGTAGATTTTCACGGGTAAAGGTATGTAGGTCTTGGTGTATTCGGGTCTTGTCCCGTGTAAGGAGAACGAAGCTGAAGACACCAGCCTGAAGATGACGGATGAGATTTTTGCCAAGGTATTCTCAATCTTACAGGGACAAGACCCGAATACACCAAGACCTACATATATATATATATATATATATATATATATACACATACACATACACATATACATACACACACACACACATATAAATATTCTCCAATTTCAGTCTAATTTACAGGCTGAGGCTTTGCTGGCAGTCTTCCATCTAAGCCCTAGCCACATCCAACCTTTTTAGCTGATTCGCATGGCTGGTAAGGGAGCAGGGAGGATATTTTTATTAGAGAAAGATGTTGAGGTTGGAAGGGGAGCATCTCTGAAGAAGTTACAGGAGCTTCATTGGGACCTCTGCAGGCTGGAAGGGGAGATTCTCCTCATTGGAGTTTATGTAACCTTCCTCAGCCATGTCCTTTCCCTATACCCTCGAATGTAACTCCCATCCTGTCCAGCAGTGGTGGGATTCAAAAAAATTTACTACCGCTTCTGTGGGCATGGCTTGGTGGACATGGCAGGGGAAGGATACTGCAAAATCCCCGTTCCTTCCCCACCCCACTAACCTGCTTTCCAGCTCCGTTCTCCTGTGCAGGGCAACAAAAGAAGACCCAGCCAATCAGCTGGGACTCAATAGGAGGCAGAGAATAGATGGGGGCGGGGCCAGTCAGAGGTGGGATTTGCTGGTTCTCTGAACTGCTCAAAATTGCTGCCTCCGATTCTCCAGGACTGGTCAGAACCTGCTGAATGCCACCTCTGCTGCTCATCCATCCTGCTATTGGTTGGTGGAATGCTTCTGTGTGTTTTCCCCACAGAGTTGGGAAGCTCCTCTGTAGGATTACAAAATCCTACAATTTTGTAAGACTGGGGAAAGGAGCAGCATAAAATAACCTATTGGCAAGGCTACTGGGCCAGTAAGACGTACAGAAGGCCACTTTTGCTCCCTATTAGCAGCGATTGCATTAATTGGCAGGAGTTAACTTTTTAAAAAAAATAAATTCCCCTTCAGGTATCCCAGCCCTGTGCCAGACGACAGAGAAGCTGCTCTGTTTGGACTGTACCCTTGGGCAACGTTGCTTGGAGCCATCACTGGTGAGCTGTAATGAAGGAGAGAGGTGTGCCACCATCAAGGGATTTTCAGGTGTGTTCTGGGGTTGTTCTGGCCTTCTGTAGATGCCAGTTTTATTTGTTTGTTTGTTTGTTTATTTATGTGTTTATCTTTTTTGTTTCTTTGTTTCTTTTTCTTTCTTTACTTTTGTTCTTTTCTTTCTTCCTCCCTTCCTTCTTTTCTCTCTCCCTCCTTTCCTTCCTTCCTTCCTATCTTCCTTTCTCCTTTCCTTCCTTCTCTCCTTCTTACCTTATTTTCCTCCCTCCTTCCTCCTTCTCTCCCTTTTTTCTTTTTTCTTCTTTCTTTTCTTTTGTTCTTTTCTTTCTTCCTACCCCTCCCTTTCTGCCTCCCTTCTTTTCCTTCCTTCCCTTCTTCTTACCTTCCTATTTTCCTTCCTCCTCCCTCCTTTCCTCCCTCCCTCCCTCCCTTTCTTTCCTTCCTTCTTTCCCTTCCTACCTTCCTTCTCTTCCTACCTTCCTTCCCTTCTTTCTTTCCTTCCTTACCTTCCTATCTTCCTTCTTTCCCATCATTCCTACCTTCCCTCCCTCCCTTCTCTCTACAACTGCATGTGTAACTTTTTCTAAACAAACTGGATGTCTTGGGTACAATCCAGGTATAAAATCAATATCAAGCTATTTGCTGACAGCTGGAATTATGCTCTAAACTTGTTTCCTATACCTATTAATAAGCCCCTGGCAAGGGCCTGGGGAAGTCTCTATTTGCTCCCAATAAAAACTTCAGGGATGGGATAGAGGACTTTACAACAAACCCCACTCCATCCCCCTTCAACTCTCATGGTTATTGTTTCCATGGGATCCCATTCAATGGGATTCTAGAACTTTTGAGTTTATACTCTGGCATTTCTACAATAACTTTCTACCTTCTTCAATACCCCACCACTGCAAAATTCCTGCTAAAGACTTACACTCTGTACAAGTATATACAGTGAACATAGGTACAAGGATACACATTGTGCATAGAGCCGTGGTGGGGCAGTGGTTAGATTGAAGTTAACTCTGCCCACTGCCAACTGCCAGCAGTTCAGCAGTTCAGTTCCCACCAGCTCAAGGTTGACTCAGGCTTCTATTCTTCCGAGGTCTGTAAAATGAGGACCCAGGTTGTTGGGGGCAATAGGCTGACTCTATAAACAGCTTGAGAGAGCTGTAAAGCACTGTGAAGTGGTACATAACTCTAAGTGTTACTGCTATTGTATGCACATCTCTGCACCAATACTTTCTCCTTGTGCCATCCTGAACTAGCTTAACCCTAACTCTGCATTTTTGTTTTTGCAGATTACAAAGTGCATGAATACATCTATGCAGGGGCTGCATCCCGGAGGCAAAATGCAATAAGTTGGACAGGGCTTTCTACTCAAATGCCTCCTACCGGGTCAAAGTCTCCTGTTGTGATAGCCATCTCTGCAATGGGAGTAACTCCTGGGCATCCCAGACTTCTGCCACATTCTTCCTCTTGCTGGTTGCAACCACAACTGTAGCTGTTCTGCTTTCCACTCGCTCCTGAGATACAACATCCACCTGCTTTTTCCCACAGTCACAGCAATGACTGAACATCAACGGTTAGAAAATTTACTGTAGGGGCTAGATTAAAAAGTTAGCGTTCTGTTGGACATCTGGTAGATTCATTGCTAGTGCACATAATACAAGTGGGCCTCACTTATCTGCCACAATTGGGAGTGGTAACTCCAACTCTAAGTGATGTGGTTATTAAGTGAATCACTGTGGATCCTTACACACAACTTTATGTGGCCATGACCTGCAACTTCCCATTGACTTTGCTTGTTGGAAGCCAGCTATGAAAGTCACAAATGATAATCACACAACCACTGGGATGCTGGGATGCCCACAAGTTCAAGGCTTGATCATAAATCTCCTTTTTCAACACCATCGTAACTTCAAACTGTCACTGAATGAGGCAATCAGTAAGTGAGGGTTATCTGCAGTTGAGGCTACACAAGCTTACCTCAATATAACACCCATAAAACTCATTAGGGCTTGCTTCAAAATAAACATGGCTAGAATTTGGCTAGAGGTTAATGGTCAGAGATTATAGTAATTGTACTGTAATGACTCAGGGGAACCCACTTTTGTGAAAGGCTGCCAATTTTCATCTTTACAACATGGAGGCCATCAGAACACTGATCTACTTCAAAGAGTCTTGCAAGATTTAATATCAACTAATTCCATTAAGAGGTGCGGTGGCTCATTGTCTTAACAAAGCTGGAGATAGTCTCAGTTCCTACTGTTCGAGCCCTAGCACTGCGTGGCAGGGTGAGCTCCCATCACTCGCTTCAGTTTCTGTCCACCTAACAGTTCAGAAACATGTTCTATGCAAGTAGATAGGAAAGTACCACTTCATTGGGGAGTTGATGCTCTGTGCAGGCAGTCAGATTCTTGATGGCTCTGAACCTTCCTGGTTGTAGGAATCATTTGCAAGGCAGCTCCAGGGAGGGAGGGGGCCTTGGGTGATGCTGCAGGAAGAGCCACTTGTCTTTCTCTCTGGTGCAAAGCCAGCTCGCCCTCCTATGGCACACCTTGGGAAGCATGCAAGTATGTCCTATTACAGACAGGCAAGCCAGACTACTCCTCTGCATAGCATTGTGGTCTCCTGGCTACTGTAACAACAGCATACACTAATAATAATAGCTAACTCTATTTAAAAACAGTTGGAACTGTAACTTCTAATTAGGATGGAAATGTAGATCTTTGACCTTAACACATGCTTGGTATTATGCATCTTTGCAAGGAAACTTGGAGATCAATGACAGATTGTCGTTTCAGAGTGTGCTCTGTGAAATAGCAGCCCACATCCTTAGGACTCCGTAGAATAAGAGGATTGGAAGAAACCTTGAATCCCATGTATTTACTTAATGATAAGCAGGTTGCTATTATTGTAACGATGTTTATTTGCCACCCATCTCATATCCAAGGACTCTTGGATGTCAACGTTGTTTCAATAAAGTTTCCCCCCCCAGAAAAGACATAACTGTGTTTTTGTATTACAAGAAACAGGATGGAAGTTTCCTTTGAGTATTGCTATGAAAATCCTTTCTCGGGCTAATATACATCACAAGATCTTGAGTCACCAAAATCCTACGACAGATGAAGCTGACAGAGAATGATTCAACACATTGGTGTCTGAATTGGGTGTCTCTCCTTCTGGACCATTCACTGATACTGAGGTGCTCCCTGCCCATCTTTTAGTCAGCAGAAAAATATTCTGGTCTAGAGTTTGTTGGGCCCATTACCTCCAGGCCCAAAACCAAGAATGACATGTAGCAATTCCTCTAAGTGGAGTTCTGTATTGTTTCACACCCAAAGACAGAATCTTGCCATACTGCACATCTCCTTCCTCATCTCCAATATACTCTGCTGTGAACTGTTAGGGAGGGTCTGTCTTCACTCTCTTTCTCTCCCACATGACATCCAGGCTGAATTGCCTCTTAATCATCTGGAATGCACCCCTTCCCTCCTACGAACTCACCTCCTTACTACATTACATGACATCTTTTGATCTTTTTTGTTTTGTTTATTTCAGTTACTCATGCTTGGGCTTGTGCTGAACAGTAGTATCCTGATTTGGTGTTTGCATAACATGTTAAGTAACACAATCAATTGAACCCTCTGCTATCACTGTCCCTGTATTCTGTTTGAACGTCATCACTGCCAGACAATGGCATCTAATATTAACACAGTTGAGAAAGTCCAGAAATATTTCACAAGAAGAGTTCTCCACTCCTCTACTCATTGCAGAATACCTTATGCCACCAGACTTGAGGTTCTAGACCTAGAAAACCTAGAACTATGCTGTCTTCGGTCCGATCTAAGTATAGTATATAAAATCATACATTGCAATGTCCTACCTGTCAATGAATACTTCAGCTTCAACCATAACAATACAAGAGCACACAATAGATACAAACTCATGGTTAACCGCAGCAAACTTGATTGCAGGAAATACGACTTCAGCAACAGAGTAGTCAATGCCTGGAATACTCTACCTGACTCTGTGGTTTCTTCCCCAAACCCCAAAAACTTTAACCTTAGACTGTCTACTATTGACCTCACCCCTTTCCTAAGAGGTCTGTAGGGGGCGTGCATAAGCGCACCAAAGTGTCTACCGTCCCTGTCCTATTGTTTCTTTTATTTTCTTATATGTATCCATGTATTTATAACTATGTTCATACTTATACCTATTATCTTGTAAGCAATTGACTAATCAAATAAATAAATAATCAAATAAATAAAAATAAATAAATAGATGATAGGAGTGAGTGCCACTGGTCTGTAATTGTTGAGGTTATTGATAGGGAACTTCTTTGGCAGCGGAACAATAGTGGAAGCCTTCAAAGAGATGGAAGGGTGGACTGGGTTAAAGACCGATTGAAGATCCTGGTAAAAACTCCAGCCAGATCAACACAGTCTTTAAGCACTCAGCCAGACATACCGTCAGGACCGGCAGCCTTTCTAGGGTCCACAGCCCTCAGAATGCTCTTCACCTCCTGTTCCTCCACAATGAGGTGGGGGCTACAATTGGCTGGTAGTTGTATTTTATCTGTCTCTGATGTCTCCACTTCAAAGCGAGCAAAAAAAATGATATATATAGCCATGCTGGCCACATGTCCACAGAAATTGTCTTTGGGCAATGCTGGCTCCCTCAGCCAATAAACAGACGCAACTGATGGGGAAAGTTTTACCTTTTTACTTGTACAGTAAAAACAGTTTAAAGTTATTCATGCATGAGTTGAAGATGAGATGAAGGCAGCATCATTGAGGACATGGCAGAAAAAAAAGACTGCAGGGACATATTTATCTCGTGGTATAGCCCTTCAAGATAGACATCAATAAACCCCACAATAAAGATTAGGACAATAAAGTGATATAAACTATACTGCAGCATTACAGTGTTTTTCCTTTCTTTCCTCTTATACCAGTGGTGGGATTCAAAAAAATTTACCACCGGTTCTGTGGGCATGGCTTGGTGGGCATAGTGTGGTTTGGTGGGCATGGCTTGGTGGGTGTGGCAGGGGAAGGACACTGTAAAATCCCCATTCCCTCCCCACTCCTGGGGGAAGGATACTGTAAAATCTCCATTCCTTCCCAACCCCACTAACCTGTTTTACAGCTCCGTTCTCCTATGCAGGGCAACCAAAGAAGACCCAACTGATCAGCTGGGACTTGGGAGGCAGAGAATAGATGGGGGCAGGGCCAGTCAGAGGTGGTATTTGCTGGTTCTCTGAACTATTCAAAATTTCTGCTACCAGTTCTCCAGAACTGGTCAGAACCTGCTGAATACCACCTCTGGCTTATACCCAAGAGAATCAGGGAAGGTCAAAATTGAATCAAAAAGACTCCAGGTTTTAAAAGGGCTTAAAATTTCATTAAAAATACAATTACAGAAAGAGTTAATGTACTGGGAGAATGCCTATGGAAATACTGAGTCATCCAGGTCATGGCTGTCACCAGTGGTGGGATTCAATTTTTTTTACTACTGGTTCTGTGGGTGTGGATTGGTGGGCATGGCAGGGGAAGGATACTGTAAAATCTCCAGTCAGAGGTGGTATTTGCCGTTTCTCTGAACTACTCAATATTTCTGCTACCGGTTCTCCAGAACTGGTCAGAACCTCCTGAACACCACCTCTGGTTGTCGAAAAGGTGCTTTTTCAAAAGACAGCTGAACTTCTTTTGCTTTTCCATGAAGATGTTTCTCTCCTCACCCAAGAAGCTTTTTCAGTTCTGAAACCTGCCCACTCTTTAGTTTCTGCCCTGGATTTTTTAAACTATTCCTTCTATTTTTAACATTTGACTCCTTCTTTTGAGCTAAAAAGTGGATGATGAATTATGTAATTCAAGTAAATATATTTGCATACTTGAACATTGCTGTCACCACTTCATTCTAGGCAAATTCTAAGGGCACATTTTGTTCTCCTGTTTTCTTAAGTTTTGTCATGCTTTTATACTTCTTTGGACTAGTTTGTGTGCAGCTTTGATATATTCCTAAGCACTCATCTAGCTTTCTGTTTTCATCCTTTCATGAGATAGAAACGTTTTTCCTAATTACATGGTGTTTCTTTTTTTTCTTTTTTCTTTTGTTTCTGTTCTTATTGTTTTGGGATGCCCTAGTAAATTATCTGAAAAAGTTGGAAACTATTTTTCTTGGCTGGAGCACTCAGTAAAACAAGTGTCATAACTCAAAAAAAAAGTTTGCTCAGGGAAGGTCAGTTCTGCTAAAGAGGAAAACATATGGGCCAAGAACAAAACAATGAAAGACAGAATACAAATTTATATTTGATGAATTAAATACAAGAACCCAAAATGTCAACTTCTGAAACAATATAAACAGATCATAGTTGTGACTTGTATCAAGGAGGTAGGTGTATATTTATTTGCAGAAAATATTCATATATTTGATTCAGATGTTGTTTGAATCCAGACAACTATGAGCTGAAATAGTTGTTTTCACTCAGACCTGTCCTACAGGCAAACAACAACAACAACAACAATAATAACAACAATAATCTCCTCACAAGAGTCTTTGTGCACAATAAGGCCAGCTTCCTCTTGTGACAGTTATCAAAAGTAGTCTGAGCAAGATATCCAAACATGTCTAACCATCCTGTTTGCTTCAGACATAACCCTTGGAACATATTTTGGGGGCTGCATTTGTTAAACCAAGCATCTGATTGCTCTTTTTAAAAAGCATTAGCTTAATTATTCAAATTGCACTTATCTTCCTAATTCCCAATGTGTTTTTAGGCAGAGGGGTCCCAAAGAAAGACTGCACTCCATTTGAAAGTTGAAGTAAGTAAATTGATAGCTGCAGAACAGTTGTGAACCCAATTCAACCTCTAGGCCAGGGATGAACACAAGATAGATCTGGACCAAACAATTCCTTGGGAGATCACAACAGTTTCTTGAGACCAATTCTGCCTGTGTGGCTACAAGCTAGACAGATTTGTCTCTATTAGTGGAGAGGTACTATAATGATTAAATGCTTGACTAGGACTAAGAAAATACAAGTCAAATCCTACGGTAAACAGTTAAAAGAACTGAACAAGTGTAGCCTGGACAAGAACATTTAAGGTCTATAACGATCTTCCGTATTCAGATATCAAACAGGTTGTAGAGGAGGAGTTCGACTTGTTCTCAGTTACCCCCAAGGGCAGAACTAGGACAGCTGGAACTATAGAGTATATTCATCAATAGAAGAGAATATTTACAACTCAGGTTAAACTGTGGGGTCCTTGCAGCTTTCTGAGCTTGGTTATTTTGGGTTGTTGTTTTTTAAATGCTTCACTATCCAAGTAGGTAATATCATCAGTGCCCTACTTGGGTAATGAAACGTCTGCAAGAAAATAATCAAGTTTAGAGAGCACCAAGGACCCCAGAATATAATTCAATTTAGATATTAGGAGAAATTTACTAATGGTAAGATTTGTCAACCAGTGGAATAGGTTTCGAGAGGGTAGAGTAGGGGTGGGGTGTGGTAGAGTAAGGAGGTTATGGTATGGTGTGGTATGGTGTGTATGGCAGGGTAGGGTAGGGTAGCATAGGGAAGGGAAAGGTAAGGTAGGGTAGGATAGGGAAGAAAAGGGAAGGGAAGGGAAGGGTAGAGTAGGGTCCCCAACTCTGGAGGTGTTCAAACAGAGATTGAATAATCACCCATCTATCTAAAATACTTTAGTAGACCGTGCATCAAGCAGGGGGTGGGCATGTTTACCCTTCCAATGAGATCCAATAGGTAAATAGGACCTCGGTGGTACTATCAGGCTCTATCATTCTGTGATACTACCCTGGAATCAATGACTCAGTGGGTGAGCTGATGGTACATCAACAACATCTGCAATATGGCAAGGCTTTTGTTCCAGAATAAATAAAATGAATCTACTACTAGTAACCATTTCTCATTGACTTCTCATTAAAAGGATCTTGGTTCAAAGGTCTATGGAGATTCCAGGTCATAGTTGTCCCAAAGGTACTTTTCAAAAGGCAACTGGACTGTTGAAAAAATACCTTTGTTCAAAGTGTTAGAAGAGTTGGATAAGGTGATTTCATTGTGAATTTAAAACAAGTCTCTCAACAACACGATTTCTAGCCAGATGGGCTCCCTGTAGCATCTCCAAGTGCGTATATTTGCTTTATTATTCTGTGGTCAGGTGATTGTCTTGTGGAAACGTTTTTTCCTACAAATTGTGGGATTGTGCTTGAACGAATCACCCTCTGAGGTTGACATTCCTGACCTGCAAGTGTCTATCGAAACTTGCTTATCTCACAAGAGTCCTTGCAGAACTTAAGTCACCTAATACTTCAAGGCAACGTTCCACTTGGGCTAGTAGAGAACATGACAATTTGGAAAGGTGAACTGAAGTTGTGGCAGGAGGAGACCAAAAGCTAACAAGAGACCACTTCTTTCTGCCAGAATTCCCCAGGTAGCCTACAATGAGTTCTCTGTGGGGCTGCCCTTGAAGAGCACACAGAAGCTACCATTCATCCACAATGTGGCAGTGTGAATAATTATGCCATAGTTTGTACTTCCATGTGACACATCTATTCAAGCTAATTGGTTACCAGTAGCTATTGGGTGTGATTCATGGTGCTAGTTTTCATCTAGAATAGAAGGGGAACTTACCAAATTTGCAGATGATACTAAGCTGGCAGGAATAGCTAACACCCAAAAAGATAGGCTCAAGATCCAGATGGATCTTGACAGACTAGAACACTGGGCCATATCTAACAAAATGAAATTCAATGTAGAGAAAAGTAAAGTCCTACACTTAGGCAAGAAAAACCAAAAGTACACATATAGACTAGGTGAAACCAGGCTCAATAGCAGTAACTGTGAGAGGGATCTTGGAGTCTTAGTGGACAACCAGCAAAATAGGAGCCATCAGTGTGCAGCAGCAGCCAAAAAAGCTAATGCAATCCTAAATTGCATTAACAGAGGGATACTGTCATGCCCCGGTTGGAGACTGACTCCAAGGATGAGAAGGAACAGCCAACGGGGGGTGGGAGTGTGGCTCCAGATGGGGTGGAGGAGGCTGGGGAAGAGCAGAGACCAGCTGAGCACTCTGAGGAGGATCCAGGCCCCTCTTCTATCCATCCTAGTGCATGCAGGGAGGAGAGGATCAGAGCAAAGCGTGCTCTACTCGGGAGGAGGTGGCCATGATCCTCCTCAGGGCTTGCAGCTGGGAGCTCTGTATTTAAGTCCAAACATGTGTAGTCTGGCTGCTGGAGTCAAGGTTAACGTTTGCTGCTTAAAGAAGGTTTATCTTGTTGTTCTTCCAATGGTTTGTTCCTGTTTATTTTCCTGAAGTGGGCACTTATCTACCCTGGACTGTCAAGGACTATATTGATGTGGTTTTGTTTTGGTTTCTTCTTTGTGATCAGCGTTTTGAAATGCGAACTGTGTTTTTTGCTTTTTGAAATATTCTTTTGACTCCCCCCACTGGGACTAACTAAACAGTGAAGGCATTAAAGAACTTTGAGTTATATTTTGGAGTTTATTCTATTTCTGAGCTACTCTGGGTCATCACAGATACAATCGAGATCAAGTGAGGTTCTAATACCACTCTATAAAGCCTTAGAAAGACCACACCTAGGGTACTGCATCCAGTTTTGTTCACCACATTATAAAAAAGATGTTGAGACTCTAGAAAAAGTACAGAGAAGAGCAACCAGGATGATTAGGGGACTGGAGACTAAGGCACATGAAGAACGGTTACAGGAACTGGGCATGGCTAGTCTAGTGAAGAGAAGGACCAGGGGAGACATGATAGCAGTCTTCCAATATTAGAGGGGCTGCCACAGAGAAGAAGGGCTCAAGCTATTTTCTAAAGCACCTGTAGGCCAGACAAGGAATAATGGATGGAAACTGAACAAGAAGAGATGCAACTTAGAAGGTAGGAGGAATTTTCTGACAGTGAGAGCAATCAACCAATGGAACAGCTTGCCCTCGGAAGTTGTGGGAGCGTCATGACTTGAGACTTTCAAGAAGAGATTGGACTGCCATTTGTCAGAAATGGTGTAGGATCTCCTGCCTGGGCAGGGGGTTGGACTAGATGACTTACAACTCTGGTACTCTGTTAAATCTGTTAAATCTATAAAGACGTATAGGGTATACTATAGACTAGAACAGTGGTGCCCAACCTTAGCGACTTGCATGAATGGTAGGCAGCGCACACGTGCATGCAGCCCTAGCACGAATAGCAGAGTGGCGTGCACGTGTGCAGCTCAATTTGTGCAAGCAGTGGACCGGCACACACACATGCTGCAGAAGCGCCCACCAATCTGCTGTTCACACAAGTTGAGCTGCCTGTTTGCACACGCTCCATCCAGCCACTCACACAGTCCAGTTCTGAATAGGCCCCAGTCCAGTAGTGGGCCGTGACCCAGGTTTGGGAATCCCCTGGATTACAACATGGATTACCTGTCTCCCATGATGCTTGCTCTTCCAGTAAGATCCAACAGGATCCAGAAAGGTGCCTTCCCTATCGGTGCACCTGCTTCTACAGCAATATTCCCTCCCAATCTGGAGAAATCCAGGAAAGGTCTGACCCTGCCCAGAGGTATGTGTCCACTATTTGGGGTAACCTATAGGTTGCCCATTTTGAACCAGTTGCGTTTCTTTTCTCCACTGGAATTCTTTCTTTAATTGTTCTATTGTTGGAAATGTTCTATTGTTCTTTCCTTCCTCTCCCTTTTCCTTCTTTCTTCCTTTTTTTCCTCTCTCTCTCTCTGTCCCCCTTTCCTTTCTCCCTCTGTCTTTCTTTCTCTCTTTTTTCACCCTCTCTCCCTCTTCTTTGCCTGCCTTTTCTCTTTTATCCTCTATTTCTTACTCTTTTCTTCTTTTCCTTTCCTTTCCTTCCTCTCCTTTTTCCTTCTTTCTTTTTTTCTCTCTCTCTCTGCCCGCTTTCCTTTCTCCCTCTGTCTTGCTTTCTCTCCTCTTTTTCTTCCAGTCCTTCTTTTCCATCCTCTCTCCCTCTTTCTCCCTCTCACTTTCTCCGCCTCTCTCCCTTTCTCTCTCCCCTCATCCCATTTCTGACTCACCCTTTCCGTGTGACTCTTCTGTCCCCAAGAATCCCACCACGCCCGTATCTGAAGGGAGGCAGTTTACTCCGGATCCCACCCAGTCGGCCAATTCGAGCTCGGGAAGGTGGGGCGTATCACGTGGATATATAGACAGGATGGGGGAGCGGGAGGCGGGCGAGATTCTTCAGGCACTCGAAGCTATTGCCGGGCTGGAATAACACCGCTATCTTTCTATCGGTCAGGACATCAACTTCACCATGGGGAAGCTGCTTGGACTCTGCGCTATGGTGCTGGCTTGTATCACCATTGGTAAGAAGGACAATCCGTCGCGGTGCAGAGTTCTCCGATTTTGCCTATGGAAAATCTCGTCTCCTTATCCTTCACTTCTTTTTTTCTCCTTCTTTTCTCAGCCTTCTATTACTTTGCTTGATATCTCTCTCTCTCTCTCTCTCTTACAGTCAAAACAAGAAGATCAGGTTTACTAGCAGATCCCTAAGGCATGCAAAGAAATGACCCCCTATATAGGAAAAAAAAGACTAGAATAGAATAACAGAATTGGAAGCGACCTTGAAGGTCTTCTAGTCCAACCCCCTGCTTAGGCAGGAAATCCTGTAGCGTTTCAGACAAACGGTTGTCCGATCTCTTCTTAAAAACTTCCAGTATTGGAGCATTCACAACTTCTGGAGGCAAGTTGTTCCATTGATTAATTGTTCTGTCGGGAAATTTCTCCTTAGTTCTAGGTTGCTTCTCTTCTTGGTTAGTTTCCATCCATTGTTTCCTGTCCTGCCCTCAGAATATAGTTATTTTCTCAAAAAAACAGGAATGGGAGCATCTCTCAAGATGAGTTTCAGTCAGCTTCTCCTTTTTTCACACCTTAAGTTTATTCTCTGTCAGTTCCTGGGTTGATCTTAAAAAGAGAGTATGCCTTTAAATAAATTGCTCCACTTTTCTTAATACATACATTTGGAAAGAAGCTTCTGTAGCATGGTATAATTTTGTCTCTGCTCGCTCCATTATTACATATGTGTACTTTTGAGTGTATTTTTCCCTTCCGTGCGTACTTCTTATTGAGTTGCAAACTGCGTTGCAAATTCAATAAAGCCTGAATCCTGGTTTCGGGGAGCGGGGTAGGATTCATTATATATAAGGAAGTGAGAATATCATTGTTTCACACTAAATTGATGTCATGTTTGGTGTCACTCATAAATTTATTTATTTTTATTTATTTGATTTGTCAATCGCTTACAAGATAATAGGTATAAGTATAAACATAGTGCTGAGTACATGAAATGGATACATATAAGATGGAATGAAGGCTATTGCTGAGTGCATTGGGTTGCGCTCCAAAAAATTGTAAGCCACCCTGAGTCTCCAGAGAAGGGCGGCATATAAATATGAATTTAAAAAATAAATAAATAAATAAAAAGAAAATATGAAGTACTGGATACTAAATATGACAAAGCAAAAAGCCTGAAACATTTCTCTAAGGTATGATCAATTTAAAGATGGGAAAAAATATTACTATTTAATTCTCCATATTATAACTGCGGCTAAGATATCCTATCCACAAAACTGGAAATCGACATCTACCCCCTTAGATGACATCGTAATCAAAAAAATCCATGAATGTGCCAAAATGGACAGTTTAACTAAGATACTAAAAAACAAACAAGATAGTGAATACTACAAAATATGGAATATATGGTATAAGTGGATAAAGGAAATGTAATCTATGACATTCTGATGAGATAAGGAAGAGTTAGAAGACGTGTAACTGATAGTAAATGATATAGAGAAATTAAACCATTAAAAGAACAAAGAAGTTATCTCAACAAGGTAGATCACATTAAACTATAGGATGAAAATTTTAACCATTGCTCAAATAGGTTGTAAAATGTATATATGTACATATATATTCGTGTTGGTTTGTCTATGTGTGTTTTAAATTTTTGTTAAATTAAAAAAAATTAAAAATTAAAAAAAAAGAAAGAAAAAGAAACAATAGGACAGGGACGGTAGGCACGTTGGTGCGCCTACGAACGCCCCTTACAGACCTCTTAGGAAAGGGGTGAGGTCAATAGTAGACAGTCTAAGGTTAAAGTTTTTGGAGTTTGGGGAAGAAACCAGAGTCAGGTAGAGTATTCCAGACATTGACCACTCTCTTGCTGAAGTTGTATTTCCTGAAATCAATAGCAACAACTATTGTTGTGCAACAGATTCATTGTTCTTTAAAAAAAACAGGTGAAATTGGAAACAGAACTCAGCCTAAATGTGTTTTCTCCTAGCCAAACTCCCATGAAATGTGCAAAAGTCGATGAAAAACTTAAGTTACATTTTTAAAGGGCTGACTTAAATCCAGCAGGGGGAAAAATGTTTTGAGAGCTTCATCCCAGACCCCAAGACAGCAAATCAACTTTATAGCAAATGACCTGCAGCTTAAAATAGAACTGTGTGGTGATCTAGTTGCAAAATGTCACACAGACACAGCCCTAATGTTAGTCAGGGTGTTTTACTCGCTTTCCCCACCGTGGTTTGTAAATACTGCCTTTTCCTGATGTGTAAATACCTTCTTTAAGATGATTGGATGAGACAGCCTGAGCAACAGTTTCATAACTTAACAACATCCCCCAAAAAGTTTCCGTTCCTGCAGGCTAACAATATCATAAAGAAACAGGCTAGATAATTAAAGAAACCTGTTTGCCTTGGGAAAAGATTTGCATCTAGAACTTTCTTTGGCTGTAGCAACTGAAGAAGGAAAGCACCAATGAAGAAAGTTTGGGCGTGGAACTGTATTTTTTTTTTTACATCCATCAAACAAAAGCAGGGAGCATACATGGAATCCCAATTCCTTAGGGATTCAATTCAATTCAATTCAAACCTTTATTGTCAGGGTACAACATGTGTACAATGAGATTGGCTGAGCCTCCCTTAGTGCACCCCCACCCCCACCCCCCAATACAATGTAACTCACAGTGAAAGGCAGAAAATCCCTAACCCAGTGAATCCTACTAACAAACACACCATCCTATTGCACCAAGGTGGACATATTGCACATCACGCCGGCCCTGCAAGTCAATCATACTTCGTTGCTATGAGATCATTTCGCATTCAGGAGTCTGACAGCCAGGGGTGGGCTTCAAAAAATTTAGCAAAGTCTGCCCAGCTGATGGATGGGCGTGGCCATGGTGGGTGTGGCCTAGTCAGCCTCCTGTACCACAGTGGGGGTGGGGTTTGCCCTTCCAGGGCTCCGGAGGCTTTCCTTGAGCCTCCAGGAGGGCAAAAACAGCCTCCCTGAGCTCTCTGGAAGCCAGAAATTGGCCCATTTCCAGCCTTCCCAAACTTCCAGGAGGCCTGCTTTTTGCCCTTCCTGAGCCTCCGCGCATGTCCTGCACTTACCTGCATCCAAAACTGGCTGCGTGGGGACTCCGGGGAGGGGAGGGGTGGGCGGGGCCAGTCAGGAGTTCTCCAAATGGCACAGAATCTTAGCTAGGGGCTCTCCCAAACCCCTGAGTACCCCCAGCAGCCCACATCAGCTAACAGCCCACAGATAAAAACTGTTCTTCAGCCTGTTGGCGCGACTGGCTATGCTTCTATATCTCCTTCTATATCTCCTACCTGACAGTAGGAGAGTGAAGAAGTGCTGACCAGGGTGTGAGTCATCCCTGATGATTTTCCTTAATCTTCTAAGGCCGCGAGCCCTAGACAAGTCATCTAGTGGTATTGGGGGACAGCCCACGGTGTTTGGTGCTATGTTCAAAATTGCGAGCTGTGCCCAGGGATATTCCAGTCATCATAATATACCAGTGGGCTGTGGTGCACTTGGCATAATTAGTGTTGGCAAGAAAATATCTTCTAAAAAATATCTCCTCCAGCTTTTCTGTGGATACGGGTGTGGTCGTTCAACTGATCTTGAAGCTCCATGTATCATTCTTTTGAAACAATCTGCCGTGCCCTGCTTGTAAACAACATTCTTCTTACATAAGCCTTACAAACAGGGTTTGGTTTGACTTAAAAGCAGCCCTATGTCTTTTTGCCTCCTAACCCCAGCCTTTCCTACCAAAAACTCAGGATTTCCCCCAAATTTTGTCCTAATTATTCTGCTTAGACGAAAATCTGGGGCCATTGTTTTCCAAAATGTCCTAGATATAATTTGACACAGCCAAGCCCCCAAATAAAGACAAGCTACTTAAGACTTTTTTGGGCAAACAGTTTTCTTCAGTCTGAAATGCATCCTGGATTTTACCATCTGCCATTTTGGGGGTACTCAGTTTAATCTATAAACAGGTGTTATCTTGGAAGGAATTATGCTTGTGATGGAATCTGGAGGTTGACGATACAACAAAAATGTTAATTCGTCCAAAAGGAATGTTCTTTGTTTATGGTGCTACATTGTGCATGAAAGCGAAGCCTCGTGAAATCTTTTTGGTTTTGTAGTCTAAACAAGTTGGCAGAACTGGGATTGGTCCTTCTACCAACTTATCGCAAAATATTGAATCCACCATTAACTCAATAGGGGGTGCAATGGTTAAAGATCCTGAACTTGTCAGCTGGAAAACTTGTGTTGAAGACCCAAGTGCTGCATGATGGGGTGAGCTTCCATTATTTGTCCCAGCTCCTGTTAATCTAGCAGTTCAAAAGCATGCAAATGCAAGTAGATAAATAGGTACCACCTTAGAGGGAAGGTAACAGTATTCCATGCACCTCGGGGTACAGGCAATGGTGGCCACTTAACCTCAGGAATGTCTTTGGAAAATGGCAGCTCCCTTGGCTAAGAAACAGAGATGGGCATCACCCTCTGGAGTTGTACACAGCTGGATTATCTTTATTAACTCAAAGGAAACTTTATTAAATTAACAGATTAACAGAGTTGGAAGGGACCTTGTAGGTCATCTATATGAGTGTGGTGGTGCAGTGGTTAGAGTGCAGTACTGCAGGCTACTTCTGCTGACTGCCAGCTGCCTGCAATTTGACAGTTCAAATCTCACCAGGCTCAAGGTTGACTGAACCTTCCATCCTTCCAAGATCAGTAAAATAGGACCCAGATTGTTGGGGGGGGAAATATGCTGATGCTGTAAACTGCTTAGAAAGGGCTGTGAAGCACTGTGAAGCGGTATGTAAGTCTAAGTGCTGTTGCTATTGCTATCTAGTCCAACCCCCCGCCCAAGCAGAAGACCCTATACTATTTCTGAACAGATGGCAGTCCAGTCTCTTCTTGAAAGCTTCCAGTGATGAAGCTCCCACAACTTCTGAAGGCAAAGCTGTTCCATTGGTTAATTGCTCTCACTGTCAGAAAATTTCTCCTTATTTCTAAATTGAATCTCTCCTTGATCAGTTTCCATCCATTATTCCTTGTCTGGCCTTCAGGTGCTTTGGAAAATAACTTGACCCTTTCCTCTCTGTGGCAGCCCCTCAAATATTGAAACATTACTGTCATGTCTCCCCTTATAAAAACAACTTCTTCTGGTCTACCAGAACAGGACATTCAAGGTTGATATTTGAGAGCTCTCAAAACTAATTAAAGTCAAAGAAGAGAGAGAGGAGGGTCCAGTGGTTAGGGCAACAGGCTAGAAACTGGGAGACCGGGAGTTCTAGGCCTGTCTTAGGCATGAAAGCTGGCTGGGTGAGTTTGGGCCAGGGACTCTCTCTCAGTCCACAATGTCAGTCGGACTTCAGAGGGACAAGCCAGTTGATCAATTCCTGTTGTAAAAAAGCACACAGATCTCAGCACTTGGCAGAATTTCAGTGGCCCAAATGCTAATCTTCAGGTTGAACTCAATGAAAACCTGAAATCTTCGATATCCCAACCAGAAATGTTCTCATCACCCATCTTTCACTGCAATCTAAATCAAGATCAACTGTTCATCTAACGCTAAGAAGGGTTAAGAGGCAACATTCTTCTGTACAAAATGTACCAGGGTGAGGTTCCTCTTGTCTTGATAAGAATTGCAGTTTCTTCATGGCAACTGGCAAGAGAAATGGTATTACAGTATTTACTGGGTAATCCCTGGCTGAGGAGGCTTTCATCTTGCCCCTTTTATAAACCTTTGAAGCAAGACTTGTCTTGAAAGTTGGGCACTCCTGTTCTCCTCCAGCAACTCCAAGGACGGTCATTGTTTTCATCCATTCAAATAGAAACAGTGAAAACAGGGAATTGTTTCCATTCAACAGTGATGAAAAACAGGTGGAAAGCAGGCAAGGTTGAGATGCCTCCAGTGGTGGGATTCAAATTCTTTTATTACCAGTTCTGTGGGCGCGGCTTGGTGGGCATGCCGTGGCTTGGTGGGCGTGGCAGGGGAAGGATACTGTAAAATCCCCATTCCCTCCCCACTCCTGGGGGAAAGTTACTGCAAAATCCCCATTACCTCCCCACTTCACTAACCTGCTTTCCAGTTCTGTTTTCCTGTGCAGGGCAACCAAAGAAGACCCAGCCAATCAGCTGGGACTCGGGAGGCAGAGAATAGATGGGGGCGGGGCCATTCAGAGGTGGTATTTGCCAGTTCTCTGAACTACTCAAAATTTCGGCTCCCGGTCCTCCAGAACGGGTCAGAACCTGCTGAATACCACCTCTGGATGCCTCCCACCCTGAGCCATTAATGGTCTATAGGAGTGTGAGATCTGATTGTTGCAGACCTTAGACCGATATGAATAACAGGAAAATCAATCAATGCCTACTTTGTTCTTCTACCATTGTTCTGTGGGAAAACCAAAATATGTTTTGCCAAACTGTAGACCAGGGGTGTCAAATTCAAGGCCCGGGGGGCTGGATCCGGCCTGCTGGATGCTTAGATCTGGCCTGCAGGTCAGCCCTGGAAACAGAGAAAGGACCGTCCCGCCGTGCCTCTGCCAGTGAAAATGGAGCTTGGGAGGGCCGCACGTGCCCCCCCAACCTCTGTTTTCCCTGGCAGTGGGCTAGCAAATCAAAACTAAAAACAAAACAAAAGGAGAAGTGTTTCCTCTTTTGCATTTGAGCATGCAAGAAGGGACAGGAAAGGAGAAAGGGAAAGAGGAAAGGAAAAGGAAAAGAAGGAAAGATGGGAAGAGAGCGAAGGTTAAGGAAAGAGGGGAAGGAAGAAGAATGGAGAATGAAGAGGGAAGGAAAAAGGGAAGGAAGGAAAGGAAGGAAGGAAGGAAGGAAGGAAGGAAGGAAGGAAGGAAGGAAGGAAGGAAGGAAGGCTCAGTTGTTCTGGCAAATTCTTCTGGGTTCATCCATTTTTCATAGATCCATAATGCTTTGGGAAAGGTGGGGGAGGGAGGGAAGGAAGGAAGGAAGGAAGGAAGGAAGGAAGGAAGGAAGGAGGCTCAGTTGTTCTGGCAAATTCTTCTGGATTCATCCATTTTTCATAGATCCATAATGCTTTGGGAAAGGAGGGAGGAAGGAAGGTTATGAGAGTGTGGGAAGGTCTGAGGGAAGTCCTGCCTTAGCACTTGGCCACCACAGATGCATCCCCAACACAAGTGACGTTGAGCTGGCTAGACCCACCCTTACCACGTACCATGCATGCACACACACACACACACACACACACACACAAGGTCAAACACAACCCTGATGCGGCCCTCAATGAAATCAAGTTTGACACCCCTGACGTAAACTGTCACTCTTTTCTTTCTCAGTATGAATAGGAGCAAACTTTTCACCAGATCTCAATTGAAACGTAGCAATATGGGTAGTCCTCGAGTTACAACCACAGTTGATCCCAAAACATATGCAGCTACTAAGTGAGTTTTGCCCCATTTTACGACTTTTCTTAATTTGTTAAGTGAATCACTGCAGCTATTAAATTAATAACACAGTTGTTCCATGAAACTGGTTTCTCCACGGACTTTGCTTGTCAGAAGATGATCCCATGACCCTGGGACATGCAACCGTCATAAGTGTGAGTCAGTTGCCAAGCGTCGGAATTTTGATCACGTGACCCTGGGTGGGTGCTGCAACGGTCGTAAGTGTGAAAAGTGGTCATGTCTCTTTTTTTCAGTGCCCTTGAAACTTTGAAGGACCATTAAATGATTTTTTTAAATTTTAAAACAAAACTTTATTAATGTTCAAAATATTTAAAAGTTTACAAAAGATAAAATGCTAAAAAGAAAAAAATTTACAAAAGTTTCTATACTAAAGTTTGTGTCGACATATTTCCATATCATTCCTTGGCAGTACATTAAATACCATATATATATATACATAGCACTTGACAGTTTTTAAAATATATTGTCTATATTAAGTCTTAATTCTTAGTTAATATTAACAAGCAAACTATATCATCTTTTTAAGATCTGATAAATGAATTCTTGTAAGTATAGAAAATGTGTTACTAACTTAACAACTGCAGTGATTTACTTAGCAACCATGCAAGCAAGGTCATAAAATGAGGCAAAATTCACTTCACCACTGTCGCACTCAGCAACAGAAATTCTGGGCTCAGTTGTGGTCGTAAGTCGAGAACTCCCTATATTTTAACCTTTAACTCTTCTGGGGATTTACCCAACCAACCCTTCCTGGTTCCCACCCTTGCCACAGGAATGCCAACAACACCCTTGAAAATCCTTTACACCTCTGAGGAGAAATTTCATAATACATTACACACACAACACCTCCGGCCCATTTTTCACTTCACAAAAACACGCTGCTTTCTTCCTTGCCACAAGTGCATTCACTGCACACCTGATTGTTATACTAACAATTAAAAAAAACAACCTGTCATATAGTTGAGGGAATGATCTTTCCCCCAAAATTGGACAAAGATGTATGTTTACTGATGATTCAGACACTCCTGGAGGCCGCGGACCTGGCCTGTATCACTGAGACCTGGTTGGGGCCGGAGGGTGGAGTGCCTCTGGTCGATCTCTGCCCCCCAGGTTTTCAGATTTTGCACCGGCCGCGAGCTCAGGGGAGGGGTGGGGGGTCGCTGTTGTTATTCGGGAGACCCTGATTCCAAGGGAGGTCACCGTTCCGCAGATAGGCGGGTGTGAGGCCCTCCTCTTGAGGTTGGGGCCTGGTGGTCAGTTGGGCCTGTTGCTTATATACTTATCCCCCAACTATGTGGCAACGGCCCTGCCTGGGCTGCTCAATGCCCTCTCGGGAGTGGCGGTGGAGTTCCCAAGCCTTTTGGTTTTGGGTGACTTTAACCTGCCCTCCCTGGGGGGGACGTCGGGATTGGCCCAGGAGTTCATGGCTTCCATGGCAGCTATGGACCTGACCCAAATAATACAGGCCCCTGCACATGAGGGGGGCAACACGCTCGACCTTGTTTTTGTCTCGGAACATTGGCGTAGTGTAGTGATCTGGGGGTGGGCATCGTGAATGTCCAACCCATAGCATGGTCAGATCACTATCTCCTGCGGCTGGTCTTCCAACAAGCGGCCCCACACCGTTGGGATGAGGAGCCACTGAGATGGTTCCGCCCCAGATGTCTGATGGACCCTGAAAGGTTCCAGACGGAACTGGGGTTTTTGCCTGCCTCCCTTATCCACAGCTCGGCCAAGGTACTGGCGGCCACTTGGCAACAGGCCGCCACTGAGGCCCTCGACCGAATTGTCCCCTTGCATCCCCTCACTCGCCGCAGATCCCAGATGGCTCCTTGGTTCACAGAGGAGCTCAGGGAGATGAAGCGGCGTAGGAGGGGGTTAGAGAGCAGGTGGAGATCGACCCACTCCAAATCCGACCGAGCCCAGCTAAGAGCCTATATTAGGACTTACCTGGTAGCTTTGGGGGTGGCGAAGAGGTCATACCTCTCCGCTCTCATAGCATCTGCAGACGACTGCCCAGCTGCCCTGTTTAGGGTCACCCGCTCCCTCTTACATCGGGAGACGGGGTTGGATCCTATGCAGGGTAGAGCTGAGGAATTTGGTCAGTATCTGCTGGATAAGGTCGCTCGGATTCGGGACTCTAACTTGCAGTGGTCTGAGGAGGGAGGGACAAGAAGTCCGGCCAATATCATCTGGGCTGAGTTTGATCCTGTTTCCGAGGATGAAGTGGACAGGATTATGCGATGCTTGAGTTCCACCACATGTTTATTGGACCCGTGCCCTTCCTGGATGGTGTATGCTGCCAGGGAGGTCACGTGCGGCTGGCTCCGGGCAGTTGTCAACGCTTCGTTAAAGGAGGGCTCTTTCCCCGCCGCCTTGAAAGAGGCGGTGATGAGACCCCTCCTGAAGAAGCCTGCCCTGGACCCAGCCGTATTAAACAACTTTCATCCAGTCTCCAACCTTTTTTTAGTGAAGGTTGTTGAGAGTGTGGTGGCTCAACAGTTTCCACTTTTCCTGGATGAAGCGGACTATCTAGATCCCTATCAATCGGGCTTCCAGCCCGGGTTCAGTGCAGAGACGGCATTGGTCGCACTGGTGGATGATCTCTGGAGGGCGCGGGACAGAGGCTTTTCCTCTGTCCTGGTCCTATTAGATCTCTTGGCGGCTTTTGATACCATCGACCATGGTATCTTATTGCGGCGCCTTGAGGGGTTGGGAGTGGGGGGCACTGTTCTGCAGTGGTTCTCCTCCTACCTCTCGGGGCATTCGCAATCGGTGTTGGCAGAGGGGTAGAGGTCAGCCCCAAGGGCTCTCATGTGTGGGGTCCCGCAGGGGTCGGTCCTCTCGCCCCTCCTGTTTAACATCTATATGAAGCCGCTGGGCAAGATCATCCGAGGTTTTGGGGTGAGGAATCATCAGTATGCTGATGATACCCAGTTATACATCTCCACCCCAAACCAAATCAGTGATGCTCTCTCTGTGATGTCCCATTGTTTGGATGCGGTACGGATCTGGATGGGCAGGAACAGACTACAGCTCAATCTGGCCAAGACTGAGTGGCTGTGCGTACAGGCATCTCGCTACAGTGAGTATATTCCACCTTTGGCCATAGGGGGAGAGGTGTTACCCCCTGTGGATATGGCGCGGAACCTGGGGGTTCTCCTGAACTCACGGCTCAGTTTGGAGGAGCAGGTGGGAGCCGTGGCCAGGGGGGCCTTTGCCCAGGTTCGGCTGGTTCGCCAGCTCCGCCCTTACCTGGATTGAGATGCCCTTTGCACGGTCACTCATGCACTTGTTACATCCCGTCTTGACTACTGCAACGCTCTCTATGTAGGACTGCCCTTGCATACCATCCGGAGGCTCCAGCTGGTGCAGAATGCAGCCGCGCGGGTTGTGATGGGAGTCTCCCGATACTCCTATGTTACGCCCCTCCTGCGCGAGCTGCATTGGCTACCGGTTGCCCTCCGGGTGCAATTCAAGGTTTTGACATTAACATTCAAAGTCCTTCATGGCATGGGTCCGGGGTACTTGCGGGAACATCCCTGCCGATATCAAATACCAGTCGCCCTGTGCGAGCACATAGGTTGGGACTCCTCGGGTTATTTATTTATTTATTAATTCGACTTATATGCCGCCCCCTCTCCTAAGGGACTCGGGGCGGCTCACAACTAAAATAGAATACAACAATAAGTTACTTAAAAATATATTAAATTAAAGCCGAATTAATATTAGTATTATTATTAAAACCCCAAAATTACGTAAACAACCCCAAGGGTCAACACTGCCCAGATTGTAAAAACAGCCAGGTTTTTAGCTCGTGGCGGAAGGTGCAGAGATCAGGAGCCAGCCGGAGCTCCGGCGGAAGGAGATTCCATAGAGTGGGGGCCGCCACAGAATAGGCCCTCCCCCAGGTCCCCGCCAAACGACATTGAGTCGCGGAGGGCACCCTGAGGAGACCGCCAGCGACCGCATCGGCGGCTGGTATTTGAGGCTGGGAGAAGTCATTCTCGTAAATATCCTGGACCCATGCCATGTAGGACTTTGAATGTTAAAACCAAAACCTTGAACCTCACCCGGAGGGCAACCAGAAGCCAATGCAAGCCACGCAGGAGGGGTGTAACATGGGAGTATCGGGAGGCTCCCATCACAACCCGCGCAGCCGCATTCTGCACCAGCTGAAGGTTCCGAGTGGTGCACAAGGGCAGTCCTAAATAGAGAGCGTTACAGTAGTCCAATCGGGAGACAACGAGCGCCTGAGTGATCGTGCGCAGGGCATCCCGGTCCAGGTATGGGCGCAACTGGCGAACCAGCCGGACCTGGGCAAAGGCCCCCCTGGCCACGGCTTGCGGTGACCCGGGGAAGGGCCTATTCTGCATCGGCCCCCGCCTTATGGAACCAGCTACCCGTTGAGCTCGCTGGCTCTCGATCTCTCCTCTTTCCGGCGATCTAAAAACCTGGTTGTTTTTACAGGCCGGGCTGGACTGATCTCCTAGGGGAGAGGGTGGGTTTTAAATTCGATTTTAATTCGGTTTTATACTTGTATTTTGGCTTGTTTAGTTTAATTTCTTTTTAACTAATTTATTGTTCTGTGTTTTTATCTGTGAGCAGAGTCCTTTCTGGAGAGTGACGGCATACAAGTCAAAACAAATAAATAAGCAAATAAATAAATAAAACCCTACCCACCCTTGTTTTTTTACTCCTCCTTGGCACCTCACTGTGTAATTCTTTTGCTCCCATTCATTGGTTAAGTTCTCCCTATTAGACACAGCCACACCCTGCTGTTCGACGTTTTTTTAAAAACTTTTTTTTTCTTCACTCCTGTGGTAAAAGGAAATAGGAAAGTCAAAGCAGACCATCTTACATGGTGTAATCAAGAGGTTTACAACAAGTCGCATGTCTAATCCTGTAGAGATGACTAGCTATTCCATCTCTCAAGGAAAGCTGGGAATTGTAGTTTAGATTAGATTAACAGAGTTGGAAGGGACCTTGTAGGTCATCTAGTCCAACCCCCCGCCCAAGCAGGAGACCTTACACCATTTCTGACAAATGGCAGTCCAGTCTCTTCTTGAAAGTCTCAAGTGATGACGCTCAGTTCTCAGAGGCTGAGTTATCTTGGGATGTCCCTTCAGCTAATTCTTTCCAAAACTACTATTACCTCTTTTGAGGAAAGCCTGATGGTTGAACTTTGAAATTTTATGAAGTCTTGACATAAATAACATCTACAACAGGGAACAGAAAAGGCTAAGAAAACCATACAGGTAGTCCTCAACTTGCCACAGTTCATTTAGTGACCATTCGAAGTTACAACAGCCCTGAAAACAGTGAGCTATGACCATGTTTCACACTTATGACTCTTGCATCAGCTGATTTACATTCAAAATGCTTGACAACTGCTTCATATTTAAGATGGCTGCAGAGCGACCTTCTGACCAGCAAAGTCAATGGGCGAAGCCAGGATCACTTAACAACCAAATTTAACAGCCACAGTGATCCAATTAGTGAATTTAGAATAACAGAGTTGGAAGGGACCTTGGAGGTCTTCTAGTCCAACCCCTTGCCTAGGCAGGAAACCCTACACCACTTCAGACAAATGGTTATCCAATCTCTTCTTAAAAACTTCTAGTGTTGGAACATTCACAAAGTCTGGAGGCAAGTTGTTCCACTGATTAATTGCTCTGTCAGGAAATGTCTCCTTAGTTTTTAGGATGCTTCTCTCCTTGATTAGTTTCCAACCATTGCTTCTTGTTCTGCCCTCAGGTGCTTTGGAGAATAGCTTGACTCCCCCTTCTTTGTGGCAGCCCCTGAGATATTGGAACACTGCTATCATGTCTCCCTAGGCCTTCTTTTCATCAGACTAGACAGACCCAGTTCCTGTAACTTTTCTTCATATGTTTTAACCTCCATCCCCCTAATCATCTTTGTTGCTCTTCTCTGCATTCTTTTTAAAATAAATGTGGCAAGAAAACTCATAAAATGGGATACTTTAAAAAAAATTCACTTAACAACATACATTGAGGGCTCAATCATGGCCGGAAGTTGAGGACTACCTGTATTTTCTATCTTAAAAAATCAGTCTGGAGATTAGGGCATGTTTGTTATAGCTTTTGGGAGGAAAATATAACTATGCAAGTACAGGTAGTCCTCAACCTACGACCACAATTGAACTCAAAATTTCTGTTCCCTAAACAAGACTGTTGTTAAGTGAGTTGTGTCCCATTTTACAACCTTGTGTCAGAGTTGCTAAGAGAATCACTGTGGTTTTTAAGTGAATCATTTGGTTGCTCTGGCTGGGGGAATTCTGGGAGTTGAAGTCCACAGGTCTTAAAGTTGCCAAGTTTGGAGACCCCTGCCATAGATGGGTTGAACTAATTACATAATTTAGAGGACATCCAACCCCAAGGGACTTTGAACAGCCTACATTGTAAAAGCAAGAATACAAAATCAAGAAACAGATCCTAGACATCCAGAAGACAGAAGGCTAAACACAGTGGTGGGATTCAATTTTTTTTACTACCGGTTCTATGGGCAGGACTTGGTGGGCGTGGCAGGGGAAGGATACTGTAAAATCTCCAGTCAGAGGTGGTATTTGCTGGTTCTCTGAACTACTCATAATTTCCGCTACCGGTTCTCCAGAACTGGTCAGAACCTGCTGAATACCACCTCTGGCTAGACAACATTGATTGCGTCACACTACATGCTCAACCACAAAAGTTAAAGAACATACAACAATATGTGAGCTACAGACATGCAGCAGTTCCAATTTGAACTCCGTAAAATACTCTGAAGTGCCCTTGTAGCACTGCTGTGTAACATCCCAAAGGAGTTATGTCCTCTGTTGAGTTTTAAGCAGAGGTAGTATTCAGCAGGTTGTGACCAGTTCTGGAGAACCAGTAACGGAAATTTTAAGTAGTTCGGAGAACCGGCAAATACCATCTCTGACTGGCCCCGCCCGCATCTATTCTCTGCCTCCTGAGTCCCAGCTGATTGGCTGGGTCTTCTTTGGTTGCCTTGCACAGGAAAACAGAACTGGAAAGCAGGTTAGTGAAGTGGGGAGGTAATGGGGATTTTGCAGTAACTTTCCCCCAGGAGTGGGGAAGGAATGGGGATTTTACAGTATCCTTCCCCTGCCACACCCATCAAGCCACACCCACAGAACTGGTAGTAAAAAGTTTTGAATCCCACCACTGGTTTTAAGGTATTGCAGATAGGTACAGTCTGTGCTCTCTTTTGTGGTATCTGCTCTCCTTTGCATTTAGAAGCACCTTTTGAAGACTGAATCCAAAGCACTGCACAGTTGTAAGGCTAAGCATAGTTTTAATCTTGATAATAGAGTGTTGTTTCCATGGCTTATAAAATTGTGCAAACCCACAAAAAAAAGCTTGTGATTTGAGGTATTATATGAACTCAGAACATGGATTAAATTAGTCATCAGGATAAGCCATATAAGAGGAACTTAGCTCCTGTAGACGTGTTTTTTCAGCTGTGCAATTATGACACTGCTAAATGTTGTTCACGGTCAATTCTGCACCCAATGATAAATCTTACTTATCGTTATTTTTGCAAGTTGGATAGAATTGCCTAGCACCACCCAACTCCTAGAGCAGAATCCATGAGACCATCAACCCAGCAATTATTTCCTAACCTCTAGGACAGGGGTGTCAAACTCACGTCGTCATGATGGCATCACATGACATATCGGGACTTTTTTGCCCTTCAGGTGTGGCCAGCACATGACACATCTGGATTGGGGCCCGGGAGTTTGACAGCCCTGCTCTAGGGCAAGAGTTCAAATCTTCTTTCTTCTGTGCAACAGTTCTTGAGACCTTTGAAGTTCTGTCATATCTTCTCACCAACCAAGTGCAGGTCATAATTTTAACATGTTATTTTTCCAATCCATTTTAGGAACAATCAAATACAAAATGCAGTCTCTCTAAATGTGAAGAGGAAGTTTTCTAGAGTTTTAAACCTTGGCTGAGATTTGACCAGAACTTTCTTCATAACCCCTTTCCAGTGCGTTGATTCTGCTACATCATGTAGACTAATGTAACTCTTACATAGCATTCCTGCTGGTGGGAGCTCCATAGGTTTCCAGATGCAATTCAGGGTAATAGTTGCCTCCTAAAAAGTCCTAAGTGGCAGAGGGCCTAGCTATTGAGGGAGTATCTATCCAATTCACTGCAAGAGGGTGGGCTTGCTTCATTTAAACAATGCCAACTACTGGGAGCCAGAAAGTAGACCTTCTCGGTTATATACCTGTCATTTGGAATTAAAATGTTTTGGTCTGCCGGCAGCCTGCGGAGATGGCAGCAGAGTTGGACAGTGGGGAGGAGCATGGGCCAGTTCTGGAGTCTGGGGAGGACTTGGATGAGGGTCCTGCGTCCAATACAGAGATGGAGCCAAGGCCGTCTGGGAGTTGTGCTGACTCTGGAGCCTCCAGAATCTGACAGCAGCGAGGCAGAGGAACAAGGGGACTGTTCCCAGTGCGTGCGTGCGCAGAGCTACCAAAAGGCAAGAACAGTTAAGACAAAAGGGGCAACTCGGGACTAAGGCTTGGAGGCGATTGGCCCTCACATAAGACATAAAGGAGGAGCAAAGGGACAGGAACCTTTGCAGGAAGCAACTTTGTTCGTACTGGTCAGTTTGAAACCTGAAGCTCTGTGTTGAATTTGCACTCCGTTCGGCCTTGTATAACTAACTGGAAATTTAGTTGTTGACAGCATTTCAAGGAAGATAAAGGTACATGCTTATCAGGCTTATCCTGAAGGACTTTGGCAGACTTCTTAGGGACTATTTACAAACTGTTTGAGACTCATTATGTGCTGTGAATGACTAAAATTCACAGCCGTTGAAATAAAGAAAAATGGTTTTGGGAGGAATGTGTGTTTGTTAGTGTCTCAATAAGCCTTCGTCAGAACATTAACTTCCCCTGCCCTCCAAAATCAATTTGACACCTTCTTCCTATCTTGCCTGCCTTTAAAAACCTGTTTTTTTACCTGTGTGGATTTTGTAGTTTTCCATATGATCTGGATTATTTTATGTATAATATAGTATTTTTGATCTCATAAAGCCACACAGATTTTTTTTCTAGAGTTGGGTAGCCTGGAAATGTGAAAATCAAACAAATAATGTTCGCAAACTCTTTAATATTTTAATGGTTTTAATCATAAAGTTTTTAATGATTTTACTGTCGCTTTTTGCGTTGCCTTTGTATTGTTTCTTGGATTTTCAACTTTGTAAGTCATCCAGAGCCACAGCAATGAGAAGGATGGCTACTTTAAATTTTAAAAAATAAATATAAATTTTTGCTTAACCAGGCCAGATTCATTTCTCAAATTCAGAGTCTTACCTCCCTGTCACTTGCACAAGGTATTTTTAAATGTCATGGCTGCTTCTCAGACTTTTATGAATTTTTAGATTAGCAAAATTAGCAAAAAGCTTGTTTGTGTTTGTTTGTAAAATTTATTGGCTGCCAATCTTACCACAGAGCAACTCCAGACGGCTTATAATCTTAAAAAAAAAAGCTATACAAAAGTTAAAACACATAAATAAAATACTCTGAAGATCCAATTACTGTGGCCCAATTTAAAAAATGGGGAGGGTGGAAACAAGATGGTGGGACTTTAGGACTTGCTGGCTCAGGAATTCTGGGAGTTGAAGTCCACAAGTCCTAAAGGGGCCATAGTTCCTCATCCCAGTGTAAACCAAGCAGAAATTTCAGCCAACCTGCTAGGAAACAAAAGAAACTTTTCCATTCTGTCAGTTGGGTTTGATATATTCTGTTAGTACCGTACTGAAACCAATAGACTAAATGTGTGATTCTTTTCCTGCAATTCATTATATGTTTGGTTTGTTCTGGATTTCTTTACAATTCATACTTTTTGTTTTATAAACTATCTTTATTTGCCAGCCCCTTAAGTCAGTGCTAGCACCTATGCATTGCTTACTACTAAAACACAAACTTCTCAGAAGGGAAGTGAAATGTTTTCAAAGAAACCATCAAGAAAGTCCAGTTGCCTTTTGGAAAAAGCTCCTTTGGTGCTTTGACCTGGATGATTGACCATCTCCATAGACATGAAGAAAATGTACAGTGTATTCTCCTTTAAGGACCCACCCTTACAATTTTGGAACTGCCCTCTAAAAAGGGGTCTCGGCTTTTTCTGCACCAGAATCAATGGTTAGATCTGGTCAACGTTCCGACTGACAAACCCAACCAAAACAAGCACGGCTGAGAAGATCCAATCTCTTAATGCAAAACTTTATGGAGTACATCATATTGGCAAAGATGAGGGCAAAACCAGATCTAACCATTTCCCGTGCAAACCCAGATAGTTAAAATTCAGGTTCCCCCTCCCCACTATTAGACCGGATCACATTGTCCAATGGAATCTCCTGGTATTGTTGTGAGGCTCTGGTAAACACCTGCTGAAACAGCTGGCATCCTGATGTCTGGAACAAGGGTGAAATTCAAAAAATGTTCCCTGCTGGCACTGTGGGCATGGCTTGGTGGGCGTGGCTTGGTGGGACTCAGTCTCTAAAAGGAAGAAGGTGGGCCGATGTGGGACTCAGCCTCCAAAAGGAAGAAGGTGGGCTGGCATGGGTAGGGCCAACCAATTCAAATCGTCCCTACCACCTCTCCCAAGATGGTGCGAGGAGGTGGTTGAATTTCGCCCCTGGTCTGGAACCTATGTTCTGTCTATCCCTTCCTGCCCCCTCATAGTTCGTTTGCAAGCTGAGAAACGATAATAGTTGCAATAGCAAAAGCGTCTTTTGAAGCTTGGCAGGCAGAAGACTGGAAGAACGAAAAAGAGTGAAGAGTAGAAAATGACTGAAAGACATGGAGGGATAACAGTACAGATTGTCTTCAACATGCAACCTCAGTTGGTTGTTCCATGCTCCCTAGCTTGTTGGTTGGGACATTCCCCAACGAAAACACAGATCCAGCAGGATGTGCAGGAAATCCTTTTGCACACCTTCTTCCCATCTTTGAGGGAAAGGTCGGGGAGGGAAATAGTGTGTGATCAGTGTGGTTACGGTTACAGACTCATCGTGGGGAGCAGATGTGACCTGTATGCTGCCTCAACGCCCAGCCAGCCTCCTCAGCTGATTCTTCCTCAGAAGGCAGCATCAGAAGAAACAAAACCATTTTAATTTTCCTAGTACAAAAAGGTGGCTTAAGGTGCTGCTTTTTTCCCCCTGAAAGCAGGAAAAAGTGGTGTGACTGGCTTGAGTTCTCTTCCTCCCATCTCATCCTTCAATCTGAGGACACACACGGAGAGATGAACAACAAGCTGCCTGAGCAAGCAGGAAACACAGTTTCAGGGGCCTTGGAAAGAGTTTGTTTTCCTCGAAAAGCTGTGGTTTGCAGCAGCGTTATTTTTTCCAGGCCGAGCCTTCATTTTTTTTTCCTGTTTTTCCAAATTTTGCTCCGGCAACTCTTGACTGGTTCCAAAAAAAAGCCCTCTGCTCTATTTGCTTTGCTCCAGCAGAGAACAAAGAGCATGTGTGATTCTTGCTGTAAATGTACTTTAGGCATTTGTCTGTCTTCCATTAACGCCAGTGAAGATTTGGGATTTTAGCATTTTCAATTTTGAGGGCAGATTTTCTTGGCAGAAAAGCAAAAATGGCAGGCAATTTTTCAGAATACAAATAGGGTTCTTGCTCAAACAACAAGGCCTAGAATTTTTTTAAAAAGATGGTGAATTAGATTGGATTGTACTCTGCAAAATATATAACTGGGAGGAATAAAACCAGTAGGGCTGACTTCTTTTTTTCCAACAGCAAATATTATGGAAGAATCCATGAGAAATCATACTGTGGTTATAGCTGAAGAAAGAACTATTATAGGACCCAAAGGTGCTTTTCCAAAAGGCAACTGGACTTTCTTTGTTTTTCCTTGCAGACATTTCGCTTCTCATCCAAACAGAACTGAAGAAGCTTCTTGGATGAGAAGCAAAACATATTTAAGAAAAAGCAAAGAAAGTCCAGTTGCCTTTAGAAACAGCATTTTTGGGACAACCATGAACTAGATGACTGAGAATCTCCGTAGACATTTAACTATTACAGAAAGAAAAATGTTGCAGTATTAGGACTTAATTTCTCATTCATTTTCTATATTAAGCATAGACGAAAGCAAAATAAAACAAATACTGAGGAAACCAATTAAAACTGTGAAAAATATAGGATAATACCACTGCCATTCCAAAAACATAGACAAAAATGCCAGCATAATTTATTTATTTATTTATTTTATTGGACTTGTGTGCCGCCCTTCTCCCTAGGGACTCAGGGCGTCTCACAGCATAAAAATACACAATACAAATTAAATAGATTAAAACACTATTAAACCCCCAAGTCCAATAAACACTAAAACAATAAAACTAATCTAAAATACAGTTAAAAACCCGCCCCACTGGGCTTCAGTCCAGACCGGCTTGCTGAAAGAACCAGGTCTTCAGGTCGCGGCGGAAGGAACGGAGGTCCGGGGCCAATCGGAGCCCTAAGAGGAGCTGGTTCCACAGGGTGGGTGCTACCACAGAGAAGGCCCTCCCCCTGGGGGCCGCCAGCCGACACTGGCCGACGGCACCCTGAGGAGGCCCTGCCTGTGGGAGCGTACAGGGCGAAGGAACATTGATGCTGGCAGGAGGCGTTCCTGCAAGTACCCCGGACCCAGTAATGAACTCCAGACAGATGTAAAATATAAATACATTTATAGCTACTATCAAAAAAGATGAAAAGCCACTTCTTTAAAAATCTTTCCTTTTTTTCTTGTTCTGTTTTCTTCCTTACTTCATTATTCTTCCTTGTTTTCTTTGTTTCTCTTCTAATACTGGTATTGCTTTTAATCTTCAAAATTCCTTCATGTATTTAAAAATATAAACTTCAAGCAGCAGAATGTTAAAGAGGCATTTCTATTATAATGTGTGTGCCCGCGTTTGCGTGGGGAGCAGGAAGAAACGCTCTGCGAATTCTTTAGTGCTAATTGTGTTGCAAAATGCCATCAGAACTGGCAAAGAGATATTGTTGTTGGCCCAGATTATTAACTGTCTTTCAAGGCAAGGGGGGGTTCCAGAGGAAGACAGAACTATGGATCAGGCCAGCAGTATAACCCATGCTTAAAAATAGTTTGTCACAAAAACCTCATTCCATAGGAATCATAGAATCACAGGGCTGGAAAAAATCTTGGAGGTTTTCTAGTCCAACCTCTTGCCCAAGGCAGGTGACCTTATACCAGGGGTGGGCTGCTACCAATTCACCCTCGTTCAGGCGAACCCGTAGCTAACTGGTAGCTAATTTTATGGCCGGTTCGGTGAACCAGCAAATCCCACCCCTGGCTGCCCCCACCCACCATGCCCCTCTCCTCCCAGGAGTCCCCACGTGGCCCGTTTTGGATCCCAGGTTAGTACAGGGCTCACATGGAGGCTTGGGGAGGGAGGAAAACAGGCCTCCCAGAGGCTCCAGAAGGCCGGAAACAGGCCCGTTTCCGGCCTCCAGAGGGCCTCCGGAGCCCAGGGAGGCTGTTTTTACCCTCCCGGAGGCTCAAGTAAAGCCTTCAGAGCCCGGGGAGGGTGAAAACACCCCACACACACAACGGTGCAGGAGGTCAAATAGGCCATGCCCACCATGGCCACGCCCACCCAAAAACAGGCAGCGAACCGGTTGCTAAAATTTTTGAAGCCCACCCCTGCCTTATACCATCCTGGGTAAATGGCTGTCCAATCTTTTCTTGAAAACTTCCAGAGATAGAGTTCCCACAATTCCGGGAGGTAAGCTGTTTCATTGATTAATTGTTCTACTGTCAAGAAATTTCTCATTTCCAGATTGGATCTCTCTTTAACGGAGAATCTTCCCCCTGCCCTCTAGTGCTTTGGAAAATAAGTCAATACACTCTTCTGTATGACAGTCCTTTAAGTACTGGAAGACTGTTATCATGTCGTCGTCCCCAGTCCTTCTCTTCTATAAGCTAGACAGACATACCTAGCTCCCTTAACTCTTCATCATACATCACCCCTAAGCCCCTTATCATCTTTGTTGCATTTGACTGAAATGGTATAGGGCAGTGGTGGCTAACATTTTTGGGCTCCTGTGCCAAAAATTGTGCACACGCTGGCACGCATGTACTCGTGTGCCAGCACCCAGAAGGCAATGTGTGCACGCCCCCTGCGCATACATGCACAATTCCCCATACACCCCCATGCCCCCCATGCTGCCTGTCCCCCACCCCCTTACAGGCACTGCGCCTCACACCTGATTTTCGGCTGGTTTGAGGCCTTTTTTCAGCCTCTGAATAATAGGCCCGTTTCATCACTTCCGGTATTACATGAAGTGATGAAAAGGGCCTATTCGGCCTGCAGAGGCGTTTTTGAAGCCTCTGGGAGGCCAGTAAAGGCCTCAAACCAGCCGAAAATCAGCTGTGAGGCACGCGCATGCGCAGTGAGGTAAGTTTGCCTGAGGCTCAGGTGCCGGCACAAATGGCTCTGCATGCCGCCTGTGGCACACATGCCGTAGGTTCACCATCACAGGTATAGGGTTTCCTGCTTGAGGGAAAGCAAGCGGGTTGGACTAGAAGACCTCCAAGGTCCCTTCCAACTCAGTTATTCTATTATTATTCTGCTTTTCTCTGCACTCTTTGACAGAAGTTTCTAGGAGCCCAGAAATTCTGTAGCCTCATTGTGTTTGTGGTAAGGTGGCCACCCACCTCTTGCCACAAAAATGAATTTAATGTGCACATTTGACTATTATTTTGAACTGAAGCTCGGTATCTCTCATCTACTGAGCTATATTTCTGAATTTCCTGCTCTTCTGGAGCTGCTAACTGGGTGGGCCACATACCCCACTCTATTCTCTCTTCTTAGGGTTTTCAGCTGAACTCAACAATAGAACAATCTTCCAGTAAAGGGATTTGGTTTGATTTGATTATTTGCAAAGAGCACATCCAACCAGCCTGGTGCTTGGATTCTTTGGTAGCATCTGGTTAGCCACTATGGGTATGCTCACAAAATACACTGACTCACTAACAATTCAATTGCTTTTTAGCCTAATAGGGTGAACTCAGGCTCTTTGGCCTCTGTGCTCGGCCAACTCTGAAAACGTGAGTTGAGGAAACACAATAAGGCATGTGAATCCAGGCATTCAAGTGTTAGAAGATCCATTATGACCTTTATGTCGCATTAGTGGCACACTACTTAGAATGCAGTACTACAGGCTAACTCACTGCTCACTGCTAGGAGTTCAATTCTGACTGGCTCAGGGTTGATTCAGCCTTCCATCCTTCCGATGTCGATAAAATGAGGACCCAGATTGTTTGGGGGCAATAGGCTGACTCTAAACCGCTTAGAAAGGGCTGTATAAGCACTGTGAAGCAGTATATAAGTCTAAATAGTATTGCTATTATCCCCCCACCCCCCAAAAAGGTTGTCCACCCATGATAGTCCCAAAGATGCTTTTTCAGGAGACAACTGGACTTTCTTGGGGTTTTTTTTGAAGACGTTTTGCTTCTCATCCAAGAAGCTTCTTCAGCTGTGACAGGATGGTGGGGAATGGAAGGATTTATATTCCTTGCAGACAGCTGGCCATTTGCATTCTTTTAGAGCAGAGATGAGCTTAAATGGACTCCAGAAGATGGTAGAGGACAGGAAGGCCTGGAGAAACGTTGTCCATGGGATCGTGATAGGTCAGATACGACTTTGCAACTAACAGCAAACAACAAGAGCAGAGGTCTCCAAACTTGGCAACTTTAAGACTTGTGGACTTCAGCTCCCAGAATTCTCCAGCCAGCATAGCATAGCTGACTGAGGAATTCTGGGAGTTGAAGTCCACAAGTTTTAAAGTTGCCAAGTTTGAGGACCCTGTTTTAGAGGGTCATTGAATCACTTGGGGGTTTATGTGTGTCCTCAGGACTTTTAGCTATATAATTTGGGATGAGCATCCTTTGAATGATGTGGGAGTAGGAATGGATTTCTTTAAAAAAATTGCAGGCTAAAGGAGCCAGGAGCACTACTCAGGTGACCCTGAGGACATAGATAAACCTCCAAGTGCTTCAATGTCCCTCTAAAGCAGTGATGGCTAACCTTTCTGTCCTCACATGTGAAAGTGTGCACTCGCACATGTGTGTGCACGCATGCCAGCACCTATAAGGCAATGCACGTGGCGGGCCCCATGCCCCTGCGCATGTGCGCATGACCGTGTGCACCACGTGTCTTTGCACATGTGGCGTGTCTCCTGTCCATGCCCCGCCCCCCCACATATGCACGGCAGCTTCCCGACAATCAGCTGGAAGATGGCGCGCGCACCTGCACAGTACACCTGCTTTGAGACGACTGCTCGTGTGCCAGCAGAGATGGCTCTGCGTGCCACTTCCGGCACGTGTGCCATAGGTTCTCCATCATGGCTCTAAAGGATGCAAATGACCAGCTATCTGCAAAGGGATATAAATCCTTCCACTCCCCACTATCCTGTCAGAGCTGAAGAAGCTTCTTGGATGAGAAGCGAAACGTCTTCAAAAGTAAAACAAGAAAGTCCAGTTGCCTCCTGAAAAAAGCACCTTTGGGACAACCATGACCTGGATGACTGTAGCTGTTAAACTGAGGGTAATTACCAACTTACCAGGTTATTAACAAGGGGGTAATTTTGACATATCCTGAAGGTAATGATGTAATGTAATTGAGTATTAGTGTGTCAAGGATCCAGTTTGTTACTAAGGCTGCCAAGATAGTGGTGTAAAACAACTAAGTCTAAGCTTTTTTGGTGGGAATAATGGCATTACCTGAGCCTGGGAAAAGGGATAATCAACCAGTTTAAGAATCACAGCTGTAATGCTTGGATTGCCCTCAGCTAAATAATAGAGATGCTGGGTATAAAAAAAAATCTAACTTGAGTATCATACAAGCAGCCCTTGATTTATTATAGCCTTTGTTTAGCGATTGTGTAAAGTTACAACAACACTGGGGGGGGGAAACAAGTGGCAAACAACCATCCTTGCAATTATAACTGTCTCAGCATCTCCTTTGGTCACATGATCAAAATTTGGGCACTTGGCCAAACAGCAACCATTTTCTATGGTTGCCATGTCCTGCAGTCTTGTGATCACTTCTTGGTAACCTTCCCAGCCAGCTTAACAGAAAAACAGAAGAGCTGGGACGTGGGAGGTCTTCTAATCCAACTCCCTGCTCAGGCAGGAAACCCTATACCAGAGCTGTCAAACTCGATTTCATTGAGGGTTGTGTTTGACTTTGGGGGGGGGGGCGTGGTCAGCTTGACATCACTCATGTCGGGAGGCACCTATGGTAGCCTGAGGGCTCTGCAGGTGAAAATGATGGGTTCCTGAGCTCCATTTTCAGCTGTGACAGCCTCCTGCAAACCTCTGCCAGTGAAAACGGAGTTTGGGAGGGCTGCACAGGGCCCTCCCAAGCACCGTTTTCACTAGTAGAGGCCTGTGGGGCAGTTCTTTGCTGTTTTCAGGGAGGCCCCACAGGCCAGAGCTAAGCGCCCGGTGGGCCAGATCCGGCCCGTGAACCTTGAGTTGGGCACTCCTGCCCTATACCATTTCAGCAAGGGTGGGATTCAAAAATCCCATCAACCGGTTTGCTGCCCAGTTGCTGAGTGGGTGTGGCCATGGTGGGCGTGGCCTTCTGGAACTTCTGGGAGGCCCATTTTTCGCCTTCCCAAGGGTCCAGAGGCTTCCCCCAGGCCTCTGGGAGGGTGAAAACGGCCTGCCCCGGGCTCTGAAGGCCCTCTGAAAGTCAGAAACAGGCCCATTTCCGGACTTCTGGTACTTCCAGGAGGGCCATTTTTCATCTTCCCCAGAGTCCAGAGGCTTTCCTTGGGCCTCTGGGAGGACGAAAACAGCCTCCCCAGGCTCTGGAGGCCCTCTGGAAACTGGAAACAGGCCCATTTCTGGATTTCCGGTACTTCTGGAAGGCCCATTTTCTCCCCTCCCAGAGCCTCCTATGAACCCTGCACTTACCTCCATCGAAAATGGGCCATGTGAAGACTCCTGGGAGTGGAGGGGCAAGGTTGGCAGGGGCCAGCTGGTCAGTTTAAATACCGGTTTGGCGAACCAGATGCAAATTTAACATCCATTCACCCGAACTGGTCCGAACCAGTAAAATCCCAACCCTCCATTTCTTGGCTGAGGGAACCACGGTTGTCTGAAGACAATTTCCACGGGTCATGTAGCCACCAAAGGCTCATGGAATGCTGAAGTGGTAGCTATTAATCTACTCGCGTAGGGTTAGGCAGGAGCACAATTCTTTCCTTCATTTTTTTTAATTGGGGTGGCACAAAAGGTAGGCCCAGTATTGTGAATTGATTTCATCTCCCTCCTTTAAAAACATTTAAAAAAAAACTTTTTCTTTGCATCTCAGGATCTGCTCTTCAATGCCTGCAGTGTAAATTCACCATTTTCAATATACCCTGCCACACTTCAACTGTCACCTGTAACAACGGAGAAGCTTGTGCTGTCATCCACGGAAGTGCTGGTAAGGATGTTTTTTCTTTTTCTATTTCCTCCCTGTTTTCACCTGGGCTGTTTCCCCCAGGAATTTTATCTGGCCTAATTTTGGAATAATACTTCTGAATAGGCACCCATAGAACCTAGTTGTAGAATAAACAACCCTGGGTTTCCTAATGAACATCTGTTCAACCATCTTTGGTCTGTTTAAGACCAACAAAGCCACCTGAGATTATTCAAAGAAAAACCCACCCGGGTTTGAATATTTTAGACTCAGGTGATGTGGATTTGTAACATTTAGCAATATCTTCTTCACATGCACCCCACTGTGATGACCCAGAGTATCTCAGAAATATAACAAAATCCAAAACGTAACTAAAAGTCCTTTAATGCCTTCAACTTGGCTTCACTGTTTAATTGTTCACGGTGGAGGAGTCAAAATAACATTTCAAAGGCAAGAAACACAGTTCACATTCAAAGAGCTGATAATGAAGCAAAAGCCAAAAACAAACCGCATAAAGTTCCTCAACAGACCCAGATAGATAATTGCCAGCTTCAGGAAGATAACCAGGGACAATCCGTTGGAAGAATGCCAACCAAGATAAACCTTCTTTAGAACTAAAACATTAACTTTGGCTCCAGCAATTCTAACTACGCATTTATGAACTTATATACATAGCTCCCAGCTGTAAGCCCTGAGGAGGATCATGGCCCTCTCCTCCCAAGTAGACCACGCTTTTCCCTGATCCTCTCCTCCCTGCGTGCCCTGGGATGGATAGGAGATAATAATAATAATTATAATTTATTAGACTTGTATGCCACCCTTCTCCCTAAGGACTCAGGGCATCGAACATTAAAAAATCTCATATAATTACAATAAAAAATAATTAAACAAATACAAGTCTAAACAGTCAGTTAAAATAATAAAACAATTAAAATAACCCACAGCCCCGGGTCAGTCCAGACCAGCCTGTTGAAACAGCCAGGTCTTCAGGTCCCAGCGGAAGGAGCGGAGATCAGGGGCCAAACGGAGATCCACAGGGAGCTGGTTCCATAGGGCAGGCGCTCCCACAGAAAAGGCCCTAGCCCTGGGGACTGCCAGCCAACAATGCCTAACCAACGGTATCCCAAGGAGGCCCCTCCTATGGGAGCATACAGGGCAATCGGAGTGTGATGCTGGCAGGAGGCGTTCCCGCAAGTACCCTGGCCCCAAGCCATTTAGGGCTTTATAAGTTGTTACTAGCACCTTGAAACTAACCCGGAAGGCAACCGGCAACCAATGCAAGTCACGCAGGAGGGGTGTAACATGGGAGATAGGCCTGGATCCTCCTCTGATTGCTCAGCTGGCCTCTGTCCTTCCCCAGCCTCCTCCACCACCTCTGAAGCCACACTCCCACTCCCTGTTGGCTGTTCCTCCTCTTCCTCGGAGTCAGTCTCCACCAGGGGCATGATACCCCACTCTTTGGAATATCCTCTCCCACAGAGGGGGAGGTGGGCCCAGGTGGGCTGCTGGGGGTTCACAGGGGTTCAGGAGGTCTTCTAGCTAAGATTGTGCACAGTTCGGAGAACCCCCAAATCCCGCTCTTGGCTGGCCCCTCCCACCTCACCCCGCCCCTCCCAGGAGTCCCCACGTAGCCCATTTTGGATGCTGATAAATGCAGGGCGTGCGTGGAGGCTTGGGGAAGGTGAAAGGTCGAAGGGGCTTAGAGAGCAGGTGGAGGGCCACCCGCTCCCAGGCCAATCGAGCCCAGTTAAGAGCCCATATTAGGACTTACCTGGGAGCGATGAGAGCGGCGAGAATGTCTTATCTCTCCGCTCTCATAGCGTCTGCAGATAACCGCCCAGCCGCCCTGTTCCGGGTCGCACGCTCCCTTCTTCGTCCAGAGGAGGGGCGGACCCGTTAGGGAAGGGCTGAGAATTTGGGCAATATCTGTCGGATAAGATCGCTTCGGATTCGGGCGGTTGTCCTCTGATTTGCAGTGGTTAGAGAGCGGGATACGGGAGTCTGGCCATTACGTTTTGGGATGAGTTCGATCCTGTTTCCGAGGATGAAGTGGGCGGGATTATCGCGGCCTGAGTTCCACCACATGTTTGTTGGACCCGTGCCCCTCCTGGTTGGCTTATGCCGCCAGGGAGGTCACCTGCGGCTGGATCGGGCAGTTGTCAACGCTTCTTTGAGAGAGGGTGTCTTTCCCTCCGCCTTGAAGGAGGCGGTGGTGAGGCCCCTCCTGAAAAGCCTGCCCTGAACCCGACCATGTTAGACAACTTTCGTCCAGTCTCCAACCTTAGCTTTTTGGCGAAGGTTGTTGAAAGTGTGGTGGCCCGGCAATTTCGCCTGGAGAAGCGGACTACCTCGATCCGTACCAATCGGGCTTCGGCCTGGTTTCAGCACGGAGACGGCATTGGTCGCACTGTTGGATGATCTCTGGAGGGCACGGGACAGGGGTTTTCCTCTGTCCTGGTCCTATTAGACCTCTCAGCGGCTTTGATACCATCGACCATGGTATCCTTTGCGGCGCCTTGTGGGGCTGGGGTGGGGGGCACTGTTCTTGGTGGCTCTCCTCCTACCTCCTGAGGCGTGCAATGTCGGTGTTGGTAGGGTGCGTCCCCAGAGCTCACTTGTGGGGTCCCTCAGGGGTGGTCCTCTCCCCTCTTATTTAACATCTACATGAAACCGCTGGGTGAGATCATCCGTGGTTTTGGGGTGAGGTATCATCAATATGCGGATGATACTCAACTTTATATCTCCACCCCAAACCAGATCAGTGATGCCCTCTCCGTGATGACTCATTGTCTGGATCGATGCGGATCTGGATGGGCGGCAACATGCTTCGACTCAACCCGGCCAAGACTGAGTGGTTGTACATACCGGCATCCCGTTCCAGCTTAGAATGTCCATCGTTGACCATAGGGGAGTGGTGTTGCCCCCTGTGGACAGGGCGAGAACCTGGGGGTCCTCCTGGATGCAGCCCGGTTGGAGGAGCAGGTGGGAGCGCCAGGGGCCTTTGCCCAGGTCGGCTGGTTCGCCAGCCGCCCGTTCCTGGACGGGATGCCCTGCGCGATCACTCATGCCCTTGTTACCTCGCTGACTTCGACTATTGCAATGCTCTCTATTTAGGACTGCCCTTGCATACCATCCGGATTGCAGCTGGTGCAAAATGCGGCAGCTGGGCGGTGATGGGAGTTTCCGGTTCTCCCATGTTAGCCCCCTCCTCGCTGCCTGCATTGGTTGCCGGTTGCCCTCGGGTGAGATTCAAGGTTTTAACTTTAACATACAAAGTCCTACATGACATGGGTCCTTATTATTTAAGGGAGAGACTGCTGCCGACATCGAATACTGACCGCCCTGTGAAGTCACAGACAGGGACTCCTTGGGGTCCCATCAGCGGGCAATGCCGGCTGGCGGTCCCCGACGGCGTGCCTACTCTGTCGCGGTCCTGAACTCTGGAACCAACTTCCCTGGGGCTCCGCTTAGCCCTGACCTCCGCACCTTCGCCATGACTTGAAGACCTGGTTATTTGACCAAGCCGGGCTGTGACCTATGGGTGGGGTGTTTTAGATTTTGCTTTTTAGTTTTGTATTAATTGGGACCATTAATTTAATTCTTTTTTAAATATTTATTGTGTCTGTTTTATTGTAAGCGAGTCTTGGAGATGAGGCGCATATAAGTCCCATTAATAAATAAATAATAAATAAAAACAGGTCTCCCAGAAGTTCGGGTGTCAGTGTTCCAGCAAGCCTCCACTCCAACCAATAACTCCAAGACAGACATTGCTCAAAAGTTCTCGTTTATTTGGATAATAACTGGCACAACTGGGGGAATCCCAAATCTGAAAATTCCGGGCTTCCTTGCAATAATCTTTTTAATTTGAACTTATACCATCTCCAAGACTGGGGCTTACAACTAAAACAAGAAACAATAAATACATTAAAAAACGATTAAATTAAATTATAAGTCCAAACATTTATAAAACCTTAAAACCATCCCTCCCCAGAGGGTCACAGCCTGGGTTGGTCAAATAACCAGGTCTTTAACTCACGGCGAAAGGTGCGGAGGTCAGGGGCCAGGCGGAGCTCCAAAGGCAGTTGATTCCAAAGGTCAGGGGCGACAGAAAAGGCTGGCGTGGGAACCACCAGCCGGCATTGGCCCGCCGACGGGACCCCGAGGTCAAAAAAAAACTACAAATCCAACCCCCTACACCCATCATCACATCACAAGCCCCAATCATCATCCATCACAACTTAAGACTTCCCCTCATATATGCGCACAATAGCATGACCTTGAACTACAAAAAGCATGTTATTTTGTCTAACTACATATTCCCCAAGGACTTCCACCCTCCCACTTTCCCCAGGCTCAAAATGTGGCAGCGTGGGAGCATCTGGTTTCAATATGGCTCCCAAAGCTGACATCGGGAAGGCTGGAAACAGGTCCGTTTCCGGCTTCCAGAGAGCCTCCGGAGCTCAGGGAGGCCATTTTCACCCTCCCAGAGGCTCAAGGAAAGCCTCTGGGGCAAAACTCCCCCCTCCTGCTGTGGTGCAGGAGGCTGACTAGGCCACGTCCACCATGCTACACCCACCCAGCAACTGGGCAGAGGATCCGTTGCTAAAATTTTTGAAGCCCACACCTGGGTGGGTCCCCATTCTACCGGCCTTTTCGGAAGAGTCTGAAGATCTGAATCCATCAACCCGCATAGGATTTGCAGAGAAGCATTCAGCTCAGGGTTGGCTACAGCCTTCCCCTACCTTTTAAATTTTAATTATTCTAGTCTTCTTTTATTTATTTATTAAATTAAATTAACTGTATATGCTGCCCATCTCCTCGATAAAGAAACTCTGGATGGCTTAACACAGAGAAAAACAATTATAATTTTAAAACTATGCCAAAAAAAACCCCTCATACAATCAAGGAGATAGACAGCATGGGGATGAGGTCTTCTTAACTGCCTCTATATTAAAGTCATATTAACAGAGTTGGAAGGAACCTTGTAGGTCATCTAGTCCAACGCCCCCGCCACCCTGGCAGGTATAAATATCTCCATGTTGTCTCTATCTCCATTTCCATCCTGTTTATACTTTGGTCCTTTGCCTCTGCATTATCCTTCTAATGTTGCTAATTTTAATGTTTTAACTTTTAACATCTAATGTTTTTCATGTTTTTAAACCTTCTAATTCATATATGCTGCTATTTTTGACATTGCAAGCCACCCAAAGTCACTTGATAGTGAGATTGGCGGCATATCATTTCTAATTTTTATGATATTGTAAGCAGCTCAGAGCTACCTCCAGAGTAAGAAGGGCAACCTATACATTTTGCAAATAAATAAAATAAAAAATAATGAAACAAAACAAAAACAAAATAAATAAAATAAAAAATAAAATAAAATAAGAAAATAAAGTAAAACAAAACAAAAAACAATAAATAAGAAAATAAAATAAGAAAATAAATAAAACATAACATAACAAAACAAAACAAAACAAAATAGTACACCATCCAGAATCATTCTGTATTGGGAAACAGGCAGGCAGGGAGGAGGGGTCAAGCAGGGAACTAGCCTTGTGATTTTGGAGACTACGCAGGGACTCAAGGCTAGTTTCCCGCTTGACCCCTCCTGCCTTCCTAGCTGTGACTTTGGAACAGTGAGTGAGATGGGTGGTCTCTAACTTTGATATATCAAACAATCAATTGAGCTCTGCTTTCTGCCCTACTTGTTCCCAACAATGCAATAACAAGGTTGTTTTATGGGTGGCAGGGAATGTTATCCATACATACCTCTCACCCTATGTCTTTTTTTTTTATGTTCCACCTAGTTGGTAAGAAGCTCCTCAAGAAGAAGGACTGTGTCCCGCAGGACAAATGTGGCAAGAACAGTACCGAGAGCTACTTGGGCGTCAAATACACCACGACCTACGATTGTTGCGATGGCGACTTCTGCAATTCAGGGGCCACCTTGCCCTCTGCTCACATCTCTCTGCCTGTGCTTCTGGCCATCGGAGGCACCTGGCTCCTCCGCTTCCTCTAATCCTCTTTCTAGGAAGGAGAGAAAACACCAACTCTAGAAGATGCCAAAGATTAAGTCTGCAACCCTTCTGCTTTTTTTACCTGAAAGTAACGTCCATGGAACTCCAGTGACATAGACGATTGTACTTTTATCCTCTCAAGCACTGTATTAAATAGACACTCTCGCCTTTCCTTTTTATTCAAAAATGCATCTGTGGCTTAATGGAGGCATACCCTCCATTTTAGAGCATATGAATGAAGCTTTAGGAATTGAAGCTGCCTTAAACCTTCCTCCTCTTCCTCCTCCTCTCCTCTTTTTTTCATTATCTTCTACCTTTTCCATTCCTTTTCCACTTATTTTCATCCTCTGCAAACTTCTCTTTAAAACAGGGTTGGAAAACTAGTGTCAGACCAACTACAAGTCCAATAGTCCCATCTAGATCACGGTCCAGAAATACCGATACCCATCTCCCTTAGGCCCCTTTTAAGCTTCTTCACCCCTTTGAGATTTTACATTTCCTCCTCCTGTACTAAAAACTTCTACCTAACCTGCTTCGTATATATTTTTGTTCTGCTTTCTCAGCCCACAGGCTCAGTGTTGTGTTTTCTCTCCAAGGGTCTCATTTCAAAGGCTTTGTTTTCCCCAACTATGATCGCCAGTTGTGCCTTTTTCCTCGACATGGGTGGGGCTTTCTCTTTCTGCCAACGTTTCTCCTGATGACAGTGTCGTGTCTATGAGGGAGATAAGGCAGTGGAAGATGAATCCCCTTAATGCAATTCCCTGCCCCTACCTTCTACCCCATTCCCTTAAAGAAATATGATCTGTGGCCTCCCTGGACAAATATTTGGCAACTCAATAACTGGCAACAACAAGAAAGAGAGGTCTTCTGAGGCAAGCAACCCACTGGATGGCTGGTGAAAATATGCCAAGGGCTGCTAGTTTGAGCTGACCCTGAGCCAATTATGTTTTAAAGGCCACATACATAACATTCTGCAGAGGAGGGGCTGTGTTGCCTGCTCCTACACAAAACCCCTTCAGGAAGGAGAGATGGATTTAACCCTATATATGCCGACATTTCTGCCTTTGTCCCCAAAATCTGCAGACAGTTTTCTTGCATATGCCTGCAACGTCACCCATATTAGGTTGCCTGAATTCAGCAGGTCCTTTCAAGCACTTTTGCTGTGTGTGTGTGTGTGTGTGTGTGTGAGAGAGAGAGAGAGAGAGAGAGAGAGATTTGATATATGAATATGATATATGATATAATACTGGTAGTCCTTGACTTACAACCAGTAGTGGGATTCAACCTTTTTTTCCTACCAGTTCTATGAGAGAGCGTGCTTTGCACAGCAGTCAAAAACCACCGATTTTGAGCTTCAAATAGCTGGGGCGTGGCAATCCACTCAGCCGCATGAATCAGCTAAGCTCAAAACCAAGGAAATAAAGGACATGAAAGGGTGGGGCAGGTGGGCGGGGCCAACTGATCACCGGTGCTACTGGTTTGCAAGAACCAGTGCGAACCGGCAGCATCCCACCACTGGATACAACGGTTCATTTAGTGACCATCCAAAGTTACAATGGCCCTGAAAAAAGGGACTTATGACCCGTTTTTCACCCTTGTGACTGTTGCGGCATCCCCATGGTCACATGATTCAAATTTAGACAACTGAACTCACATTTATGACGGTTACAATGTCCCGGGGTCAAGTCATCCCCTTTGGTGACCTTCTGACAAGCAAAGTCAGATTCACTTGAACAACCCTGTTAATAACTTACCAACTACAGTGTTTCACTTAACAACGGTGGTAAGAGAGGTCGTAAAATGGGGAAAACTCAATTGTCTCGCTTAGCAACAAATTTTGGGCTCAAGTGTGGTCGTAAGTCAAGGACTACTGTATTTGCTTCCTGGAATTACCTGGAAGACAGGTAACCTGTCTGCTTTGCCTTCACACAGTTCTTTGTTTTTCCAATGTTGAAAATTACTCCTATTTCCAAATCAGTTTGCCAATTTGTTTTAGAGTCAACATTTGTATACCTTTGCTCTGAATATATGGATACGCATACACACTTTCTCCAGTACAGTATATTTTTTTTAAAAAAATACGCATCTTTACATATACATTCCCCACATGTATAAATCCTTGGGGGGGGGGTGTTTTTTGCTCTTTGGATTTGTGAAAACAACCATTAAATTTTAGTTACCGGCATACATAATAGCTCCATTCTCAGTTTTGGAAGTTCAGGTTCATTCCATTTGCTTCAGAACGCAAGCTGAACAGATTTCTTCCCATGCTAGTTTGTACTAAATAAATGACGAACTAAATAAATATCTGAACTGGTAGCAGTTTTCTTCCTGCTTTTAGTTTCTTAAAAGGACAACTTAATGAATCAAATTAAGGATTGTACAAACTGTGTTGAGATGGTTTTCTAATTTTGACAGAGTGCTCAGAGTTGGGACTGGGAAAATGCTTTCTGATCTTTTTCACGAGCAAGAAATCTCATCAAGAAATTTTGGGAAGTTGTAGGCGGGGGAGTTTTTCTTCGTTTTCCAAACACTTGTTCAACTGTCACAAAAGCCTCTTTAAGCCCCATTGTTCATTTTCCTCATCTGAGAGAATAGATCAAATTATGAAGTAAAGGATATGATGGTCTATGATGGTAATGGTTTTATTTGATGTAATATTAAGAGGGGATCTTCCAAAAAAGGGGGCTTGAAAAACAGAAGGCAATATAGGGTAAACTGAATAGACGAGGTAGAAGCAAGGATAGTTGGAAGAATATAAAAGGTCTAAGGAACGGTGTTTGTGTAAATTAAATTCATTTCATTTTCGTTTTGGCCTTTCTTTTGCTTACTACTTTTTTACTTTTCTGCACTTTATATAACATGGCTTACCCTGAAAGGGAACAGAGAGATTGATGCGCGTATATTTACTTTTAATAATTGCTTTTAAGTTTGTTTGATATTAGACTTTCAAAATGTGCTTTCAAACAATGATAGAACTTCCATAACAAAATCTAAACAATCATTCTATTTTTTTAAGTTGAAAGGGAAGAATTTACCTGGAAAACCTAAGTGCAAGGTAGTTCTAAAGAAGATCTATTGGCTGTATGTTTATTCCCTCTTATCTAGAAGCAAGTTCCATTGAACTTAATGACTTCTATGTATAGCTGTATTCTGTAAAAATAAACATGAGTCTTCCACATATTTGGGTTTTATTCCTTTGCTCCCTTTTCTATGCCAACCTTGGCATGTTCACAGTGTTCTGTTGTGGGTGAAGGAAGACACGTAGCTGAAGGGAATAGTCCAACTTGTTTATTCAGTTAATTCAGTGATAACAGAAGGCTGAACCTGTCTGACAGTTCCCCTTTTATAGGGGCTGTCAGACAAGCCAGCCAATCACATTCAAGAGCTTTTCCCACCTAAACTGCAGACCTGAGTGAAAACTTCAGCTATACTAAAAACACAACACACACCATTCCTAAAATATAGAAGAAACTTCTCCTTCAAAGCAGACATATTATCCAAAGCAGTTGAAGACAGGACAAGAAGCAATGGATGGAAACTAATCAAGGAGAGAAGCAACCTAGAACTAAGGAGAAATTTCCTGACAGAACAATTATTTATTATTTATTTATTTATTTGTTTGTTTATTTATTTATTTATTTGGATTTATATGCCACCCCATCTCCGGGGGGGACTCAGGGCAGCTTACACAAGGATATGCATACAAAATAATTAGATATATTAATCCGATCCAAATAGAAAATTCAGTTATACTAAAATACCCAATTAAAAACCCCCAACCCCTCTCAATCCAGGCCGGCCTGTAAAAACAACCAGGTCTCTAGATTGTGGTGGAAGGAATGTAGGTCAGGAGCCAACCGCAACCCCAGGGGCAGCTGGTTCCATAGGATGGGTGCCCCCACAGAGAAGGCCCTCCCCCGGGGAACCGCCAACCGACATTGTCTGGTCAATGGCACCCCCAGGAGGGCCTGCCTGTGGGAGTGTACTGGGCAATTGGACCTCGATGCTGGTAGGAGGCGCTTCTTTAAGTACCCTGGACCCAAGCCATGAAGGGCTTTATAGGTTAATACCAGCACCTTGAATCTTACACAGAGGGCAACTGGCAACCAATGCAGACTGCGCAGGAGGGGTGTCACATGGGAGTATCGGGACGCTCCCATCACACGCGCGGCCGCATTCTGTACCAGCTGAAACCTCCGTATAGTTTGCCTCCAGAAGTTATAGGTGCTCTTGACACTGGAGGTTTTTAAGAAGAGATTGGACAGCCATTTGTCTGAAATGGTATAGGGTTTTCTGTCTGAGCAGAGGGTTGGACTAGAAGGCCTCCAATGTCCCTTCCCACCTCTGTTATTCTGCTGCAATGATGGACAATTAAGGCAATTTCATGACTTGTGGACTTCAACTCCCAGAATTCCTGAGCCAGCCACACCAGATGTCTTGGGCACATCCTATCACATATTCAGTTCTGTTGTTGAGTGGTATTGTGGCAATCAGAAGTCCAAGGCATCTGGAAGTTAACCTATAGAGACATAGGGAAAAGTCTCTAAGGACAGGAAGAAGAAGAGATGCTACCAAAGCAATGGTCAGATAAGGGAGGCTTGAGCCTAGGCCAAGAAAGCAATTTGAGAAAACCAACCCTAGTTCACATAAATAAAAAGTGAGAGGAAAGGAAGCATATTCAGACTTGCAAGATTCTGTAACTGTAGTTATTACACTGGTAGTTACGGGTAGTTCTCAACAATTCATTTAGTGAGCGTTCGAAATTACAACAGCACAGAAAAAAGTGACTTAGGGCCGTTTTTCATATTTATGATGGTTACAGCAACCCCATGATCATGTTGGAAGAAATGTCCATCTGGGTTCAGTTCCAAGTGGGGAGAATGTGCTGTTCAGCCTGTTATAGTTAATGGGAATTGGTATAGTTAGTTAGTAATTGGGAGCTGTCCCCTTAAGGGAATGCATCATGGTAAATGTAGTTAAGGTATCCTGGGAAATGTAGTCCATGTCATGTGGTCACATCTGTAATCCTGATGGGTCACTGAATTGACCCTTGGTGGGTTGGGGGAGGTTTCTTCACTCTTGCCTGAACACAGCCTCATGGTAGCATCTCTACCCCCTGCTTCTACGATATGGGATGAAAGGGATAAGAGATACCATCTTTTTATCCAGAAAGTCGGATATGCAAAGGATTGGACATTAAGAAGAATCTCATCATAACTATGAGTTGTTGAGGATGCTTGATGAACCAATAAAAAAGACTTTGTATGGATGCTTTGTGGAGTTTATCTATCTGTCTTTGTACAGGACAGAATAGAGAAAGACACTGGAAACATGGAGGTTATTTGGAAAGATGGTTTAATGGTGGACAGGATCACATGCCTGGGAGCTCCTTGGTGAAAAGGGAAAGGATGCTGAGAGTCCCTGGGTTTTATAGCCTCTCTGGGCTTTGAACTTCCTGGGGCACAGGAAGAATATCCTGATTGGTTGCTGTCAGAAGTCATAGCTAGCTTTGTAGGTTGTCTGTGTGCTAAGTTTGGTTGAATCTTGGTGGGTGGTGCAATGAAGGGCAATTCAATGTCTCTGCCTGAAGGAGGTAGATCTTTGTTATGTAGAATAGACTAGTCCAGGCCTTAATGGCCCATTAACAAAGGTGGGGGGGGCTGAGTTTCTGCCTTTCTGAGTTTCTATTTCTCTTTTAGAGGAAATATTCTGCCTTTTTAATATATCCTAAAATATTTCATTTTTCTAGGAGAGGGGCGGGTTTTAACTTCCAACAGTCACGTGATCAAAATTCAGACCCTTTTGGCAACTGGCATGTATTTATTACAGTTGCAGTGTCCTGGGGACAAGTGATCAACTGTTGCAGCCTTCTGACCTGCAAGGTCAGTGGGGATTCACTTCACAACCATGTTCCTAACAACTGCGGCGATTCACAAGAAGTGTGGCAAGAAAGCTGGTGAAATGGGGCCAAAGTCATTTAACAAATACCTCGCTTAGCAACAGAAATTTTGGGCTCAATTATGGCTGTAAGTTGAGGACTACCTGTAATACCCAGGCAGAGAGTTGAAAAGAGTGTTTTTTCACTGGCACTGCTCTTTCCTGTTGAATGTAAGCCAAAGGCCTTTTCAGCCAAGCGTGGTGAAGTGTAGCTCAACATTCATCAAAACGCTCATTTTGTAACAATGACTGAAAACTCCCTATGAAATTGCTCAAAGGAGCAGCAGTGGTGAGCTTGGCCACTTTCTAAAGAAGTGTGACATCCCGGGGCTGGGCACAGAAACAACACAGCCAGAACAAAGGCTTAACTCCCCTTTATTATTCCAACTTCCCCTCCAAAAAAATCCCACTGTTCACTGCAAGTCCAGGAGCAAAGCTCTAAACACACACCTCCAATAGCTCCTGGCTGTTATTAGTCCACCGGAGCAGCACAGGTCTTAAAGCAGCCAAAGTTCAGGGAATTTGGTTGCAGAGTGTCCTTATCACAGGAAAAGTTCCCTGGGACTGCAGTACTGGTGGTATGCTGCTGGTTCACACCGGTTCTAGTGATCTGGTAGCACCAGTCAGCAGTTGGCCCCATCCACCTGCCCCGCCCTTTTCTGTCCTATATTTCCTTTGTTTGTAGCTCAACTGGTAGGCACAACAGAGCGGATTACCGTGCCTCAGCTGTTTTACTCACCAGTGCTGACAGTAAGGTAAGTTTTCATACTTAAAATTGCCCACTTTAGAATGCTCCGCGCCCACAGAACCGGTAGTAAAATATTTTGAATTCCACCATTAGACTACAGCACCACCTGCAGTATTACTGTGTATTACTGTGTCACTGTGACCTTGCATGTAACCAGGGCAGGCTGGCATGGCAAATAAGGCAAAAAAGACAAGCACAGCAAAGTATCCAGATGTCCAGATAAAGTATCCAGCATGTGAGACTGGAAAAAGCAAATACTTGTTCCTGACAAACATCCCTCACAACAGCATGTCTTTTCAATCTCATTCCCCACTTGTGAAGAGGGGCAGGGCACCCTCCTCCTGAGTCATTGGGTTGCCTTGCACTGATCCTGCCTCCTCTCCATTCTCCATGCTCAGGGATCGGGGGGCGGTAACTGCTTGTTGCTGGAGCTTCTTTGCTCCTCTGCTCCACTGCTTGCCCTGTCCTCTCCCCTTGCCTGGTCCTCCTGCACCACCTCTCCCTCACTGGTGCCCCTTCCCAGGCCCGAGGGACCTGATACTGCCTTGTCCTGCTCCTCCATTCATTCCTCTATTAGCCCTAGCTCCATGTCATCCTCCTACTCCTTGGACTCGGACTCCGAAGGGGCCATGACAAGTAGGATGAAATAGGAGGCACTTGTTGTAGTCCATTGGCAGCCTGCAGAGATGGCAGCAGAGTTGGACAGTGGGGAGGAACATGGGCCAGTCCAGGAGTCTGGGGAGAGCTCAGAGGAGGGATCTATGTCCAACACAGAGATGGGGCCAGGGCCATCTGAAAGTTATGTGCTGACTCCAGAGTCTCCAGAATCTGACAGCACTGAGGCAGAGGAACAAGGGGAGTCTGCCAGAAGGCAAGAACAGTTAAGACAAAAGTGCAACTCGAGAGTAAGTCTTGGAGGTGATTGGCCCTTCCATAAGACATAAAGGATGAGCAAAGGGACAGGAATCTTTGCAGGAAGCAACTTTGTTCATACTGGTCAGTTTGAAACCTGAAGCTCGGTGTTGGATTTGTGTTCCATTTTGGCCTCATATAACTAATTGGACATTTACTCGTTGGCAGCATTTCAATGAAGATAAAGGTGCGTGTTTATCAGACTTATCCTGAAGGACTTTGGCAGATTTCCATGGGACTATTTACAAACTGTTTCAGACTCATTGCAGGCTGTGAATGACTAAAATTCACAGCATTTGAAATAAAGAAAAAAGAGTTTTGGGACTAACGTGTGTTCGTTAGTGTCTCCATAAGCCTTGGTCAGAACAGCACTTCACAAAACCAAGAGAGAGTTGAAAGTACTACTTGGCCCCAAAACTGACTTAGTTTTACACTGTATTTGTTTTTCTCTAGGAACTCAGGGTACTGTATGCAATGTTCCATCCTCTTAATTTTATATTCATCAACCATTCCATGACGTTGGCTGTCTGAGTGTCTAAAGCGAAGGCAGGAAATAAATAAATACATAAATAACTAAGTGTGGACCTCAATATGAGTTTCCTCCATCCAGCTCTTATAGTGGAATCCAAATAAAAACCAGCTGTATCCTCATTATGAGCCTCAGTCTCTGACAAAGCCTCTGTCCTTTGGTGCCATGAAGCATTTAACACTGTAGTGTTTGCTCTAAAATGTGTTTAACATTTTTTAAACAGGGGCGGGGGAGACAGAGGTTTCCAAGGTTGGACAGTTATTTATCTGGGATCGTCTGATGATTTTTGTCCTGGATAGGAGCATTAGACTAGAACAGACTTGGTTCTCAACCTGGGCCACATTAAGATGTATGGACTTCAATCCCCAGAATCCCTCAGCCAGCCTTGCTGGGTTTTTTCTTCTGGGATTGTTGGGTCTTTTGTTCTCCTTAGGACAGAGGTCTCCAAACATGGCAACTTTAAGACTTGTGAACTTCAACTCCCAGAATTCTCCTAGCTGGCTGGAGAATTCTGGGAGTTGAAGTCCACAAGTCTTAAAGTTGCCAAGTTTGGGGACCTCTGCCTTAGGATGTTTCGAAGGGCTTTAGTTGCCTTGTGTGCTACGCTGATTCCATGTGGTTGTAGTAGTTTGTTGGTGGCTTCTGAGATATTCTTGATGTATGACAGTGTAATTCTTTTTAGGGTTTGTGCTTTATTGGGTTGGACTTTTTGATAAAGTTGCCGAGGATATCCATTTTGTTAGAATATGTTGTATAGATGTTCTATTTTCTTTTTCTGCTGTTGCTGCGGTGAGTTTGGGCTCATCTAAATAAAGTCCTTACACAGTTTCTGTTAAGTTTGCATGAAGAGTCAGACGTGAAGAGCTTCAGTGAAGAGTTTATTTAGTGACTACAGCTCGAATGGACCCAACTTGGCTGGGCTACGGCTGCTACTTATAGCCAGCAGCCGTAGTTGCCAGCCAATCAGAGTGCAGGGTTTTCCCGCACTTTTTAAACCAATCCTATTTGACATTTTACAAGAACAATTCAAACTAAACCAATGACATTCAAACCTACATACATAACAGTTTCTCTTGTGGGAAGTTGAGTTGTTGCTTTGGTAGTGGAGCACTGGTTAGTGTGGGTGGTTTTTCTGTAGACTTGCATGTTTAGTTCGCCATTGTGGTCTTTGCTGACCAGGATGTCCAGAGAGGGTAGCAAGTTGTTGTTTTCTTCTTCTCTAGTAAACTGGATTCCTTTAAGAATGTTATTGATGGTTCTGTGGATGTTCTCTAATTGTTCCTTTTTTATTATGGTAAAGATCCATATTTTTAGATATATTTGTGGAAGTGCTATGTCTTCTAGACGTTGAATGATTGCTTCTTTATAAGTCCTGAACGTGATGATCCCATAAGTGTCCCTTCAATTTGTTGGTAAATTTGTCCATCAAATTGGAAGTAGGTAGTTAAGCAGAGGTTTATGAGATCCATAATCCTGGCTGTTTCAATCTTCATGTATTCGGTTAAGTCCAGGGGTGGGTTTCTACTGGTTCTGTCCACTTCTGTAGAACCGGTAGCTCTGAAGAGCAGCAGACTTAGAACCAGTTCTATGTCTGCTGATGTTTTTGTCCACCCGCCCGCCCGAGCTCTTACCTGACCTTTATTTCCTGCTTTTTCAATTTCAGCTGCCATGTGAGGCACAACTGCGGTTAAAAAAGCATGAAAAAAGTGCTTTTTCAAAGGCTCCTTCTCGGCACACAGCGTGGCTAAGCTGTCCAGGCACCAAACTGATGACAATTTACAGGCGCGCGTGCAGCGTGCAGGGAAGCACATCGTAAATCACTGAACCGATAGTTAACCCTGTTGGATCCCACCCCTGGTTAAGTCAGGTGTGCTGTTGAGCAATGCGGTCATGGATTCTTTGGCTAATTCTGGATTTATAGATGTGAACAGGGCTATGACATCAAATGAGACCATGATTTTGTCCTCATCTCCAAGCTAACAAACAGTCTATTATCTGTGCTGGGGAGTGTGGGATTTGCTTCCTGTTTATATACAGTGGTTTGCCTTGCTAATGTTAGTGAGGGTGTGGTTTTCTCCTTGCTCATTTATTTGTTTGTTTGTTTATTATATATCAAATTTAGAAACTGCCCATCTCCCTCATAGCGCGATTCCAGGTGACGTACAAGTAAAATATAAAAGCTGTATATAAATATTATGAGGCCATTAAAACCAATAGGAGAATAATTAAAATTGTACTCAATAAGGCTTAGCTTAATAAGTTAATAAAAATTGTAAGTTAAAAGGGCAGAAAGAGGGCCTTCAAGCTCCTTATGTTTTTTTGTTTGTTTGCCTGATGGTTATCTGGGTGTGATGAACCGGGGCGTGGCACAAAGGCAACACAGTCAAATAAGCAAGAAGAGTCCCTTTATTATCTCCAACTTTGCCCCCAATGCCCAGGTTACCTTCAGCTGGAGAAAAACTCTCCCAGGAACAACCTTTAACTGGAGAAAATTCAGTCCAAAACAAAGTACATACAGACTGTAACTAAAAATCCAAACAAACCAAGCTGCAGTAATTAACTTGACAGGGCAGGAGAAGGACTTTCTGATTTGTAAGCATGGCAAAACTCACACAGTTGGGAAGATGCCAGGAACACAGATAAGCCACGACGATACCAGATAAATTCACGATTTGCTCCCAACAGCTTGCAGCATGCAGCTTCCATTTTTAAAAACTGTGTTCCCAGCTGCAGCTAGTGAAGGGAATCAGGCCCTTTCCTCCCCCATAAGCTTCGCAACTCATGTTGCTCCCTTCTCCATTCCTCCCTGCGTGTCCTAGGATGAAGAAGGGATGGGCCTGGGTCTTCCTTGTCAGAAGCCAAGTCAAGATTTCAAATGATGATCATGTGATCCTGAAATGCTTCAACTACCAGAAATACATATCAGGTGCCAAACACCCAAATGACACTCACATGACTACAGGGACCTGCAATGGCTGTAAGTGCAAGGATTGGTCATAAATGGGTCATAAAAGCTTTAACAATGATATAATATGCATAGTTGATCTATATAATATGAATTTTAATAATGCATTTAGAAGGGAAAGACTGTTGATATTGTACACAGGAGACATGTACCAACTGACACACTGTACAATAGAAAGATGGTTTTATTTGACGTTTTATTTGCATTTGTTAAAGTTTGTTGTTAAAATAAATAAAAAACTTTTTATAAAAAAATAAAATAAATGGGTCATAAAAGCTGTGGTGGCGCAGTGGTTAGAATGCAGTATTGCAGGCTAATTTTGTCGACTGCCAGCAGTTCGATTCTCACTGGTTCAAGGCTGACTTGACCTTCCATCCTTCTGATCTGGGTAAAAAGAGGACCCAGATTGTTGGTGGCCATAGGCTGACTCTGTAAACCACTTAAAGAGGACTCTAAAGCACTATGAAGAAGTATATAAGTCTAAGTGCTATTGCTATGACCTGTGAACTTCAATGTGGCTGGCTCGGGAATTCTGGGAGTTGAAGTCCACAGGTCTATAAAGGGGCCATAGTTGCTCATCCCTGTGCTAAACTGCAGTCACTGTCATCATGGCTTTGCTGAAGAAGTTGCTATTGGCTAAAAGCAGTGGTGGGATTCAAAAATTTTTACTACTGCTTCTGTGGGCGTGGCTTGGTGGGTGTAGTGTGGCTTGGTGGGCATGGTAGGGGAAGGATACTGTAAAATCTCCATTCCCACCCCACTCCAGGGGAAGGATACTGCCTTGGTGGCTCAGGCTGTTAATTGCCTGATTTTGTCGACTGCCAGCAGTTCGATTCTCACTGGTTCAAGGCTGACTTGACCTTCCATCCTTCTGATCTGGGTAAAATGAGGACCCAGATTGTTGGGGGCAAATAGAGAGGGCTGTAAAAACCTATGAAGTGGTATATAAGCCTAAGTACTAGTGCTATTGCAATTGCTATGGTCTGTGAACTTCAACATGGCTGGCTCAGGAATTCTGGGAGGTGAAGTCCACAGGTCCTTCCTTGTCACCCTTCTGAGGTTGGTAAAATGAGGACCCAGATTGTTTGGGGGCAACGTGCTGACTCTGTAAACTACTCAGAGAAGGCTATAAAGCACTAAGGACTGGTATGTAAGTCTAAGTGCTATTGCTATTGCTAAATCGCTTTTTTTCAGCACTGTCGTTAACTTTGGACAGTCACTAAGAAATGATCTTATGCTGAGGACTACCTATACAAAGAAAATGATTAAAATGCAAAATCAGGAAAATGTATTTCACAGTGGAGGAATGTCCTTTTTGGAGAACTCCTCCTACCTTGAATGGCAATTCAAAGTTTGACCACTTTGGATGACCAGGAGATCCAAATCTTCAAAGCTCAGGACTTTTTTCTTATTGCAGTTACACACAACATAAATATACCCAGGCTACCCCGCCTTTTTTCCCCCCTACAGCCACCCTATTATTGTCCTCTACTCCTCGGCTCATGAAAAAGGCTTAAACAATCCTTAACTGTACTGATCTTTAAAAAGTATTTTCCTCCTATTTTTGGTATCTCCCCAAGGGCAGCGTCAAAGTGTGTTGAATCCATTCGGCTTTGTTGCTTGAAGAAAAATCATAAAAATCAAGTTTTGTGTGAACTTCAAACCAAGGCAGGAGACGAATCATCCATGGAGACAGTACATGTCATCCCTCATTGTTTTCTGCTGACTCAAGGATGGGTGGAGGCTGTTTTAATTCAGATGAGAGGAAATTCCCCAAAATCCAAGGCTTTGTTGTTGTTTTTTTGTGACCTACCTTACTCTGGTGCTTTCCTGAAGTGCTACACTAAATCAACCTATCTTCACCGGCCAACCTAACTAATAGATGATGGGAGCTACAATCCTGGCAGGTTGATCAGGGTTAAAAAGCACACACAAAAGCCAGGAAAAAGTTTGATCGTGGAAAACATAACATTGCTCAAGAGTTGCTGGGTTTGATCCAAGGTTGTTTGACTCGGTGAGAACCAAAATATTTCCTTTGTCACAGTGATAGACCTCCTGGTTAGATATTCTCGTAGATCTGAGGTGTGTACTCAGATAGGGGGACATCTGTAATTAGCAGAGGCAGCAGAATGTGTAAGCCCATTTGCACTACCAAATTAAAAATTATTCTGTTGTTCCAAACTAGCCAAAACTCTCTATCCCTAAAATAGGGATTTTCTAATGGAATAAATGGCTCCATAGATGTTTGCTTTTTTTTTGGCAGGTTTTTTTCCCTCCTTATATATATCTGAAGTTCTAAGCCACGAGAATGCAGATAGATTTTAGAAACCCTTAAAAGAGTGTGCTTATTTATATGTGTCCAGGTGAGACATATATCTATATCTATAGAGAATTAAGGATATATCTTTATATATATCTAAGTTTTACAGAGAACTTCATAGATAGATAGATAGATAGATAGATAGATAGATAGATAGATAGATATAATAGAGATATAGATAGATAGATAGATAAATAGATAGATAGATAGATAGATATAATAGAGAGAGAGAGAGAGAGAGAGAGAGAGAGAGATAGATAGAGAGATAGATAGAGATGATAGATAGATAGATAGATAGATAGATAGATAGATAGATATAGATAGATAGATATAGAGATATAGATAGATGATAGATAGATAGATAGAGAGAGAGAGATGTGTATACACACACAACACAAGCACACTTTTTAAGGGTATTAAAAGCCACCTGCATCCTCATCATTGAGAACATCCCATCTGTAATTAAATACAAGTAATCCTTGACTTACAACAGTTCACTTACTGATTGTTTGCAGTTACAACGGCACTGAAAACAGTGACCATTTTTCACACTTACGACCTCTCCCCATGGTCACGTGATCAAAATTCAGCCGCTTGGCAGCAGAGTCCTATTTATGACGGTTGCATGGTTCTGGGACCATGGGATCCCCTTTTGCAACTTCCTGACAAGCGAAGTCAATGGAAAAGCCAGATTCACTTAACCAGCTGTGTTACTAACTTGACCACTGCAGTGGTTCACTCAACAACGGTGGCAAGAAAGGTTGTAAAAAGGGACAAAACTCACTGAACAAATATTTCACTTAGAAACAGGAACTTGGGGCTCAGTTGTGGTCATAAATCAAGGAGTACCTGCACCTGCATATCTGTAAGCCATTACCTGAATGTTGCAAATGGGCGTGGAGCCTTCTTGGAACTAAATTTACAATGCAGTCCTTTCAGCAGTTCCAAGAAGGCTCCACACCCATTTGCACCACTCAGGTCAACCTGAGAACACAGATAAACCTCCAGGTGACCTTAACGACCAGCTTAAGGAATGCAAATGTCCAGCTGTCTGCAAGCAGTATAAATCCTTCCATTTCCCCACCATCCAGTCAGAGCTGAAGAAGCTTCTTGGATGAGAAGCGAAACGTCTTCAAAGAAAAAACAGAAAGTCCAGTTGCCTCCTGAAAAAAGCACCTTTGGGACAATCATGACCTGGATGACTGAGAATCTCCATAGATACTTTCATCCTTAGCAATACTAACTGAAGAACTCATTGATCTGGATTTTCTATCCAATCTTAAGTCCTACCTTCAAGCTTGGTCCCCTTTTGAACAGAATCTAGACAGCCAAAAATGGAGAAATGCAAGCTGAGGATATCAGCGCACTTACCTTTTAGGGGCTTCTTCAGATGGTCTGCATACTTCTGGCTGAAAGGAGGGATTGCAAAAATTAGCAGAATCCAAAGTGAAGATTTGCATCAAGGGCCCTCTACTGGCCAAAAGACAATGTGAGACGATATGCTAAAATTGAAGAGTATCTTCAACACACAAAAAAGCAATAAATAAATGTTTCCATAAATAAATAGCCAAGAAGGGAGGGAGGGAGGATCATTATTATACCATGATAATCGTATATTGAATGTCTATAGAGCCCAGTTCCCTGCCAAAGGAAACTGATTTGGCTAAAGCTAAACATTCCTAATATTAAAAGCCTGAAGAGTTCCACAAATTTTTCTGGGTTCATCCATTTGTTCCAGAGGAAGGGAGGGAGGGAGGGAGGGAGAAAAGGAAGGAAGGAGAGAGGGAAGGAGAGAGAAAGGAAGGAGGGAGGGAGAGAGGGCGGGAGGAGGCAGGCAGGGAGGAAGGAAGGAAGGAAGGAGGGAGGGAGAGAGGAAAGAAGGAGGGAGAGAGAAAAGGAAGGAGGAAAGGAAGGAAGGAGAGAAGAGGAAGGAAGGAGGAGAGGAAGGGAGGAAGGAGGAAGGGAGAGAAGGAGGAAGAGGAGGAAGGAAAGGAGGGAGGAGGAGGAAGGAAGGAAGAGAGAGAAGGAGGAGGAGAGGAAGAGGAGGAGGAGAGAGAGAGAAGGAGAGGAGGGGAGAGGAGGAAGGAAGGAAGGAAGGAAGGAAGGAAGGAAGGAAGGAAGGAAGGAAGGAAGGAAGGAAGGAAGGAAGGTTTTCAGATTACCTGTTGTACAAAATTATCCCATGAAATGAACAAGACCACCAGCAGATCTGGGTTGGGAACATATGACTTGGACCTTAACTTTTCTGTATACCCCTATAAACCAAGGGTCTCCAAACATGCTGGCTGGGGAATTCTGGGAATTGAAGTCCACAAGTCTTAAAGTTGCCATATTTGGAGCCCCTGCCCTAAACTGTATCCATAGCCAATCTATGGATGTCCAGGGATTCATCCATCCAGATTTCAGGTAAGAATTTTAAGTCCCTAAAATGGATTGGGGTAAAAGAGACCTTAAAGGATTTGTTATCCAACTCCTGTTTGAAGACCTACAGTGAAGGAGAATTTACCACTTCATAGGCCAGAACAATTCATTAGCTGTCTGTCTGTTCACATATAGTGGCAGTTTCTATCTGGAATCAAATTTCTGCAGCCTCAACCATTTATTTTAGTCTTACCTTCTGGGGCAACAGACAATAAATCAGTCCCCTCTTTTGTGGTGGGCAACTTTCTTGATATTTAACAACTATTGTATTTCCTATATATTTCTTCTGTAAGAAGAATTTACTTCTTTTGTAAGTTAAACATATCCAGATCATTCGTTTGTTTGTTTGTTTGTTCGTTCATTCATTCATTCATTCTTCTCCCATCTCACATGACTGGTTCTAATTGCTCCTCATAAGGCTTGGTCTCTAGACTTTTTGCTATTTTGGAACTTTTCACTGCATTTTTCTGTGCCACTATCATTATTTACAGGTTAATTGATCCTAATGTCTTCCCAAGATCCAATTCATATGATTTCAACTTACCTACAGCCCCTCCTCCACAATACCACCAGAGTAAGTATGATTAGAAATTGCAAGATAATGCAAACAGCCAGTGGAATCCATGGTACTCCGTTTGGTTTGACTTTTGAGCATTGAGACGATAAACCATTTTTCACTGTCACTATATCTAGGGAAAGGCAGAAAAAGAGGACATCAGCACAAAAAAGCTCAAACAGCACAGCATATCATGGTTTATATATTTAAGATCCCATTACCCTGTCATTTCAAGTGGAGTTACATCAAATTCAAATCCTAGAGAGATTCAAAACTTGAGTAGGTAGAATGATTTGACTCAGATTTCAGTAGCTTCCTAGCTTCCAATGTACTGGATCTCTTTGAAACATCAGAATAAGGTTCTTGGTTTCTGATGCTCAAAATTCATATCAGGACAAAGGCAGGGGTGATTTGGACAGTATTTCCCCTCAGAGAGTTATAAATTATATAAATATGCTTTCTAATCATATATATATCAGAGGTGTCAAACTCAAGGCCCGCAGGCCAGATGCAGCTCATGTGGTGCTTAAAGCTGGCCCACAAGACTGGCCTGGAAATATCAAAGGATCAGCCCACAGTACCTCTGCTGGCCAAAATGGAGCACAGGGGGGTTGCACACGACCCCCCTGTGGCCTGTTTCAGCCTCCTGCAGCACTCTGCTGTGCGAAAATGGGCTGCGGGCAGGCTGTGCACATACCCCATGCCCCATTTTGGCTGGCAAAGTGCTGCAGAAGGCCATCCAGGCCAAAAATGGAGGTGCGGGGGGGCTGTGCATGCCCCCCGGGCCTCATTTTGGCTAGCAGGGTGCTGCAGCAGGTGTTCATCTTGTCTTCCCCCCCTTTCTGCCCCTGCTCCCCCACCACACTGGCCTATGGAGGAGAACTACAATGCTGATCTGGCCCTCGAAGAAATCCAGTTTGACAACCCTGATATATATGGAACAGCCCTTTCCATCCATCCCATCATGTCCTTAATCCAAAAGTGAAGACATTTATCAATGATCTCACCATATATAATACCCAATTTTGCAATTATTGCTTGGGAAAAGCCCCTTTTCTTCCTGTTTCACTTTTGTATCTTTTAACAGCAGCTATGGCATGTTGAACCTATGTCTGAATCACAAGGTGTCCTCAAGTTACGACTGTAAGGGGGCCTGTCCATTACAGTCATAAGTCATAACGGTCATAAAATGGATTGGTTATCATGGGACTGATCTGATTTTATGTTCTCTTTGCAGCATTAAGCAAATCACCGTGGTCTTAAATGCAAATGCTCAGTTGCTAAGCAAGCATGGCAGTCATAAGCATGAATCCCTTTTTGCGATGGACACAGTTTTGCTGAAGGGTTGGTTTTCGGCAAAACCATTGTAAAACATGATCACATGACTGCAGGATGCTTCAAATGGCCGTAATTGCAGCCATGCTGCCAAGTGACCAAGTGTGGTCATGTGACCATTGGGTGCCGGGGGGGCATTCAGATCCGGGTCATAAGTTCTTATTTCAAAGAAGGTTGTAACTTTGAACGGTCGCTAATAATAGAGTGGAGGGATTTGAAGTGAAGGAAGGCCCCCCCTCCACAGATAGAAGAAACCATGAGGCAGCAAATAATCCAAACACAACACAAATAATTAAATCATAAAGGGAAGAAAAGTCCCATCTGCCTCATTGGCAGAACTCACACCTCATAACTACAAAAAATGCAATTAGCACTAGAATGTAGCAAAAGAGCAAACATAGTAGATGTTGCTTGTTAGACCAATTACCAGAACAAATAGACACAGGAATTATTTATTTACTATTTAGACTTGTATGCCGCCCTTCTCCCTAAGGACTCAGGGCGGCGAACATATAAAAAGAATACATTTACAGTAAAAAATATTAAACAAATACAAGTCTATAAATTACTAAAACTGAATTAAAAGCAATTAAAATTACAATAATTAACAATACAGTTAAAAACTACCCACCCCCAGGTCAATCCAGGCCGGCCTGCTGAAACAGCCAAGTCTTCAGGTCTCGACGAAAGGAGCGGAGATCAGGGGCCAAACGAAGATCCACGGGGAGCTGATTCCATAGGGCAGGCGCTCCCACAGAAAAGGCCCTAGCCCTGGGGACCGCCAGCCGACAATGCCTAACCGACGGTACTCCCAGGAGGCCCCTCCTGTGGGAGCGCACGGGGCGATTGGAGTGTGATGCTGGCAGGAGGTGTTCCCGCAAGTACCCTGGACCCAAGCCATTTAGGGTTTTATAAGTTGTTACTAACACCTTGAAGGAAACCCGGAAGGCAACCGGCAACCAATGCAAGTCGTGCAGAAGGGGTGTAACATGGGAGTATTGGGATACCCCCATCACAGCCCGTGCGGCCGCATTCTGCACCAGCTGCAACCTCTGAGTAATCCGCAAGGGTAGCCCCATGTAGAGAGCGTTGCAGTAGTCGATTCTGGAAGTGACGAGCGCATGAGTGACCATTCGAAGGGCATCTCGGTTCAGGTAAGGGTGGAGCTGGCGGACCAGCCGAACCTGGGCAAAAGCCCCCCTGGCCACAGCTCCCACTTGCTCCTCCAGATTGAGCTGTGCATCCAGGAGGACACCCAGATTCCTCGCCCTATCCACGGGGGGTAACACCTCCCCACCCATGACCAAAGATGGCACATCCACTGAAAACCGAGATGCCGGTAAGAACAGCCACTCAGTCTTGGCCAGATTGAGCTGGAGCTTGTTACTCCCCATCCAGGCCTGCACCGCCTCCAGGCACTGGGACATCACGGAGAGAGCATCACTGATCTGGTCGGGGTGGAGATATAAAGCTGGGTATCATCTGCATATTGATGATACCTCACCCCAAAACCACGGATGATCTCGCCCAGCGGTTTCATGTAGATATTAAACAGGAGAGGTGAGAGAACCAACCCCTGAGGCACCCCACAAGTGAGGGGCCTCGGGGATGACCTCTGCTCTCCTGCCAACACCGACTGCGAGCGGTCCGAAAGGTAAGAGGAGAACCACCATAGTACGGTGCCCCCCACTCCCAACCCCCGGAGCCGCTGCAGAAGGATACCATGGTCGATGGTATCGAAAGCTGCTGAGAGATCTAAAAGGACCAGGACAGAGGAAAAGCCCCTGTCCTGAGCCCTCCAGAGATCATCCACCAGTGCGACCAATGCTGTCTCCATGCTGTGTCCGGGCCTGAAACCCGATTGGTACAGGTCAAAATAATCAGTTTCCTCCAGGAACAGTGGAAGCTGCTGAACCACCACGCTCTCGACAACCTTTGCTAAAAAGCGAAGGTTGGAGACTGGACGATAGTTGTTCAAAACGGTTGGGTCCAGAGCAGGCTTCTTGAGGAGGGGTCTCACCACCGCTTCTTTCAAGGCAGCGGGAAAAAACCCCTCACTCAAAGAGGCGTTGACAACTGCCTGGAGCCAACCACGTGTAACCTCCCTGGAGGCATAAACCAGCCAGGAAGGACACGGATCCAATAAACACGTAGTGGAAGACAGCCTCCACATGATCCTGTCCACTTCATCCAGGGAGACTGGGTCAAACTCAACCCAGATAGAATCCACAAGACTCGTTGCCACTCCATCATCTAAACCCTGCCAGTCAGAGTCCAAGCCGGCCTGAATCTGAGCGATCTTATCCACCAGATGTAAACTAAATTCCTCTGCTCTGCCCCGAGTTCCCCGGTTCTCCCATGTTGCCCCCCTCCTGCGTGGCTTGCATTGGTTGCCGGTTGCGCTCCGGGTGAGGTTCAAGGTTCTATCCTTAACATACAAAGTCCTTCACGACATGGGTCCCTATTATTTAAGGGAGCGACTGCTGCCGACATCGAACACCAACCGCCCTGTACGATCCCACAGACAGGGGCTCCTTGGGGTCCCGTCGGCCGGACAGTGCCGGCTGGCGGTCCCCCGACGACGGGCCTACTCTGTTGCGGCCCCTGACCTGTGGAATCAACTTCCCCTGGAGCTTCGCCTGGCCCCTGACCTCCGCACTTTCCGTCGCGACCTGAAGACCTGGTTGTTTAACCAATCCGGGCTGTGACCCTGGGGTGGGGTGGTCTTTTTAGAGTTTTATCTCTGCAATTTTAGTGTTAATTCGGCTTGATTGTTTAATCTGGTTTTAACTAATTTATTGTTGTGTGTTTTTATTTTGTAAGCCGCCCCGAGTCCTTTTGGAGAGGGGGCGGCATATAAGTCGAATTAATAAATAAATAAATAAATAATAGAACATAAATAATAAACTACAAAATAAATGAAGGAACAAAGCACAATTAATTTATGATCAGTAAAAACTGTGGAAGGAACTATGTTCTGCAAACTTTTTTCCCCAAAGACAGTTGTGTTTCTACAAAACATAGGGATTCCTTTCCTTCACACCTAGGTGGCGGTGTTTGACCAGAAAAGAAATAATACTAATACCCAGACTTTAGCAATAGAAGGAATGAGCTCTAAAAAACCAACCTGAAATGTTCCAAAATACAGCTTGTCCTTCACTTACAATCACAGCAATCACCTTTGCTAAGCAAGACAGTTGTTAAGTGAGTTGTGCTCCTTTATACAGCCTTTTTGCCATTGTTCTTAAATGAATCCCTGAAGTTGTTAAGTGAATCGTGTGATTGTTAAGTGACTCTGGCTTCCCCCATTTAACTTGGTTTGTCAGAAGCTCCCTAACCAAGGTTGCAAATGAGACCCCCAAGATGCTGCAACCATCATAAATACATGCCAGTTGCCAAGCACCCAAATTTTGATCACCTGACTGCAGGGATGCTGCAATGGACAAAAGGGTGAAAATTGGTCATAAGTCACTTTTTTTCAGTGGCATTGTAACTTTGAACAGTCATTGATCAAATAGAAGTCAGTCAAGGGCTACCTGCATTCAGGAGGAGAAACCTACCCTGAAAAGAAGGCATCAAAGTACTACAAGTACAGAGATCATGATGATTATCTGTCAACTTGAACGTGATTTCGGTCTTCCGAGTAAAGCGGCATTTGACTTCCTGCTTCCTGCTTTTCTCCAGAGCCTCTTTTTTCATGCAAATGTGAAGTTGAGAGGCCCTTGCCCCCTTAAATATGCTGGGTCTTCCCATCTGATCAGCATCCAGGATTTGTTTTCTACCTTCCCACCAGGTTATCACATCCCTGTAGTATTTCTTGGATGGGAATAAACAGCTCAAGACGTAGCACACGCTGTCAGCCTGGTAGGACTCCATCCTTTGCTGATTGCCTGGAAGAGAAATGTTCAACAAGAAATCAGAGCAGATGATTGCAGCTGAACTACAGCCAGTACTGGATTGATTGTTTGTATTTTAACCCACCTTTATTATTTTTATAGATAAGGCAGCGAACATATATAATATTCTTTCCTCTTCCTATTGTGGCCGTAACTCAAGGGCTACCTGAAATGTTTTCTGCCCAGAAGAGGCTGCACTAATTTAAATTAGTGAGACTTTGTTTTGCTTCTGGTGCCAGGGTAATTTGGCTGGCCTCAAGTATCTATCCATCTGGTGATAAGAGGAGAAAAGCCGCCATTTTCTGCTTAGTCTGCAGATGTTTTAACCATATCCCTGGTTGTTAACAACAACAACAAATTACTTAATCTGGAGTTCCTGTTTCTGGAGATCTGCCAAACCTTGAGCAGGGGATTGGACTAGAAGACCTCCAAGGTCCCTTTCAACTCTGTTATTCCGTTATATGTGGGACCTAACCAGTTTCAGAAGAGCCTCAGGCATAAAAAGGGGTTATCAGGATGTTGGAAGTTAAAACCCACCCCTCTCCTGGGGAAAATGAAATATTCTAGAATATACTAAAAAGGCAGAATATTTCCCCTAAAAGAGAAGTAGAAACTCAGAGAGGTAGAAACTCAGCCCCACCCCACCTTTGTTAATGGGCCATTAAGGCCTGGGCCACTATTCTACATAACAAAGATCTACTTCCTTCAGGCAGAGCCATTTCATTGCCCTTCATTGTATCACCCACCAAGTTTCAACCACATTTAGCACATAGACAACTTATAAAGCTAGCTATGACCTCTGACAGCAACCAGTCAGGATACTCTTCCTGTGCCCCAGGAAGTTCAAAGCCAGAGAGGGTATAAAACCCAGGCACTCTCAGCATCTCCTGCCCTTTTCTTCGCCCAAGATCTCCAAGGCATGTGATCCTGTTCATCAATAAACCACCTTTCCAAACAGCCTCCATGTTTCCAGTGTCTTTCTCCACACTTGGAATTGAACCCAGAAGGATATTTTCTTCCAGCAAGGATTTTACTATCTTTCAAATCTACCTCACTTACTTGTCACCACCACGAGATCATAAAAATGGTTCATGTCACACCAGTAACGGCCCGTGTCATTATCCCTCACATGGTGAAATTGAAGCGAGTTATTCTGAAGCATCTCCAGCCAGCTCCAGGCAATTGGAAAACGCTTTATATGGTTGTTGGAGAATTTGCGGAAGAGTAAAACTGTTTTGCCATTCTGGGCATAATACCAGGACATTTCTTGAGTACCAGAACAAGATGGACATGGGCAGGACAACTCTGGGGAAGAGCCTCTATTGGCGTATACAGCTATGAAAAGAAAAGACATCATTAGGTTCCCCAAACTTAAGTAGAGATTAAATAGCAAAACAATAGGTAGGCGAGCTATGGCCCATTGACAGGATCAATGCCGACATCGAATACTAACCGCCCTGTGCGAACTCATAGACAGGGACTCCTTGGGGTCCCATCAACTGGGCAATGCCGGCTGGCGGTCCCCTGACAACGTGCCTATTCTGTCGCAGTCCCTGACCTCTGGAATCAACTTCCCTTGGGAAGTTGGCCCCTGACCTCCGCACCTTCCGCCATGACCTGAAGACCTGGTTGTTTAACCAATCCGGGCTGTGACCCCTGGGTGGGGTGGTTTTAGATTTTGGATTGATTTTTTTTTTTTAATTACATTTATATGCCGCCCTTCTCCGAAGACTCAGGGCGGCTTACAGTTTTTTTGGGATACAACCCAGTGTGCTCAGCAATAGCCTTCATTCCATTGTATATGCCTGCTTATTACTAAGTGGCATTTTTACAAAGTCAGCTAATTGCCCCCAACAATCTTGGGTCCTCAATTTACCTACTCCGAGAGGATGGAAGGCTGAGTCAACCTTGAGCCTGGTGGGATTCGAGCCTACAGCAGTTGTAGGCAGCTGGATCTTAAGTGCAGGCAATTAACAGCCTGAGCCACCAAGGCCCAAGTTTGTATTTTGTAATTATGTTTTGGGGCTGTTTAGTTTAATTCTTTTTTTAAGTATTTATTGTTATTGTTCTTTTAACTGTGAGCCACCCCGAGTCTTCGGAGATGGGGCGGCATATAAGTCATAATAATAATAATAATAATAATAATAATAATAATAATAATAAAAAAGAAGATGTTGAGACTCTAGAAAAAGTACAGAGAAGAGAAACCAGGATGATTAGGGAACTGGAGACTAAGGCATATGACGAACAGTTGCAGGAACTGGGCATGGCTAGTCTAGTGAAGAGAAGGACCAGGGGAGACATGATAGCAGTCTTCCAATATTTGAGGGGCTGCCACAGAGAGGAAGGGGTGAAGCTATTTTCTAAAGCACCTGAAGGCCAGACAAGGAATAATGGATGGAAACAGAACAAGGGGAGATTTAACCTGGAAATAAGGAGAAACTTTCTGACAGTGAGAACAATCAACCAATGGAACAGCTTTGCCTTCGGAAATTGTGGGAACACCATCACTTGAGACCTTCAAGAAGAGATTGGACTGTGATCTGTCAGAAATGGTGCAGGGTCTTGGGCAGGGGGTTGGACTAGATGGCCTACAAGGTCCCTTCTAACTCCATTAATCTGTACATTTTCTAGTCCAACCCCTTGCTCAAGCAGGAACTCTATACCAGGGTGTCATCACATGCTGGCCATGCCCACGTCCAGTTTAGCAAAGGGAAAAAAAAGTCCCGATGCGTCATGTCATGCAGCCTTGACAATGTGAATTTGACACCCATGCTCTATTCCATTTCAGACAAATGGTTGTCTAATCTCTTCTTTAAAACTTCCAGTGTTGGAGCATACACAACAAATCGTTCTACTGATTAAATGTTCTAACTGTCAGGAAATGTCTCCTTTGTTTTTAGGTAAATTATATGTAAATATGTGCTGTTTTATTGTTAACTGCCCTCAGTCCTTAGGGAGAAGGGCGGCATACAAGTGGAATAAATAAATAAATAAATAAATAAATAAATAAATAAATAAATAAATAAGTTCCAGGTTGCTTCTGTCCTTAGTTAGTTTTCATCCATTGATTCTTGTCCTGCCTTCAGATGCTTTGGAGAATAAATTGATCCCCTCTTCTTCATGACTATCTTTAGATAGTGGGAAATTGCCATCATGTCACCCACAGTTCTTCTTTTCATTAGACTAGACATTCCCAGTTACTGCAATACTTCTTTATGTTTTAGCCTGTAGCCCAGAGGTGGTATTCAGCAGGTTCTGACCAGTTCTGGAGAACCAGTAGTGGAAATTTTGAGTAGTTCAGAGAACTGGCAAATACCACCTCTGACTGGAGATTTTACAGTATCCTTCCCCTGCCGTGCCCACCAAGCCACGCCCACAGAACCAGTAATAAAAAATTTTTTGAATCCCACCACTGCTGTAGCCCCCTAGTCATGTTTGTTGCTCTTTTCTGTATTTTTTTCAAGAGTCTCAATATCTTTTTATATCATGGCAACCAAAACTGGAAACAATATTCCAAGTATTCCAAGTGTGGTCTTACCAACACATGATAAATTGGTACTAACACTTCAGGTGATTTTGATTCTATCCCTTTGTTAATGCAACCTAAGACTGTATTGACTTTTTTGGTGGCTACAGCACACTGCTGACTCATATTTAAGTCCACTAGGACTCCAAGATCCTTCTCACAGTTAGTGGATCATGATTAGTCTAGCAAACAGCCCTAACTTGTATTACCTACAATGGCTAATAGCTAATGGCTCTCCAAGAAAATCTTTCCAGCCCTTCCTGGAAAAATTAATTGAGCTGAAATCCTGTGAGTTACCTCTCCAACTTGGTCCTTTCTAGGTGTACTTGAGAACAGTTCTCAGCATCCTGCAGATGAAAAGAACCATAGCTTTTTCCACCCTATGGATCTTGATGATCACCTACAGTAGATCAGGCTTCTACCCATTGCAGGAAGACACTAGTTCCGCATCCCTGATAAATGACCATCCAACTTCTCTTTAAATGCCTCCCCTCAGACTACCAGAAATCCATCAGCTCCTGAGAAAATCCATTCCAGTTTTTAGATGATATTCTCAACATCTGGATCAGGGTACTGAGTTGGGGGTGGTGAGTCAAACCAATCTTTGAGAACATGTCTCAATCTTCTGTCCCACTCAAGATTGCTTTCTGGGTGCCTCCAATTATAACTAACATTTACAAAAGTTTAATATTTGTTTTGCCAGAAAAGAGTATCAGCCTCATGTCAATTACTCTGTCATTAAAATATTGCCCCCTTCATTTTCCACTTAAATTATTTTCTGCAGCAAAATTTCCTTTTCCTAAATTTCTCTAGCAGTATCCCCTCTTCTCTGTGAAAGCCCCTCAGATAACCAAGGAACTGGAGGCTAAAATATATAAAGAACAGTTGCTGGAACCAGGTATGTCTAGTCTGATGAAAAGAAGGACTAGGGGTGACATGATAGCAGTCTTCCAATATCTCAGGGGCTGCCACAAAGAAGAGTAAGTCAATCTATTCTCCAAAGCACTTGAGGGCAGGACAAGAAGCAATGGGTGGAAACTAATCAAAGAGAGAAGCTAACTAAGGAGACAATTCCTGACAGAACAATTAATCAGTGGAACAACTTGCCTCCAAAAGTTGTGAATGCTCCAACACTACAAGTTTTTAAGAAGAGATTAGACAACCATTTGTCTGAAATGCTATAGGGTTTCCTGCCTAAGCAGGGGGTTGGACTAGAAGACCTCCAAGGTCCCTTCCAACTCTATTATTCTATTCTATTCTCCAGAAGTTCTAAATTCAGGGGGACCCCCACCCCCATTCTTACAGATCTGTATTTATGGTCCCCTCCAATCTAAAAGCAAACAAAATTCAGATAGTTCTTACTGTTGGCATCACAAAGTTGGACAAGTAAGAAGAGCGTGGCCAGAACAGCTGTGGTGGCAGTCCTCTGAGTTGAGACAACAGCATCCATTTCAGAAGGGAGAGTCTTCCAGAGAACCATTATGTGAAAACAACATAACTGGGCTGAAATTATTATTATTTTTGCTCTGATCCAGAGGAGGTTCTTCTTTCACATCCCCAGCATTATCTATTAGGTTACATTTATTTTGTTTCTAAAACACAGTCATGATAAAAGTTTTTTTTAAACCCACAAAGAACATAGGCATCCAACCACATCTACATCCGGCATGAGGATACCAGATGGATACATGAACCACATCTACATCCGGCATGAGGATACCAGAGGATACCAGATGGTAGGGCTTATCAAAAGGACATAAACCGGACCATAAAGGGAAGTAGTAGGGAATGAGAGACATTTAATTGGTTATTTAAATGTCAGACATTTAAAAATGGTTTGTCATTAATTCCCCCAAATGAACATTTTTAAAAACATATGTCTTTTATTATTATCATTATTATTGTTATTACTGTTGTTCTGATTTGTCACACAATCAGCCAGATGTTTAGACTGGATTTGGCATATTTTATCCACCTATTGAGTTCTTCCCAGGGATCTGGGATAGGCAGCTGACCAATGACATTGCTGTTTGATGCTGATAAAGATATTGTCACAGGATGTAAGCTTTTGCAAATAAAGCTGCCTTTTGCAATTGACAGGTGCTGATTTTGTCAATGCCAGTAATGTTCAACTGGTGCTCCAGTTGTTTTGGGGTTGCACCTAAAGTAGCTATTCCTGTTGCATTTGTTGTTGTTGTTGCCACAGTCGTTCTACTTTTATTTGCTGGTTTTGTATTTTGCAATTTTCTTTCTCTTCTAATCAGTTCTCCAAACTACTTGCCAGTTCTCCAAACTACTCAAAATTTCCACTACCGGTTCTCCAGAACTGGTCAGAACCTGCTGAATACCACCTTTAGTCTGTAGAGATTCTCCATCATCCAGGTCATGGTTGTCCCAAAGGTGCTTTTTTCAGGAGGCAACTGGACTTTCTTGTTTTTTCTTTCTCTTCTAATCAGCAATGTTCAGACACTGGCATATACACTATCTAGTTTTTGTCTTATTGACCATTCTAAAGTCTGGGGTGTTATGTCACAGGTATTTGTTTGAATTGTTATACCAATTCACTTATTAATAATCATTATTATAGTTTCCTTTTTACGTTATTAGTTATTATAGTGCAGGTAGTCCTCAGTTTATGATCACAATTGAGCCCAAAATTTATGTTGTTAAGTGAGACATTTGTTAAGTAAGTTTTTATCCCATTTTATGACCTTGCTTGCCACAGTTGTTAGAGAGAAGCAACCTAGAACTAAGGAGAAATTTCCTGACAGAACAATGAATCAGTGGAATGACTTGCCTCCAGAAGTTGTGAATGCTCCAACACCAGTTGTGGGATTCAAATTTTTTTACTACCAGTTCTGTGGGTGTGGCTTGGTGGGCGTGGCAGGGGAAGGATACTGTAAAATCTCCAGTCAGAGGTGGTATTTGCCAGTTCTCTGAACTACTCAAAATTTCCACTACCGGTTCTCCAGAACTGGTCAGAACCTGCTGAATACCACCTTTAGTCTGTAGAGATTCTCCATCATCCAGGTCATGGTTGTCCCAAGTGCTTTTTTCAGGAGGCAACTGGACTTTCTTGTTTTTTCTTATGAAGACATTTCGCTTCTCATCCAAGGAAGCTTCTTCAACTCTGACAGGATAGTTGGGAATGGAAGGGTTTATATTCTTTGCAGACAGCTGGTCATTTGCATCCTTTTAGAGGGTAGTTGAAGCACTTGGAGGCTTATCTATGTCCTCAGAGTCATGTGAGTAGTGCTCCTGGTTCCTGTAATCTGCATTTTTTTTCCTCTGGAAATCCATTCCTACTGCTAGATTCACTTAATAACCGTGTTACTAATTTAAGAACTGCAGTGAGTCAGATAACAAATGTGGTTAGAAAAGTCTAAAATGGGGCAAAACTCAGCTAACAAATTTCTCACTTAACAACACAAATGTTGGGCTCAACTGTGGGTCGTAAGATGAGGACTACCTGTACACTTTTTATTTTTTTTTCCGTTCCAAACACCCCCCCCCCACCGGATTTTGCATTGAAATGAAGTACTACCTGTAGGTCTTCGTGTACTCCTGCCTGATCGCCTGAAGGGGGAGCTACCTCAAGGACCAGGTGCTGACATTGCGTTAAAAAAAAAAACCCGCCTACGGAGTTTTTGACCCTTCTTCCTTCCCGTATAACCCCCGGAAGTATAGTTTTCCCTGGCTTCCCCACCCACTTTCCAGCGCTGCTACCCGGCTTTAGGTCCTTCACCAAGATGGCGAAGCTATTGAGCTGCGTACTGGGGCCTCGGTTGTACCGAGTCTACCGGGAACGAAGCCCCACCAGATCGCGCCGCCTCAGGGCTGAACTAGACGATGGGTCCCAATCCTCCTTGGACCCTTCTTGGGTGAGCCCGCTACTTTTGACGGCCCCTTGAAATATTTGGTATCGCCCACGTCACCCTTTGTAGAGGCTGGGGGGGGGAGGTGAGCGAAACCATTATTGAACACGGACGGGGCGGTGGCGTTTCTTGACACTATCCTGCAAAGAAAGGGGTTTGATGAAGACAGCGTGCACTTGAAGAATTGGGTCGCTTGCAAGCTGATTTAAGGGGAGAACAAACTCAACCGGAGAATCCCCTTATTTGAGAGTCCGGAGGGAAAAATGAAAAACAGAAAAAGCCAATAGGCCGGTTAAAAACAGCATATTTTGTGCAGGCGATTAAGAAATCCGGTTTTTGTTTTCTGTTTTTATTTTGTTCTTTTGCAACACTGACCTTTCCTGAAAGGGGAGAGAGAGAGAGACTGTGTGTGTATGTGTATGTATAAAATATATGATAGATAGACAGGGACAGAGAGAGACATGATATATACATATGATAGATAGATAGATAGATAGATAGATAGATAGATAGATAGATAGATAGATAAGATAGATACAAAGAGAGAGAGACAGGAACAGATGATATAAATAAGATAGAAAGAGAGAGAGAAACAGAGATGATATAAAGAAGAGTAAGACAGAAACAAAGATGATATAAATATAGATAGATAGATACAGAGAGAGAGGCAGAAACAGATATAAATTAGATAAACAGATAGACAGACAGACAGACAGACAGATGAGAGAGAGACAGAAACAAAGATGATATAAATAAGATAGATAGTTAGCATGAGTGATGCTTTTGCAGGTTGACATAGCAGCACTGCTATGGCAAAAGCTAGCCCGGTGGTATATCTGCCTGCTATGCATCTGAAAATGAACTCTCATTCAGTTTTAAAGCTTCTGTGTGTCTTCTGCAGAGCCTTCAAAACAGCTTGCAATCCTATAAGAACCAAAGTGTAATTAAAACAGCTTTCATTAAGCATTGTTTCAGGGCATACATGGAACCCGATCTCAAGCAAATGTTTCTGGTAATGCAATGAGTTTTCTTGGCAACCCAGAAAACCTTGGGATTTTATTCCAAAATTGATGAGATGAAATGGATACCATCACTTGAGAATTTTATTTGGAGGGTATCACTAGGCTGGCTGCCTCCTACATTTTTTTCAGGTCCTTTCAAAGAGGGGATGGTAGTAAGGATTGCCCCCTTCTCTCCCCCCTCCCTTGGGGGAATATTTCATAGGGCTGTTGTGTGGGAAATAGAAGTAAGTGCTATGGATATTACTTTGAAAAAAGGATGAGATAAAAAGTAAAGAAACAAATAGGAAGTTAATAAAAAAATGCATGCAGCAGCTCAGCCTTGAAATGAGGGGTCCTTAGTAATCTCTGAGACTGGTTGTTTTCTTGCAGATGTTTCATTGCCCAAACGAGGTAAGATCACCAATGCTAAGCCCTCAGAACTAGCACTACTGATGTTACCTAGTTTGAGTAATGAAACATCTGCAAGAAAACCACCAAGCTCTGAGAGCACACCAAGGACCCCTTCAAATGGGAAGTTGGAATGCATGCTGGAAAAAGAGCTTTCCCTTGCTTTTATATAGGAGCAGACTCTTAGGACTTTAATAGTTTAAAACTTGTGTTCCTTGGCAACTTTAAGATCTTTCCATGATTCATTTATTGGCTAAGCTGAGCTTTTTGGTGATAGCCCTTGTCCTATGGAACACCGTCCCCTTAAGTTAGGCAGGCCTCCCACTCTCCTACCCCTTGGTAAAGCTTTGAAGGCCTGGATTTCCCCCAAGCACTGGGCTAAGATTGGATAATTTGCACATTAGAAGGCTGAACCTGCTGCCAGGTCTTTGTTCTTTGAAACATTTTAAGCTATTTGGTTTTATAATTTTCATATTGTGTGTGTTGTTTTAACTTTTAATTGGGAGCCGCCCAGAGTTGATTAGTAGAAGACAGGCGGCTGCATAAATGTTTTAAATGGATAAATACAGTAGTTTGCCTGGAGGTTGTGTTCTGAATAAACTGAAATGCCATCATAAAACACTTGAATTGTAATCACCCACTCTTGGAGAGTGTTAGGACAGTAATCCTCATAAAGTTACCATGTTCCAGAAGATGTTGCAATATATATTCATATATATGAAATCTCATGCATCATCACAAAATCTCCAGAACTGTAAAGCCTACAAATTTGAAATTTGGCACGTATGTTCCTCTTGGCTTCTAGGTGCTCACTAAGAAAGGATTTTTCGAAATGACCATCAGAGCATTAGTATTTTGTATATTATTATTAACAGGCTCTGCTGCTAAGGAATTCTACTCCCCCTCCCCACCTGAAAATAAATCTGTTCCAAATGCAAAACACAAGCAGAGGAGAAGAGTTTCAGTTTTAGTTTCACAGCACCAAGCAGCTTTTAGTACAGAACAGTTGAGCTAAGCCACACCCAAGCGCCTTGCTTGTCTCCTTCTTGCTCACCCAGCAAATACTATTTCAGTTTCCAAACAGCCCTCAGCTCCCTCACACACTGACAGGACACTAGCCAGATGAATACCAATGGATGCTGGTAGGCAGAGGCAGAATTTTTTTTCCCCTTATTTTCCTCCCCAAAAATTTAGCCCGACCACATAGTTTCGTAGCGAAGCATGGGTATCAAGCTAGTAGCTTCATAAAAGTCACTTTTAGTCACAGAATCTGCCTAGATCTTGATAGTAAGAGCCAGCACTAGCAATACCCACAAGCTGCAAACTTCATTTTTAAATATTTAAGTGAGACCGATAGGTTAAGTGACACCTTCTAAACCTCAGAGGACTCCTTCCATGTTGATTTGGCTGCCTTAATTAGTGTTGTTGTTAGACACTCAACTCCATCAGTCTCTGCTATGAAAACACTGCGTATGGGGATTTCTGTTTTAGTATCCAAGTGACAGGTAGCCTTTTGGTACATTCAGGACATTAGTGAATTGAACTCAAGTACAGCCTAAAACATGTTTAGCTAGGGATTTGAAGGGGAAAATTATTTTTAGGGAGGGTTGCTGTTCACTGTTGCTTATTCCCACCACAATTTGAAAGTAACTCTTCTAATTATTTGCCATATATGAAGGAGGAACTAAGGAATAGACAGGATCAGTTATCCCCATGAGAAATGGGATCAGGTCTGTGGCACATTTGAATACACTATCTCTGTGCTTACTACAGTGTGTACATCTAGGTGCTTTTTTTCAAGAGGCAATTGGACTTTCCAGTTTTTCTTTGAAAATGTTTCGCTTCTCATCCAAGAAGCTTCTTCAGTTCTGGATGGATGGTGGGAAAAAACCTCACATTAGTTGCAATACAGTAGTATTATAGATTAATACTATTGTATTATATAATATTATTGTATTGCATTAGAATCACGGAACATCTTGTGTCGGGATGAGTGTGTTATCAGCAGGACATTAAGGAAAGGAATAAGAGCTGTAACTCTTATTCCCTTAATCTTGATTCTCTCTTCCCTGTCACTGCAGGATATTGTGTAAAAAGAGAACATAAAAGTGACAGATCATAAGAAAAACGGTTAAAGTTACCAGGAAGGAAAAGGCAATTTAAATCAAGTGTTCTGTTGGTGTTTGGTTTATATTGTTTATTAAGTAAATTTATAAAGCTTCCCATCTCCATAAAAGCTCACAAATAATTAAAAACTGTATAAAAGGCAGGAAACCAATCGTACAAAAAAAAACCCATATAAAATCGGGGCGGGGAATTATAGCCAAGGTAATCAACTTCCTCCATAGCAGTCAATACAGCCAATGCAAAATCTCTACCATACTTCTAGCTCCCTGCACCTGTTGGCAAAACCATGTTTTTAAGGCCTTATGCCTCCTAAACCAAACATACTCACTGCCATAGGAATTGAGGTTCAGTTACTATCATCTGTCAACTGCAGCATTGAGATTTATGATCTGTTTCTTGCGAGAGGGAGTCACGAGGCTAGGAATGACTAGATGAATGCTACACATCAGCTAATTACTTTATTACGACAAAGCTGAAAGAATAGGAATCGGGAATGAAAGGGCAGCTCAACAGAGATGATGGTGCAACACAGACAAGAGGTTGCTTACTTTGATGTGATTAGTAGGTGTAACTGAAGCAATCCCTGGTTATAATTGGACCATTTTGGAGGTCATCCATTTGCCAAATCTTGAATTATTTTATCAAGGAAAGTATGTCCAGCATCGTTGGTTTTATTTTTTTTTCTTCCTGTATTAAGTTCAGAACCCTGGCCCTTCTCAGCAACACAAAACAGAAGAAAATATAAATTTTTGCTTCCTGTAGGTTCTGTGCCTTGGCATGTTGGCATTCATGAGAAAGAGCCAAATGTATATACCCGTGATGGCGAACCTATGGCACATGTGCCGGAAGTGGCACACAGAGCCACTTCTGCCGGCACGCGAGAGGTCGCCCAGGAGAGCCCCACTGCGCATGCACGCGCGCCCCCGCCAGCCAGCTTATTGTCGGGTATCTGCCACACATGCGTGGGGGGAGACGCATGCGTGGGAGACATGCGTGCATGCACCAAGGTATGTGGCATGGGGGTGTTGCGTGCGCATGCGCAGAGGTGTGCTGTGGGGGGGCACGCACATTGCATCATGGGTGCAGGCACACAAGTGCACGCATGCGGGCACTTTTGGCACGCACTGTGGAAAAGATTAGCCATCACTGGTATACACACTCAGAAAGAAAGTCTGAGAGTGATCGATAAGTTAGGAAGAAAAAAAACCCTGTAGATTAAGCACTAGATTAAGAAATGTCATTCTGTCATTTCATGATAAGGTTGAAAAACAGTCTTGGAAGCCTTGAAGAGCTACTGATCACTAGATAGATGTGTGAGTTGGTAGGGAGTTTATCCTTGTATGATTGTGGTAAACATTCGTAAGTTGGGAACTGAGCAGTTGCAAAGCCCAGCTATTTAACAAGCTTCAGGCTTAGGCTATTGGAGATATCCCTAGTGAACCAAGTAAATTACCCTCCTAGAAATATTCCCAGAAGTATATCCTGGAGTCAGAGGTTCAATTGCGCTTTCTCCAGAGACCTTGCAAGCCCCTGAGCTCTGATGCCAATCTTATAACAATAATAAAAGACCCGTTCTTGACCTTTTTATGTTGGTATTTTAATTACATGGGGAAAAAGGAGCTTGTAAGAGAGATGGGATATGATTTAGAAAGTTGGAAATATTTCTTCTACGGTAGTTTCCTTCCCAGATCTTCTGGGCCTTAAATGTCCCAGATTTCCAGCCCAAAATTTATGGGGCTTCTGGAAGGTATATTCCCACCACACCAAAGAGGTTGGAACAATATCTAAACCAGGGGTATCAAACTCAATTTCATTGAGGGCTGCATCAGGCCTGTGGTTGATCTGGGAGGGGTGGCAGACTGGGTGGGCATGGCCAGCTAGATGCCACTCCCTGGGTTTGGCCAACTGGGTGGGTGTGGCTGACTGGGGGCATGGCCACTCCCCAAACTGCTGGCATGTTTCCGCTTCACATTGGGTAGACTGGGCTGAAGCCACACTGGCCTGATCTTTCCTCTCCGTATTAGGTAGACCAGGCCAAAGTGACACCAGCCGGCCTGCTACATTTTCCAGGATGGCCCCATGGACCAGGTCTGATCACATTGCGAGCCGGATGCAGCCTTGAGTTTGACACCCCTGATTTAAATGATCTTGTGCAAGCAACATATTGTTCGCCAGGACACAAGATAGGTGAAAATGAGTTTTGCAGGGGAAGTCTAAAATACATGCTCGTATCTTTTTTTTGTCCCCTCCAGGGAACAAACGGCAAGATGCCTGAGATTACTGCATATAATTTCAGAAATAATGCTTTGCAAACCTTTTGACGCTTGTGCAAGGAATTCTTGCTCATCTGCCAGGAACACCTTATGCTGCTGTCATTCAGGCAGACAGGAGCTTGTGTGTGGATTACACATAGATTTAGAAAGAGTTGTAAAGTGCCAGGGGCCAGCTTTACATATTCACAGGCAGTCTTTGATCCTAAAATGAAAGACTGAACCCAGATTACTGCTGTATGGCTAAGATAGGAACACAAGATTTTTCCCCAGCTTAATAAGGAGCCCACTTTTCATTTTTGGCTTCCTTTTTTGCCTCTGAGGGTTGCAGAGTCTGGTGTTCTACCAGCGCCACAAGGGATAAAGTGAAGAGCTCATTTGTTGCTCACTCGTCTTTTTAGATGTTGAAAAAAAAGATGCAAAACATTTGTTGGAAACACCTTGATCTGGGGATTCCCTAGGATTCAGAAAAAGTGGGGTTTGGCAGTTCTGGAGCATATAAATAGAAATATAAAACACGAGACATACATTGCACAGAATCGGACAGAAGTTGGAATAGAATTACAGATAAATCTCTGGTTGATTTGTAGGATTTCTGACTTCCAGTTGTTTTAACAGTAGCAATTTGGAAAACTAGTTCCATAGTAAGACAGAGCCAGATTTGTGTTGGTGAATATGATTAACCCTGGTCTGTGGCTCATAGAACTCAATAGCTATTCCCCCTTCCCCATATATTACCATTTTTCAATAGTTTTCAGAGGGTAGACCTCAGCCCATTACATGTCCATGCCAGCCTCAGAAATATAAAATTAAGAACCAGCCATTTTGTGTAACTTGCTGCATGCACGTAGCCATAGCACTTCGACTTATATACCAACTTCACAGTGCTTTACAGCCCGCTCTAAGCGGTTTACAGAGTCAGCCTATTTCCCCCCCCCCAACAATCTGAGTCCTCATTTTACCCATCTTGGAAGGATGAAAGGCTGAGTCAACCTTGAGCCAGTGAGAATCGAACTGCCAAACTACTGGCAGCCGGCAGCCAGCAGAAGTAGCCTGCAGTACTGCATTCTAACCACTCCACCACCACAGTTCTGTGACTAGCACTGTTAGTCCAAATCCCTTATGTTTTCTCAAATAGCTAAACTGCCTTAGAAAAGGGTTTTGAGAACATTGTTATTTATACAGTAGATGCAAATCCAGTGGTTCATTGATAGCAGTAGCATTTAGACTTATATACCTCTTCACAGTGCTTTTACAGCCATCTCTAAGCGGTTTACAGAGTCAGCATATTGACCCTAACAATCTGGGTCCTCATTTTACCAACCTTGGAAGGATGGAAGGCTGAGTTCAACCTTGAGCCTAGTGAGATCCGAACTGCCAAATTGCAAGCAGGCAGCAGAAGCAGCCGGCAGTACTACACTCTAACCACTGCGCCACCACAGCTCTTCACTATAAAGTTGATGGTGGGTTGGTTGGCAACTGGAAGCCCAAGCTCAGCAAATGTCTTGTTTCTTTCAACAGGAATCGTATTACCAGCCACGGACCCTTGAGAAACATGCAGACAGCATCCTTGCGCTGGTGAGTGTCTCCTCCATTTTATTTTGGGGAGAGGGAGAAAGAGGAAAATTAACAACCTCATAGTCTAGAGCAGGGGTCTCCAACCTTAGCAACTTTAAGACTTGTGGACTTCGACTCCCAGAATTCCTCAGCCAGCAAAGCTTTGTGTGTGGGGGTAGGGAGACAAAAGCTTTGCTGGCTGAGGAATTCTGGGAGTCGAAGTCCACAAGTCTCAAAGTTGCTAAGGTTGGGGACTCCTGCTCTAGAGTGATTTGTACATGTTTGTGCTTGTGCAAGTCACATTCCAGACCGATCCTCCTCAATGAAGAAAAAAGCATTTTATTGTAAATGTTTCCCTGTTTGCTCTGATTTCCTTTTTCCCTGTATAATAATACAGATAGTCCTTGTCTTATGGCCACAATTTGGCCTAAATTTTCCACTGCTAAGCAACACTGCTTTTAAGTGAGTTTTGCCCCGTTTTACCAACTTGCCACCATTGTTCAGTGAATCACTGCTGTTGTTAAGTTGCTAACATGGTTGTTAAGTGAATCTGGCTTCCCTGTTGATTTGGTTTGTCAAGAAGGTCACAAAAGGGGATCACATGACACTGGGACACTGTAACTGTCACAAATACGTGCCAGTTGCCAAGCACCTGAATTTTGATCACATGACCATCAGGTCATACGTATGCAATGATTGTAAGTATGGAAAATGGTCATAAGTCACTTTTTTTTAGTGCCATTATAACTTTGTTCGGTCACTGAATGAATAGTTGTAAGTCGAGGACTACCTGTAGCGTATATCAGAGAAGGATAGCCTAAATATTTCCCATCAGACCCTTCCTCCAGGCTCTGTACTTAACAGTTTAACAGCTGTTAAATAAGTGTAAAATAACCTTTATCACACTTGGATTAGAATGGTAACATTTTCTCTTAGGTCTCATTTACAGCTGACTGGATGGTGAAATCATTAGATGCTTTATACTCCTTAAGGGAGCCCTTGGACTGGATATTATATGAGAAGGCTTTGAATGTTTGCTGTCCATTTCGTTTTATTTGTTTACTTTTATTTCTTTATTTGACAGCCAGTTTGATCTAGTGCAGAGGTCTCCAAACTTGGCAAGTTTAAGACTTGTGGACTTCAACCCCCAGAACTGGAGAATTCTGGGAGTTGAAGTCCACAAGTCTTAAAAGTTGCCAAGTTTGAGAGACCCCTGGTCTAGTGGTTAAGGCACCAGGCTAGTAACCAGGTGAAAGTGAGTTTTAGTCTTACCTTAGGCAGGAAAGCCAGCTGGGTGACTTTGAGCCAGTCACTCTCTTTCAGCCCAACCCTACCACAAGGTTTGTTGTTCTGGAGAAAATAGGAGGAGGAAAAAAGCATTATGTATTTTGGCCGCCTTGAGTTATTTATATAAAAATAATAAAGGAAGAATAAATAAAGAAATAGGAGGGCCTCTATCCTGAAACAGAAATTGCATTAAGTCCTGCCATCTTATTCTGCAGGAGGGCTGATGTCCGTTCCGGAGAAATCAGGTTTCTACCTGTCCCTCACTTGGAATATTGCCTGCTTTAGGGAAGCTGATGGGAGAAGCAAGAGCTCATTAGGAGCACAATGAAAGCATGTTTACTCACAATACAGTCCCTCGTGGCTTTTCAGCGAGTAGCGATGGGCACACCGCTTCCTTGAGCAATGTCGCTGTCAGCTTTGGAAGCCATATTCCTCGCTGCCACAACAGCCTGAGAAAGTGGGAGGGGAGTGATTTCAACTGAGTAGCTCTAAGTAGACAAAATAAAATTATTCTGTTAGTTCAAGGTCATTGAATATGGCGCAGGATGAAATAAGGATCTTACTTCTGGACGGATCGTGATTGGGCCATGTGATGTGGTGACGGCCAAGGGGGGGTGGATTTGTAGTTTGGGAAATTGTGGGAAGCCCAAAAACTTTTAGATCCGGGATTCCACAGATGTGCCAGTTACTGTCCGAATAAAGGTACTTTTGAGATATGTTTGTCTTGGAGTTACTGATTGGAATGGAGGGTTGCTGGAATGCTGACATTTGCTCTTTCCAGACTCTGTTCCCTGTTGGCTTCAATCCACTTGCTTTCCGTAGCCTTCTCAGCTTTCTTTCTGCTGCTTTTCCCCCAGCTCCTCTCTTGGGGCACATAAACACCCCGGCTTTTGCAAAGATTCTTGGAAACGTTGGTTCTCTGTGTAACTCACCCCTCCCTTTGCTCTGTCCTTGCAGGCTTCCGTGCTGTGGTCCATTTCCTATTACTCCTCCCCGCTCGCTGTGTTTTACCTGTACAGAAAAGGTATGGGCTGCTGTGAATCGTTTGGGTATTTAGAGGCTGCCTCTCTGCTCCATAGTATAGGGTGGTTATCCTTTGCGTGCTCTGGTCCCCTTCCGGAGAGGTCAGTTATATCCCCTCTGGTGGCCCACTGCAGGTCGCCAAATCGAGTGTGGGGGGGGCTGCTCTATCGGACAGGTTCTGTCACTTGGGAATGATGCCGGGAGGCACACAGACTCACGGTCATGTATACAGGTAGTCCTCAACTTATAACCACAAATTGAGCCCCACATTTGTGTTGCTAAGTGAGACATTGGTTAAGTGAGTTTTGCCCCACTTTATACCCTTCCTGACCACAGTTGTTAAGTGAATTGCTGCAGTCATTTAAGTTGAAGTTGTAACACAGTTGTTAAGAGCCGCGGTGGGGCAGTGGTTAGAATGCAGTACTGCAGGTGAATTCTACTGACTGCCGGCTGGCTGCAATTTGGCAGTTGGAATCTGACTAGGCTCAAGGTTGACTCAGCCTTCCATCCTTCCGAGGTCAGTAAAATGAGGACCCAGATTGTTGGGGGAAATATTCTGACCCTGTAAAATTGTTTAAAGAGGGCTGTAAAAGCACTGTGAAGTGGTATATAAGTCTAAGTGCTATTGCTATCAATGAACTACTGGATTTGCATCTACTGTATAAATAACAATGTTCTCAAAACCCTTTTCTAAGGCAGTTTAGCTATTTGAGAAAATATGAGGGATTAGGACTAACGGTGCTAGTCACAGAACTGTGGTGGCAGAGTGGTTGGAACGCAGTACTGCAGGCTATTTCTGCTGACTGCCGGCTGCCAGTAGTTCGATTCTCACCGGCTCAAGGTTGACTCAGCATTCCATCTTCCAAGGTCGGTAAAATGAGGACCCAGATTGTTGGGGGCAATAGGCTGACTCTGTAAACCGCTTAGAGAGGGCTGTAAAAGCACTGTGAAGCTGCATATAAATCAAAGTGCTATGGCTACGTGGCATGCAGCAAGTTACGCAAAATGGCTGGTTCTTAATTTTATATTTCTAGGCTGGCATGGACATGTAATGGGCTGAGGTCTGAAGTGCTATTGCTAAGTGCTCCGACAATCCACCCCCATTCAAATCATGAGTCTCTAGCCACATCTCAGAGGTTTTTTTTTTTTTAAACAAGATTTATTAGGAGTGAACAGAGTCGGCCAGCACTACCTGGGTGCAGCCGACTCTGAGACACATCATTCATTACCCCCTTGACTCTGGTCTTCCCCCACCCCCTGGTTGTATATTCTCCAATGGGACACCTCCATAGCCAAGAGTCATCAATCATGCTCTCCAGTAGTAATCTTGTGCGCCAGAAGCTTCGGCTGCCTAGCTATTATCTATGAAAATATTTAAGATATGCATTACTCCCCACACTCCCTTTCTGCTAACAAACTGTAGCAAATACTATATATTCTGCAGTTTTCGCAACATCAAAATCTTTTTCGGCCTGGTTTTTTTAATGGAATAAACTTGTATGCATATAGGTGGATTTACTGGTAAGGGGTTTCCCTCTTAAAGATGTGAATGTTATTTTGAGGTGTATTCCAAAATGGTAGAGTTGGATTTTTTTTAGGAACTTTTTTGGGTGAGGAATAGCTCAAAAAAACTATATTGCATTTTATTTTTAGCTGTCTGAAAGTAGGTTTCATCTACCTCAGTTCTCATCAATTAAAAGACGCCTCCTGGCTGGAAAGTCATAGAGTTGCCGTCCTAGAAGATCCGGAGGGCAGATTAAGGAAATCAGTAATCAACCCCTCTTCCTTTCTAAGGGGAAAAATGCATTCTTAGCCTTTGATGTGCCAACTGCTTGCTCTGAACCCCTTCCCTTTTTTTCTCTTTCTTTCTTTCCAGGGTATTTAACCATGCCGAAAGTTGTTGCTATTTCTCACTATGCTGGGACCATGCTACTACTCTTGGCTGGGATTGCCTGTCTAAGAGGTGTGTGCTTTGAGGGGTCTGGTCACTGGGTGGTAGGTCTACTGACTCAGGAAGCCGTACTTTAACTAGGTTTGAGATCCAGTCTCTGTGCTCCTTGAGTTATACCTTCTCTTCATGATAATACAGACGGTCCGTGACTTACAACCATATTTGGAATCAGAATTAAGTGATGGAGTCATTAAACCAGACATCAGTGGGAGCAGACCTGATTTTACAACTATTTTTACCATGGTTGTTAAGCAAATCATGTGGTCATTAAGTAAATCTGGCTTTCCCAGTTGACTTTGTTGTTGGAAGTTGGCTGGGAAAAGTTATAAAACGCAATCACATAACCGCAAGGCGCTGCAACCGTCATAAATGTGAGCCAATTGGCAAGCGCCCAGATTGCGACATGACCACAAGGCTGGTGTGATGATAAGCCGTAACTTTGAGGATGGGTCATAAGTTATTTTATCTGAAGTGTTGCTAATCAAGTCATCGTAAATCAAGGACTACTTGTAAGGGTGAAAATCTAAGGCCGGGGGTTGCTTCTGTTCTAAACCTCAACAGTGAAGACAAGAGGAGAGAGAAAAGCCGTGGTAGCGCAGTGCTTAGAATGCAGTACTGCAGGCTACTTCTGCTGACTGCCGGCTGCCAGCAGTTCAGCAGTTTGAATCTTACTGGCTCAAGGTTGACTCAACCTTCCATCCTTCCGAGGTCGGTAAAATGAGGACCCAGATTGTTGAGGACAAGATGTTGACTCTGTAAACTGCTTAGAGAGGGCTGTAAAAGCACTGAGAAGCGGTATATAAGTCTACTGTGGTATATAAATCTATTGCTAATACAACTGTCTGGTGCAATAAATCAGGAAGCAAGGCGACCTGTTCAAATGGTGACAGGTTTAACGCTCTCTAGAAGAATCTGAACTACTAACGGTCAAGGCAAATTGGCGGCAGATAAAAGCCAACAAAATTTCAAGGAGGGCTGGATTTAGATCTCTTGTGGGCACGCAGGGTCTCGAGACTGATGAAGCCCTTCACTCCTCCCTTGGGTTCAGCCTGGTCATCTCTCCTACATCGATAGAGACAGCCTTGATAGAAATAATAATAGTTGTGGTTGTTACAAGGACTGACAGGTTGAATCTTCGGGGAGGGATTTGAAGGGGAGGGAAATAGCACTGCATAGGTCTCCTGGGTGGGAACTCCGAACAAAATGGACCACTTAGGGCAGGGGTCCCCAAAGTATGCTGGCTGGAGAATTCTGGGAGTTGAAGTCCACAAGTCTTAAAGTTGCCCAGTTTGGGGACCTCTGGCTTAAGGGCCTCAGTCTCTGAAAGGGTTCCTGCTTCTTTTCAGGCATTGGGCGCTGGACGAACCCTCAATACATCCAGTTCATTACCATCCTTGAAGATGCTCACCGGTATGGCACACCTGAGCACAAGGTAAGGGTAGCTATGGTTAGGTATTATTCGACTTGCGTATGAAACTATTAAATATGTGATTAGAGAATAATCATATTTGCTGTTTTTCATTTTAAGTCAAGGATACCAAAACAAAGTCCTACTTAGGACCCAAGAATCATTTTTATTTGTGTGGGCTGTTGCCCCCATTCATCGCTCTGCCTTCAGCCTTAATATTCATTCTCTTTTTAAGAAGACTAAAGTTTGGGTGGCTTGAAGAGAGGGTTGCTTGTATTTTCTCCTACATTCATCTAGGTCTTTTGGAATGTTTTCTGAACCTAGAAAAAGAAACTTGTCTCTAAGCAATCTAAACAAGGAAGGTTATTTCATGACGGTACTTCGTAAAGAAGGGTACTGACTTTAGAAGTTGCATTAATCTCACACACCGTGTGTTTTTTTTAATCATCTTTTTCTCTTTCTGATAATGCTTCACAGAAGAAACTTGCCAGCTACAATTTTGACTTCAGAAGCTGGCCTGTAGACTTTCGGTGGGACGAGTTCACGAGTCGGTGAGTTTGACAGCGGGGAATGATTCTATTCTGTCCTTCATTTTCGGTGGTCTCCTCTCCTTTCAAGCAGAGACAGAAAACTTGGCTGCGGTTCACGAAATATATTATGGGGTAACGGTTGTGAATTGAATGGAGAAATGCAGAGGAAAGCTGGCTATTGGCAAACGTTCACATGGTAGCTTATATGTTTATATGAAGAGAATAGGTGGGGATATACATATTTTAGCTAATCAGCGTGCATGAGTTTTAAGTGAGCTTTGGCAATTTGCTGGATTGCCTGCCTGCCTGCCTGCCTTCTCCATCTCTTCTCCTTTTTCTTCTTTCCTTTCCTTCTTTCTTTTCCTTCTTTCCTTCCTTCCTTCCTTGCTTGTGCTATATCTGGCCATTTTGTGAAAACTTTAGCACCAGCCAACCATATTTGAAGGTCATAGTTACAGTTGTTTTCACTGGAATGTTTACAATATCCACAGTGTTTTGCAGTGTCGTTTGCATTAATATGAAAAGGGGAAGATGTTATAGGGGTTATATCTGCTGTGTAGGCAGCACTATCCCTCTCTAGCATTCATCTCCATTGTTCTGTGATGTATTTCCTGCCTCTCTAGGATTTACCTCTATCCGCTTCTGTGGGGCATCTTCCGGTTCCTGTTATATGTATATCTATATACTCCCAATGATGACTTACGACTTTTAACTGCATTTTGATTAAACTTCTTGAAACAGTCATGTCCTCCATCTGGATGATGCATTCCATTCTTTATTCCCCCAGTATTCTCAGCAATCCCTGAACAATGCCCTCAGTAATCTGGCTGTCATGTGCTTTCTTTGTTGGTCTTGGAAGAAGACACAATCTTTCCCCCTGAGAGATAAACTAAACAATTTGATAATACTTGCAGGTCAGATTCAGGAAACGTGCCCTTGTTGCGGTCAGAACCAAAGCATCGAAGTGCAATCAATGGTTTTCTCCATGCGGTCAAGAAGCTGCCCTGCCAAATTGCCAGGTATACGTCTCGTCTTGTTCCGGTTTTAACCTTTGTGAAGCAGGGAAAACATGGCTGAGGGCACCAGAAAACTATGCCAATTAAGTCAGATATTAAAGACTTGTTGAACTGATGAACACCTGCATGCCTATCCAGTAGCCCCCAAGGTGTTTGTTTTTTTTTCAAAAGGCAACTGGACTTCATTTGTTTGTTTTTTCCCTTTGAAAAAGTTTTGCTCCTCATCCGAGAAGCTTCTGCAGTTGTAACTGCCTGGTGGGGAATGGAAGGATTTATGAAGAAGACTTACAACCTTATTGTTTTGCAGGTTTCATGTGTGGCTTGATACAAAGAGAGACAACAGAGTCCTGGTATTTAGCTGAATAAAGCTGAATAAAGATTTTATTTATTTATTTAATGAGATTTCTATGCTGCCCTATCTCTCAAGACTCAGGGTGGCTTACAATCATAAAATATAATACAAATACTAAAAAGCCATTAAATTCAAAATCCCACTAAACCAATAAAACTAGTAAAAACAATTTCTAAAATCCCATCCCCTCCATCAGTCCAGGCTGGCAAGTTGGAAAAGCCGTGTTTTTAGGCCATGACAGAAGGACCGGAGGTCAGGGGCCACCCGGAGCTCCAGGAGCAGCTGATTCCATAGGGCGGGAGCTCCCACAGAGAAGGCCCTACCCCTGGGGGTTGCCAGCCGACATTGCCTGGCCGACGGCACCCCAAGGAGGCCCTGCCTGTGGGAGCACACGGGACATTGGGAAGCCGTTACTGGCAGCAGGGTCTCCCGGAAATACCCTGGTCCTATGCCATGTGTGGCTTTATAGGTCAACACCAGCACCTTGATGTCCCCCCCTTAGCAAGGGAGAACCCTGAACAGTCTTTCAACACTCATATTTATAAGTTTGCTATATTGTCTGCTCCTCCACCCAGAAACACTGGCACACTCAGACAAGCTGGTACACGCCATATAAAGAAGTACAGAATTAGCCATCCACCTATCTTCGAAGTCTTCGAAGGACATTGGGTATCACCTCAGGGACTTTAAATGTTTCCTGAGGAACTCTCCATGACCTTGAAGGCCTAGAGAGGCAATTATGACATCAGCACATAGGTTGCCTCAAGACTATCAATAGAAATATTAGATTCCTGGTCAACCTTATAACTGAAGAAACTTCTTGGATGAGAAGTGAAATGTTTTCAAAGGAAAAAAAAAACAAGGAAGTCCAGTTCTGGAAAAAAGCACCTTTGGGATGACTGAGAAGCTACATAGACCTGTCCTGTACATCCCAAAGACTTAATATGTTTCTACAGTGACACATTAGAGAAAGGCAGAAATTTCCTTCAAGTCGACCTTGACTCCTGATAAGTGTACAAATACGTGTTGTTATTGGGAGAAATAAGGAAATGGTTGCCAATGCCTTTTTTTCTAAATCTTCTATATATAACTGGGTAGACAGATGACTTACCCTCTGGTAAAAAATACTGTGGGGGTAAGACACCCCTAACACCCCACGGGGGTGTGTGCTTTAAAATGGCTTCTATTGTACAGCACAGTGAACTTGCCATGGTAACGGCTTCACAGTACTCCACAAGGGGGCTTCCTCTCAGCCCTCCAAGGAAATATCAGGTGATTGGCCAAGTGCAATCAAACACTACAAAAATGAAACACCAGCATAGACAAGAAACTCCCGAGGAGAGGAATAGAAGACTTGTGACGCTGTACAAGGGACAGTACAACAGCGTGAGGCCCGACTAAAGGATAAGAGAGATAGAGCTACTACATCTAGAGCTTCAGAGACAGTACAACAGTGTGAGTCCCGACTACAGGATTTTCCTGTCTAATACAGGATTGAAATAAATAAATACCCGAGCAACACGGGGTTATCAGCTAGTTTATTTTATTTTTGTGGTTGCCCCCTTAAAGGCTATTGCTGAGCACACTGGGTTGTATCCCAAAAAATTGTAAGCCACCCTGAGTCTTCGGAGAAGGGCGGCATATAAATGTAATTAAAAAAAAAATTCTAACCGGGCTCAACCTTGCATACTTAGTTGTGAGATCAGCCGAGTATAAATATTGAGAAGTATAGAAAGAGAAGGAAGTAAGAAGCTTGATGGTTGACCCAAGGAAAAAACATCTGTAATGTTGGGATATCAAAGTGTTTGGATTAATTGGAAGCTAATGAATACATGTAATCCTCGCTTAATGTCCGGTCACTTAACAGTCATTCAAAGTTACAACAGACCACCCCAGAACCTGTTATAACCTGTTTTCAAAGTTCTAGCAGTCACACATAACACCCCACAATCACATGATCGTATTATGAGCACTTGGCTTACTTTTATGGCCGTTTGCAGCGTCCCACAATCACGTGACCTTGATTTTCAGTGGGGGGGACGTTGCTGCTTTCCAGTATTTACTTCTGATTTCCGGCAAAAAAAAAATACCCATCAAGGAAAACAGGCTAGCTTCAGGGTTGACAACAGTTTGGCTTAACCACAGTGGCATTCGTTTAACTATCCTAGCATTCACTTAACAACTACAACAAAATAGGTCATAAAATTGGGCACAGTGACTTGAGTAACATGAAGAGCTGCAGTGAGGCAGTGGTTTGAGTGCAGTCCTGCAGGCTACTTCTGCTGACTGCAATTTGGCAGTTCGAATCTCATCAGGCTCAAGCTTGACTCAGCCTTCCATCCTTTCGAGGTCGGGACCCAGGTTGTTGTGGGGGTAATATGCTGACTCTAGACGGCTTAGAGAGGGCAAAGCACTGTGAAGCAGTATACAAGTCTAAATGCTATTGCTATTTGTTTAACAACTCCATGGTTTACGGATGGGCTTAGTTATGATCATAAGTCAATAAAACACAGGGGAATCAAAAATGATTATTGGTTAGAGCATGATTTATTAGAAGGATGATTATTATATAAAGCGAGGGTCTTCAAATTTGGCAAGTTTAAGACTTGTGGACTTCAACTCCCAGAATTCCTGAGCTAACATGACTGGAGGAGGAATTCTGGGAGTTGAAGTCCACAAGTCTTAAAGCTGTCAAGTTTGAAGACCCCTGATTGACCAGAAATCTTGAGAAATATTGCAATAGAGACACTTATTTGGAGCTTCAGCATACTCATCAGAAATTCTAGAAACAAAAATTGAGAAGGACAAGATAGTTGGTCCAAACTAGGGATAGACAATGGCTACTGACCTCCAGGTGCTTCAGTGTTTTAACTTCCCAGCACAATCTAACCCAAATAGCCAACGGCAAGGAATAATGGCAGTTGAGGTGTATCAGTTATACTTGATAAAAGCTATAGATAGAACTTGGAAAGGAATTCCTTTCATGTGGAGAGAGGAGATGATGGGACGCTTTGAAACAAAATTACTGCTCTGCATTATTCATTGACTTCCTTAGGACTTCCTTCGAAGCTTGATTTCCCAGGGAAGCTCTGAAAATTGTGAGCTGACTCAAACTGAATTGCAAAAGAAGCTGTGCAGTTTCATTTAAGTCATACAAATAATACATTGAACACAGCAAACATTATACAAACAAGAGACTATTGTGATATTCGGAGATGTCCAAGATAACAATCGTTGTAACACGATATGTACGTACATGCATTGTTGCCACCTCCTTTCAAAAACAAGCATGCTTTGTTCAAAAATGAGACAGGTTGCAGTTTGCTGCAAAGTCCTGTTAAATTGATCTCTTTGAAAAATTATTGTGAGCTGGTGGCTGGAAACTAGAACAGAATGGCAATTGCATTTAGACTTATATACTGCTTCACAGTGCTCTACAGCCCTCTCTAAGCTGTTTACAGAGTCAGCATATTGCAATCTGGGTCCTCATTTTACCGACCTCAGAAGGATGGAAGACTGTGTCAACCTTGAGCCGGTGAGAATTGAACGGCCGCCAGAATAGAATGGAATGGGAATAGGAATAGCATGAGAATAGAATTAGAATAGAATTCTTAATTGGCTGAGTATAACTGGACACACAAGGAATTTGTCTCTGGTGCATAACTCTCAGTGTGCATACATAAAAGCAACAAGTGATAAATCATGATCACAGTATTGTGGTGATTAGTTGTTTCGCGGAGTGATGGCGTGAGGGAAAAAACTGCCCCTGTGTCTGGTTATTTTGGCTTGCAGTGCCCATAATAGTGTCGTTTTGAGGGAAGAAGTTGAAATAGTTTATGTCCAGAATGTGAAAGTTAAATGATTGAGGTTTTCTGTTCGAGGTTGTAGAGCTAAAGGCCTGATGGTGAACCTGTGGCACTTGTGCCAGAGGTGGCATGCAGAGCCTTCTCTATGGGCACACGTGCCATCGCCAGCTGCTCTTCTAGTTTCTGGCCAGCTGATCTTCACAGGCACCGGAGCGTGGGAAAATGGCCAAAAAACAGGCCATTTTCTGGGCCTTTTTCTGGCTGTTTTTGGCTCGAAAAACAGCCCGGAAAATGGCCAAAATGGCCAAAAAACAGGCATGCATGCACCGGCCAGCTGGTCTTTGGGTTTCCGGCGCTCTGGCATATGTGCATGCACACACGTTCCAGTTTGGACATTCAGTGCCGAAAAGGTTAGCCATCACTGTCCTAGAGTAAACTTCGGCAGGGAGATTGCACAAGTGCTGAGGCTCCTGTCATTCATTTCCCCATCTGTTTGTTGATAGCTTTATAGTGGCACACACCTTTGGACGACGTATGCTCTACCCAGGCTCTGTTTACTTGCTGCAGAAGGCTCTGATGCCCATGTTACTTCAAGGACAGGCCCGGCTGGCGGAAGAAGTGAGTAAAACACCAACCAGGAATTTAGGAGCCCCAATTCCCAGGCTTCCTTTTCCAGGCTATTTCTCATCCCGATACAGGTAGTCCTTGACTTAACAACCATTTCTTTATTGACCGTTCGAAGTTACGGCGGCACAGAAAGAAGTGACTAACGACCATTTCTCACACTTGTAGCTGTTGCAGCGTCCCCGTGGCCACCTGGTCGAAATTCAGGGGCTTGGCAACTGAGTCGTATCTGCGACGGTTGCAGTGTCTCAAGGTCACATGATCACCCTTTGCGACCTCCCGACAAGCAAAGCCAATGGGGAAGCCATTTTCACAACCGTGTTAAGCAACAACCTTGCAGCGATTCCCTTAAACGACTGTGGCAAGAAAGGCCGCAGGGTGGGGCAAAACTCACTCAACAGCTGCCTGGCAAGAGAAAATGTTGGGCTCAATTGTGGTCACAAGTCGAGGACTTCCTGTACAAAAATTAGAAATTAGGTTTCCCTGATCTGTTCTCCCCTACCTGCTCCATCCTCCCATCCTGGCGCTTGGGAAGCTTAAAAAGAAAAGCAGATATTAACCTTCAACCGCAAATAAAGGTTGTTCTTTTTTTTTTTTTTTGCAGTACAAAGGAAGGCGAGCAAAGTTGGCAGCTTGTGATGGAAACGAAATCGACACCATATTCGTAGATCGAAGGGACACTTTGCATCCACAAGGCAGGAAACTAGTGAGTTGACACCAAGTCATGGTTTAACTCACGAAGACTTTTATTGATAAATCTGCCTTGGTTTTTCCTCTCCCACTTGTCCTTTACCACAAGAATGTGCCAATATTACTAAGCTGCTAAGGAAAGAATAGACTCCTATTTCCACATCACTGACACCACAATCAAATGTTCCTTCAAAGCAGGAGCTATTTATCCCCCTGTCTTTTATCATCCTATCAGCTCACCTGTGGGAAAATGCCTTGGTTGCCTGTATTCATAAATTGTTACTTAGCGTGATTGCTTCTCAGAGAAGTTGATCCGCTCTGTAATTCTGTAGGAAAGTCTTCTCATCACTTGATTTGCCTGAGGTGCCTCATGCTTCCACTCTGAAATGTTCCTCAGCAGCTGGGGATACAGATAATGCTATCTAATAAACACTGGGAGAATCTAGGTTCAAGCTGTCCTACACTTAGAAGTTGGGCGAGACTTGCTATCAATCTGGCTATCTTTCTATCTCAGGGGTCTTCAAGCTTGATGTCAGCTCATAAAACATTTTGTATGCACGTTTTATAGTTGTCAACAGAAAGAAGGGGGAGGAGTCTCAAAGAGCAGGCAGCAGTGTGGAATCAAAGGTACATTCCATTCATATTTTCTTCAGAGACTGATTAGATGACTGAAGCTTCTGCCGCACAAAAATCTAATTGGAGAGCATGATTGATGACTCTTGGCTATGGACGTATTTCGTTGGATGATACACCCAGAGGGTCGGGGGAAAAGCAGGATCAAGGGTGACAGTGAATTATGTATCTCAGAGTCGGCTTCGCCCAGGCAAATGCCGGCATGCTAACTTCTAATAAATCCAACTTTGAAGTTTTGGGAGTGTGGCTCGAGGCTCATGATTTAATTGGAGTAACTGCCAGAATCCTGACACTTGACAGCTTTAAGACTTGTGGACTTCAACTCCCAGAATTCCTCCTCCAGTCATGTTAGCTCAGGAATTCTGGGAGTTGAAGTTCACAAGTCTTAAACTTGCCAAGTTTGAAGACCCTTGATCTACCTGAATACCAGTGAGCTACACTTCACCCAATCTAAGACGCCCCGTAGAGTTGCCCTAGGGATTAAATAGAAATGTGCCCTTGAAAAGTTGCTTAAAGCTCATCTTCCAGCCAACTCTGGGAGGCTCCCAATAAGAAGTTAAAACAATGTATCAAATCATATGAGAACTGTAAAACTAAACAGAATTAACAAGAGTTGGAAGGGTCCATGGAGGTCTTCTAGCCCAGGAGTCTCCAACCTTGGCCACTTTAAGATTTGTGGACTTCCAGAATTCGTCTGACTGAGGAATTCTGGGAGTTGAAGTCCACAAGTCTTTAAAGTGGCCAAGATTGCAGATCCCAGTTTATAGTCGAACCCCTCCCATGCTGTGTTGGAAGGGACTTGGAGGTTTGCTAGTCCAACCCCTTGAACAGGCAGGGAACCCTGAACAGATTCAAACATTGAAAACAACACAAATCTGGTGCCAAGGCAAACTCCTAATGTGCAGTCATCTGGTCTCCTTTCAGTGCTTGGGAAGGAAAGCCAAAGTCTTCAAAACTTTAAAGAAAGCCAGGAACATAGAGGCCTGGCCCAACTTCAGCGGACAGAGTGTTCCATAGGACTGCTTAGTTGCTCAGTGTTCTTGGGAAATCAGGGTAGTGTGCAAATCTAATCAAGTTGCAACTGTAGGGATAAGTGGATAAGTGGAGTTGATTTTCCCAGCAGGATAATTTGTGCTGGGGGGCAAATTATCCAGTTGTTGTAGAGAAGGCAAGGCGATCTTTTTCCCAAAACAGGAGCCTCTCATCAGCCCCAGGCAGTATGGCCAATGTTGGTGGTATCTGGATGGCAGGGAAGATATTTAAAATACAGGTAGTCTTTGACTTACAACAGTCCATTTAGGGACTGTTCGAAAGTTACAATGGCACTGGAAAAAAGTGACTGATGACCATTTTTTCACGCTTTTAGCTGTGGCAGCATCCCCCATGGTCACGTGATCAAAGTTCGGTTGCTTGGCAACCGATTTATATTTATGACGGTTGCAGTATCCTGGAATCATTTAATCCCCTTTTGTGACCTTCTGACAAGCAAAGTCAATGGGGAAGACAGATTCACGTAGCAACCATGTCACTAAACAGATTCACTTAACATCCATGGCAAGAAATGGAGCAAACTTTATTTAATAAGTGTCTCACTTAGCAACATAAATTTTAGGCTTAATTGTGGTCATAAATCGAACTACCTGCACCAGAAAACTGCAGTGTCTCTCAAAGAAACGCTCAGGTTTCCTAACTGCAGGAATCTTGAGCAGAGGGTTGGACTAGAAGACCTCCAAGGTCCCTTTCAACTCTTGTTCTGTTATTCTTCATTACCTCTTATTCTCTGTGTAAGCTTCACAGAGTAGAAGCCAGCAAGTGTTCCACATTTTGGACACAGCGTAGGACGTACATACATCCTTTTATTCAGAGCTGTGGTGGCACAATGGTTAGAATGCAGTATTGCAGGCTAAGTCACTGCCCACTGCCAGGAGTTCGATTCTGAACGGCTCATGGTTGACTCAACCTTCCATCCTTCCGAGGTCGGTAAAATGGGGACCAAGAATGTCGGGGGCATTATGCTGACTCTGTAAACCGCTTAGAGCAGGGGTCGGCAACCCACGGCTCTGGAACCGCATGTGGCTCTTTCATCCTGCTGTTGCGGCTCCCTGTCGTCGGTCAGCTCCACAATTGATAGGGCTTTCAGTTAGGACAGGTAGAGAAAAAAGGACGTCGTGCTACGAGGAGTCTCTATGGTGGGGAAACCGGACTCCCGGTCAGCAGAGGAAAAAGGATGCTGTGGTAGGAGACTCTATGGTAGGAAAACTGGACTTCCAGTCAGCAGAGGAAAAAGAACGCTGCAGTAGAAGACTGGTGGGAGAACCGGACTTCCGGTCAGTTCCAGAATTGAATTTGGGGGGGGGGCTTCCGGTTAGGACCTTTATGGCTCTTTGAGTGTTTAAGGTTGCCAGCCCCTGGCTTAGAGAGAGCTGTAAAGCACTGTGAAGCGGCATATAAGTCTAAGTGCTATTTCTATTCAACTTAGTCTCCCTTTTGAATAAGAAAAACCTTCCCTTGCAGAGGAACTAAGTCTTCAGCTCAAGATCTAGGACCCTTGAATGGCGCAAGGCATTAAGAGACCAAACGAAAGGCACATGATGGTTTTATTTTATTTTCTTAAGTAATTCTTTGTTGCCAAACAAAAGCACTCATGGTTTTGGTAGGTAACTCAACCAAAACTAAACCTATTCAGAGATTGCAGCATCTGCTGGTCATAGGGGTACCACAGAAAAGTTGGGACAAGTGATGGTTGCTGTGTGTATCTTTACTGGGGAGATTGGTTGACCTCATTCCCAGGTCCTGCAGTGCTGTTTCTCTAAGGATGACTCCCAGCATTTAGCACTGTTTGGATAAATCCAGCTACTTACTACACGCAGGACGTTCATAGGCAGGAAGTAGGTGGGAACTTCTTATATGTTGGCTGGTTGCACAGCATGGTTCCTGTCGTTCGCCTTGCTGGCGTGATAAATGTTGCTGTTTTTGTTCTTTTCAGGTGATTTGCTGTGAAGGAAATGCAGGCTTCTATGAAGTAGGCTGTATCTCAACTCCTTTGGATGGTATGATCCATCTCCCCTCTATTGCATTGTTTTCAAGGGAAAGGACTTTTAGATCAGTCAATTTCCTACTGATAACAGATTAACCGACATACTAAGGGACGAGTCATATTTTAGGGGCTGCCATAAAGAAGAGGAGGTCAATTTATTCTCCAAAACACCCAAGGGCAGGACAAAAAGCCACGGGTGGAAACTAATCAAGGAGAGAAGCAACTTAGAACTAAGGAGAAATTTCCTGAGAGAACAATTAATCAGTGGAACAACTTGCCTCCAGAAGTTGTGAATGCTCCAACACTGGAAGTTTTTAAAGAAGAGATTGGACAACCATTTGTCTGAAGTGGTGTAGGGTTTCCTGCCTAGGCAGAGGGGTTGGACTAGAAGACCTCCAAGGTCCCTTCCAACTCTGTTATTCTCTTCTCATTTAGATCCTACGGCATGTTCAGGGCATATTTTGGCACACTACTTTGGAAGCTGCAAATAGTCCATCGCTTAGCAATCATTCAAAGTTACGACAGGCCTCCCTAGAGTTACTAACAACCCGGTTGCGGAATTCCAGAGATTGCATTTTGTGCACTTGGCAACCAGCTCACATTAACGGCTGTTTGCAGCATCCTGTGACTGATTTTTCACCATGTACTTCCCATTTCTGGCAAAAAAAAAAAAAGAGGCCCATTGAAGAAAAGAGGCTTGCTTCACAACTGCAGTTCTTGCTTAACAGCCACAGCAACAAACCCTGTAAAAAATCAGGCAGGGTCGCATGGTGATCCGCTTAACAACTGCCACAATTTGTGATCCTAATTCCAGGCTCAATTATGGTCATAAGTCAGGGATGACCTCTGTGGTTGCAAAATCATTACAGCTGGTTTAGGACCAGATAGAGTTGGTGTTATCTAGGGATCCTGCTTCTTCTTCTTCTTTTTTAGATGGCTCCTTCTTCATCCTCTTCTTTATCTCCTGCTTGAGCAGTCGGTTGGGCTAGAAGACCTTTAAGGTCCCTTCCAGCTCTATCCTGATTGATTGATGGTTCTTTTTTTGTTGTGGTTGGGATTCTAGTTATCGCTGGTCTTTCCTTTCCAGCTGATTTTTCTCCTTCTGTCTTACAGCTGGATACTCTGTGCTGGGATGGAATCATCCTGGGTTTGCAGGCAGCACGGTGAGTTATTCTAAGATTTATTTCAGATTATTTTTGAGTTCTCCAGTAATTACTCTCTTAAGAAGTGTGACGTAGAGCTGGCCATTCAATAACATATTGGCTGTATTGCAGACCAATGAACTAATCAACCAATTCGTATTTGGATCAAAAACATGTAAAAGTATTACCGTCTTTGGTAGGTTGAAACAATGGTCTTTTTTGAAAGCCTTTAAAATAAGGAAGAAGGTAGAATCCTGCTATTTTCATGAAGTAAATGTGAGTCATTTAATTTCCCATTGCTGTCTGTTCTGCCCTGAATATCTTTTGCTACCTCTTTGATGAAGCTTAACAATAGTAATGGTTCGTCTCTATTTGGAAAACCCAAGGATATTTATCTTTGAAGAGATTCACTTGGGCTTATAGAGCCCTTAAGTACACAAATGGGAAATCAACTCAAGCATTTTTATGTGAGAAATCTAGAAACCTACACTATATAACAGTGGTGGCTGATCTTTGTGGGCTACTGTGCCAAAAATTTTGCGTGCGCGCGCTCACGTGCCAGCACCCAGAAGGAAATGCACGCTCCCTGGCACCCCCTGCGTATGCCCGTGCAATCCTCCCTGCCCCCTTACCTGCATTGTGCCTCCCAGCTGATTTTTGGCGAGTTTGAGGCCTTTTTTGGCCTCCCCAAGGCTTGATGAAAGCCTCTGCAGCCCAAAAAGTAGACCCGTTTTGTCACTTCCGGTATTTCCGGAAATACAGGAAGTGACAAAACGGGCCTATTTTTCGGGCTGCAGAAACTTTCCTCAAGCCTGAGGAAGGCCGAAAAAGGCCTCACACACGCCAAAAATCAGCTGGGAAGCGCGCGCATCTGCAGTGAGGTAACTTTGCCTGCAGCTCGTGGCTGCAGCACAAATGGCTCTGCGTGTCACCTGTGGCATGTGTGCCATAGGTTCGCCATCACAGCTATATAACATAGAAGAGGGGATCCACTTATTTTCCAAAGCACAAGAAGGCAAGACAAGAAGCAATGGGTGGAAACTAATCAAGGAGAAATCCAACCTAGAACTAAGCAGAAATTTCCTGACAGTTTTTCGGGGGGGGTGGGGGGTGGAACCATGGTGGCATAGTGGTTAGAATGCAGTACTGCAGGCAACTTCTGCTGACTGCCAGCAGTTCAGCAGTTCGATTCTCACTGACTCAAAAGGTAACTCAGCCTTCCATCCTTCGAAGGTCGGTAAAATGAGGACCCAGATTGTTGGGGGCAATATGCCGACTCCTTAATACTGCTTAGAGAGTGCTGTGAAGCAGTATATAAGTCTTAAGTGCTATTGCTGTTGAACAATTAGACAGTGGAATGGCTTGGCTCCAGAAGTTGTGGGTGTTCCAACACTGGTGTTTTTTAAAGAAAAGATTGGACAACCATTTGTCTGAAATGGTATCCAACCTCCTATAGGAGGTTGGATTAGAAGATGTCCAGGGTCCCTTCCGATTATTATTCTACTATATGCCCAGCATTTATTCTTTGCCCTTCTACAGTGGAGGAACCGATCAAATCTATTCAATGGTTTACATAGAGCTAAAAATAATGCTGTTCCTCATTTTGGGCAGGCACACGCATTCTGGGAAACTTTAGTGTGTTTTTTTTTCTAGAGGACGGCTGGTGCTGTAGCACTATCCTGTCCCCATGCGTGGATTTTTGGCCTAGTTTTTGTAAGAGCAAAAACGGGTGGGCTGATTGAGAATGACAAGCAAGGAGTTAGCAGAGACGGCTAAATTGACTGTTTGAGCAAAGAAAAAAAATACAAATACTTTTATTTCTACTTGGAAGCCACTTCTGGACTTTGTGCTTGAGGTGGGGAGAAAATGAAACTTTGATTTTGGATTTTACCGATTAGATAGTCTGTTGTTATAGAAATGGCTACTTTATACTATTATGTAAAAGTAAAAAAATGAGGTTTGATGTTAATGCCTTCTTCTACTGCAACAGAGTGAGTCGGAAGTCAATGCCTTCCCCATTTCTTTCCCTCACTTTTCCCTTCCCTATTTTCCCTACTATTTACTTTTGTATTTTCTTTGTATGCTATAGTATAAACCAGAGATCTCCAAACTTGGCAACCTTAAGACTTGTGGACTTCAACTCCCAGAATTCCTCAGCCAGCTATGCTAACTTTGGGGACCCCTGCCATAAACTTAATAAAAACTGAAAAAGGCAGAGAATGACAAGCAAAGGCCCTTGGAAAGGGATTTTCAAGGAAGAAAAAGAGAAGGAAGAGGAAGGAAAACCCTAGTCTTTCCCCTCAGGCATGATCTGTCTTCCCTGGCTCTCAGCAACTTTGCGTTAACTGTTTTCCCCACTTGCCTCTAGGGAGTGCCCCTACCACAGAATGAGGCCAACGCCATGGACGTGGTGATGCAATATGCTATCCACCGCCTGGGCTTCCTTCCTGAAGACATCATCCTCTATGCCTGGTCCATTGGGGGCTTCACAGGTATCAAATAACAAAGCCTAGAAGGAAACTAGAAAACTGCTAGCAGAAGGGAGAAGCTGGAGAGAGGGAGGCCGTGTTTCTCAACTGTAGTGAATTTAAGATGTGTGAAATTCAAGTCCCAGAATTCCCCAGCCAGCATGCTGGCTGGGCATGTTGTGGCCCACCAGCGGCCAGTGGAGCTGGCAACAGATTCGGACAATGAGGAGGTTGGGGAGGGACATGGGCCAGTCCTGGAGTCTGGGTAAGGCTCTGATGAGTGCTCTGCATCAGAGGCAAAAATGGGACCAGGGCCGTCTGACAGTTATCAGCTGCCTTCAGAGTCGGGCATCAGTGGGGCAGAAGAACAGCTAGAGCCTGTTCCCGGTGTGCACATGTGCAGAGCTGCCAGAAGAAGGGAACAGCTAAGAAACAAGGGTTGACTTGGGAGTAAAGCCACAGGTGGACTGTGAATGGCCCCTAAAAGAGGAGCGAAAGGGGGGTGGGGTTTTGCAGAAGACAATTAGTTCATCTAGGTAAAGATCTGTTCCTGCATTCTTGCCAAGTATTGTCTGCTATAGTGTGGCATCTGAAAGATATCGGCCTGGCAACTCTCCAAGCCTGATAAAGGTCTGTAATTGTGGAATAACTTGAAAGACTGTTGGCCGGGAGTTTGGTGGAGAGGAATTCAGTGTAAACTAAATAAAAGGGGTTTATCGGGACAAGGAGTCAGCTTCATACTTTTGGGGAAGCCTAGGTCAGAACAGGGGAATTCTGGGAGTTGAAGTCCATGTTTTAAAGATGCCAAGGTTGAGAAACAACCGGAGGTGGGGTTCGTCTTGGCAGACCAGAGTGGGATAGAAGTAGAGAATTGTCAAAAATTGGGATTAGGTGGGACAAGTTGTATCTCTCTTGGACAGATTACCTTGTGGATCCTGTAAGCCTTAGGTACAGCCCCAATCCCCTCAGACATTGCCGCCATATTGTCCATTTTTAGTAAGTGAGAAGGAGAAAAATAATAGGGTGTGGGGAATAATGTTAACGGTGATTAATTTAATACAGATTTCATTCAACTTTGTACAGATAGTCCTTGACTCATTTAGTGACCATTCGAAGTTACAACGGCACTGAAAGAAAGGACTTACAATTGTTTTTCACACTTAACAGCCATTGCGGCATCACCGTGGTCACGTGATCAAAATTTGGATGCTTGGCAACTGACTCGTATTTATGACAGTTGCAGTGTCCCAGATTCCCCTTTTGCGACCTTCTGATAAGCCAAGTCAAGGGGGGAAACCAGATTTCACGTAGTGACCGTGTTACTAATTTAAGAATTGCGGTGATTCACTTAACAAACATGGCAAGGAAAGTCGTAAAATGGGACAACACTCACTTAACAAATGTCTCACTTAGCAGCATAAATTTTGGGCTCAATTGTGGTAAGTTGAGGACTACCTGTATTTTGAATTAAAAAGGCTGTTTCATTCTATCTCAATCCCTCCCTCAGTCTTGGCCTCCCTTTATTTGTTAATGTGATCCCTCCAAGGGGAGACTAGACTAAGAAGTGGACTTAAGCCATGTTTATGTGATTGTTGCCTTGACAACAGATCTTCCCTCTCTCCATCGAGGCCATCTTGTATATCTTTAGAGCTGCACTGCAATCCTGGGCCTGAAACTCCCAAGGCCAAATGCAGCTTCCAGCCTGAACTAAAGTTACGACACCTCGAATTTTAGGAGGTGCCCATCTTGAGGGATACAGAGTTTGCATTGCCAAGTTCATGTATCGAGAAAGACGATCCATTCAAGGGTTTGCTGCCCTAGATGAAATATCCAAATGCAATCCTTTCCTATAGTAATTGTGCTCAATCCACTGATCGCCCCAAATTATGTATTAATGGAAACACGGTTCGCCATACCGGGTGGCCCCGCAGTAGACATAAAGAGGTTAGAGTTTGGAACGTTGCAGTTTTGAAGGTACATGAGGTCAATTCAAGACAGAACAATTGAAGTTGTAAAGAACGGTTGCTGGAACTGGGTATGTCTAGTCTAATGAAAAGAAGGATTAGGGGAGACATGATAGCAATGTTCCAATATCTCAAGGGCTGCCACAAAGAAGAGGGGGTCAAGCTATTCTCCAAAGCCCCTGAGGGCAGGACAAGAAGCAATGGGTGGAAACTAATCAAGGAGAGAAGCAACTTAGAACTACTGACAGTTGGAACAATTAATCAGTGGAATAACTTGCCTCCAGAGGTTGTAAATGCTCCAACACTGGAAGCTTTTAAGAAGAGATTGGATAACCATTTGTCTGAAGTGGTGTAGGGTTTCCTGCCTAGGCAGGGGGTTGGACTAGAAGACCTCCAAGGTCCCTTCCAACTCTTATTCTATTCTAAGTATTTGGATGGGAAGCTGACACTGGGTGATGTTAAAGCCACGGGAGGCAATCTATTTAACATTCCAGATGATTATGGACTACAGTATCTGAGTATCTCTTGGAAACATACTCAGTGGTGAGAAATTCAGATGGAGGAGACACAGATGTCCTACTTGTTTATGATTTCGTGATGTCCCTGATGTCCGCCTCTCCCTAATATAGATTTCTCTTTCTCCTTGCACCCAACAGCCACTTGGGCAGCCATGTCTTACTCCGATGTCAGCGCCGTCATCCTGGATGCCTCCTTCGATGACCTCGTGCCTCTCGCTCTCAAGGTCATGCCGGAAAGCTGGAGTAAGGGGAAGAACAAGAAACGGACCCTTCTTTATGGTCCAATGGTTTCACCTCTTTTGAATCTGTTAACCAGCCTTCTAAATGGTTCAGTCCGTGAGGCAGTTAAAACTTGGTCAGTAAGAGCTGAACTTTTAACCACTGAGTTAGTTCTCTTGTCCTCTGGTGGCCTGTGTTTCTTTCCCTTGTCATCTTGGGAGTGTTTTATTATCCTGTCACTTTGATTTCAGCTTCTAGGTTGACATTCCAGTTTTACAACATAGCTATCAATTAGATGTCACGGAGTTATAAAATCCCCAGTCTTGTATAGCTACTATGTTCAGAAATGGTTCAGGTTGGAATTCCTTTATTTTATTTTATTTTCTGTCTTTTGCTTTAACCACGATACAGGTCGGTGGATGTGTAATCTTCACCGCACAGTTTTGTTTCTCGTTTGTGTGTTTCGCAACTGGTGCTAGTTAGATTCTCAAAAGGATTTTTCCCTTTGGTAGGGAGGGCCTCTGAGATACTCAGTGTTCTTGTAATATCTGTTTACAAATGTACAGGTTGAACAGATAAGCATTCAGCCAGGGAGTGTTCAGCCCAGAATAATGAAATGTCAAGTTAAGGCTGCAGACTTTTGCATGTGTCAGGGTTCCAAGTAATAGACCCATAGCAAGTAAAAATCTGAGGAAAATGAATTCCTTGAAGAATAGCTTTAATGGATATATCATACTGGCACAGATCTGGTCAAAACCAACTCTGAAGGTTTCCGCGGTTTTTGCCTCATTCAAAGTAAAAGTTTGTCACTTTCTCAAAACAATCCATCACATGGTCCAATAACGGCTCTGTCTGGGTGCCTGGTGACATCGCTTGTCCTTCCTCTGACCGGGTGTGAGAATGTCCTTGGTTCCCAAGAGAAAGTATTTTGCTTTGGCTACAAAGTTCCAACTGTCTCAAATCCCCCCTCCCTATCCGTCAGCTCCATTGTGCCAACACTGCAGCTCCAAGATGGCTTCAGTCAGGTCAGCTTCAGGGTTGACAGCATGTCATTTTAGGGATAAGGCCCACTGAATTAAGAAGAATTTGCTGGAAGACAGACAACTCCCGTTATTTTCCACAAATTGTTCTGTCTCTGTAAACCATTTAGAGAGGGCTATAAAGCACTGTGAAGTGGTATATAAGTACTATTGCTATATAGGGGGTTCTGCAAAATACAGATAGTCCTCGACTTACAACCACAATGGAGCCCAAAATTTATGTCGCTAAGTGAGACATTTGTTAAGTGAGTTTTGCCCCCATTTTATGACAATTCTTGCCTCAGTTGGTAAGTGAATCATTGCAATCAGTAAGTTAGTAATCCGGTTATTGAGTGAATCTGGCTTTCCTGTGGACTTTGCTTGCAAGGTTGCAAAAGGTGATCACATGAACTTGGGGCACAGCAGCAGTCATAAATATGAACCAGTTGCCGAGCATTTGAATTTTGATCACATGATCGTGGGGAAGCTGCAAAGGTCGTAAGTGTGAAAAACAGTCATAAGTCACATTTGCCAGTGCCGTTGTACCTTTGAACGGTCGCTAAACGGACTGTTGTAAGTCAAAGACTACTTGTATACTAGTGGGCTGCGTACAGGCTGTTTGTTGGGATGCATTGTGGAAAGCATTGTGTAGTAGCTTTATCGTTTGCCTGTGAGATCTTCACAAAACCCATTATTTGAAAATGGTTAAACTGATTAGTTGGAGGCCGTGGATAGCACAATATATTTTGAAAAACCATGTGAAGTTGGTTTGGGTTTGAGTGGTGAGGTGGCCTAGAGTTGGATCTTGTGCCTCACAATCAGGAGGCTGTGAGTTTGATCCTAGGTAGAGGCAAATATTTCTCTCTCTGGGCACCGTTGAGAATATATCTGCTGAATAGAACTCCGCATCGGCGACAGGAAGGGTATCTGGCCAGTAAACACTCAGCTCCATTCAGTTGCCCAGACTCCACCCCGCAAGGGATTATGGGGTCATTAAAAGGAGATGATGATGTGAAGTTGATTTGGGTTAGAGACTTACTTGCTGGGCAGAAAAATGATGTAATGTTCTCCTCTTTGTTCCACAGGAAGCTTGGTCACCCGGACAGTGAGACAGCACTTAAACCTGAACAATGCGGAGCAACTCTGCAAGTAAGCAACTCAGAGGACAAAACACCATGGAGCAAAGTCATTGCCTAAAGAATGTTGGATGATGCCAACCCTTTTCCAGCTAATTTTTAAAATCAAGGCATCTTTTGGTCATTTTGGACTACCACTCCAGCCAGTGGCCAGATAGCCCAAAAGATCTGGCCAGAAGCAGGTTTCCCTCCATTGGGGCATTGCTTTTGTTGCTTATCAGCGGCAAGTGGAAGTGAAGATTAGCCAAGGAGTTGTCCATTAATTTCATCATTGCAAAGATTCAGTTCTGGAATCTACATTTTAGAACAGGAGTAGGGAACCATGGCCCTTTTATGACTTGTGGACTTCAACTCCCAGAATTCCTATGCCATTCCATGGCTGGCTCAGGAATTATGGGAGTTGCAGTCCACATGTCAAGGTTCCGACTATTGAACCCAAGCAAATCAGAACTCTGAGGCTAATGTCTTCCTCAAAGGACTTCTTTATTGGATACATCATATCGGCACAATCAAAGGCAAAACCAACTTTAAATGTTTCCCGCGGTTTCAGTGTAATTACTGTATAATAGGAAATAACTCCCTTCCTAAAAGTCACAGGTCACGTTGGCCAATTAGGTTAACTGGTGGGCTCTCCAGGCACTCCTCTCCATCTTTATCCTCCATCTATAGAGATGTCCTTGGTTCCCACGAGGAAATTCTGTGTTTTGTCTAGCAACGTCTTTCATCCTCCTTCCCCCTCCCCACTGTGTGGCAGCTGAGGTATAGAAAAATGGCTTCTGCTAGATTCGATTCAGAGTTGACACCACAAGTCATAAAAGGGCCATGGTTCTCCACCCCCGATCTAGAAGATGCCAGGCACAGAGAGACTTGTGACTTATGACCATTTTTCACACTTACGACCTTTGCAGCATCCCCATGATTATGTGATCAAAATTCAAATGCTTGGCAACTGGTTTGTATTTAGGACCGTTGCTACATCCCAAAGTCATGTGATCACCTTTTGCGACCTCCTGACAAGCAAAGTCAATGGGGAAGCCAGATTCACTTACTAGCTGGATTACTAACTTACTGATTGCCAACTGTACCAAGAAAGATCATAAAATGGGCAAAGCTCACTTAACAATTGTCTCACTTAGCAACAGAAATTTTGGGCTCAATTGTGGTTGTAAGTCGAGGACTACCTGTATTTTGCAGAACCCCTGTATAGCAATAGCACTTATATACTGCTTCGTAGTGCTTTACAGCCCTTTCTGAGTGGTTTACAGAGTCAGCATATTTCTTCAACAATCTGGGTCCCTATTTAACCGACCTCAGAAGGATGGAAGTCTGAGTCAACCTTGAGCCAGTCAGGATCAAACTGCTGGCAGTTGGCAGAGTCAGCCTGCAATACTGCATTCTAACCACTGCACCATTACAGCTCTTAATATAGTCCCTTTGCTCTTCCCTTCCAAGTATATGCTAAAATGAAACAGGTAATTCTCCATTTTGTCTGACGCATAGAACTATCAGTTTTCAAGCAGGCTAGTTGGAAATTAAAGCTTCTTGCTTAGAACAGTGTGATACGCTGCAACAATAAAAGGGACAGGAAAAGAACCCCCTCTGGTGTCCCCTGGGCGACAGTAGCAACAGTAATGTCTCCAGCTATTCCTTTCAACCCAGAAGTACCTTGGTAGCTGCTTCTGATGTGAATGTAGTAGTAGAACAGTGTTTGTAGCAAATTTGGATGAAACATCCTGGCTTACCTCCATACTGACCTGAGTCTCCCTGTGGTGTCCTCTTCAGGTATCAGGGTCCCGTGTTGCTGGTCCGCAGAACCAAAGATGAGATCATTACCACCACGTGAGTAAAGTAGCAACCAAGCAAAATTGCCCAGATGTCCACCCAGCCTTGCCAAGATGGTTCAGGCAGTAAATAAACGTAGCTTTCATGCAACATTTGTCCTTCAGAGTAGGGAAGATCCATGTGTCAGGTTTCAAGTAATAAATCCACATCAAGCGAAACTCCAAGGCCAGCAGATTCCTCAAAGAATAGCTTTATTGGAAATGTCATATTGGCACAGATCTGGTGAAAACCGACTCTGAAGACTGTCAGGGTGTTTGCAGCGTGACTGCTATTATGAGACAACCCCGGAGCAAAACACAGCACATAGATACTTAGACATTTAACAGTGGTTTATCTACAACAGTTATATACAATCATATACATGGTAGGCAAGTACCTTACAAGCAATCTTTCTTCTTAACTCTACATGGAGAACTCTGCAATGAATACCGGACACAAGGAGAAAGGACACGCCTTCTAATGGCTGCCTTTATATAGATACCTCTTAAAGAGATAGAACCCATCCCCAGTCTTAAAGGGAAAGACGCATGCTATGCTGATCATTCTTATTGCATCAACCTATATATCAACCAGCTTCACTGCTGGTCGGCTCTTAAATCCCAAGAGCTTAAAAAAGACCCCCGTGGTTTTCACCTAATTAAAAGTAAACGTTTTTCTACTTTCTCAAAACAATCGGTCACAGGGTCTAATCACGGTGCGGTCTGGCAACCAGGTAGCATCACTCCACCTTCCAACCAGGTGTGAGAATGTCCTTGATTCCCAAGATAAAATATTTTGTTTTGGCTACAAAACCTCTATCTCAAATCCCACCTCCCTATCCCTCGGCTCCAGTGTGGCAAAACTGAAGCTGTCAAAAATGGCTTTGGTCAGGTCAGCTTCAGGGTTGACACCATGTGTCTCTCATTTGCCATGGCATTAACTCTTCTTTTTTTCTGACCTCCTAGGGTTCCTGAAGATATAATGTCTAACAGAGGGAATGACTTACTGCTGAAGTTATTACAGCACAGGTAAATCAATATTATAGCTGAGGTTAGATAGAGCAGTGGTCACCGCCCACATGGCCCACGGGAACACAAAGCTTGCATCACTTGCATTGCGAACAACACAAGGTAGTGAGGAGAGGGGGGAAAGGGCAGAGGGGGGCGGACTTGCCCCATCACCCCACATGCCTTGCCTGGCCACCGGGCTGCTTCTTTCCGCTTCTTTCTTCTTCTGCTTTTGGCTGCATGCAAGGAAAGCAGCAGAAGTCTTTCTTTCTCTCCCTCAAACTCCACCAGAAATGAATCTCTGGGACCCTGCAAGGCATCCTGCTCCAAGAGGCTGCGCCATTCTGGTGGAGTTTGGGGGAGAGAAAGAAAGACTTCTGCTGCTGCTGTTGCTGATTTCCTTGCATGAAGCCAAAAGTCTCTCTCTATCTCTCTCCCCCTGAGAACGGAGCTAGAGACGGTATCCTGTGATCCCAAATAAAGAATGATCAATCGGTAGGAAAATGGGGTGGGGAATTTTCCTGCAGACTTTTTTGGGGATTTTTCCCAGGGTCTCTGGTCTGCAGGATTTAAAATTATGAGTTTGGTGGCCCCTGAGGTCCAAAAGTTTGGTGACCCGTGAGATAGAGAGTAGAACCTTCCCAATTATAACTCTGATTATGTTGGGTTTCATCTGCCAGATTTTTCCTAGCAAAATCAGTTTTTAGGTATAGACTACACTTTTGTGGGTTTTCCACCTTGATATGTCAGGAAAACCCACTGTCCATTTTCAAGCAGGAATGCTGCTAAAATTCAGCCTTTGAGGGCAGAGAAATCCAGAGGCTACAAAAACAGGTTTTTGTAGAACTGAACATACTGGCTGACCGCTTTGAGGAAAGGTTTATAAAATAGATATTTTGTCTGGGGTGGTGGAAACTGATGGGATTCTATCTATAACAAGTGCTACCTGCCCTAGGTACCCTAAAATCATGACTGAAGAAGGCCTCAGAATCGTCCGAGAATGGCTGGAAGCTTCTACACCCATGGAAGAAGGTAACGTGGTCAAACCCCAAATCTAACCCCTGATAGGTGACACGATGAGGCCTGTCTTGACACGTACCAGAGTTGTTGTAAGTTTGGATGATTCGTATCAACCACCCCGTGAAGGATATTCTTGGTCCCAGTGCAAGACTGTTTCGGGAACAGGCATTGATTACTCAACAGAAAGGCTCAGAAATGTCAAGACAGATTTAAAGATCTATTCCAAAGATGAATGGTGGAATTAAAACTGGAACGTTGCTATAATGCTACCAAAATAAAGCCTGCAAGGCACGTACGAGAACTACAAGAGTTCTTTCCAGAATAGATCCAGATGCAGCTCAGGAGAATGTTTTAATGGGTGCTTTTATTGTATGCTGACCAGAGTCACTTTGTGTGGGATAGGTGGGTGGATGAGGGAGGGAAAAAGGAAAGAAGAGGAAAGGAGAAGGGAGAGAAAGGAAGAAGGAAAGGAAAAGAAAGGGAAAAAGGAAGAAAGGAAAGGGGAAAAGAAGAAAGGAAAGGAAGAGAGAAAGCCCTTGCAATCAGGGCAATGCCCCATCTTTGCATCTCCCTGCCATTCAAGCCAGAGAGCTCTATTCACACCAGTTTCTTGTCATTGCAGCCTCTATGTATAGCCGTTATGAAGTAGAAGATGAATGGTGTCTGTCTGTACTGAAGTCATACCAAGCTGAAGAGGGTGATGAATTTCCCTGGTCTGTTGGTGAGTCCAGTGCAAGACGCACGAAAACTAGGCGTGACAGGAAACCGGCTCATTGAATTGCCACAATTCAGTCTTGTTCTTGGTTGAAGGAAATCTTAAGAGGTTGGTCGGTTGAAATTTGAGGACAGGAACGTTTGCTCAGTAATGTTGGCCTGGCTTATGGGAATTAGCTAGCGATAATGTTGCCCTCCCACAACTACTTTTAAGTGAGCAAACCAATAATGATGACCACATTTCAAACCAGACCAGCCAATGGCAAAAAAGGAAGAGGCGGGACTATCATCTGATTGGTGGGGTATGTCTTTATCAGCAAGAACAGGGAAAGCTCGGCTGTACCATATGGTGTCTTAGAAATGACCGCCTGCAACAGTGTTTAGCATTCCTCAGTTGTCATTGGACTTCTTAGAAACACAGAAGAGATGGCAATAAAAGCAGTTTGGCCAACTGAATAGGAAGACGGGATGTCCGCAGAGTGTGATCGAAAGAGTCAAGTTGGTAGCTAGGATGTAGCTATGAACAAAGTCACGTTTGGTGGCTATGATGTTGTGATCAAAGTTCTACCATTTTTCTGGGCATTGATGGCCACCAATTTTACTTTCTTTATGTTTACAGGTTTTTTTAATAATTTATAATGTAAATCACAAAAGCAAATAGTAGGAAAAATAAGGGAGGGGAAGGGAGAAGTGTAAAAAAGAAGGGGAAAAGGCATTGACTTCCAACTCCCTCTGGTGCAGTAGAATAAAGACAGCACCATCAAACCTCGACTCTTTACTTTCCCATGATAGTATAAGCTAGCCATTTCTATAACAACAAAATCTTCTCTAATTGGTAAAACCCCAAACCAAAGTTTCCTTTTGTTTTCCACCTCAAGCATAAAGTCCATAAGTGGTTTCCAAGTAGAAACAAAAGTACTTGTGTTTTTTTTTTCCTTTGTCTTTGATCAAAGCGGTCAATTTAGCCGTCTCTGCTAACTCCCGTCAGCTTTTGCTGCCATTCGTTCATCCATGGTGGGGATCAAAGCAGTGGTGGGATTCCAAAAAATTTTTTACTACCAGTTCTGTGGGCATGGCTTGGTGGGCGTGGCAGGGGAAGGATACTGCAAAATCCCCATTCCCTCCCCACCCCACTAACCTGCTTTCCAGCTCCGTTCTCCTGTGCAGGGCAACGAAATCCCAATCAGCTGGGACTAGGGAGGCAGAGAAGAGATGGGGGCGGGGCCAGTCAGAGGTGGTATTTGCTGGTTCTCTGAACTACTCAAAATTTCCACTGCCGGTTCTCCAGAACTGGTCAGAACGTGCTGAATACCACCTCTGGATCGATGTGTCCTTCCACTTTTGTGCATAGGCCACCAACTTGACTCTTTTGATCGGAAGGAAGTGAGCTTTAATCAGCATTTTCAAACCCAAATTGACTGAATGGAGGTCCTGTTGCACCTTGCCTCCCTGTAAGAACCTTCTCAACCCACCTCATTACTGTTTTCAAACCAGGTGAAGACATGACCCTAGACGGGAGACGACAACTTGCACTATTCCTGGTGAGTTCTCCTAGCCTGCACCATATATTCTGCTCCCCACACTCCATTGCTCTAGCATATCCGCCTTTCTTTCATCCACCATTTCCCTGCACAACCAGGCAGGTTTCACAAGGGTGTTGCAATGCCCTTAGGATTAACTCCCATGTTGTGCATGCACACGCCCGGCAACAACTTAAGCGAAGTGTTTGGAGGCACTGCCATCAAGAAACACCAGAATTATCCTGAGGAAAAGGGAACATGGGTAGCCCTGGACTTAAAAATCTCAATTGAACCCAAACTCTCTGTAGCTAAGAGAGACAATTGGTTGAGTAAACCTTGTCCCCATTTTACAACCTTTTGGGCCACTGTTGTTAAGTGAATCACTGCAAGTTGATAAATTAGCCACGTGGTTGTTAAGTGAATCTGGCTCCCCCATCGCGTGACTCCGGGACACTGCAACTGTCATAAATATGAACCAGTTGCCAAGCATTTGAGTTCTGATCACGTGACCAGGGAGATAGCGCAACACTCATAAGTGTGAAAGACGGTCAGTGCCATTGTAACAAGTCACTACTAAATGAACTGTTATAAGTCAAGGACTGTCTGTATTCTCCCCCGATTCTGACAATCTGTTTCTTCAAGTCCAGTACGCTAACCCTCCTAGTTTGCTCAACTCATTCTCATCCTGACGGCATTATGCCCAAGGCCTGGGCCCGTCAGACCAGTGGCAATTGTTGCTACTTTTCCAGTGTATTTAATGGCTTTTATTTTATCGTCATCTTTTAACGACCCCCCTAATCCCTTGCCGGGTGGAGCCTGGGCAACTGAACGGAGCTAGCAGAGTGTTTTACTGGCCGTATGCCCTTCCTGTCACCAATGCGGAGTTTTGTTCAGCAGGTATATTCTCATTGTGCCCAGAGAGAGAGAAATAGCAGGCTCTACCTAGAATCGAACTAACAGCCTCCTGATTGTGAAGCAAGAGTTCCACCTCTAGGCCACCACACCACTCCTAAGGGTTTTATGTTATGGTCCTCTTAAATTAAGACAATTAGATGGCCACTCTTCAGGCCTTGGAGAGCAGAGATGGCCCAGAAGCTACCAGCCAGGTCTCCCCCAAGGTAACCTTTTAATTTTTTTTTTCATTCCACAGGCACGGAAGCACCTGCAAAATTTTGAAGCGACACACTGCACTCCACTTCCACCCCAAGAGTTTCATCTCCCATGGAGCTTATAGCATCCTCCACCACCCTCACCGTCACCACCTCCCATTCTCCTCCTGCACTCACAGCTTCTGACCTCCTACCTCCACCTTTCTTGCCCGTGCGCATAATGCGTGAACGGCCATCACTCCACCCACCCACCCACCGTGCTGTAAATCTGCTTCTCCCCCCTGTAATATTGATCTTCTGACCACCAACCCTCACATCTTGTCGTAAGGGTTCACAATAAAGATGGTATTTTTTATACTTCCTGACTCTCTGGTCCTCAGGAGCTGCTGGCCTTGTCTGGTGTTGGAAGCTAAGCGGATTTGGTCTGGGTTGGAAACTGGATGGGAGAACAGCAAGATATTTCAGGTCTGGAACTTAGGCTGGGGAAAAAAATGGGGCAGCAATGGGATACCACTTCCTTGATGTTTCCAAGGAGACAGCATGCAAATATCCCCTCCTCTCTAGGAATCCAGTCAGCCACAGGACGTCTTCACTGCCTCTTCACAGATATATATTGGAAAAGAAATAACCTTCAGATTGATAGGAGCCTAATAAAATGGACTTCCATGCTGTGTGGTTCTCCTGTCACTGGGTGAGCTGTTTGCCCTGAGTGGAATATTTCAGTACACGAATACCGGTAGCTTTTAACTATTCTGAAGAATGCTTAGAAATAAAAAGTGGCAAGAGAGCATTTGACTAGCTGAAAAAAACAGTTTGTGTCGGAAGCAAGGACAGAGTAAGCAGGAAGTATACCGATAAATATTGAAGAAAGGCTAATCAATATCCTCATGAGTTTTGACCCTAACCCTAATCCTCAAAACTAAATAAGGGGGAAAGCATAGCAATAGCACTTAGACTTATATACCACTTTATAGTGCTTTACAGCCCTCTAAGCAGTTTACAGAATCAACCTATTGCCCCCAACAATCTGGGTCCTCATTTTACCCACCTCAGAAGGATGGAAGGCTGAGACAACCCTGAGCCTGGTGGGATTTGAACTGCCAAATTGCAGGCAGCCGGTAATCAGCAGAAGTGGCCTGCAGTACTGCACTCTAACCACTGCGCCACTGAGGCTCTGAACAGGAAATACAAAATATTGACCTTGTCCAATTGAGTCAAGAGGATTTTATTGCTGTTTTTTTCTTAATTTCTTAGGGCTTCTCAGTTTCAATTGGGAAACTGACCATCCCAGACCTAACTAAGCCAAAAATCACTAGGAACTGCCAAACAACTGAACAGTAAACAGCCCAACCAGAGAACTACCCCTACCAACATTGACAGGGCAATCCAATAGAATATAAACTGAGAGCAAACCCCCACTCCTTATTAGCACTGATGATGTTGCCTAGTTTGGTAATGAAATGCCTGTAAGAAAACCAAGCTCGGAGAGCATCAAGGACCCCTCATGTCAACCCTGAGCTACAAATATTCTCCTTTATTTTCTGTCACTGGCTGGGGAATTCTGGGAATTGAAGTCTACACATCTTAAAGTTACCAAGGCTGAGAAGCCTTAATAAAGGATAATATTTGTAGCTCACAAAAGGAATGTCTTCAAGGAAAAACGAAGTCCAGTTGCCCTTTGAAAAAGGCAACCATGGGACAACCGAGACCGGATGATTGAGAATCTCCATAGACAAGAAGAAACAACTGTTGATGCAATCTTCCAACAAGGTCTCACGTGTTTGAAGTTGAATTGTTAAGTGAGTTTTGTCCCATTTTACAACTTTTCATGGCACGATTGTTAAGTGAATCATTGCAGTTTAGTAACATGGTTGCAAAGTGAATCTGGCTGTCCCACTAACATGACCCCAGGACCCGACAAACATCATAAATCAGAGGTCTCCAAACTTGACAACTTTTAAGACTTGTGGACAGAATTCTCCAACCAGCATAGCTGGCTGGAGAATTCTGGGAGTTGAAGTCCACAAGTCTTAAAGTTGCCAAGTTTAGGGACCCCTGTCCTAAATACACTCCAGTTGCTAAGCATCCAAATTTTGATCACTGCAATATGGAAAAGGTCATAAGTCACTTTTCAGTTCCGTTGTAATTTTGAACAATCACTAAACAAATGGTTGTACTGTGTTTCCCCGAAAATAAGACACTGTCTTATATTTTTTTTGGCTCCCAAAAACACACTAGGTCTTATTTTCGGGTAGGTCTATATATATATATATATATATATATATATATATAAACCATATTCATGTAGAACAATGTACATTTATTCATGTACGAAACCACGAACAAATCGCATACCGTGTTTCCCCTAACATAAGACACTGTCTTATATTTTTTTTGGCTCCCAAAAACACACTAGGTCTTATTTTCGGGGTAGGTCTTATTTTCGGGGTAGGTCTTATTTTTGGGGTAGGTCTTATTTTCGGGGAAACACGGTAAGTCTAGGACTTCCTGTATAAAGACTTGCTAACTATTAAACAGTTAAATGCATCTCACTGATAAGAGTAAAGGCTTTTGGTGGTCAAGGAGTTAATAATTTTGCAGCATTTATACTCAAGCTTTCTTTGTTTTCCTTCCAGCCCCACCTCTCTTTTCCTGATTTGTTCTTGGGGTTTATTTTTATTTAGAATTTTTCCATTTTTCTGGACTGAACATAGGGAAAATGCCTGGCAAATTTCAGCTTGAGATAAGCAGAAGAAACTTGGGAGTTGGAAAAAGACACAAGTTACCTTAAGCATGCTTTGCAGATAGGCCTCAACTTACAATCATGATTGGAAACTTCCGTTGCTAAGCAATGCAGTCATTAAGTAAGTCATCACAAGACCGTGCCTGATTTAACAGATAACAGATAATCAGAGTTGGAATGGACCTTGTAGGTCATCTAGTCCAAACCCCCGCCCAAGCGGGAGACCCTACACCATTTCTGACAAATGGCAGTCCAATCTCTTCTTGAAAGTCTCAAGTGATGGCGCTCCCACAACTTCCAAGGGCAAGCTGTTCCATTGGTTGATTGTTCTCACTGTCAGAAAGTTTCTCCTTATTTCCAGGTTGAATCTCTCCTTGTTCAGTTTCCATCCATTATTCCTTGTCTGGCCCACAGGCGCTTTAGAAAATAGCTTGACCTTCCTCCCTGTGACAGCCCCTCAAATATTGGAAGACCGCTATCATGTCTCCCCTGTTACTAGACTAGCCAAGCCCAGTTCCTGCAACCGTTCATTATATGTTTTAGCCTCCAGTCCCCTAATCATCCTGGTTGCTCTTCTCTGTACTTTTTCTAGAGTCTCAACATCTTTTTTATAATGTGAACAAAACTGGGTGCAGTACTCTAGGTGTGGTCTTACTAAGGCTTTATAGAGTGGTATTAGTACTTCCCTTGATCTTGATTGTATCCCTCTGTTAATGCAACTTAGGATTGCATTAGCTTTTTTGGCTGTTGCTGCACACTTCTGGCTCATGTTTAGCTGGTTGTCCACTAAGACTCCAAGATCCCTCTCACAGTTACTGCTATTGAGCCTGGTTTCACCCAGTCTATATGTGCACTTTTCATTTTTCTTCCCTAAGTGTAGGACTTTACTTTTCTCTACATTGAATTTCATTTTGTTAGATACAGCCCAGTGTTCTAGTCTGTCAAGATCCATCTGGATCTTAAGCCTATCTTCTTGGGTGTTAGCTATTCCTGCCAGCTTAGTATCATCAGTATGATTTTAAGATCTTTTTTTTTGGCCACAGACATTAAGTAAATGTTGGAGTTAAAACCCATCCCTCTCCTAGGAAAATGAAATATTTTAGGATATACTAAAAGACAGAATATTTCACCTAAAAAGAAAAGTAGAAACTCAGAGAGGCAGAAACTCAGCCACCTTTGCTAATGGACCATTACTCTGGCCTAGGCCAGTCTGTTTTACATAACTAAGATCTGCTTCAGGTAGAGCCATAATAGGAATTGCCCAAAGCCCTTTCATTACATCATCATCCAGCAGGGCTCAACCAAGCCTGGGACTCAGGACAGCCTACAGAGTTGCCCCTGCATGGCCCCATGGGAGTCTGACAACCAATCAGAATAGAAGCTCAAATTCAAATCCCAACAGAGGGCATAAAACCCAGGGACTCTCAGCATCTTGCCCCTTTTTTCTTTTCCTTCATCCAACATCTTGAAGTATGTGATCATCCTTTTCTCTTTGTAGTTCCAAGCCATGTGGTCCTGTCCACCATTAAACCATCTTTCCAAGCAGTCACCATGTTTCCAGTGTCTTTCTTTCCCAGTTGGAACTGAACCCAGAAGGACATTTCTTCCAACAGGTCGTTAAGCAAACCCAGCTTCCCCCATTGACTTTGCTTGTCAGAAGTCAGGTGGGAAAGTTGCAAATCGTGTTCACATGATACCCCCCCCCAAAAAAAAACACTGCAATAATTGTAAAATATATGCTTCACAGTTGCTAAGTGCCTGAAGTCACAAAGCTAAGTGCAAGGATGCTTGACAGCTTTAGCGCCAGGACCGTTCATAAATTACTTTTCTCAGCACCATCCTAATTTAAAGTCACTAAACAAATGGTCATAATTCAAGGACTACCTCAGTGGTGGGATTCAAAAATTTTACTACCGGTTCTGTGGGCGTGGCTTGGTGGGCATGGCGTGGCTTGGTGGGCATGGCACGGCAAGGATACTGTAAAATCTCCATTTCTACCCCACTCCAGGGGAAGGATATACTGTAGAATCCCCAATCCTTCCCCACTCCACTAACCTGCTTTCCAGCTCCGTTCTCCTGTGCAGGGCAACAAAAGAAGACCCAGCCGATCAGCTGGGACTTGGGAGGCAGAGAATAGATGGGGGCGGGGCCAGTCAGAGGTGGTATTACAAACTACTCAAAATTTCCACTACCGGTTCTCTGAACTACTCAAAATTTCTGCTGCCGGTTCTCCAGAACTGGTCAGAACCTGCTGAATACCACCTCTGGACTACCTGTACGGCCGTGTACTCTCCGGTCCCCCACTCTGAACAAAGTTTCACTGCTCTCATTTCTTGGGCTTCATAAAAAAGGCTTATTCCTAATATGTCCTAATTTCTTGGGCTTCATAAAAAAGGCTTATTCCTAATATGTCCTAATTTTTGGAATTGAATTGTAATTTTTTGTAAACCACCTAAGAGCCACTGAGAGGGAGTGGGTAGCCATATAATTTTTCTAAATAAATAAATAAACTGAGGTGCCTTCCTTCTGGAATTGTGGGGTCTTCATCCCTGGAAGTTTTTCAAGCAAAATATGATTTAAGGCTTCCTGCCTTGGGCAGTGGGTTGGATTAGAAGACTTTCAAGATGCCTTCGTGGTTCCATGATTCTAAGAAGCATTTTAGTTAAAATCAACAATCATGGAATGAGTATTGCTGATTCCCTGAACTGAGACCTGTTTCTTCTGTTGTTGTTTTTGCTTCGTTTTGTGTTGTTTTCAGAAATAATTGCATGCCTAGTGAGGATGTTACAATTGATAAGATATTTCAATGCACCAAAATGGATAGGTTGACATTAGAATTGAAGGATCAAGGTGAATCAGAATACTATAAAATATAGAATACATTTTATTTCTGGAGGGACATGAAAGGGAATTCATAAAATTGAAATAAGAACTTAAGGTGAAATAGGGAAGAGGTGAGGGAACAATGAGATATTTGATATTTGAGGAACAATGAGAAAGATCTAAAAATTACAAAGATTAAATGTATATATGTATATACATGTATATAAATGTACATATAACTTCTTTATCTTTCTAAATGCAAAATGTATTGACAGAAATGTATGTCAAAGAAGACCACCACGTTCAATGTTTTTAATGTGCGTACTCAATAAAATTTATTTTTTAAAAAGAAGAAGAAATAGTTGTATTTTAAGGCAATAGGTAAGTTATGGGTGTTATAGTTTCCATCAGCCTGGGTGTGAGATGAACATGAACAAAAACAACTTGGTTGTGCATGAAACAGCCTGGCCTTTCCTACCCACAAGACTGAAACCACACCGTGGCTGGCTGGAGATGATAAAAAAAATGAGTGTTTTTCCTTTGACTCACAAGAGGAAAACCAAACTGCCACCAAAGAAGCGATAATCTTTTCAGAGGGCTAATTTTGGCCTCCTGTTCAAAAATGCTTCCCTCATCCTTGAGTGGAATTAATGATGGTAAAAGGCGTTGCCAAACATCCAAACGAGGTGCAAATATGAAGTTTTGTCTCCTGAATGTATTGGTGGAAATAATTCTCCTGAGGAAAGGGCAAGGTAACAAAGCCACTGAGGGGGTCATCTTGGATCTGGGCGGTGAAGGAATAGGGTGAGGTGAAAGACTTGTCTTATTTTTAGTGACGCCCTGTCTTTCATTTGCGGGTCTAAATTGGAAGACAAATTTTGTGTAGGATTTCCTTAGGTGAAAGATTAGGCTTGTTTGCTCAAGGGCAGGAAAGTTGGATGCCTCAAAAAAAGAGGCATCTGACTCTTTATTTATTCTCTAAAGCACCTGTAGTCCAGACAAGGAATCATGGATGGAAACTGAATAAGGAGAGATTCAACCTGGAAATAAGAAGAAACTTTCCGACAGTGAGAACAATCAACCAGTGGAACTGCTTCCCTTCAGAAGTTATGGGAGCATCATCACTTAAGACTTTCAAGAAGAGATTGGACTGCCATTTGTCAGAAATGGTAGGGTCTCCTGCTTGGGCAGGGGGTTGGACTAGATGACCTACAAGATCCCTTCCAACTCTGATTATCTGTTAGAGCAGTGATGGCGAACCTTTTCGGCACCGAGTTCCCAAACTGGAACACGCATGCATGTGCATGACAGAAAACCACAGACCAGCTGGCCAGTGTGTGCATGTCTGGTTTTTGGCCATTTTGGGGGTTGTTCTCAGACCATTTTGGTGGTTTTTCAGGCCATTGTGTGCATGCCAGAAACCAGAAGAGCAGCTGATGATGGCACTTGTGCCCACTGAGAAAGCTTTGTGTGCCACCTCTGGCAACCGTGCCATAGGTTTGCCATCACAGTGTTAGAGCAAGAATTATAACTCTAAAGGTGCCTCAGCATCCTCTCCACAAGACAAATTTCAATGCCCATTATCCCGAGTTAATTGTCGATGATGGGGAATGTGTGGCTCACTACATCTGGGCACCACGAGGTTAATCAAAAGCCACTTAAAAGCAGCATCAAAATGGTTCCTTGCAAGTGGGATTTTTTTTTTTTTGAAAGGTAGGACGGGAAGTAGCATTTGGCGGAAGAGATGGTTAACGACTATTTGTCTTCTCCATCAGCCATCTTGGTGACAAAGCTCACTCATGGACCTGGGGAAGAGGCCTCCTTCCCCTGTGAAGCTGTGGGCTATCAAACACATTTGTTCTGGCTCCCTCTGAATCCCAAATGTGCGAACACCAGCACAGAGAGAGTGGAAATAAACTGGAATCCCGCCAGGAATGAAGTGATTCCTCTTCGGTTCAAGCAGCGCCTCATCTATCAGCCTCCACAATTACTAATCCTTAAGAACCTCATCATGAGTGATTCGGGGATTTACATCTGTCACTTATCCAATGGTTCAGAAACTCACACCATCCTGCAGGTAACCACAGGTATGTCTGAGTGAATGCATAATAATTTTATTCTATCCTATCCCATCCTGTCCTATCCTATTATTCTTATTCTATTCTATTTTCTATTCTATTCTGTTTTCTATTCTATTCAATTTTCTATTCAATTTTCTATTCATTTTTCTATTCTATTCTAGTTTCTATTCTATTCTAGTTTCTATTCTATTTTATTCTTTCTATTCTATTTTCTATTCTATTTTCTATTCTATTCTCTATTCTATTCTATTTTCTATTCTATATTTTATTTTCTATTCTATTCTATTTTCTATTCTGTTCTATTTTCTATTCTATTTGAATTGGATTTTTAATTGTACAGGTAATCCTTGCCTTAGGACCACAACTGAGCCCAAACATTTTGTTTCTAAGCAAAATATTTGTTAAGTGAGTTTTGACTCCCTTTTACGACTTTTCTTGCCACAGTTGTTAAGCAAAACACCGCAGTTGTTAAGTTAGTAGCACGGTTGTTAAATGAATCTGGCTTCCCCACTGACTTTTGCTTGTCAAGTCATAAAAGGTGATCACATGATCCCAGGACAATGCAAAGATCATAAATATGAGTCAGTTGCCAAGCATCTGAATATTGATCATGTGACCATGGGGATGCTGAAATGGCCATAAGTATGAAAAATGGTCACAAGTCACTTCTTTCTATGCCGTTGTAACTTTGAATGATCACTAAACGAACTGTTGTAAGTCAAGGACTGCCTGTATTCGTTTCTTTGATGGTACTCCATGCCAAAACATCTCCTGTCTAATGAGAAAAGAAATAAGATCAAATCTTACTTAGGAGTTACCTAGGTAATTTTTTGACTCTAACTAGCACACTGGGGAAGCACTTTGACCAAATGTGGTTCAATTTCTGAGTAAAAGCTCTGTGTGCACCACAGTGAAGTCTGTTGAAAGCTATCCTGGGTTTAGGATATCTAGAATCACATAAAATCATAGCCCCAATTGGCAAGGCTGATCTTCCAGGCAAGCTTTCTGTCTAGGACAGGAGTTATAAGTTCATCCCAAATAAAAGGCTATCCTATCCTTATTTGAAAATCTCCAGTAACTGGGCACTTACATCAGTGGTGGGATTCAAAAATTTTACTACCGGTTCTGTGGGCATGGCTTGGTGGGAGTGGCGTGGTGGGTATGGTTTGGTGGGCGTGGCTTGGTAGGCGTGGTAGGGGAAGGATACTGTAAATCTCCATTCCCTCCCCACTCCTGGAGGAAGGTTACTGCAAAATCCCCATTCCCTCCCAACCCCACTAACCTGATTTCCAGCTCCGTTTTCCTGTGCAGGGCAACAAAAGAAGACCCAGCCGATCAGCTGGGACTCGGGAGGCAGAGAATAGATGGAGGCAGGGCCAGTCAGAGGTGGTATTTGCCGGTTCTCAAAACTACTCAAAATTTCCACTACCGGTTCTCCAGAACTGGTCAGAACCTGCTGAATGCCACCTCTGACTTACATCTAACATTACTAAAAAAATAATTCTCAAGGTCAAATTACTTATTACACTTAGCATTTAGGATGCAACTGCATCTTTGGTGCCTCTCTAACTGTTAATGTATCAGGAAATAGAGAGAAGATTTATCCTTTCTCTCCCCAGTTGTGATCCACCATCCCCCCCCCCCCAAAAAAATCCTATGTGTTGCTAACAGGTTTATATAAAAAAAAGTTTCCATCTGAGCCTATAGGAAATTTTAAAATTTACAGCTGTTTCAGGTATTTTTATATGGGTCATGGCTACAGGGGGAGGCTTTCCAGCACAGCGATTCTAGGAAAATTAAGATGTTCTGCTTACCTAGACCTGTAATTAATAAAAGAAGAGCTAAAGATATAGCTATGATTTAATATCATGGGAGCAGTGTTTCTTTCCCAGAATTTGTCTCCAAATTCTGGGATACCTTTTCTTTGGAGGAACGGAGAATCTCTAGCACTTTTCAAGGTGTAAAATCAAGTATGTAACTTGGGTGGATGCTGGGGGGGGGGGTCAAGGATATTTGATTCCTGAAAATGTGAAGGGAAATAGACCACATAGTTTAACTGACAGATGCACTTTGCAAGCTGTCAGTCTTGTTGTGAGAGAAAGCAGTCCCACCAGTGGTGGGATTCAAATTTTTTCACTACTGGTTCAGTGGGTGTGGCTTGGTGGGCATGGCAGGGGAAGGAGACTGTAAAATCTCCAGTCAGAGGTGGGATTGGCCGGTTCTCCGAACTACTCAAAATTTCCGCTACCGGTTCTCCAGAACTGGTCAGAACCTGCTGAATCCCACGCTTGCCTGCTGAAGGCCTCAGAAAGATTTTCCTTCATAAAATCCACTGGCAGCAACTGCTCAGGCCCTCATCACTTCATGAATGGACGACTGTAACCAGAGGCAGGCTGCTGGGGGTTCGCAGGGGTTCAGGAGAGCCCCTAGCTAAGATTCTGTGCAGTTTGGAGAATCCCCAAATCCCACTGCTGGCTGGCCCAGCCCAGCACACCCCGCCCCTCCCAGGAGTCCCTATGCGGCCTATTTTGGATGCAAGTAAGAGCAAGGCGCATGCAGAGGCTCGGAGAGGGCGAAAAACGGGCTTCCCAGAAGTTTGAGGAGGCAGGAAATGGGCCCGTTTCCAGCTTCCAGAGAGCCTCCGGAGTCCGGGGAGGCTGTTTTTGTCGTCCTGGTGGCTCAAGGAAAGCTTCTGGAGCCCAGGGAGGGCAAAAAGGCCCCCCTCCAGGCATCGTGCAGGAGGCCGACTAGGCCACGCCCACCATGGCCATGCCCACTCAGCAACCGAGCAGAGAACCCATTGCTAAAATTTTTGAAGCCCACCCATGACTGTAACCTACTTTGCATGGTGTTGATGACTCAGAAGCCTCCATTGGTCCAAAATGCAGTGGTATAATTGAAGAAGCAGATGGTCAAAATTGTACTTTTGATTGATTGATTGGTTGATTATATGTGGCTTGGGTCCGGGGTACTTGCAAGAACGTCTCCTGCCGTCGACGAATACCAATCGCCCAGTGCGGTCCCACAGACAGGGCCTCCTGGGGGTACCATCAGCTAAACATTGTAGGCTGTCAACCCCTAGGGGGAGGGCCTTCTCTGTGGGAGCGCCCAGCCTCTGGAACCAGTTACCCCTGGAATTGCACCTGGCCCCTGATCTCCGCTCCTTCCACCGTGACCTTAAAACGTGGTTATTTTCACAATCCGGCCTGGACTGACAGGGGATCGGGGTTTTAATCTGGAATGTTTATTTGGCTGCAATTTAATATTTTTAAAATTGTTTTAATTTTTGTATTGCTTGTTTTTTATGTACGCCGCCCTGAGTCCTTCGGGAGAGAGGGCGGCTTATAAGTCCAAATAAACATAAGTCCAAATAAACATAAACATATGTCATCAAGTCATTTTTTATTTCTAGGGACCACATAGACCTTTTTTCCATAATGATTGAGTCTTGATCTCCAAAGCCATAGGGAGGATATAAATGGTATGATGACATCACCAGCTGAAGAGAATTTGAAAGTTGGGATCAATTTTTTTTTAGAAAGAAGTCTTTTATTTTTGGTAAAATAGATTAAAAGGTACCAGAATCGTAATTGTTTTAAGCAAAGTCTTAAACATACCAGAATCTTAATAACTATTTGAAGGGAAGGGGAAGGGAAAGGAAAGGTGATTTGCCACCAAATTTGGTCACAAGCTCAGGAGTTTCCCTCTTGTCTGATATGGACTTCATAGAAGTTGTCTTCTTATGTCCCGTCCCAACTGTTACCACAATTTCCCTTTTTTTCATTTGGGGAAAATTGATTCTGTGTCCATCGACCAAGTGCTGTCTGGAGATTTGTGTATTTCTAGCTTTGTCTCACAGTTTCTTTTCCTCAGATGGATCAGCAGAAGGAAAAGGCTTCAGCAAGTGGGAGAACATTAAAAGTAATAGATTCCATAAATAATTACAAAAATGTTTATCTGACAGTTAATTTCATGAAAATGAGCATGAGTCCCCTTACAGATAAGATGAAGTCTGCTTTTTGCTCCAGACCCAAATGAAAAGATCTAAAATTGGTGCAGTAAATTATCTCCATTTTTCATGGAATGTTGCTTTCTCAGATCCTTTGATCAAAGATCTAATCTCTTTGAGAAGATGAAAATATCTGAGAATGTATGGCTCACATGATGCTGTCTCTATTTTCAGTAATTTTATTATTATTTTATTTATGTATTTATATATTTATATATTTATTTATTAGACTTGTATGCCGTGCTCTCTCCCTAAGGACTCAGGGTGGCTCACAGAATAAAATATAATACAATAAGTTAGCTAAAAAATAATTAAACAGTACAAGCCTAATATTAAACATTAAAACTATTAAAATTATTTAAAAAGAACCGCCCCCCTTGGTTTAGTCCAGGCCAGCCTGCTGAAATAACCAAGTCTGATTTGCAACCACTTAACCAAGTCTAATCAGCTTCTGATTTGCATACTTTGCTACAAAACATTCTAAATTCATAAAAGATGATGATCACTCATTCAGGCCTTCCAGGTTCTCTTCTCCATCTAATTCTATTTAATTTTTTAAAAATAAAATCAAGCTTATATGCTGCAAAGCCTTAATCTTTAGGACTCTCTTCATTTCTACCTCAAACCCAACACATTCTTTGAAAATCAAATTGGCCAAGGGATTCTAGTCCTTTGCTTGGAATGATGTTCATGCACTTCTCAAAGGATAAGTTGGGATGTGCAGAAAATTTGAACTAGCATCTGAGAATCTTCTGGTAAACATCTCATTTTTAATTGTTTTTTAGATTTTTTTATCCCACATTTTTTATTAATAACTCAAGGTGGCCAACATATCTAATACTCCTTCCTTCCTCCTCCTATTTTCCCCACAACAACAACCCTGCGAGGTGGGTTTGGGCTGAGAGAGAGGCACTGGCCCAAAGTCACTCAGCTGACTTTTGTGTCTAAGGAGAGGGACTAGACTTCACAGCCTTCTGGTAACCGGCTGAAAATCAGGCAGCCAGCTTCCATGCCTAAGGTGGGGCTAGAACTCACAGTCTCTTAATGATTGGCCCAAAGCCAGCCAGCCGGGTTTCATGCCTAACATGGGACTAGAACTCACAATCTTTTGGATTCTAGTCTACAGCCTTTACCACTAGACCAAACTGGACCAAATCTGCCCATGGTGGCAACAAAAGACTGTAGGACGAAAAATCCAGTCCAGTTCCAAGCCTGGAGAATGGCGCTGGAAATAAAACAGAGGCTGATTGCAAGGAAAGAAGGTTTATTTGGTTTCCAGAAACTTATGTGTTATAGGGTTCTGGAGTTTTGTGTTTGAGATGCTCCAGGGGGGTTGTGTAGTGTAGTGAGCCTTGTGTCTTCTTTACTATTCCAATTGTGGTGGGTTAATCCTACCGCTGTCCTTAAGGTCCTGTCCTGTCCTGTCCTTAGAATTTGGGTGGGGGGGAATGTAGATTCTTAATCCCATCAGCTCCAGTGGGAGCTGGGACTGCAAGTGTTTTGTTTATGAATAGATTGGCCCAGTCTTTCTAAATGGATGCAAAATCTGCATTCCTAAAGGCCAGTCTCTTCAATCCTCTTATTTTGAAGCTGTTTTCCTATGGCAGGAAGACTGGGGCTACTTTCTACCTTTGTTAAGATTTTTCTCCATTTCTCTTTTGGGGAAACATGATATTCTGCCTCTTTTAATATTCCCCAAAATATTTCATTCCCTGGGGTGGGGGGAGCTTCCCACAATACCAAACATGCTCCCTGGCCCAGAAAGAGGATCTAGTTCCTTTGTTGTTCTGACCAAGGCTTCCTGAGACATTAACAAACACACATTAGTCCTAAAAACCTTTTATTTCATTTCAATGGCTGTGAATTCACAGCCTGTAATGAGTCTCAAACAGTTTGTAAATAGTTCACAGAAGTCTGCCAAAGTCCTTTGGGATAAGTCTGATAAGCACGCACCTTTATCTTTCTTGAAATGCTGCCAACGACTAAATTGCGAGTTAGTTGTACAAGACCAAACAGAGCATAAATTCAACATGGAGCTTCAGGTTTCAAACCGACCAGTATGAACAAAGTTGCTTCCTGCAAATGTTCATGTCCCTTTGCTCCTCCTTTACGTCTTATGGGAGGGCCAATCACCTTCAAGCCTTACTCCCGAGTCCCCCCCCTTTTTTTTTAATTACATTTATATGCCGCCTTTCTCCGAAGACTCAGGGTGGCTTACAATTTTTGGGATACAACCCAATGTGCTCAGCAATAGCCTTCATTCCATTGTATATGCCTGCTTATTACTAAGCGGCATTTTTACAAAGTCAGCTTATTGCCCCCAACAATCTTGGGTCCTCAATTTACCTACCCCGAGAGGATGGAAGGCTGAGTCAACCTTGAGCCTGGTGGGATTCTAGCCTGCAATAATTGCAGGCAGCTGGAACTTAAGTGCTAGGCATTTAGCAGCCTGCACCACCAAGGCCCTTTTGTCTTAATTGTTCTTGCCTTCTGGCAGCTCTGCGCATGCGTGCACTGGGGACAGGTTCCCTCTGTTCCTCTGCCTCACTGATGTCAGATTCTGGAGGCTCCGGAGTCAGCACATAACTCCCAGATGGCCTTGGCCCCATCTCTGTATCGGACGCAGACACTCATCCAGACTCCCACACCGGCCCATGTTCCTCCCCACTGTCCGACTCTACTGCCATCTCCTCAGGCTGCCGGTGGACCACAACACATGTTGGGAGTGTTGTGGGAGACAAAGCATTCCCGATTTCCTAGCATGCCTTAAGGATTCCTTCAAATCCAGCCTTAATCCTGCCATTTACCTCATTTCCTTCTTTTTCTTCAGGCTGCCACAACAATATCTTGGTCTCCTCTCGCTGGCTCAGTGTCTCTTCTTTGCAGCTCACGTGCCAACATTGCAATAACTGGAATATGGACAGCTTCCATTGGCTGCTGAACTTCAAGCGACTAGGCAACCCCCGTTGGGCTAAGAAGAGAGATATGGGCTCTTCTGTATTATTACATCCCATCCAGGATAAGATATGGGGACGTTGGGAGTGCCGGTCAGTTCTCAATCCTGATTGGAGTTCTGAAATTTGCTTGAGTCCACCTGCTGGTGAGACAGATGAAAGTAAGTTGAGGATAAATGGTTTGCTTTTAACGGTGGTTTACGTGCATTAAAGCAGGACTATCCAATCTCAGCAAATTCTGGGAGTTGAAGTCCTCCAGCAAAACTGCCTGGGAAATTTTTATTTATTTATTTATTTGACTTGATTTGATTTGATTTGTCAATCGCTTACAAGATAATAGGTATATAACATGAGTAAGAATACAGTATAAACATGAGTAAGAATACAGGAAATAGATACAAATAAACGGGGACAATAGAACAGGGGTGGTAGGCGATTGTGCACTTATGCACGCCCCTTATAGACCTCTTAGGAATGTGGTGAGGTCAATAGTGGCTAGTTTAAGGGTAAAGTTTTGGGGGTTTGAGGATGTAACAACAGAGTCAGGTGGTGTGTTGCAGGCATTGACCACTCTGTTGCTGAAGTTGTACTTTCTACAATCAAGTTTAGAGCGGTTAACATTGAGTTTGTATCTGTTGTGTGTTGTGTGTTGAAGTCCTCCAGCAAAGCTGGCTGGGGAATTCAGGGAGTTGAAGTCCTCCAGCAAAGCTGACTGGGGAATTCAGGGAGTTGAAGTCCTCCAGCAAAGTTGGCTGGGGAATTCTGGGAGTTGAAGTCCTCCACAAAGCTGGCTGGGGAATTCTGGGAGTTGAAGTCCTCCAGGCTAAAAGTTGCCAAGGTTGGAGGCCCTTGCACTACAGAGTTGCACAAAGAGGGGAAATGTTTAGCAGATACGGCTTCTTCCCATCAGTGACACAGCTAGATGTGCCAGGTGTCCAAAAATTATTTGATTTCCCCTTCAGATATTGAAGAGAGACAGTCAGTCCTTCAGACTCCTTCTAGAGAACCATCCCTGTCCATTTCTCTATCTGGTTTCGATACAGGTAGTCCTCAACTTACATTTGTGTAGTAAATTCAAAATTACAACAGCACTGAAAAAAGTGACTTATGATCATTTTTCACACCTACGACCGTTGCATCCCCCTGGTCACATGATCAAAATTGAGACACTTGGCAACTGACTCGTATTTATGATGGTTGCAGTATCCCGGGGGGTCACGTGATCCCCTTTTGCAACCTTCTGACCAATGGGGAAGCCAGATTCACTTAACAACCATGTGACTAATTTAACAACTACAGTGATTCCCTTAACAACTGCAGCAAGAAAGGTCATGAAATGTGACAAACCCCACTTAACACATTTCTCACTTAGCAACATAAATTTTCAACTCAATTGTGGTCGTAAGTTGAGGGCTACCTGTAATTAAAATCCCTTAAAATCTGAAACCCTGTCAGAAGATGGAAAGAGGCCACAGTGCTTGAAAAATAATATATCGTGTACAACACAGTTCCTTTCAACAGTTCCAGGAAGGCTCCACCACCCATTTGCATTACTCAGGTGACCCTGATGACACAGATAAACCTCCAAGTGCCCTTAACAACTCTCCAAAAGGATTCAAATGACCAGCTGTCTGCAAGGAGTATAAATCCTTCCATTCCCCACCATCCAGTCAGAGCTGAAGAAGCTTCTTGAATGAGAAGCGAAACGTCTTCAAAGAAAAACTAGAAAGTCCAGCTGCCTATGGTGACCCGGGCTGTGGCACAAAGGCAACACAGTCAGATAATCAGTAGGAGTCCCTTTTTTAGCTCCAACTTTGTCCCCAATGTCCTGGTTACATTCTGGGCTGGAGAAAAACTCTCCCAGGAACAGCCTTTGGCTGCAGAGAATCAAGTCCAAAACATGGTCAGCAAGAACTGTAAGTCCAATCAAGGCAAGATGAGGTAATTAGTCCAGCGGAGCAAGAGAAGGAATTCCAGACCTGAAGGAATGGTAGTAATTCAACACAGTTGGGAGGATGCCAGGAATGCAGATAACCAAAGTCAACACAAGATAAACTTACATTTGCTCCCAGCAGCTGCCTCAGTCAGCATGCATTTCTTTTAAACTCTCTTCCCAGGTGTGGCTAATGAAGGGAATCAGGGCCCTTTCCTCCCCCGTAAGCCACACAACCCACGTTGCTCTCTTCAGTGTTCCTCCCTGCATGCCATAGGATGAAGAGAGGGTGGGCCTGGGTCTTCCTCTGAACTCCATCTCCCTTGTTCTACGTCTCCCCTGCTCTGGACTGGGCTGGACTGTGCCCTTCCCTAGCTTCCAACGGAGCCAACGGAGCCACGCTTCCACTCCCTGTCAGCTGTTCGTGTTCCTCCTCCGATTCAGACTCTGACAGGGGCATGACACTGCCTCTTGAAAAAGTACTTTTGGGACAACCATAACCTGGATGACTGAGAATCTCCATAGACAATATATTGTGTATTTTTCATTCCATTGTCGCTCTCCCAACAGTTCCTGAATATATCGATTCTACTCAGCCCACCTGGTCAGCATTATCTGATTGGTCAAGTCCTGCCATCATTCAGACGACCGAAGTTACACAGAGACACCATGCTGTGGGTAGAATTGCTACCTGGACTTGGATGCTGCTGTTAGCTGGTGTGGCTCTGATCACAGCTGCCCTGAGCGTGACCTTGTATTTTTGGAAAAAAGATTTTTCGGGCAGGTAGGTCAAGGTGCTTGTGGGAAGAACATTAATGGGAGCGAAGTGATGCATTTTCAACCAGGTACAGTATGTCCCAAAGGTGCTTTTTTTCAAGAGGCAACTGGACTTTCTGGTTTTTCTTTGAAGGCATTTCACTTCTCATCCAAGAAGCTTCTTCAGCTCTGACTGGATGGTGGATTTTTCAAAGGAAAAACCAGAAAGTCCAGTTGCCACTTGAAAAGCACCTTTGAGACAACAATGACCTGGATGACTGAGAATCTCCATAGAACAGTGGTGGCTAACCTTTTTGGGCTCCTGTGCCAAAAATTGTGCGCATGCTGGTGCACTCACAGGCCAGCACCCAGGAGGCAATACGCCCCCCCACACCCCCTGTGCACGCATGCACAATCCCCTCCCATGCACCCCATCTCCCCCCATTACCTGCACTGCACCTCACAAGTGATTTTCGGCTGGTTTGAGGTCTTTTTCGGCCTGCCAGAGACTTCAAAAAAGCCTCTGGCAGGCCGAATAGGCCTGTTTCATCACAGGAAGTGATGAAATGGGCCTTTTCGGCCTGCGGAGGCTTTTTTCAAGCCTCTGGCAGGCTGAAACAGGCATCAAACCAGCAAAAAATCAGCTGTGAGGCATGTGCATGTGCAGTGAGGTAAGTTTGCCTGCAGCTCGCGTGCCGGCCCAAATGGCAGGCATGTCATAGGTTCGCCATCACTGCCATAGACTTTCAACCAGGTATTATTCCATTTTCCATTTAGCGACTGCTTGAAGTTACAATGGCACTGAAAAAAGGTGATTTACAACTGGTCCTCACAGAGTATCCCCATGGTCCTGTGATCAAAGTTTGGGCACTTAGCAGCAGGCACATATTTACAATGATTGCAGTGCCTTGGGGTCATGTGGCCACCATTTGCAATCTTCCCAGCCAGCTTTTGACAAGCAAAGTCAACAGGGGAAGAGGGATTCCCTTCATGACCACACGATTTACATAACAACGGCAGGGTTTCACTGAAATCTATAAGCAAAAAAGGTTGTAAAAAAAAATCAGGGGTTACTCCCTTATGAACAGTCTTGCTTAAACAACACAAATTTGGATCCCAACTGTTGAAAGTTGAGAACTATCTGTAATTTCATTTGTCTGCCATTTGCTGCTAAGCCAATTGCCATTGGTCATTAAAATGAAAATATTAATCATTAAAATGCTTGTTAAATTTAGAAACTCTGTGATGACCCAGGGTGGGATACAAAATAAACACAGATTTTGCTTCCTCCCGAAATCCCATCAGAAAGGAGAAAATAGGCAAGCAGGGGAGTTTGGATGAGGTAAATACCAGTTATGTGATGACCCAGGGTGGGATACAAAATAAACACAGTCACAAAAAATCAGGTGAAGCCCCTTTTATTCCCTCACTTTGCTTCCAAGCTCCAAATATCCTTGACTGGAGACAAAAAACTCCCACACAAGCAGTTACAAGAAGGAGGAAATGCCGTTTAAATTATAAAGAGTAAAAAACAACACAAACCAGGCAAGATAAGGGTTGGAGGACGTCCACAGATAATAGAACACACACTGGGAAGGATGCCAAACTCAGAGAGGAACCATAAACTAGAGATATTTCCACGCTTTGTTTCCAGCACTCGCCAGTATGCATGTCCGTCCTCTCATCCAGTTGTCCCAGCTGCAGCCCATGAAGAGGATCAAGGCCCTCTCCTCCTCAGTAGACCACATCTCTCCCTTATCCTCTCCTCCCTGCATGCCCTAGGATGGAGAGGGGATGGGCCTGGGTCCTCCTCTGACTGCCCAGCCAGCCTGTGCCCTTCCCCAGCCTCCTACACAACCTCCGGAGCCCTACTTCCACTCCCTGTCAGCTGTTCCTCCTCTCCCTCAGAGTCAGTCTCCACCAGAGGCATGACAAAATCATAGCTTTTCTGGTAGACCATGGGGAGGGTTAACTCCAAAAGCTATTAGTGGGACATCCCTAAAAACATTCTCCCGATCACGTTATGCACCTTATGCAGTTAATGGGCTTTGGAAACACAGCTTGTTTTTAGGCAGGGGAGGGCTTCAAAAATTTTAGCAAAGGATTCTCTGCCCGGTTGCGGGGTGGGCATGGCCATGGTGGGCGTGGCCTAGTCGGCCTCCTGCACCATGGTGGGGGGTGTTTTAGCCCTTCCTGGGCTCCGGAGGTTTTGCTCAAGTCTCCGGGAGGGCGAAAATGGCCTCCCTGGGCTCCAGAGGCTCTCTGGAAGCTGGAAACTGGACCATTTCTGGCCTTCCAGAACTTCCAGAAGGCCCATTTTTCACCCTCCCCAAGCCTCCACATGCCCTGCACTTATCTGCATCCAAAATGGGCTGCATGGGGACTCTGGGGAAGGGAGTTGTGGGGTGGGCAGGGCCAGCCAGGAGTGGGATTTGGGGTTCTCCAAACTGCACAGAATCTTAGCTAGGGGTCTCCCGAATCCCTGTGAACCCCCACAGACCACCCCTGTTTTAGAAAGGATTTCATTGGTTGTATTCATACTCTTCCTTTCTTCTAGGTATCCTCATAACAATGCTGCAAGGTCAGTTGAACAAAGACATTGTGATTGACTCATCATGAAATAATCTTCATGTAATGGGTGTGTGTGTGTGATATTTTAGGTCCAATGCTTTAACCATTACATTATCCTTGGCCTTGCAGTTATCTTCAAGGATTACAGTGTTGCAGATACAGCCAAATGGGAATCAGGTTGCAGCCATTCCCAGCATTATCCATCCAGATCTTAGAGCAGAGTCTACTGCAAAGCATTTAAACTCCCTACACCAGCATCTCTCAACATCAGCAATTTTATGATGGGTGGACTTCAGTTTCAGAATTCCCCAGCCATGCTCCATGATCTAATTTAAAATATCTCTTCCTCCTAGATGCGACTTCTCCACAAAATATATGAGGTTGCATCTATTATGCAATCTAAAGGTCCAGCAGAGATTATACTACCTGAGACTTCTCAGAAAATAACAACTGAATGAAAAACTGCTGGTGACCTTTTATCGCTGCACCATAGAGAGTATCTTAACTTACTGCACCTCTGTATGGTTTGCCAATTGCACAATGGAGATAGGACAGCACTCCAGAGGTTAATGTCATTGCCCAGAAGATCATTGGTTGCCCTCTCCCTCTTTGGAAGAGCTTTATAGCTCCGCTGCCTTAAGAAAGTTCAAAACATTCTCAAAGATCCATCTCATCCTGGGCCCCTCTTTTTTGAACTATTACCATCTGGCAGACAGTACAGGATAATAAAAAACAAGGACAAATAGGCTGAAAAACAGCTTCTATCCCAGGGCAGTAGCTCTGTTGAATTCTACTGTATAGTGCAGTATTAATGCAATCAGGGGTCTTCAATTCAATGTATGGAGTGTGAAGGATGTGTGTTTGTGTTTATTTTCATGGTCAAGATGTGCACTGAAAATGGTGTTTGATTTCGATTTATGCAGGTGCAATGACAATAAAGTAAACTAACTAACTAATTGTTAAGTTTGCATGAAGAGTCAGAGCGAATCCTATTTGACATTTTACAAGAACAATTCAAACTAAACCAATGACATTCAAACCTACATACATAACTAATCTAAGCACAGAATAGTTGAACATGACATTAACCTACAACCTGACCCTAAACCTAAAGTTTAAATCTCTACTCTCAATAGTCCTTGCCATGGTAGGAAATGTTGCCAAGTCTGCTTATTGAGAGTTTAATAAGGAAGAGGATGCTATTTATTTATTTATTTATTTATTTATTTATTTATTTATTTATTTGATTTGTCAATCACACAAGATAATAGGTATCAGTATAAACATAGTTATGAATACATGAAATGGATACATATAAGAAAAATAAAAGAAACAATAGGTCAGGGGCGGTAGGCACGTTGGTGGCTTATGCACGCCCCTACAGACCTCTTAGGAAAGGGTGAGGTCAATAGTAGACAGTCTAAGGTTAAAGTTTTGGGGGTTTGGGAAGAAACCACAGAGTCAGGTAGAGTATTCCAGACATTGACCACTCTGTTGTTGGTCGTATTTCCTGCAATCAAGTTTGGTGCGGTTTACCTTGAGTTTGTATCTATTGTGTGCTCTTGTATTGTTATGGTTGAAGCTGAAGTATTCATTGGCGGTAGATATTGCAATATATAATTTTAT